>ML058567.1:843429-1535929 GCA_003013855.2 Liriodendron chinense | reverse complement strand
AAGCTAATGAAAATTTTTACATGTAAACTCTTCAGAACTGCTCAACTGACTGGCCTTGCAGTTCCAATGCCATAATTTTCTTAGATGGGAGATAATCTTTTGTGCCCCACTAGGGAGTTGAAACTTGCATTGATCAGACGATCTAGTAGCCCCTTTGACCCCTAACATCATTCTAAGTAATGGTCAGTCCCACACAATCATCCACCCATCCATTGGATAAATGATTCTGATCTCATGAACGAGTGCATGGCCATAAAGAGCACATTCCCTTAAAAAATAATTCTTAACTTACTGTGTCACTAATGAAAATTAAGAAAATAAGTTGCTTTTAGAAGTTGAAATATATATATATATATATATATATATATATATATATATATATATATATATATATATATATATCGGCTGAAAATTTTAGTTAATTTTTCTTAAAAGCTGCTTATTGCTTATTTAAGTTTAATAATCAAACTAAATTAAGAAAAGTAACCTGTTAACTTACATAAGTCTAAAAAAAAAAAAACTACTTATTTAGCAGTATCCAAACAGGTCTTTGATGGGCACAAATAAAATTTAAATAATTCATTCTTATACTACTACATATCTTTAAAATACCTAATTACTTTTATTTTTAAAAAAATTCATGTCCTTTTAATATCTAAGTGCTTTGTAGAACCTAAAATATGTTAGTTGGATCATACTAGCATTAAATTCTACATTTCATGCCCGTATGAAGCAAGGGTCCACTATCGCTTTAGTCGTGAGAAAATCATAAGTAACGACGTAGAGTTGATTATCTTATTTAATGACAATTTAGCACAATTATGCCAGCACGGATCTAGCTATCATTTCAAATAGTGAATTTTCACAACAAAAAAAAAATTAAGCTAATAGAGGTGCATGTATTTTTCAATGATGAGAAGGAAGATCATACACTATATTGGGGGTTTTCAATGTTTAAAAGTGTAAGCAGTATCATGATGATACAGTTGTTGGGAAGGAAATAGACCAATCCCGCAACGAAAGCAAGAAACAATCAAATGATGGCAAGCCACAATGATCAAGCAAATCAACATGCAAGAGAAGGCGATCCGAATTTAATGTGAAAAATTCCCTTTAGTAAAAAATCACGGCACAAAACAAACAATCTACTATGAATCAAAAGTTACAAGAGATTATAGAAAAAAACTTATCCAAATCTCAAAACCCCACAGAAAGAAACTCAAGCTTTTTAGGAGAAAGACCAACATAGCTCTTTCTCAAGTTTATTCTCTCAACCCACACAAATATGTCTAGGACCTCTTATGTTACCCTAATCCCACTCATTACACCCTTTTAAATAGAAAACAACAAGAATTAAAAACAAATTCGGCGTAAAACCGAGCAACTGAGTTTATAGTTTGCGCACCATCGGGCGTCCGACAGAACCAATTCTGTCCACAGAGTTTTAGCAAAAATCCAGGGGAATTTTGGGTACTCGACAGCCTCCATTGGTCGCCCAACACAGTCATCGAACGTCATACAGCCTCCAAAAGGTAGATCTAGTAGTCCAGATATCATAAGCCCATTCTAGGTATTTCCGAGCGCTTGACACCCTTCGATGTCCAAAATTGAAGACAACCTCAACAACAATATATTAGGGATTTTGCGCGTTTTGTTTCCTATTTCAATTTATTTCCATATAAGTAGGTATAATCATAATTAAGGTTTAAGGAAGGTAATACAAGACATTCTAAATGTGTGAGAGGGTTTTGGGAAAACAAAATGCTAGGATTTTTTTCTCTGAGTTGATTTGTAAGTTGTTTTTTATCTCTTGTACTTTTGTTTTTATAGTGTGGACCCTCGCCGATTTCTCCGCGCTCCCACACGACGTCGTTCTCCCTTTCCTTTCGGAAGAAGAAGAAGAAGAGGTGCGTGAGTGCGAAATCGCCGTTTGTGCCACTGGCTTGCCTCGTTCTCGAGGGCTTCGTTTGGTTGTCGTATTGAGCTGGATGTGTTTAAGTGAATTTATATAAGACCAGAGTCGCCACTAGCCAGTTACTTCGAATCTACAGTCGGCTAGACCCCGTAGAAACGTTAGAGAAGGGGATCTGAAGATCCTTTCCTCTAAAATGACTCCTGTTGATCTGCGGTCAGAGATTCAAGGTAAGGGATCACGGTTACAGGGTGGGAAGAGGTTAAGCACCCCACACACTGCCCGTACCGAAGTACGGTCTCTACTTCACAGAATCGATCGGATACTTGAAAGTCTAGTTTAATCCTCGTATATTCTCATGTATGATATGATGCATGAATGCGGGTCTGAACAGTAAGAGTTTCTGATGGGCAGGTTCCAACAACGGGCAAGCCCAGAGCATACGCTCGAACTGACAGGTGCTTTAATATAAAGACATATGCAAGTGTGCTTGAGTAATCAAGGTGCTTGTAGTGAAGCAGGGGGGTTGGAAGGAAAGTAAATGTTGCACTTATGCTAGATGCAAATGAGATGATGCTGGAAAATGAGTAGCTGGGTGGACGGAGGTGTCGCAAGGGTTGGCTTCGAGTGGCTGGATCAAGACTTGGATGGCTTGGGAGGCTTGGACCAGTGGTCAGGCTGGGCTGGACCAGGGTTAGACTCTCCTCACTCGGGCTCTCCTTGGTGGAAAAATGGGCTAAAGGGTGGAGAGATGGACTCAGAGCTCTCGGGCTGAAATGGACTCGAATGGCTTATCTCTTGAAATGGGAAGAGGCTAGGGGTATTTATAGCAGCGGGCAGTGGCAGAACCCGTAATTTTGTCCGGGCGGCCTGCCATGGGCCGCCCGTACGGCCGCTCCTCGGTTTCCAGCGAGTACGGCCGTTCCCTCGGGGCTGCTGTTGGACTCGCTGGTCGACTCAGTGAGTTGACTCAGTGGGTCGACTCGGTGGTTTGACTCGACGGGTTGACTCGACGGGTTGACTCGGTGTTTTGACTCGACGGGTTGACTCGACGGGTGGACTCAGCGGGTTAACTCAGCGAGTTTGACTTTTTTTGGGATTTTTTGACTGGACTTTTTTATGGGGGGTTTTTCAGGGTGGTGTTTAGGACTGGGTTGACTGGGTTCAGGCTTGAACTGGGCTATGGAATGGGGCTTACAAGGGTGAGTTTGGCTGAGTTTGGACTTGGGATTTGGGGGTATGGTCCTCCGTTCAACCAGCTATCTCTACCAACAGTGTAGCCGAAGGTGGGGTGTCTACAGATGCCCCTCTTTGGCAGAGGTTGCATGCAACCGAATGCCAAAGCGAGTGGACACCCCACTTCTGACCCGGTCATTCATAGATCATGTTCTGAAATCTTTGCTTGCCTTTGCATCTGTGCCAGTTGATCGTTTGGAGATCGCTCACTTGCACATACCGCGAGAGTTTGGAGAAAACGTTGCGATTGTCCCTGCAGTTTGCTGCAACCTGGGTACCCAATCGCAACCCTTCCATTCCCGACCGGTACTAACATCGGAAAGGTACAGCAAAGCCTCTGCGTCGACAGTCTTACGAGGTTACTGACCCTGTGATTGATTGTATGTTTGATGTTTTCCCAGATCACTCCAGGAGTACTTGTTTCGCTTGACTGTCAAAGTGGTTAGACGCCCTGCGTCCGATAGTCTTACGGGATTCTACTACGCCGACTTGGACTCAGTCAAGGTACTTCAGGCATCCACGCCTAGGTATGTGCGGGTGGGCTTTTCCACCCGATCTGCTGGTTTTGATGCTTGGTTTGCAATTCATTCTTTCCTTGATTGTGGTCTGGAATCTTTGTTGTCCTTTGTATCTGAGTCAGTTGATTGTCTGGAAATTGATAACTCGCACATACCGCGAGAGTTTGGAGAAAACGTTGCGATTGTCCCTGCAGTTTGCTGCAACCTGGGTACCCAATCGCAACCCTTCCATTCCCGATCGGTACTAACATCGGAAAGGTACAGCAGAGCCTCTGCGTCCGTTAGTCTTACGAGGATGCTGACCCTGAGACTGATTGTGTGATGTTTGATGTTTTCCCAGATCACTCCAGGAGTACTTGTTTCGCTTGACTGTCAAAGTGGTTAGACGCCCTGCGTCCGATAGTCTTACGGGATTCTACTACGCCGACTTGGACTCAGTCAAGGTACTTCAGGCATCCACGCCTAGGTATGTGCGGGTGAATTCTTTCCACCCAATCTGCTGATTTGGATACTTGGGTTACAATTCATCGTTTCCACCTGTTCAAATGGTTTCTGTGACCGAGCCTTTTGGCTTTCATCTTTTTGTATCTTGGCATGTGGTACGACCGCACTGACACTGGAGTTCAGTTCGACCGTGCTTTGAGTGCATTGGATCCGATGGTCTCCGGGGAAACCGCGAGACATCGGATCTTATTTGATTTTTGCGTTGGCTCCTACCCAGAGATATGGAAGATCTCCTGGTGTTTTGGAGGCAGAACGCTCTACTGGGAAAATATTTTTTGGATTTTTGAAAAGATACCCACTCTGGGGAGTGATACTCCGTGGGGTTTTTATTTGCAAATAGAAATATTTTTTGTCTTTTTGAAATGAAAATCTGGTTCGCATGTGCCTCCACTAGGGATGCCTGTGGGGTCTTTAGCTAACCGACTTTTATTTTGAAAGCAGGTAAACATGATGATTGATGCGATGGATGCTGATGCATGGAGATGCATGATGAATGCATGGCTTTGGCTCATTCTCTTTCAGTTTGATGATTTTGCTTTTGCTATGGGTGTAGAGAACTTTGAGCTTATTGCTTGTAGGGTTGTACTCCCTTGGGGATTTTTCTTTTTGATACGGAGGTTTGGACAGCGGGTTGGTCAAGATCCCGACCCGTGGTCGATCAGGTCCATCGTCCCAAGATGCTGTTTCTTTGCTAATGAGAATGTACGAGGATATCATTCGACTTCAAGATATTCTTCTGGGCATACATGTGATTGAGATGGTGTTTGGTTGCCCGTTTTGGTCAAGATTCCAATTTGCGGGCGATTGGATCCGTCATCCCATACTGTGAAGTGAGCGGAGTTCAAGACTCCTGAATTGTAGTGCTGGGGATGCTAATTTTTGTGATTTTTTTTTTTTTTTTTGTAGATATGTGGTCCGAATCTTTACCTGAGCGATCAGGATAGAGATTGGTTATTGAAAGCACAGGAAATATTTTTGTGATTTTTGAAATATTTTGATTGAAGGCAAGGAAAATATTTTTGTGATTTTTGCAGATATTTGATGGAAAGCAAGGGAAATATTTTTGTGATTTTTGAAGAGGTGATTTTGCAATGTTTTTGTATTTTGTGATTTTTCTGAAATGCATGGAAAAGTGTGGAATTTTCATCCACTTCCAACTTCTACTGCTGGTAAGGCACCCGATCCATTTTACGTCAGCGAGCAAGACGGGTCTCACACAGTTAAGTGCCGTAGTTTTACATCTTCGGATGAGGGAATTTTGAGGGTTTTCAGTCAACACACCCACAAAGTTGCCTGTTCCTTATGTGCAATGCACATAGACCACGTATCGTCCGACGGACTCCTTCGGCCACAAGATGAGCCACATCCTCACATTTCCCTTAGTCAATCCAGTTTGGGGTCTTACGTTGCTCACAATTCCGTGAGGGTGAGCTTCACCTCCCAACAGCCTTAATCCCCTTCATGAGTTCTAGGAACAGGGAACATCCGTCAGCTTCAACAGCGACTTCCAACTCAAGGTTGTCTATCACGGTGCGTTCAACACGAACAGGATTGCGGGGTTCTGCCCGCCACAGCCCTTACCTGTTTAAGAGATTCCAGACACCCGTACGATCAAGTGTCAGCCATGCCTGGAACAGGTTAGGAAAGAAAGCCCCCGAGAAGTTAATCCCAGTGTAGTTTTAGGTCTTCGGACCACTGGGGATAAATTGGTGGATCAAAATTGGTGATGAAAACTTTTTTTTGTTTGTATATATTTTTTTGTTTTGAAAAAGTTCCAGACTTCAACTCGAGTAATCGAGATTGACACTGGTTTTTATGGAAAGCTTTAAAATATTTTTGGTATTTTTGAGATGATCCGGGTTATCGAACCATGATCCCAACGGTCGAGGCCGATGCCGGTTTTTAGTTGAAAGCGAGAAAGGTCCCCCGAGAAATTAATCCCAGTGTAGTTTAAGGTCTTCGGACCATGAAACTGTACAAAAGAGGGGCAAACATGTTTTTTTTGTTTTTGGAAAAATGTCCGCTGTCAGCGGATGGACAATCCAGACTGATGCCGGTTTTTATTGAAAATCTCTCGGGATGTCAATCCCGACGTAGTTTAAGGTCTTCGGACCAAAACTTTAAAAGCGGGGCTGGTAATATATTTTTATGATTTTTGAAAATGTCCGGAGTCATTGATCTTGAGCAAACAAGACCGACGCCGGCTTTTATTGAAAATCTCTCGGGATGTCGATCCCGACGTAGTTTAAGGTCTTCGGACCCAGACTTAGTAAAAGGGGGGGGCAAACACATTTTTTTGTTTTTTTTTCGAAATGATCCAGATCATCAGATCTTGGCCTGAAAGGCTGGGATCGATGTTGGTTTTTATTAAAAATCTCTCGAGACGTTGATCCCGACGTAGTTTAAGGTCTTCGGACCCAAAACTTTAAAAGAGGAAAGACATTTTTTTTTTTGTTTTCTTTTTTTTTTTGGAAAAAATCTGGGTCATCGATTCTGATTTTGATGGTCGAGATCGATACCCATTTTTATTAAAAATCCCTCGGGATCTTGATCCCGACGTAGTTTAAGGTCTTCGGACCAGAAACTGTACAAGTGATGTATATATTTTTTTGGTTTTCTGAAAATGTCCGGAGCCACCAGATCTTGAAGAAGACTGATGCCGGTTTTATTGACAATCCCTCGGGACCTTGGTCCCGACGTAGTTTAAGGTCTTCGGACCAAAAACTGTACATGTGAACAGTAATCAAGGGCGGAGATTCTTGGGATTCCTCTTGGAATGGTTTGGATCATCTGGTCATGCCTTTGGATGGTTGAGATCATTGTTTGACCAAGTCAAATTTTCCTTTCTTTTTCTTGGAAATTCCATGGAACTTTTCCACATCATCCACCCAATTTCTCACCCATTTCTCATGAGATGAGATTTTGGTGAGATTTCCTCTTTTTTCTCACCATTCTCTTCCATCACTTCATTCTTACATGGAGGTACAAGATTCACTTGCAACCACCCTTCCCAAGGAGGAGTTCTTCCCAAGGAGAGGGAGAGGGAGGTCGTTTCAAGTAGGTGGAGGCTAGGACGGCCTCCCATGGGCCGCCCGACCGGTCTGTGCCTCCTGGTCTCTTCAGGGGGCTGGGTAAAAGGGTGCCCTCCCCTTTTCTATATAACATGGAGCACCCTCCCCCCCTCAAACGTGCAATCTCTCTCTTCTCTCTCTCATACTCTTTCTTTCTTCAAGTTTTCTCTCTCTTCTTTGGTGGTCCTTTGCTCTTTTCAAGTGGTGGGCCTTAGAGAAATCTTGGGACAGCAAGGTGGTCCTTCTTTGGTGAGTGGTAAAGGTATGGACCACTTCCTTTCTCTTTCTTGTCCTTTTCCATCTTCATTGTCTCTTCTCATGATCCTTTTTCTTTTTCATGTAGCTATTCAAAGGGGTGTGAAGGTGGGCCCAAGCATTCTTGATCTTTTCTTAGATCTCAAGTCTTTCAAAGGTGGTGCATGGAGAAGGACATTGCAAGCTCTCCACTTCATCATTTTTTCCTTTTTCACACTCCCTCCATGTGCATGTAAGGAGTAATTTTGCCATGTCATCAAGTGTGCATGGCAAAATACTCTATCTTTTTCATGGGAGTTGGGCCTCTTTTCATGTGTATCAAATGGGCTCAAAGTGAAGTCATGGCCCTTGGTGTATTTGATGGGCCCAATGCTTCATTTTGGGCTCCCTCATGCTTTCTTGCCTTTGTCATTTTTCCTTTGGAACTATCCTTTCTTTTCCCTCTTCTTTTCAAGATTTGGGCCCATGGGCATGGTAGGGCCCATCTCAAGTTTTGGGCTCATGGGGCTCACTTTGGGTGACCCCATCTTTCTTTACATGTGTATGGATCAAGGTGGCTAGCCCATTCTTCATTTTGGACCTCAAGTGGGCTAGTTTTCCTAGGTGGGCTTATATGGACAAGTAGCCCAAGTCTTCCACTATTTCTTTGATTATGATGTACATCTTTGCACAAAGTGTGGTGGGCTCCTTGGAGTTTTTCATGTGGATGGGCTTTTGGGCCTTCATTGAAACTTGGGCACTTCTTTGAACCATGTGTGCCCCACTACACTTTGTTCATGTAGGCTTTTTCTTTTCATGCTTTCTCTCTTGATGGATGGAGGACTTGAGTTACTTGACCATCTACAAGTCCCATGAGTGAGTTGTTCCCACAATCTCACTAAGTTCAAATGGCTTCCTTTGTGGTAGGAATGTGATTCTCAAGAGTTTCCCTTTAATGTTATCAACCTCAACTGGATGATCCTCTAGTGAGTGTCCATACAACCATAGCTCCTTGAACTTTTCTATGGGGGCTTGGTGGATCACCCATCATCATTCAAATATGAGTGATTTCTTCTTCCATTTGTGAGAAGGAATGGTACCCATAAGTTACCCATTTTTGTCCCATGCCTTGGGACATTTTGGATTTTGATCTTCAAGTGGGCTATGTGTACCATTCTTATCCATTTTCATGATGGTTGGGTGACTCATCAAGCCATGCTCTTTTGTGCTCAAATGGTCTCCCTTTTGGTGAAAAAGTTGGTGCACATAAGTTGCCCAAACTTGCCTTTTCATGGGCATTTTCAACTTTGATTCTTCATGTGGGCTATGTGCATCGACTTTCTACCCTTAGCTTCTTTGATTCATATGTTTGTGGGTAGACCTCCTTGTTGCATTTTCGTGGTCAAAATTTTCATCAAGATGAGGCACATAAGGTTGCCCATGGTTAACCCATGAATGGGTCCTCATGTTCTTCAAGTGGGCTATGTGCTCTCTCCAATCCATTGAGATGAGGCATTTGGGTTGCTCTTGGGGACCCGTTTCCTTTCTATTCCCCACTTGTCCATGCATATGTGTAAAAAGATGGAGACATCCTAAGTGAGAATCATGACCTTGGCATAAAAGTGAGTCAATCCTTGGCCACATGTGGACTTTGAAGAGGAACTTCTCATGTGCAGTAGGACTCTCATCCTTAGTTGATCTCATGGCACTTGAGTGCATTTGTTGTCCAAAATGTGTCCTTGGATGATGGACTTTTCTTACCTGAGGCATGCCATGCCACCTTCTTTAAGGCAGGCCTTACTTTTTCCAATGGGTCCAACACATATCCTAAGTGACACATGGAGTTGGACTTTAGATTTTGCATTTGAATGTGAGTCCAATCCCATGGGTTTCTTGGATGAGAATTTGGATGTTAATGGGTAAAGGATAGGGACTTACCTTGCCAAGCTTGTAGGATTCCATGGCGGATGGTACCAGGGGCCACCAAGTAGTTGACGAGGATGATCCTGCTTTCATTATTCGCCGGGGGGACCACATGTGTTCCCTAGCTATGGAGCATCAACCTCTTCCTGCCATCAAGGGTCGAGGTACCAGGGATCGCTGGGACAATTGGATGAGGGAGCCACAGCCCTTGCTTGAGCGAGTACTAGATGGTACTCCTTTTGCTGGCCTCCTCACCCTACGCTTCCATAACAACGACGCCAACCGCATGATGCTTGCGGCCCTTTGTGAGAGGTGGCGGGATGAGACCCACACCTTCCAGCTTCCTTGTGGAGAATGGGGGATAACCCCTTTGGACATTTACATGCAGATAGGTTTCCCATTTCATGGGGCAATTGTCCCTCAAGTTAGCTCTTTAGCTCCCCTCTCTTCCACTGATTGGCTACGGCTTGTTGGTGACGTCCCTCCTGAGGGTGAATTCCAAGGCCATCAAGTGAAGATGCGATGGTTTTACAACAATTTTGCTTCTGTCGTCCCTACCACCGAGCGAGAGGCCCTCCACAAGGCGCGGGCCATGATCACTTATGCTTTTGGATCCTTTCTTTTTTGCCATGCGAATGAGAGAGTTGATCCTAAATTTCTTCGTTTAGTCGAGGATCTTCATCACCCCTATAACTGGAATGGGGCCATCCTGACCCGTCTCTTTCAAGGTCTGGACAAAACCTGTCGGCATAGCCGGTCCTTCACAGGCTTCTGGCCTGTTGTTGAGGTACCTCTTCTTTCATCCTCTTTGGAGCCGTTTGCCTCCTTTCTCTCTCTGATCATTAAATGTACTTTCATCCAGACTTGCTTTTATGACCATTTTCCGCATCTTGCGCCGAGGATGCGAGATGACATTGAACCCGCTCAGTATCGCCACATGTACTGGCATCAGCAGAATCGTCAGCGGAACTCCCGAGTTCCTGGGGACAATTGGCGTGCTGATATAGACGGGCTGACTGTTGAGGACGTAAGTATCTTGCTTGTCTTTGTCCTTGTACTGTACTTGTAACTGATCGTGGTAACCTCTTCTGCTGCAGTTTGCCCGGATGCCGTACGCTAGTTTCCCTCTCTACTACACACCCCAGCGCGTGGAGGCATACGATGCTTCATGTCTCCGTATTATGCTTTCTGACGCTGAGTCCTTCCAATGGTACTTGGGAGAGAGATTGCTTCGGCAAGTCACTGGGGTAGCTCGGGTCCCCTGTTCTGCACCTCCTCCAGCTGCTCGGATGCCAGCTGATGAGAGAGTTGAGGCTCTGGTGGGCCAGCCTGGCTTCCGTTTCACGATCCCGGATCGTGATTATGACGAGTGGTATCTGTTATTTGGCCAGGGGCCTTTGCTTCCTTCGCTTTACGTTCCAGGTGGCCGTCGTAGGTATGCTTGAGGTTCAGTGACTGCTCCTTTGATGGATCTTTATCGTCGGGAGTGGGACGCGAGGAGGGGCGATGATGATTATGTTGGTGACTTGTAGCTGGCTCTGCTTTATATGGCCTTGTATTTTTGTTTTTGTCCCTTTTTGTATCAAGCCCTTTTGGATGAATATACAGGCTTTGATTTCTCCCAAATTCCTTGGTGATGTCTGGATGCTTTGATTCTTGACTCATTCCTTCATGATTTGTGATTTCTCAACTGCATGGACAATGACTTGAAAGGCTCAGATTGCTTGATTAGGCCTTGTGGGCCCACTTGAGACCTTAGCTTTACTTTGGGGCACTTCTTTTGATGATTTGTGAGGCTAGGAATGCTTCTTATGGTGTAGATGATGGCTTGAACGTCTCTGATCGCTTGATTTGGCTTTGTGGGCCCACTTGATGATTAGGTCTTGGATTCTGGCCCTTCTTGTGATGATCAAACCTTTGATCTTGTTGTTTGACGGCTCATGTAGGTTCTTCAATGGTTTAGATCGTGATGATCTAGTCTTTGAATGGCTTGGATTGCTTGTGGCCCCCACTTGATCACCTTTCCTTCTCTTTGGCTTGATCAGCCCTATTCCGGTCATATTGCTTCATGATTGGACCAGTGGGGCACCTTTTGTATGATCTTGATCATCTTCAGTCGAAATCTGGAGTGGACCGGAGCCTTGGGCGGCCCACGGAGCGCCATCTGCTGACGTGGACTGTCAGCCTCACCTACCAAAAGCCCTGGAGCCAATCCCGCGGAGAGAGGGGAACCGCGTCCGTACGGGCGGCCCAGGGCAGGCCGCCCAGAGCTCGTCTCTTGAGCGGCCTGGGCTGGCTCGTGCTCGGACATTCTCTGGTCCCTGTTGCTGCTGTCCCCACCTGCTGTGTACGTTCAGGTTCGATTCCAACAATGAATCTTCTCTTTGTCTCCTCTTTCATCATCATCTTGTCTTCATCTTGGTTTGTCCTTTCTTGGGCAATGGATGGTGGGGATTTATGGGCTGTGGGGGCTGTTCATGGTGGGTCCCACACTTCAGAGAGTATTGAAGGCTTTAATGATGGAGAGATTTCTTGGATTGATGGTGGAGATGGAGCATTAAATGGGGGCATTGATGAGGGGTTAGGGATGGTGGTTGATGAAGCTTTGAATAGCTCCATTAATGGTGGGATGGCTGGATTTTCAGATTTGAATGGGACCTTCATCATGGGAGGAATGGATGGTATAGATGGGATGATGGGATGGGACATAGGTGAGGCTATGCATCCCTTGAGTGTGGGCCCCATGGATGATGTGATGGACGGTGATGATGGGACTATGAGGGACATAGATGGGCTGATCTCATGTCTGGATGGTATGGATGGCTCAGATGGTACCTTTGATGGTTTGGATGCTCTGGATGAGGGCCAGGATGTGCGGTATACTTGCTTGGGTGGTCTTGATGTGATCATTGATGATGTCCCCCTGATGATGGACGGTGTGGATGCCTCGATGATCCCTTTGATCGGTCAGGATGATGATTGGATTCATGATCTCCTACTGGAGAGGGCCGCAGGTCCGGATCTGGCAGTTGATTCTTCGATCGGGGTAACCGAGACCCTTTTGGATGGTTCAGATGTATTCTTTGACGGTCAGATTAGCCAGGATGTCACGATATGCGGTGTGATCTTCACTGATAGTCCTTTTGATGGAGAGCATTGTCCTTCCTTTGGTCATCGGCCCTTTGCGCACTCTGTTCACGAGGTGGGCGAGTCTTCTCATGCTGCTGAGGTTGTGACAGTTTCCGACAGTGATGCGGCTATATCAGACATAGCTGTTACTGGGGACAGGTCAGGGGCTGTCGAGTCTGCAGAGGTTCCAGCTTTTCCTTCTCCTTCGCCTGTTGACCTTCCGATCTTCGATGAGTTGTCCTCGATTTCTGGGCCTTTTGTACTGGAGGGGATACCGGTGAGGACTTGTCAGCTGCTTCCTCGTTCTTCTTGCTCGCCACGACTGCTTGCTTGGCTTGACAGCTTGTCAGCTTATGAGATTCGAGATTTGGAGTCTTATGGCTTTGGCAGTCTGATTCATATGGCTAGAGTTGACATTGACTGGAGGATGCTCGGAGCTGCCTTGATTGACTGGGTCCCTTCGTTGAACTTGTTTGCGTTCAATGATATGGAGATGGGGCCTTCTTTGGAGGAGCTTGCACGCTTGACAGGCTTACCCTTGGATTATACTCAGTACTTTTCGCCGAAGACATCGCCGAAGACTGCTACACCGCAGAACTGGTTTGGGATCCCTTATCTTGTTCGACCTGCAGCTAGTGGCCAGGATGCTGTAGTGTTCTCTTTGGACTTGCTGTATGATCTTTTTTCGGGTCCTCAGAGTACGGCTGGTTCCACCTTTGCTCGGAACGCACTGATGTTTTGCTTGATTGCTGAGGTGCTGTTCTCGGGATGGCGCAGGTCCCAGACTCCTTTGCTTTTTGAGGTGATGAGCCGAGCTGTCCGTCGGCAGGGGATCATTTCTCTCATCTTGGCCGAGCTATTTGATGGGCTGACCGACTGTGCCCTAGGCCGCACTCGTGTCATTCGCGGCTGTTGTGTTTTCCTTCAGGTATCTTTTCTGCACCTTTTTTTCTTTTTGCTTTGCTAGGAATTATTTTGCTCTAGCTGAACTTCTTTTACTTTCTGTGACCAGGTATGGTTATGGGAGCGTCTTTCTCTGACCGTTCCTGTACCTCTTCCTGGCATCCCTAGCTCTGACATTATGCGTTATATCATCGAGTTCCTTCCGCATACGGCTAGGATGAGCGAGCCCTTGTATCGCAGGATGTTTGCTGAACTTCGTGACTGGAACGTCCGTTGGGAGTCATCTTGGCTTTCACTTCCTCCAGTGCTTTGCGATGCACATCGCCATCCTCTGATGTTGGTAGGCTTTCGATCCTACTTTTCTTACCATCCGATCCGGTTTCTGCGGCAGTTTGGGTATGAGCAGGATGTTCCTCATTTTGCTTTCACGGGTATCGGGCGTCGAGTACTCCCCTCTAGATCTTCTGACTTCAGGACCCGGATTGATTGTTCCTGGGCGAGTTATTTGACAGCTGATTTGTTGGGATTTGAGCTGCGGACTTTTCCGATGGCGACCGCCCCATATCAGTACTGGGCTGCTGAGCAGTCTTTGTATCGACGTATCCCTTGTTGGCACCAGACTGCTGATGAGGATGAGCAGGATATTCTTGGAGATGCTGGCTCTTCATCTGGTTCATATGAACCTTTTGAGGAGCGCCCTTTTGTCGATCCTGGCTTCCTTTTGGCCACTCATGGCCATCTGCTGTCTGAGATCTCTGCACTTCGGTATCATTGTGAGATGATGTCGAGGAGATTGGCTGCCGATCGGAGGTTGTCTGATGAGGAGACAGCGATCCGTACCCTTGAGCGCGATGAGGTGCATTACCTGCGTATGGAAGTGAGCAGGTTGAGAGCGAGACTATCTTTTTATGAGTCAGAGGACTCACCTGATGTGGCCGAGGAGGAGGGTAGAGATTGATTGTGTTGGCCACCTGCACACTGATTTTTGCATATATGATTGATGATGATGCATTTTTTTGTATTTTTGAAAAAGATGATATGTGTAAGAGAAATATAATGCATTTAATTGAAAAGAGAAAAAACTGTTTGAAAATCTACTGTGCCATGAGTTGTCTTGTGAGTGTGTCTGGATTTTGTGTCGGGATATAGGAATCAGAACTGGGGCTCGGTCAATGATTTGACCGATGTCTCGAGATTTGACTTGTGTGTTCCTTTGGTTCCCTAGAGATGTAGGCAATGGAAACTCTTGCTTCCTGAGATTGTCAGAGTTTGTAGAGTTCTTCGCTCCTGACTGCGCTTCTTCTTGTTCTTGAACTGTAACCGCGTGAACTGATCTGGACCGTCTGCTTTCTTGGTACCTGCACTTTTATTTTTTCTTTTCTCTTTTTTTTTTCTTTTTTTTTTTCATTTTGAGTCATTTTTGCCTGTAGTGCTCTTTCGAGTTTTCACCACAGCCGGCTTTTTCCCGTCATTTTTGCCCGTGGCGCCCTTTCAGGTTTTCACCACGTCCCGGGTATTTGGTCTTGCCTGCCCCTTGGCAGCTGTGCTGTTTTTACCCTTGGCGCCCTTTCAGGTTTTCACCAAGTCCGCTGTATGCCCACTGTTTTTACTCGGAGCGCCCTTTCGGGTTTTCACTCCGCCCTCTTTGTTTAGGCACACATTTTCTTTTTTCTTCTTTTTTTTTTCTTTCTTTTTCTTTTCTGGATCTCTGGATAACTGCGGCGGCTAGAGGTCGGGAATCCGTCGTTGCCGGCCGATGGCAGTCCTTCAGCCCTTATCCTGAGTTACGATAATGGAGCTGTCGGTCTTTGCTAAATACCCCTCTGAGATGGATGGATGGATGACTGTGTTTCTTCTTGGGTTGATTTTTTCTTGGGTGCCTTGCTTTGGCTTCCCTTTTTTCTTTCTTTTTTTCTTCTTTTCTTTTCTTTTGCATTCTTTTTCTCTCTCTTTTTTTTTTGTCCCTTTTTTAATCCCCCCCCCCTTTTTTTTGTATTTTTCTCTTTTGGAGTCCCCTTATTTGAAACACTTGTTGGTGGACGGGAATGATTTCTCAGAGGTCTTAGCTTCGACCTCTTGACTTCAGCTCTATTAAAGTAACTCTAGATAAGGTCAGAATGACTTACCCGTGACAGATCTTCACGTTGTCGGCGTTGGTTGGCTCAGGAAGATCCACCCCTCTCATGCTGGTGAGTCTGAGGGCGCCTCCGGGAAGTACTTCTCTGATGATCAGTGGCCCGTCCCACGAGGGTTTGAACTTTCCTCTGGGATCTGGAAGGTGCGACGGTAGAATCTTCTTCATGACCATGTCGCCTACCTTGAAGCTCCTTTTTCGGACTCTCTTGTTGTAAGCCCGAGCGATCCTTTTCTGATAGCACTGTGAATGACTTAGTGCACGCATGCGTTTTTCATCTGCTAGCTGCAACTGATCGAATCTGGCCCGTTGCCATTCTCCTTCTTCAATTCCGCTTTCTAATAACACCCGAAGTGATGGTATTTCCACTTCGACTAGTAGAACTGCTTCCATTCCATAAGTAAGCTCGAAAGGAGTAACGCCCGTAGCAGACCGTACAGACGTTCGATAGGCCCAAAGTGCATATGGGAGCATATCTGACCAATCTCGATAGGTCACGACCATCTTCTCGAGTATCCTGACGATTGTCTTGTTTGCGGCTTCTACCCCACCATTCATCTGGGGACGGTAGGGGCTTGATCGATGACGTTGGATCTTGAACTTGCTGAGGAAGTCATCCATCTTCTTGTTGACGAACGGGGTTCCATTATCTGTGATGATAGCATTAGGGATTCCATACCGGCATATGATGTTGTTCTTCATGAATTTGATCACCTGAGATGCTGCAATCGTGGTGTAGGAGGCTGCCTCTACCCACTTGGTGAAGTAGTCGACTGCCACAAGTATGTATTCGTGACCATTTGATGCTTTGGGACTGATCTTGCCGATGATGTCGAGTCCCCACATGGAGAAAGGCCAGGGGGTGGTCAGGTTGTATAACTCTGATGATGGGGCATGGATTTGATTCGCATGCTCTTGACACTTGAAGCATTTTCTGACGTGCTTGCAACAGTCTGTCTCCATGGTGAGCCAGTAGTAGCCGAGTCGTAGAATCTTCTTTGCCATCATGTGCCCATTCATGTGTGGGCCACAGATTCCTTCGTGTATTTCTTTCATGATCTTTGCAGCTTCTGTTTCATCGACGCATCGGAGGAGGATGTGATTATAGGATCGCTTGTAAAGAACTTCGCCACTGATGGTGAATTGGCCGGCCAAACGTTGGATGGTTCGGCGATCTGTTGCTGTTGCTGATTCTGGATACTCCTGGGTTTCGAGATATTGCTTGATGTCGGCATACCAGGGTTTGTCAGGGACAGCTTCGGCTTCTTCTATTTGCAGGCAAAAAGCAGGTTCTTCTTGAATTTCGACTGTGAGCTCCCATTCTGAAGCTCCTTTTGGGATCTCGAGCATTGATGCGAGCGTGGCGAGAGCATCTGCAAACTGGTTCTTGGCTCTGGGCATGTATGAGAAGGTGATTTCCTTGAATTCTTTGATCAGATTGTCAAGATACACATGATATGGTATCAACTTCTCGTCTTTGGTCTTCCATTCGCCATTGGTCTGATTGATGATAAGCTGTGAGTCTCCAAATACTCGTAGCTTCTTGACGCCCAAGATTATGGCTTCCCTTAAGCCAGCGATGCATGCTTCGTACTCTGCCATGTTGTTGGTGCACTCGAATGCGATGCGCCTCGAGATAGGAATAGGGACATCATCTGGAGAGTAGAGGATTGCTCCAATACCACTCCCTTTAGAATTTGCTGCGCCGTCGAAGAATAACGTCCATTCATCTTTTTTCTTCTTTTCATCCCCTTCAATAAGCAAGAGATCTTCATCAGGGAAGAACGTCTTGAGCGGTTGATAATCCAGGAGAGAGTGAGCCGCAAGATGATCGGCGAGGGCCTGTCCCTTGATTGCCTTTTGAGTGACATAGGTGATGTCGAACTCAGACAAGAGTAGCTGCCATTTAGCTATCCTTCCAGTGAGTGCCGGTTTCTCGAACAGGTACTTGAGCGGATCCATGTGAGCGAGAAGGAGAATAGGGAATGCAATCATGTATTGACGGAGTCGCTGAGTTGCCCAGACTAGGGCGAGGCAAGTCTTCTCGATCGGGGAATACCTGGTCTCGTAGTCGGTGAACTTTCGACTCAAATAGTATATTGCTTGTTCCTTCTTCCCGGTCTCGTCGTGTTGGCCGAGGACACAGCCAATGGCTTCTCTGCTACCGAGATGTATAACAATAGTGGTCGTCCAGGAGTGGGCGGCACTAGGACTGGAGGATTCATGAGATACTTCTTGATGCGGTCGAAGGCGACTTGGCAATCATCATTCCATTCTTTTGGGACGTTCTTCCGAAGGAGCTTGAATATGGGCTCACAGATAGGTGTGAGCTGTGCGATGAAGCGACTGATGTATTGAATTCTGCCGAGGAAGCCACGAATTTCTTTCTCTGTTCTAGGAGGGGGCATCTCGATGATTGCTCTGGTTTTGGTCTCGTCGACCCTGATGCCATCCTCGCTCACCATAAAGCCGAGGAGCTTACCTCCCATTGCACCGAAGACACATTTCTGAGGGTTGAGACGGAGCTTGTACTTTTCTAATCTGTTGAATAACTTCTTCAGATCTTCAAAGTGTCCTTCAATTGTGCGAGATTTGACGATCATGTCGTCCACATATACTTCGAGCTCCTTGTTCATCATGTCATGGAATAGTGCTGTCATTGCTCGCTGATATGTTGCTCCTGCGTTCTTCAGACCGAATGGCATCACCCTGTAACAGAAGGTTCCCCAGGGAGTGATAAATGCTGTCTTCTCACGATCTTCGACGGCCATCTTAATCTGATTGTAACCTGAGAACCCGTCCATGAATGAGAAGATCTTGTATCCTGCAGTGTTGTCGACTAGAGTGTCGATATGTGGCAAAGGGAAGTCATCTTTTGGACTGGCTTTGTTGAGTTCTCGGAAGTCGATGCACATTCGAACCTTGCCGTCCTTCTTTGGTACTGGTACGATGTTAGCGAGCCATTCAGGGTAGTTGGAGACTACCAAGAATCCCGCGTTGTATTGCTTGATGACTTCATCTCGGACTTTCAGAGCCCATTCTGGCTTCATTCTTCGGAGTTTTTGCTTCACGGGCTTCATATCTGCCTTGGTTGGCAGATGGTGTACAACGAGCTCTTCATCGAGCCCCGGCATGTCTTCATATGAGAACGCGAAGTTGGACAATCTTGGAGCTAAGAACTCTATCATTTTCTGTTTCATCTCAGGTGGCAACGATTTTCCAATGCGTACTTCCCTAGGGATCTCAGGCGTCCCCAAGTTTACTATTTCGAAATCATCGGCTACAACATTAGCTTTAGATTCGAACTTTTTGAGGAGATCCTCTAGTTCGGGAGCTGGATCATCATCTTCCTCGTCCCGAGCTTCGTCCAGACCCATGAGCTCGAAGTCTAATTCGATGTCGAAATCATATGATTCGACTTCAAACTCATGCGACTCTTTAGACGAACTTGGCACACTATTGAATGCAGGAAAAGAAATATTTTTTGGTTTTTGAGATTTTTCTGAAATGGAAATACTAGATGTTTTTGGCTTTTGAAAGTTTTTGATTTTTTTGGCTTTTCGAAATTCACGGGACTTTGAACAGGTGGGCATTGCAGACCATGATTGAGCCCAACTTGTTCCAAAGTTCCGGTTGCTGCTTAAACAGGCATTTTTTTTTTTAAGCCAGAGCCCTCAGGTGGCTCTTTGGCTGATTCAAAAGTTAGGGGAACAGATGACCATTCAGGACCCCACACTTCCTCCCCTGGAGAGGTGGGGGTTGATGTTTTGGGCGAAGAATCATGGTCTGGCCCAATGACCATGACTTCTTGCTGGTCGGGTTCGAGATCTGAGTCGCACTCAGTCCCTCCCGGATCACTTACCTCACATTGCAGTTCGTCTGGTTCCACAGCTAGACACAAGTTTGGAACCTGGACATCAGACCAATCTAGGGCTGGCCACTTCCCTTTCTTGGTCCAATGGATGGGCTGCTTCTGCCCCTGGCTGATGATTGATGATGTTGACTTTGCAGAGATGGGCAAGTCGTGCCCCTTGCTAATTGGTGATGAGATGGGCGAGTCGTGCCCTTTGCTGATTGAAGTGGGCAGGTTGTGCCCCTGGCTGATTGAAGTGGGCAGGTTGTGCCCCTGGCTGGTTGAAGTGGGCAGGTTGTGCCCCTGGTTGAGAGAAGTGGGCAAGTTGTGCCCCTGGTTGGGAGCAGGTGTCAGAGTAACCTGGTCCTGAAGCTGCTGTATTTGTCTTCCTTCTTCGTCTTCATCATTTCCTCCTTCTTCTGGAGGCTTAGAGGGTTCGAGAATCTGATCCCATCGAATGGGGGGCCACGTGGCCCAAACTAGGCTCACCGGGAGGCCTTTGTGTAGTGCAGTCGGTTGATTCCCTCCTGGATCTTTGCAAGGTTCTCCTGGCTTGACGAATTGGATGGGTGAGCACCGAAATTTCTTCCTCCTTTTATCCATGAAGGTTGCCTTGTATCCGAGTCCCCATTTGCGCTGGTTATATATCAGCGATACCTTTCTGGACTTGAAGCGATTCTTCATTCGGTATTTGAGGCTCAGACGCTCTGCCGGTGAAAAGACACGGTCCACCCTTATCGGTTCTGGATTGGCGATAGAGTTCACAGTCTCGAATTCGAAACTGTGAAATGGGATGTCTTCTTTAGAGTGTTGGATATCGATGACCGGGATGTCTGGTTCAGTGGCAGTAGCATTGGAAGGAATGATGAGCTCCTTCTCTGCATGGATAGAGATCACTTGATTTCCACAGATATACTTCACTCGTTGATGCAGGGTTGATGGCACAGCTCCAACCTTGTGCAGCCACGGTCGTCCGAGCAGCATGTTGAAAGAGGCTGATATATCCAGGATTTGGAATGTGATGGTAGAAACTTCTGGACCTATCTGTACCTCTATGTCGACCTCCCCTTCCACTGATCGGCGGGTGTTGTCAAATGCTTTGACGCATATGGTGCTGGGTCGGAATGAAGAAGGACTGATTCCCAGGCGTTCCGCGGTCTTGAGTGGGCAGACATTTAAGCTTGAGCCATTATCGATAAGGACCAGCGGAACACAGAGGTCTTTGTATCGTAAGGCTATGTTGAGGGATCGCCCATGACCTCGTCCCTCTGGTGGCAACTCATTATCGGTGAAGGTGATGGCACGCGGAGCCAGGAGTTGTCCAATCATCAAAGCTATCATTTCTGGTGCCGTATCGGAGGAGACATGAGCATCATTCAAGGTCTTGGCAAACATTTCTCGGTGTATGCGAGATGTGCAGAGTAGCTCCCATACTGAGATTTGTGCAGGGATTGACTTGAGCTGAGTTGCTACATCGTATGCGGCTTCATTTTTGCTGCCGAGGCCTGAGAGGACGCCTTTGGGATCTCCTCTGTTTTGATTATCTCTTTGGATGCAACGCCCGTTGGGATTCATGTTTCCCACTTCCGCACATTCTGGATAGTGCCATGGAACCTCTTTGTAGTTTTCCTCCCTTTTGCCTTCTAGGACCACTGGTTCTTGCAACGGTGCTGGTGTGGGTACCAGATCTTCCTCGTATAGAGCTTTTGCCTTGAGAACTACATTGTTGCCTGTGCTGAAGGGGTAGTATCGAGGCTTGTCTTCATAGACCACATAAGGTCGTGGTCCTGGCTTGACTGTTCCTGGGGCAGGAGGCTCCCATGGAATGAATACTGGTCCTCTTGATATGGCAGGAGGTTTCTCTGTTCGTCCGAGCTGCCGTAGCGTGATTGATATGCCTCCGGGACTTGCCCCTTGCAATATGACAGGCTTGACTGGAAGAGATCCTTCCAAGACAACGGGCTCTTGCTGTTGATGAGTATAATCCTTCCATTGCGGATTGGATTGTTCTGGAGTTGCCCCTTGCAAGATGACAGGTTCGTATGTGGGCTCAATGTATGATTGTGCTCCTTCCAGGACGACTGGTTCCCAGCTTGAATGGTTGTAAGGTGCCCCTGGTATATCATATGGAGGTGCTCCTTCAAGCACTACTGGCTCGGAGACTGAAGGAAGAAAGGGACTTGCCCCTTGCAAGACTGGAGGAGGATTTGTTGGCTCATAGGTGTAGGTATGAATGGACTGAATAGGGGAGAAGAAGCGATCGATATGGTCCCCTTCTTCTATACTATTGACGGCAGGGCCACGAGACGAACTGGGGTCTGTTGGATGCTGAGGCAGAGGATTCTGAAGGATGTTGGTGGAAGCTGCTGGAGAAGTTCCAGGAACCGAGATGACGATCTTTCGGTCGTCGATCAGATCCTGTATGGCATTCTTCAAAGTATAGCATCGGTCAGTGGCGTGGCCACGCCCTTGATGGTAGGCACAGTACTCATTTTCTCGGTAATTTGGAGGCAGAGGATGAGGCGGAGGCCTAGGTGTCATCAGAGTGAGTAACTGCTTTTGTACCAGCGTAGTCATGATTTGACTAAGTGGTTGACTGAGTGGAGTGAACTTCCTGAACTCCCTGTAATTCTGCCTGTTCTGGTATGAGTATTGGCCGTTTCCCCTGAACTGCTGCTGTTGTCGAGGTGGCTGTGGCTGAGGATTCGGTTGTGGCTGATATCGCTGAGGCTGATGCTGAACTTGATTCTGCTGATACTGTTGACGTCCTTGTGGGGGAGCACGTTGATTTCCTTGGGCAGCGGTGTTGATGTTGTTTACCTCTGTTGGGCGGGGAGGAGAACCATTGCGGTTTCCATTCCCGTGCCCGATAGGTCTTCCTTCCACTCTGTTCCTCTTGACTGGAGTGGCTTGATGAGGCCATGGGGAGATCGTCCCGGCCCGGATTCCTGCTTCAACTTGCTCTCCAGCACGGATCAATTGTGAGAAATTCGCATATGGATGCGAGATGAGATACCCAGATATACCTGGGTATGTTGAATGAACAATCATGGAGATTTGTTCTTCATCGTCGATAGGTGTCCGCATTCTGGCTGCCATAGCTCGCCAACGTCCCACATAAGCTGATAGTGTTTCATCACTCCTTTGCCTGAGTGCTGCGAGGTCGGCTCTTCTGGGTGCCATGTTGAGATTATATGCGAATCTGTCGACGAAAGCCTGGGAGAGCTGTTCCCATGTTCGGATGCGGTGGCAGTCCAATGAAGTGTACCAATCTAGGGCATCGCCTTTCAGAGATTTTTGGAACAAACGAATAAGGGCCCCTTCATTTCCTGCGATTGCACTCAGCTCCCCGCAGAAAGCCTTGAGATGTGCTGTGGGACACCCGCTGCCATCGTATCTCTTGAATTTCGGAACCTCAAAGTTTTGAGGTACCTGAGTGTTGGGGTCCCAAAAGTGAGGATCCCCGAAATGATAATTCCGAATGCCAAAACCATCATGCGATCAGATTTAGGGCCAGTGCATCGAAAGTCGCGGCGCGGGTCACGAGACATGCATCAAATTTGCCTCAAGCATGAAATTGGGCCGGTAATGGACCCCACCGGTCACCGTGACCAAAACTGTCCAAAATTGGGAGGATACCTCAATTGTGAAGAAATAGGAGCAGTGCATCGGCATTCACCGCGATGCGGACCCCGCAAACACCCCAATTCGCAAAACCCAAATCTGTGGGACACGAGTACGTCCAGCGCATCCAAAAAATCAATTAATGGACGCACTGCGCCCAGCGCATCCAAAAAATGAATTTATGGACGCACTGGCCCCAGCGCATCCAAAAAATCAATTAATGGACGCACTGCGCCCAGCGCATCCAAAAAATGAATTTATGGACGCACTGGCCCCAGCGCATCCAAAAAATTAATTAATGGACGCACTGCGCCCAGCGCATCCAAAAAGTGAATTTATGGACGCACTGGCCCCAGCGCATCCAAAAATTCACCCAGCGCATCCAAAAATCAGTTAATTTCAGGATGCGCTGGCAGCTGGCGCGTCCTGCAAACCAACTTCTGGACTCCGAGCACATTTATCGACGCGCCGACTCATTTTCTCGACGCGCTACACGTGTCGACCGCTTATTGGACGACGTTACCTATAAATACCCCGCCCACCACCTCATTTGAGAGGATTCAGCAAGAGAGAGAGAGGACCTCGTCGCCGGAAAACCTTTTCCGATCGCCGGAATCCTTCTCCGACCGCCGGAACCCCTCGCCGGAAATCGCACCTCCGATCGCACCAGGTCCGGAGGAATGACTAAGTCATCTTTTTTCGATGCGCCAGTCCCAGCGCATCATAAAAGTGACCCAGCGCATCGGGAAAGTCCTTGGTGGATTACACCAACTATCATGAAAATCATTTATGGACGCACTGGCCCCAGCGCGTCAATAAAATTGGCCAGCGGATCGAAAAATTAGATTTTAAGGACGCACTGGCTCCAGCGCGTCATAAAATTACCCAGCGCATCATGAAAATCATTTTAAGGACGCACTGGCTCCAGCGCGTCATAAAATTGGCCAGCGGATCGAAAAATTAGATTTTAAGGACGCACTGGCTCCAGCGCGTCATAAAATTACCCAGCGCATCATGTAAATCATTTATGGACGCACTGGCCCCAGCGCGTCAATAAAATCAGGCCAGCGGATCGCAAAAATCAGCACTTTGCACATTCATTCCAGCACCTTTAAATCCTCATTTTATAACATTTTTAAGCCCCGTTTGAGCCTATTTTGGGTATTTCGAGCGTTCCGGACGCAATGGAGCAGTCAGACGACCCATCCGGGCTACCCAATGAGCAAAACGCTAGCCTTCGGAGTCCGATCCGACCCAACGAGCTGAATGGAACGATTCTCTCGAAAAGAGGCCGCCGGCGTCCAGAATCATACTGATGCATCATCATTACGTGTACTATCATAATATGACCCGAATCCAGGTCTGGACTAAGCAAAGGGGACTATGGTTAACACGATAAACCACACCAGGAGAGTTCTAAACTATCACACACAATCTGTTAAAAACTGATATTCCAAGAACAGTCGATGCCCTACCCATCCAAACATCATCCGCTGGTTGAGCTGCGCAGGTACACACAACTGTAGAATGGACTTCCCGAGGTCACCTGTCCCTACATTGACAGGCGCGGGCCCAGAGTCGTCCATCTCAGCCATAAACCCTGACAGTCTCAGCCCGGATCTCCGGTCAAAACATGGGACATAGACATCCGACTCGTACAAAGGTGGATCAGTCTATAACAAACACAGGTCTCCGTGACCATACAAACACAGGTCTCCGTGACCATACAAAACACAGGTCTCCGTGACCATACAAAATACAGGTCTCCGCGACCACCAAAACACAGGTCTCCGCGACCACCAAAACACAGGTCTCCACGACCATGAACTCTGAGACCATAGTCCCTGCTGACTAGTCTTTCGCCTTTTAATCAAGGGTCATCGATCATTCGATGTAATTAAGGGTTCGTGCCAGATCACGGCCTGGAATGTACAAGATCTCAGAATCTCTGGAATAAAATTCGCCTTGCGATATCTCTTCTCTTGTGTATTGCGTGAATGCTTGTGATTGTCTACGAATGTTTCTATATTCAGAACCCCAGAGCAACAAAACACCCACATTTCACGGAAATGTCATCGTGATGCATTTTCTAGTTCTAACACTGAGCATCTGGGAAAGGACACAAGTCTCTGAACTTGGTCGAAGGTAATTCGATTCCTTGCTGTCGCTGAAGCTGATTTTGCAAGATCTGGAACTGCTCCCGCAACTCGTCCAGTCCTGAGTGATCTGTTCGAGCAACTGGTGCCTCCTGGAGTAAAGCACGTTCTTCTTCGGCATAGTGGTCGATGTCTTCGACCCTATGGGCTTGCTGAAAAGCAACCGCGGGTTGCTGAAATTGATTTGATGACTGAACTGGATTCTGATGAACTTGTGCTTGAAATGATGGTAACTGAACTGGAGACTGTACTGAAGGTTGAACTGGAACTTGCTGGAAATTGACTGGATTTTGCTGAATTGAAGATTGCTGAAAATTAACTGGATTTTGCTGAATTGAAGATTGCTGGAAATTAACTGGAATCCCATCGGCGGGGATGTGCTGGAATTGAAAAGTGCTCCTGTTTGCAGGAGGCTGAGATGCTGGGAAGTGACCCCCTTGTTGGGTATTCGCCACTGTCCGCTGATTGATGTGGGCTTGACACTGACCCCCATTGTGGGCATTCGCCAGTGCTGTCCCTGTTGCTGGAAATTGAATTGAAATCCCATCGGCGGGGATGTGCTGGAATTGAAAAGGTGTCCCATCGGCGGGGACATGCTGAGATCTACTGAGATTGTTGTTTGCAAGATTGACTGGAAGCTGACTAGATGTTCCTGCAACGGAAGTGCTCTGAGATGGCCTTGTCGTCGCAGGAAGATATTGAGAAGGATGCCCCATAGCGAAGGGCTGAGATGGCTGCTGTCGGTAGTCTTGGGCAGACTCCGATGGTTGTGCTTGATTTGAACTGGAGGCCGGGAGGACCCGGCATGGTTGCTGAGCTTGCTGAACTGGGCCAACCTGATTGTTGGCTGTTGCGGTGGTTTGTGCTTGCATGAATTGCAAGAGCATTTCTTGCATTGCTCTCATTCCTTGTGCCAATTCTTGTATGATTGGCGTATTGTCAACGGGCTGTTGCGCTGGAGGTTGCGCTTCGGTCATTTCGAGAGCAGGGAAGTGATGAGTTTCTTCTTCGTGGTCGGACATGTCTTACTGAGCCCGAGTGCGGATTATGCTGCGGAAGGGAAGTTGTCTCCGCGTACGTTGAGCCCGAGGAGGCGCAATGGTGAGGACTGTACTCTACTCTTTTTGGGTTTTGGGATTTTCTATTTTTTTTTTGTTTTGGAATTTTCTATTTTTTTGTGTTTGGGTTTGGGTAGAATGCTATGCAGATGAGATTGTATGAGGATCAATGACTTTCAAGTACGGGAAGGATTCTGTTTTCAAGTCGGATCACGACTAGTGGGACTAGCTATTCCCCAGCGGAGTCGCCATTCTGTGGACCCTCGCCGATTTCTCCGCGCTCCCACACGACATCGTTCTCCCTTTCCTTTCGGAAGAAGAAGAAGAAGAGGTGCGTGAGTGCGAAATCGCCGTTTGTGCCACTGGCTTGCCTCGTTCTCGAGGGCTTCGTTTGGTTGTCGTATTGAGCTGGATGTGTTTAAGTGAATTTATATAAGACCAGAGTCGCCACTAGCCAGTTACTTCGAATCTACAGTCGGCTAGACCCCGTAGAAACGTTAGAGAAGGGGATCTGAAGATCCTTTCCTCTAAAATGACTCCTGTTGATCTGCGGTCAGAGATTCAAGGTAAGGGATCACGGTTACAGGGTGGGAAGAGGTTAAGCACCCCACACACTGCCCGTACCGAAGTACGGTCTCTACTTCACAGAATCGATCGGATACTTGAAAGTCTAGTTTAATCCTCGTATATTCTCATGTATGATATGATGCATGAATGCGGGTCTGAACAGTAAGAGTTTCTGATGGGCAGGTTCCAACAACGGGCAAGCCCAGAGCATACGCTCGAACTGACAGGTGCTTTAATATAAAGACATATGCAAGTGTGCTTGAGTAATCAAGGTGCTTGTAGTGAAGCAGGGGGGTTGGAAGGAAAGTAAATGTTGCACTTATGCTAGATGCAAATGAGATGATGCTGGAAAATGAGTAGCTGGGTGGACGGAGGTGTCGCAAGGGTTGGCTTCGAGTGGCTGGATCAAGACTTGGATGGCTTGGGAGGCTTGGACCAGTGGTCAGGCTGGGCTGGACCAGGGTTAGACTCTCCTCACTCGGGCTCTCCTTGGTGGAAAAATGGGCTAAAGGGTGGAGAGATGGACTCAGAGCTCTCGGGCTGAAATGGACTCGAATGGCTTATCTCTTGAAATGGGAAGAGGCTAGGGGTATTTATAGCAGCGGGCAGTGGCAGAACCCGTAATTTTGTCCGGGCGGCCTGCCATGGGCCGCCCGTACGGCCGCTCCTCGGTTTCCAGCGAGTACGGCCGTTCCCTCGGGGCTGCTGTTGGACTCGCTGGTCGACTCAGTGAGTTGACTCAGTGGGTCGACTCGGTGGTTTGACTCGACGGGTTGACTCGACGGGTTGACTCGGTGTTTTGACTCGACGGGTTGACTCGACGGGTGGACTCAGCGGGTTAACTCAGCGAGTTGACTCAGTGAGTTTGACTTTTTTTGGGATTTTTTGACTGGACTTTTTTATGGGGGGTTTTTCAGGGTGGTGTTTAGGACTGGGTTGACTGGGTTCAGGCTTGAACTGGGCTATGGAATGGGGCTTACAAGGGTGAGTTTGGCTGAGTTTGGACTTGGGATTTGGGGGTATGGTCCTCCGTTCAACCAGCTATCTCTACCAACAGTGTAGCCGAAGGTGGGGTGTCTACATATAGTGATTCACTTTTTGCTGTAATTTTTTCTTGTAAGGTTTTTTTCACGTAAAAATTAGTTTCTCTTCTATAATTGGTTTTGTTTGGTGCGATTGTGATTACTTTACTTGATTCTTCTATGAGTTGTTTCCCCAATCACAATAAAAAGATCATACAATATATTAGGGGTATTCAATTTTTTAAAGTATGAGCAGCACCACGATTGTAAATATTAGCAAGGTAAGAATCACCATGGATGGCTAATGTACCAAAAATCCTCTATTATAGTTACAATAAAAACGATTCATTCTTCTTTCTTAGCTATTTCTTGATCTGCCAACCATTGAAAGGTCTAGGATTTTTCCATCTATTTTGGTGTACTTATTACTCAAAACAAAACCTATGATATGAACATTTCTGTCAACAAGCGATGGCTTTGCATGAGCTAAAAGCCAAACAATGCCCTTAGAATATCTTCGCCCATCAGTATATTAAAACTACAAAGACATAACTATCATTCGGTTTTTAAGAATGATAAAATGATTGACTAATGGTCCATTTGGATGGCTCACAATAAATTATGGAAATAATCTATTGTAAAACAAATCTAAATCGTTCAAACTGTGGGGCCAATTATCGGACGGGATTTTGAACTATAAATCCTATTGCAGCTCGACCACAGGCACAGCTTCACTGATTAAAATGCAATGTCACCCTCTGTGGACGGACTGTGTGGATGAGATCAAACCCACGTTAAGGTCTCCAAGCAACTTTTGACCGGACACATCAACGGTCAAGATTCAAGCATGTCATGCATACGGTGGATGGGTCACCACGTTAAGGCCTCCAAGCAGCCTTTCACCATAGGGCTCGGATTAGGTACTACCCTACTAGGATGCATGAAGAGACGAACAGGTACACGGCGTGTTGCTATTGGCCGGTGCGGGCGCAGGGGCTCCGCACCTTCGTATGAGTGGGCTGTAATGGGTCTAACAGCAACAGACCTAAGGTGCGGAGCTCTACGTCCCCAATAGCAACATGCCGCCATGCACCCATCCGTCTGCTACGTGCGTCCTGGTGGGTAGTACTTAATCCGAGCCCTTCACCTTACAGTGGTCCTGGCCATATATGGGGCTAGTGATTTGTCCACATATGGAGGCCTATTACGTTGTATATGCAAAATCCAGTCCGTTCAAACCCTTCATCCATTTCCAGATGAAGGTTCACTTCAGAACGCAGACTGTTTTACGGCTCAGATTTGCCACAATGAAATTCAAAGCTGGACATTCTCTTTTAGCTTGTTTCCTTTTCTGTGGCCCACTTCAATGTTAGATGGGGATGAGTCCCAGGTCTTAGGAGTTTTCTTAGGTGATACGTCTGATGAATGGGTTGGCTGGTGTGAATGCATCACTTGGGCTCACATCCTGCCGGTCCACCATTAAAAGCTCGATACGCTGGCAGAAATTGACCGTTAGTATTTTTGGAGATGGTCCATTTAACACTTGGCGCGTATACCTCAGCTTTATACGCTGGTAGAATACTAGATAGGGTACACGTGGCACTTATACACCTCAATCAAAACCGTCCAAATAATAGGTAGCACTTGTATGGGACACACCCAAAAGTCACTTTATTGGAAAATTATAATATTTGATTAATGGCAGTTGTTGTCCATTTCCGACATTTGACTAGATCAGTTTCAGCCAGCCCTTTGATGGCTATAAATAGATGGATAGAATTATCTCTTCCGTATCATGTCCCATACAAATGGTTCCCCACAACATGAACGGTATGGATTGTAGTACAGATGCGTACGTGTATAGTAATTCGGTGCATGAGTATGGATCATCAGAATCTGCCAGTGTATCAAATAGACCGTCGGTGGCACAACCAACCATAGGCATTTTTTTTCTCATTTCCATCATTCGTTGTAATCAAAGAGACTTGCCAACCCCACACGCATTCCTCACGCACCACGCGTGCCAATCTGGAATTTGTCAAACGTACTGTACATGAGGTGGGCTCCACATGAAGCTGACGTGGCACAAAAATCACCATGCAGCTTACTCATCAAGTGGGCCATCCTTGATGAAAACAATGGACGGTTGAAGTAGAATGACCACATGTCCACAATCACAACAACTTGTGTCCTTCCCAACGAGTGGACCAGATTGATTGGATCATCTAAAAAGCGGGCCCCACCTGCCTGTGGTAAGATGTTCTCCAAACGTCAGATGACGTGTACTGCGTGTAGGAGAGTGCGTGTTGGGGGACAGCAAACATCGGACGCGTACTCGGGGTTTTTGAAGATTTCCCTCCTAGAATTTTCTAGAATGGATGCGATGGAATGCACTCGCTCCTTGCAAAAGTCAATAATGCCCTTTGCTTACGCGCTGCTGCCTTCATGCGAAGACAATGTCCAGAGGAGAAAAGTCCTTCGCATTAGCAGGTGCCACGTGTCAAAACCTGTGTGCATAAAAGACACTAGTTGGAGATTTGGACCGTCTGTCTTCTTATATTGCGAGCACCATGATCAAGCATGTCAAAATTGAGTAAGAACAATAGCCGTTCATATGAAATCTAACGATCCAAATTCACCCTACAAATGTGACTGAATTAACTTATTTACTATCATGGTTTTTAATGTATGGAATGATGAGAATATTCTCTAACTGATTAACGGTATGGATCTATGTCAGCTATGGCCTATGCGTGATATCGTCCAGTGTGACACTCCTTGATTGTTTCTAACAATGTAATCCCGTCACAATATGTCACACGTGTGGAGGGATAAACTTAGTAAGGAATGGGAGCTAACACCCATGTTTCTCCTTATTTTGGGCACGCGTACGAGATGTTAGCGTGTTAGAATTAATTGCATATCTTGATTGAAATATAACAACAGTAACCCCAGGCGTTAAGATGAGCAGATTCACTGGGCTCGACATTATATGACTAGAATTTGTACAAATGGATCACCTTTTTAGCCACTTGTATAATTATTTTTTAGTGATTATGCGATACATGAAGAAAGGTTCATCATGAGTTACACCTTTAACTTTCATATGAAATGACTTTTTAATATAAATAAAAATGGAAAAAGGAGACACATACAATCAGCTACGAAAAATGGGCTGCAGATCACTTTTCCAAATAAAATACTTTATTAAGATAAGTCCAACATATGAACATAAATTTGAAGTACAACTACACTTACTAGTTACTCAATTACTGTTATAGATTTGCTACTATGGAATGTAACCTTACAACTTACATTAAAAAATGTAAAAGACAAAATTACGCTAAGGAAAATGAAACTATTGATTACACTAAGGAATGAAGAGCACGATGCTAAGTAGCATGATAATTGAAAAAATAATTTTGGTAAATTGAAATTTTATTTGATTTGGTTGGTGCTGGACCCCTTAGCTCCGTCGCTTTCCTTCATTATTTATAGACTTCGACATACACACGATCTAAGGCTCATAACGCCTTGGCATGATTTGGCCTTCCAGATCCTTCTTCGCTCGCCACCTGTCTTCATAAGCATTTTATTAACTCGGCCACATTCATACATCCACCCTTACTTCATTGTTGTCGTAGCATCGTCTAACTAATGCCAGCTATTAGAGCTGCGCACAAGATTCGATAACTCGGCAACACGACTTGTTCGACTCGGTTTAGACCCAACTTGATCCGAACTGAATGGTTGAGTTGGTATGAACCGAATAAAAGTGACCCAATCCGAATTCCAAATGAGTTGAGTTCGAGTCACCTAATGACTCGACTCGACTTGGACCGTCTGATTCTAATGAACTCGACTCGATTTGAACCCGACTCAACTCAGATCGTAAACTGATTTGAATAAACTCGACTCGAGTTTGGTATAGGCAAAGTTGCCTTTCATCAAACGTGTAATTCCTCTCCCAAGGTAAAGTTGTCATTTTCCAAAAAGCAAAGACTAAATTGGATAGCATTTAATACACATGCTGTCATTTCTCAAAAAGCAAAAGTTAAAATTGGATAGTATTTAATACTTATTGTCATTTCCTAAAAAAACAAAGGCTAAAACTGAACAAGCCAAATAGACTTATGCAACAAAAGTGTAATATAAGTAAACTAAGAATCATTTAATACTCTAGCAAAGCATAGTATTTCATACATATGTAAAAGTCTAATATAAAACTATGGAAAAATTATGATAATTTGAACCGTCAAATGTGTGAAAATTACCACTAAAATTATATATATTTGATAACTCGACCCAACTCATTTCTAACTCGATCCCTATGATCGGGTCGGAGTCGGTTCAATTTAGTCCAGGCCTTAAATGGGTCGGATCGGTTCAGGTATGCCCGACTTGGTATCGAGTCAGGTCTAGTTTGAGTCAGGCCCTTTCTATTACCGAATTAGTTCAGGCTAGCCCAAACTCGGTCTGACTCGACTCGATGCCCAGCTCTACCAACTATGATTGCCACAAAATTTGCTATGGTAATGTCCACGCCTTCATGCATTCACCACGCAGTTTTGTGAAATCACACGTCCTTCCATAATTAGCTCTTGTAAAGTTGGACAAAAATAAAATACAACAACCATGATCGTACAGGGGCCACCTTGATGAATGTGTTGTATATCCATGTTTTCAACGGTTATCACTTTCACACTTGGCTACCCAACGTTTACCATGGGCATGATAATAGGTTCACCAAGGTGCATTCTTTCCCATCCTCTCGTATTAAGGAAAGGTTCTCTCATTGCTCTAAATGTTCACATCATTTTCCGTTGTATTTTAGGACTAGAGCTCAAAAATTAAGCGGATTAAACTCTAAGGTAGATCACACCACTAGAATCAGTGGTGATTTACCATTAAAAACTTTTTGTGGTCATAAAAGTTTTGGATTAAGCTGATCTTGGTACTTTTCCTTCATCGAAGTTTTTCTTTTCTTTATCAATAGATTGAATGGCAAATAAACATTACAGTAGACCCTAGGTGGGCTTTAGATAGTTTTTAATGTTGGGCATTCTATCACCATTGTTTCCTATGGTGTGTGGTCCTCCAGAGATTTGTATATGTTTAATTTTTGGGACCACGCCTTAAAATGATATGTAAATACGGACGAAGGGAGTCGATATATAACGCATTCATCAATATAGTTCCTGTCAGGGTAAGTAACCCCTAATCCACTCAAGGTAGGACCTGGTAGCGGATTGCATGTGACCGGGGTTGTGGGGTCCACAGTTATGTCCGTGACAAATCCACTCTGTCCAGCTGATTTGAAAGACCACAATAGGACTGGATTTTAAAAATCAGCTTAGATTCAAAACTCTGGTGTACCATACCAAAAAAATAGTGGGAACAACAACATCCACCATTCAAAACCCAGATGTTTATATGCCACCCAAACAGTTCATAGAATTATTACCAATCAGATAAATTGTGGGATACAAAACTTCTGTCACTGTCAAGCGTTCAATCCCCACTGTTTCATGTGGTATGGCCCACTTGAGTTTTCGATGTAGCTGATTTTTAGAATAGTACTGTCCTGTTGTGTTCTTTCCAAATAGATGGATGGAGTGAATTTGTCATGGGCATCTCCGTGGACCCCACAAAACCCTAGGCATAAAGAGGTCATGGACCCCACTTGACTTTTAGAATTCTATCCTATTGTGGTCTTTCAAATTATACGAACCGAGTGGATTTGTCACGTCATCTCTGTGGACCCCACACAGCAATCCGCTTCCGAATGGAATGGAATGCCCTGTTGAACCATTTTGAGTGCATATCACCCATCAACTACATCCATTATGTTTAATCAGCTTTTCTTTCAGCCTTATGCAAAAATTATAGTAATAATATTTTCTTAAAATATTAATTACTTGACCTTTCTTTTACGAGTAATCTTGTTCATCCATTTTTTCTTGCCATTTATATTAATATTTAGATCATGATATCATTATGAATTTTTTTTCTTGAGACAGACTTTATAACTGGGCCGGGGCTAATGGACGGTTTAGATAGGTAACATGGGTTTCAGTGAGTCCAAGTACAACTAGGTGTATGGAAAAGTTTCCATGCGCCTATCTCACGGTATCATTTCTCCTTCCAGAATATCTCAGACTCGACAGTCGTTTCAAAGAACGGTTTTTCTACGGAGACAGGTCAAGTGGGCGCGGATTTCCTGCGAAAGCCTTGGGCAGGAAGTTCCTTCGCTGGGAACCAGGGTGGGACCCAAATTGATGTTTTTTGATACATCCATCCCGTCCATCCATTTTGGGAGCTCATTGTAGGAACTGAAAACAAAAATGAACCGGATCCAAGACTTAAGTGTGCCGAAAACGTGAGGATTGAACTTCCACAGTTAAAATATTTGTGGAGCCACAGCAGTTTCGAACAGGATAATATTTATGTTTGCAGTTCATCCCAATAGTAGTGACGTTATGAACGGTATGGATGTCATATAAATATCACTGTGGACCCAGGGAGGTTTCAACGGTAGTAATTTACCTACCCACCTTTTCCTTTAGTTCGGTCCACTGGAGTCTTGGATCCGGTTCATTTTTGTTCACATGTCCTAAAATGAGCTCCCAAAACGGATGGACAGGGGATTTATCAAAAAAAAATTACTGTGGGCCCCACCTTGGTTCCCAGTGAAGGAACTTCCTGCGAGGGCTTTCGCAGGAAATCCGCGCCCGACTCGAGTAGGCACATGGACGGCTTTAATTGCGGTAACTACCCGCTACAAGAAACAAGCATTCATCCGATCCGATCCGATCCGTCCATCAGATTCAACGCCACATTTCAACCATAGATCTTAAAATTCATTTCGATATAAGATATAAATGGGCTACATCATAAGAAAAGTTATAAAATCATGTTTAAAACTTCTAAATTCACCGTGTGGTGTGGCGCACCTGAGCTTAAAATGTCCTTATTTTCTGTTAAGATGAATGTAATATGTCTGATGAATGGAATAGATGGCATATGAACACCACGTGTCGACCCCACATGCAATTTGTAGGACTTTAATGATCGTACTTCCCAACTCAACTGTTTTCCATCGTGTGGTTCACCAGCGCTGAACGGAATTAATGTTTAGTAAATGTTGACTTCAGTAAACGGCTAGTCAACACGCACTTCACTCCTCACCCGTTTTAGAGGTGAATTTCAAAATTTATAGTCGACAACACGCCTATACATCATATAAGTGTTGAGGCCGGATCTATTACAAGCACTTGTAGGTTAATGTAAATGCACAATACAATTTATGAGGCCTATATTGTTGTGTGTATGCAATCTAATCCGTCCATCACATACATATAATGATGCTTTCCTTTGTGGCCAAAATTCATTTCAATCTAAAATTCAGGTGGGCCACTCAACAGGGAAGCACATCCTGACAACCCTTTTACCTTTAAATGGGCATTTTCGTCATTTCAAAAAGTTGGTTACTAACACATATATCAGCCTTTCATACACACCTTTCATATATGCATTTGTTTCCCGCCCAACATAATATTTTTTTGACGGGAAATATTCCAAAGGTTTTCTTTTAGAAAGCATGTTGATGGTGGGCCACTGTTGGGCTTAGTGTAAATGTATGTAGTTCATCTACACCATCCATCCACTTTTCCATATCATTTAAGGGGTTGAAACCAAAATTGAAGCATATCCAAAACTCAGGTATACCATAACACAAGAAACAGTGGGTATAATGATTTCCACCGTTGAAAACTTTCTTACGGCCCGTAGTGATGTTTATTTGTCATCCAACCTGTTCGCAAGATCACACAGCCATTGATGAAGGGGAAAAAAATATATATCAACTTGATCCAAAATTTCTATGGCAACAATTTTTCAACGATATAGGTTTAATTCACATTGTTTCGTGTGGTGTGGTCCACTTCAACTTTTTATAGCCTTCATTTTTTGTATAAACCCAAAATTTTTTATTTTAAAATGGATGAATGGAGTGGATGAAATACATAAATGATGGTGGACCCCATAGAGTTTACCCAGTACGCTTAAAGTACCGAGTTACTCAGTATGCAATCCGTTTCCTTCCAGCGGAAGTTTTGTGGAGCCCACCGTGATGCTTATTCGAAATCCTTACCGTCCATAGGTTTTTCCAAATCAATATAGGACATTGGAAGAAAAATAAGGTAGATCCAAAATTTAAACGGGCTACACTACAAGAAACTGTGAGATCAAACATCTATTTTTGAAAAATAGATAGATGAAGTAGATCCAAAACTTAAACGGGCCACACGACTGGTAATAGTGAGATCAAACGTCCACTATTGAAATATTGGTAGGGCAAAAAATAGTTGGATCAGGCTAATATTATTTTTGTTTTTCGCTCATCTCAGAAATAGTGACCTTATGAATAGTATGGATTTCATGTAAACATCACACGATTCTTAGGGAGGTTTAACTGTAGTCATTTCCCTACCCACTGTTCCAGTCATGCAGGCCACTCAAAGTACTAGTTCGGTGTAATTTTTTATCCCATGTCTTAAATGATCTGAAAAAAATCGATGGACGTTGTAGATTTCTCACAAATATGAAGGTGGAATTACAAACTGTTGGAGTTGATCCTCACCATTAGAAACTTCATTGATTCCACCCAACCTATGGAAACGCCTATAAGGTTAATCACCATTATTTTCTTTGCTATAATCCATTTTCCATTTCGACCTACTGAATTTTTTAAATCATGCCCTAAGCCCTTAAGCTAGCTTTCATTACGGATGGACGGCATGGACGTACTTCACAGTGGGCCTCTTAGCTAGGGGTCCCACTCACCACTGTCGATTCAACATACCATCTAATCTAGTGCCTACGTTGGGATGTTAAGTGGGGCCCAATGTGATGCTTATGAGAAATCCACCCCGTTCATTCATTTTGAGATCATTTTAGGACACAAAACCAAAAATGAGGTGCATCCAAAACTAAAGCAGGCCATACAAAATAATTCTTAATTTAGGTCTCATATCCTAAAATGAGCTTGCAAAACGGATGGACAGGGTGGATTTTTCACACGAACATCATGACTACCCTACCTAGCATCCCATCCAAAAGCCTTTAATAGGAAATCCAAATACCGTACTGCAGAAAGCAGTGTGAGATTGAACGAATACCATTGAAACTTTCTTGGGGTCCTAGAAGTTTTGGTTCAGTCCGATATTTGTTTTTACCCTTCATCCAGGTCCATGTGACCTTATGAACAGTTTGGACGACAAATAATCATCATGGTGGCCGTATGTATGTTTTGACGGTGATAATCATTGTAGGGTCTGCGTTTTCTGGTGCGGTCCACATACACCAGTGAATCCACTTCCTCTGTCACTGAAATACAAGTGGGTGCGTAACCAACTAGGAAGAAGATGCATCGTGGTACCAAGACTATGAAAGCACTCTAACCAAATACTGAAAAATATTGACGCACACCGTACCCCTAAAATAACATCGATCCACTCCGACTTACACAGCAGCCATTCAGTGGCACGCCGAGTGCTTTCACCGAATGTCGAGTGGATGCGTAACCACTCAAGAAGACCCTACGTTAAGGTACCAAGATTCAAGAATACTTTGACACGCACCAACGAACACGGACATACACCGGACCTCCAAAATAGTAACGGTTCCCTTCGACTTGTACTGCAGCACATGCAGTCGCATCTCGAATGCTTTTACTGAATTACGAGTGAGTGCGTAAACAACTAGGAAGAAGATGCATAATGGTACTGAGACGACAGAAGCACTCTAACCAAATACCGAAAAACATTGATGCATACTGTACCCCTAAAATAGCATCGATTCACTCCGACTTACACAGCAGCCCTTCGGTTGCACGTTGAACGATTTCACCGAACTTTGAGTAGGTGCGTAACCACTCAAGAAGACGCTAGGTTAGGGTACCAAGACTCAAGAATCACTCTGACACGCGCCGACAAACACGAGCATACACCGGACCTCCAAAATAGTAACGGTTCCCTCTGACTTGTACTGCAGCATATGCGGTCGTATCTCGAATGCTTTTACTGAACTACGAGTGGGTGCGTAAAAACCTAGGAAGAAGATGCATTATGGTACCGAAACTACGGAAGCACTCTAACCAAATATCGAAAAATATTGACGCAAACCGTACCCTTAAAATAGCGTCGAACCACTCCGACTTACACAGCAGCCCTTCGGTGGCACGCCGAACGCTTTCACCGAACTTCGAGTGGGTGCGTAACCACTCATTAATACGCTACGTTAGGGTACCGAGACTCAAGAATCACTCTGACATGCACCGACGAACACGAACATACACCGGACTTCACAAATAGTAACGGTTCCCTCCGACTTATACTACGGCACATGCGGTCGCATCTCGAATGCTTTTACTGGACTACGAGTGGGTGTGTAAACAACTAGGAAGAAGATGTATAATGGTACTGAGACAACGGAAGCACTCTAACCAAATATCGAAAAACATTGACGCATACTATACCCCTAAAATGGCATCGATTCACTCTACTTACACAGTAGCCCTTCGGTTGCACGCCAAACGCTTTCACTGAACGTTAAGTGGGTGAGTAACCACTCAAGAAGACGCTACGTTAGGGTACCGAGACTTAAGAATTATTCTGACACGCAGCGACGAACACGGACATACACCGGACCCCCAAAATAGTAACGGTTCCCTCTGACTTATACTGTAGCACATGCGGTCGCATTTCGAATGCTTTTACCGAACTACAAGTGGGTGCGTAAACACCTAGGAAGAAGATGCATCATGGTACCAAGACTATGAAAGCACTCTAACCAAATATTGAAAAACATTGACGCACACTGTACCCCTAAAATAGCATCGATCCACTCCAACTTACACAGCAACCCTTCATTGGCATGCCGAGTGCTTTCACCGAATTTTGAGTAGGTGCGTAACCACTCAAGAAGACCCTACATTAGGGTACCGAGATTCAAGAATCACTCGGACACGCACCGACGAACACGGACATACATCGGACCTCCAAAATAGTAACGGTTCCCTCCGACTTGTATTACAGCACATGCGGTCGCATCTCGAATACTTTTACTGAACTACAAGTGGGTGTGTAAACAACTAGGAAGAAAATACATCATGGTACCAAGACTACAGAAGCACTTTAACCATATATCGAAAAACACTGACGCATACCATACTCCTAAAATAGCATCGATCCACTCCGACTTACACACCAGCACTTCTGTGGCACGCCGAACGCTTTCATCGAACTACGAGTAGGTGCGTAACCACTCAAGAAGATGCTACATTTGGGTATCGAGACTCAAGAATCACTCTAATCATGCACCGACAAACACGAACACACACCGGACCCCCAAAATAGTAACAGTTCCCTCCGACTTGTACTGCCACACATGCGGTCGCATCTCGAATGCTTTTACCGAAGTACAAGTGTGTGCGTAACCAACTAGGAAGACGCTGCATCATAGTACCAAGACTACAAAAGCATTCTAACCACATACTAAAAAACATTGACGCACACCGTACCCCTAAAATAACATCAATCCACTTCAACTTCTGCAGTATTCCTTCAATGGCACGCCGAATGTTTTCACCGAACTACGAGTTGGTGCATAACTACTTAAGAAGACACTACGTTAGGGAACCGAAACTTAAGAATCACTCTAACCATGCAAAGACAAATACGGACATACGCTAGACCCCCTAAATATTAACGGTTCCCTCTGACTTGCACTGCAACAAATGCGATCATACGTCGAACGCTTTCATTGAACTATGAGTATATATGTATCCACCTGCGAAGACCCTCTATCATGGTATTGAAACTACAGAACCATTCTACATAGACAACAACTAACATTGATGCACACCGTACCGTACCTCTAAAATAGCATCGATCCACTTCGACTTTCACTGTAGCCTTTCGATGGCACGCCGAACGCTTACACCGAACTACGAGTGGGTGGATAACCACCAAAGAAGACGCTGTATTAGGTGTTAGAACTAGAAAATGTATCGCAATGACATTTTCTGAAATGTGGTGTTTTGTTGCTCTGGGGTTTTGAATATAGAAACATTCGTAGATAATCACAAGCATTCACCAAAGTACACAAGGGAAAAGATATCGCAAGGCGAATTTTATTCCAGAGATTCTGAGATCTTGTACATTCCAGGCCGTGATCTGGCACGAGCCCTTAATTACATCAAATGATCGATGACCCTTGATTAAAAGGCAAAAGACTAGTCAGCGGGGACTATGGTCTCAGAGTTCATTGGTCATGGAGACCTGTGTTTTGGTGTGGTCACGGAGACTTGTGTTTGTATGGTCGCGGAGACCTGTGTTTGTATGGTCGCGGAGACCTGTGTTTGTATGGTCGCGGAGACCTGTATTTGTTATAGACTGATCCACCTTTGTACGAGTCGAATGTCTATGTCCCATGTTTTGACCGGAGATCCGGGCTGAGACTGTCAGGGTTTATGGCTGAGATAGACGACTCTGGGCCCGCGCCTGTCAATGTAGGGACAGGTGACCTCGGGAAGTCCATTCTACAGTTGTGTGTACCTGCGCAGCTCAACCAGCGGATGCCGTTTGGATGGGTAGGGCATCGACTGTTCTTGGAATATCAGTTTCTAACAGATTGTGTGTGATAGTTCAGAACTCTCCTAGTGTGGTTTATCGTGTTAACCATAGTCCCCTTTGCTTAGTCCAGACCTGGATTCGGGTCATATTATGATAGTACACGTAATGATGATGCATCAGTATGATTCTGGGCGCCGGCGGCCTCTTTTCGGGAGAATTGTTCCATACAGCTCGTTGGGTTGGATCGGACTTCGAAGGCTTGCGTTCTGCTCATTGGGTAGCCCGAATGGGTCGTTTGACTGCTCCATTGCGTTCGGAACGCTCGAAATACCCAAAATAGGCTCAAACGGGGCTTAAAAATGTTATAAAATGAGGATTTAAAGGAGCTGGGACGAATGCGCGAAGTGCTGATTTTTACGATCCGCTGGCCTGATTTTATTGACGCGCTGGGGCCAGCGCGTCCATAAATGATTTTTATGGTGTGCCGGGTAATTTTATGATGCGCTGGAGCCAGTGCGTCCTTAAAATCTAATTTTTTGATCCGCTGGCCTATTTTGCGACGCGCTGGGGCCAGTGCGTTCATAAATTGTAATTTCCTGATGCGCTGGGCTATTTTGCGACGCGCTGGAGCCAGTGCATCCTTAAAATGCCATAATTGATGGTTTGTGTAATCCGCCGAGGATTTTCCTGATGCGCCAGGTCACTTTTATGATGCGCTGGGACCGGCGCATCGAAAAAGATGACTTAGTCATTCCTCCGGACCTAGTGTGATCGGAGGTGCGATTTCCGGCGAGGGGTTCCGGCGGTCGGAGAAGGATTCCGGCGGTCGGCAAAGGTTTTCCGGCGATGAGGTCCTCTCTCTCTCTCGCTGAATGATGCAAATGAGGTGGTGGGCGGGGTATTTATAGGTATCGTCGTCCAATAGGCGGTCGACACGTGTAGCGCGTCGAGAAAATGGGCCGGCGCGTCGATTAAAGCCACTCGGCGCGTCGCAAAATGATCGAAGTTCGGAAGCTGATTTTCAGGGCGCGCTAGCTGTCAGCGCGTTATGAAATTAACTGATTTTTGGATGCGCTGGGGGCAGTGCGTCCATAAATTGATTTTTTGGATGCGCTGGGGCCAGTGCGTCCTAAAATGTATTTTTTGGATGCGCTGGGCGCAGTGCGTCCATAAATTGATTTTTTGGATGCGCTGGGGCCAGTGCGTCCTAAAAATGTATTTTTGGATGCGCTGGACGTATTCGTGTCCCGCAGATTTGGGTTTTGCAAATTGGGGGGTTTGCGGGGTCCGCCTCTCGATGAATGCCGATGCACTGCTCCTACTTCTTCATAATTGAGGTACCGTCCCAATTTTGGACAATTTTGGTCACGGTGTCCGGTGGGGTCCACTACCGGCCCAATTTCATGCTCGAGGCAAATCTGGTGCGTGTGTCGTGATTCGTGTTGTGATTTTCGATGCACTGGCCCTAAATCCGACCGCGTGATGGTTTCGGCATTCGGAATCATCATTTCGGGGATCCTCACTTTTGGGACCCCAACAGATGCCCCTCCGATGCGTTGGGATGGACGCGCGGCGATCCATTGCGACGCATCGGATTTTCTGGGTCCCACTATAAATAGGGGATCCCTGGTCATTTCGTCATTTCACTGTTCATTTTCGACGACCAGAGCTCTCGGCCAGCGCATCGATTTTTCTCCAGCGCATCGATTTATTATCTCCAGCGCATCGAAATATTAGGTAGCGCGTCGAAGTATTCCAACTTTGTGTTTTATCGACGCGCTACGCACAGCGCGGCTGTTGGACTTGTGGTTTTCTGATTTTCTGGACGCGCCATAGTGCAGCGCACACAATAAGTACTCAGCGCGTCCATTTTATCGACGCGCTAAGGTCAGCGGGTCATCCCGTGCCTTAGCGCTAACCAATTTCATGACGCGCTAACCAATTTCATGACGCGCTGTGCCCAGCGCGTTGGACTCTGTAATTTCTCAATGCGCTGGGTCCAGCGCGTACTTGTCTGGGAAAATTTATTTAATGGACGCGCTAGGGTGAATTTACCATTTCTTGGACGCGCTGGGCCCAGCGCGTCATGTCCTTCGGACTTGTGATTTTACATAATTTTCGCGATGCGCTGGGCCTCGCGCGTGCAATCTTGGGACTGCAAAGTCTACTAAATTTATTACATAAATCGGCTCCCGCACACATCTCCGGACTTGATCAATTGGCCCGATCGCAAGGTGTGTTCAGGCCAATGGGCGCTGATCTCTGAGTTGGGGAAGTTGTCCAATTCTGGTGTCCTGTCTTGATGCGCTTATCGTGGCTTAACAGACTTACTTGCGGGTTCATTTGACCGTTGCTCACGATATTTGGGACTCATTCGGGGTGCGAGGGGTCTCAGGCACCCTCTTACTAAACCAGATCTGCTCTGAGCATCACCAGGGTATGTGAAACCTCGCGCACCTAACTCGTGGGCCTCGGTGGAGTCTGCGGTTTCTGCGGGTTTTGCACCGGCGGTCCGTCGTGTCTCCAAAGGGCGTGAACCCCCATGCCTCTGTTTCGTGTTTGCGCATGCGTGCCAGTCGTCTCATGGAGGCGTAGGGTCTCACACACTTGGGAGACTCCCCGGCCTTTTTTTTTTTTTTTAGTTTAATCGGCAATTCTAATGACGATTTTAAAGTGTTGTTTCGAGCATACCTTTGCATGTCGTTTCTCGGCTTTTCTGGCTTTGCGTGAGCGGTTTTGTGCATTTTTCTTCTGTCGGACTGCCTTACGGGTTCATCTGTCTTGTTCTTTAGCAGACGATGGTCATAACCCGTGCTTCCCTTCGCGCGGCTCGTGACTGCATGGGGCGGCTATTAAACGATCTGGACCAACCCGAGGCTTGGTCATCTCTTGCTAATCAATGCGATGAGGTGGCTGAAGCCTCGACTCGCCTTGGCGCTGAATCCCGCCCGATCCTCCGGGCTATGCAGAATATCTCGGCGATGGCGGGCATCTCTGATGAGCGCAAGGAGGCTATATCTGGCTACATCGGCGATTCTTCCCTCCTGGAGGAATTGGCGGTTCTGGAGGCGGCGGAGCCTTCTCTTGCTGCTTCCTTTCTGTCCCTCTCGAAACGTCTCCACTTCCTAAGGGACGAGAAGAGGGAGAGTAGGAGATTCCTTGCTTGGCTCATTCCCTTGGCGGAGGCCGAATACCCGGATCGTCGTGCTGGCATTTGGAGGATGGTCAGGGCGGCTCTCCGGGAGCACGATGACTTGGCGATTGACTTGTCCGCGATAAGGAACTACGCTGATGCTGAGCACCTGAACTTCGACCTCGTACAACAATGCATCTCCATCTTGGTGGACTTGGTCTACAAGGAGGCCCTGATTCAAGCGAGGGTCGATGAGCTGAGGGCTCGAGTTCTTCCTCTGGTGCAAGACTGAAATCTTCATTTTCTGGCTTGGGGGAGGGGGTCCCCACAATTTTGGGTCATTTAATATTGACTGTCGGCTTTTTATCTTTTCAAAACAATTGACTTTGAATGGTTTGGGCTTTGGCATGGCCCTCGTGGTTTAATGAATGCTATTTATACTTTTCCGCCTTATTTCTGTCTTTTGAAAGCTTGCGCGTTTGTGATGATGTTGGTGTTGCCATTTCATTTCATTCTCATTGGTTGGTGATGTTGTGCATTGGCCTGGATCGGTGCCTGTTCTTCGTTCACTTGTTGCTTCTTATGCTTTTGGATTTCGTGAATGCTTAATTGTCTTTATGAGGATATTCTCACGTGCTCTGTACTTAAACCCCTTTTCTACGCCATTGCAGATTATAATGGCCAGCGACCCTTCGCAAGCCGGTCCTTCGGGTCCGTCTCAAACTCCATCCAAGCGTAAGCGGGCCGCCACCAAGCAGACTTCTAGACCGTCAGCTGAGAACCCACAGTGGTTTCTCCCGCCCGAGACATTCAATTTCTACGAACGTATTCTGACCCTTCCAAAGAATGTCCAGCGAAAGATACTTTGCGACAAGGTCTTACCGCCCCCTCCTGATGAGGGTACCCAGGAGGAGTGGGATGCGTGGTACGCTCCCTTACAAGGTTTTCGGACCGATGAGGTTGTCGGGTCCGAAGAGGGCGAAGCGAGCCCAATTGAGCCTGCTCAGTCTGCCAAGCGCGGTCGTCCAAAGACGACTGGGAAGAGCGCCAAGCAAATCTATATAGAAAACCAGACTAAGTCGAAGTCCGACAAAATGAGGGTTGTCTGGTCTTCTGTGAAGCTGCCAGTATCATCCCTTGTAATCCGCAACCCTTATACGAAGCAGTTCATCCGTTTCCCTAAAAGCTTCCAGAGATACCGCTCTCTACCAAGCATCGAGCCCTCCGATATACGTCGCGCAAATTCTTTCTATAGCGTCGATTCCTGGACGTCCATTCCAGAGACGTTCGTCAACTGTGCCATATCCAAGAACGGCACTCAGCAGTCTGTCCTTGAGGAGAAGGACATGATATTTTTGGAACCGAACCATGACCCTCATTTGCCCTTTCCGACTCACTATTACGAGACTCTGCGCCAAAGGTTTCGTCCTCTGTCTGATGCAGAAATTTGGCCTACTGGGGGTTTCAGGACCCGAGGACATTTGAGCCCTCATCCCGGTTATGAAGCTTGGGCCAATCGGATAGTCGAGCGGCACGAAGAGACCTTGAAGCAAGTAGGTCTCCTTCGGGCCATTCAAGCGACATCGAGCTATTTTCATCGAGAACCTTGCATTTATAAGGGGTTCCTGAATCATTGGAGTTCTGTCACCAACTCCTTTCATCTGCCTTGCGGAGAAATGAGCATCTCCCTCTGGGATCTGTATCGGATAGCAGGTCTTCCTATTCGCGGTAGAATCTATGATGAATGGACTCCTAGTGATGAGGAGCTGTCCAAGAAGAAGAAGGGTGTTGATGAAGGCTTTTATTCTGCAGCCTGCTACGAATTGTTCGCGGAGTTGCCGCAGTTTCTATCCTCCAGAGATAAAGTGCCTTTCGAAGACTGGCTAGTGTACTTTAGTCATGGCCTGAAGTGAGTTTCTTCTCTTGTCTTGCACTGTTCGCGCACTGTTTCTTTCTCTTTTTCTTCCGCTGATGGTTTTCTTCCTGTCTCAGCTTGGATTACGGATTGAGCGATGAAGGTCGCAAGGATAAATTAGTCTTGGAGGCCAAGATGAAGAAGAAATTTCCGCGGCCGAATAAGCTATCCCCTACCTGCGAACTTGCCGGGTTCTTGGCCTATTGGCTGTGTTGCGTGGCCCTCCCGAGCTCTAAGCAAGCGGACGGTGTGCGAGTTTCCTGTTTCGCCGTGGCGGGGAGTTTGGCCGATGGTCATCGCTATGCATTGGCCCCAGTAGTATTGTGTTCAATATATCGGGCCTTCGGCGGTGTCATTAGCAACAAAGGTTCGGCATCCTTCGGATTGAATTCTGCTTATTGTGGGTGGCATTTCTTCTCGGGATGGCTTGGGGTCTACTTCCCGTGGGTATATGGCATGGAGCTTAAGGACTTCATCCAGAGGGGATCTGTTCCACTACACGCTTTTCAAAAACGGAAGATGATCAGCGGAAATCCGGCGCTTATCGAGACGAAGATAGCCCGCCATGACGACGTCGACTTCTTCCTCTTCTCGGGGACTAACAGCGAGGATCCGGACCTGCTTGATGACGACGAGAGTCTCAGCTCTTATCACCGCTCGTTCTTGGTGTCCATTCGTCCGAGTTCGTTGCCTTTAAGAGAGGGCGCTGAATTCTGGAGAGAACCATACTACCCGAACCGATTCGCCAGGCAGTTCGGTTATGATCAAGGGGTACCGGAATTGATCGAACCGGTGACAAGGGAGCAGCGGGCATACGGCACAGGGCCGATCCATTGGAAGTGGATATGGCGACAGCTTCTGCTTACCAGGTCAGGTTGTTCTTTCATCGTTCCCGGGACGGAGTATGTCCCCGGCGCCACGTATGGATGGATGCGGTGGTGGGCCCATCAATATTCCTTGGTTCGCAATAACCGACACGTGACAGATCCCATCTTCGTCTCTCCTCCGATTGTTAATCCTACTCCTGCCGACGGCTTAGGGTACGTAGCAGAGCCACTTCGCCAACTGGCTACCCCTGGCGTGCAGAAGTTCATGACCTCATTGAACGTCATAATAGATCATGAGAAGCCCGAGCATACACTCGAGGGGTGGGTCGCTCATGGCCAGAGGGTTACGTTACAAGGGAACCCGGATTCCCCACTTGTCGGTCCTATGGCAGAGGGGCAGAGGGGGCGTTATGACATTGGCGATGATGATGATGGTGAAGCCGCTGCAGCGGGGAATGCCGGTGATGAGGAAGAGGCGGGTGATGGCGACGAAGGGGATGATGGTGGTGATGATGGTGGTGGTGGAGAAGGCGGTGGCGAGGGAGGTGTTGTGGCGGCAGGCACCCCGCCCTCCGGGGGTCAGGGAGGTCGCGGCCAAAGCCCGGCAAGTCGGACGGGCCTGTCCAGACGTTTTGCGCCCGAGGATAGTGATTTCGAACTATCTCCTGAACGTTCTGGGCCCCACATAAAGACTGCTCATCGCGTCTCTGTTTCTGACGGCGGTAAGAAAATAAAGGACCTGCTGAAGTTGTATAGAGCTGAGAAGGCGCGGAGCCAACCCCCCGGGGCTGCCGGCAGCGTCCCGACCGATGATGCGAGCGGTCCAAGGGAGGAAGGGGAGATGAGTTCGCAGGCGGGTCTCGGCGGAGATCATCCCGTGGAGGGAGGCGAGGGTAGCGAGCCAGTGTATGAGCGATCTGTTCCTGAGGTAGACATAGAACCCGTCCCTATGGACGTTGATGGTGAGCCGCGGGCTGAAGACCCCCTCCTTACCGTTCCTGTCAATATCGAGGCAGTAGCGAAACTTGGTCCCACTCCTGAGGCGAGATCTGTTGTTGCTGCGGGAGAGGCCTCACTCCCTCCCCGAGGAATCATGCTTGCAGAGGTCACTAGCGTTCCAGAGCCTATTGCCGAAGTGCCCCTGGCCGCTGAACTAGCCCGGGCTGTCTCTGCCTCTGAGGTCGTCATTCTTTCTTCTCCTGAAATGCTCGAGCCGGCAGCGGAAATCGTGGTTGGATATGCCCCCAGCTCGTCGAGACCTGTTGCCTTAACCAGTGCGTCGGGTGATGAAATCCCTACTGGTATAATACTTTCCTTTATTGTTTGTTCGCTTCTTCTCTCTCTTCAGTGTGCTAACGTTTACCGTTTCTTTTACCAGCCACTGCCCCTGCCAGCGTCCCGACTCCTGTAGTCCTGCCCGAGGCATTCCTCTCGTCTCTCCGAGGCTTATCAAGGACCAAGGCGAACCTTCTGAAGAGTTTACTGTCCGACATCGTTGATTCGCTTAAGAAAGGAGACGAAGGGTCCATCTTGGATGAGGCGCTGCAGGCGCTGGAACTCACTGCTACGTGGCTTGGAGTCGACATCTCCTCGATAGTCAGCCATGTGTCACAATTCAAAGACGGTGTGGCTCAAGTGAACGATGCAAGGCACTTTAGGACTGACCCCTCTATTGAAGAAAAACGCGGTCAGTTGCGGTCCCTTCTTCCGGAACTAGAGTTGCACGAGGTAGACGTGGCCGCAGTGCAGAAGGATTGGCAGGCTGTGGATACTGAGCACCAAGAGGTCACCAGGCGTCTTGCAGAAATTGAGGACGAGATGGCCCGATTACGTGCCGAACATTCTGTCGTCCATTTCAAACTTTCGAAACTTGGTGGTCAGAAAGCAACCCTGCAGTCTTCTATTGACCAACGCAAGACGGAATGTGACGCTGTGAGGGCACGGATCGCGGAGCTGCAGCGGTCTCTTCAAGATACTCCCGACCCTGTTCAAGTCCTGGCCGAGGCTGAGGCAAGACAAAAGGCAATCGCGGGGTCCGCGGTTAACCTACTAGAGCAGTGCTTGAGAACTTTAGATGGTTAGGCTGTAATGTAATGATAATGATTCTTTTGTAGTTTTAAAACACGTTGTAATGAGTGTTGTATCATTATGTATGCTAGTGTGATGATGAGTTCATATGGTGCTTCTTGGCCCGTTTGTCGTTCCTCTTGAGTTTGAATGCAAAACAGATTGCGCTATTTGGAAAGGAACGTCCCCCCCTGTTTAGGACTTGAACCTACGCGTGTGTACGAGGATGTAGCCGAGCCTTGGCTTAGGGCTTATCTTGATTTTAATATTCTCGAAAAGGCGTCGTGTCTTGCTTGACGTGCCTCGAGCTTTGGTGACCCTTCCAATACCTGTGTAAGCATAAAGCAGATGATCAGCTCTTTAGTTCAGTCATAGCACGGCACTCTTTCTTTTGGCATCTATTCTATTACATTCCCTCTATCGGGGTGTTTACAACTTGCAATGATAGTTTTACGTCAGGTGTAATATCTTTTCAGGAATCGACCATTTACTAGCGAACTGACGCCCTGTCCTTTGCAATCTATTACCCGATAGGCCCCGTTGGAATACACTTCGTCGATAATGCAGACGGGGTCCCACTTTGGGTCGAACTTGCTCCTCGATCCTTGGAGCGGTGCTGGACGCTTCATCATTAGTACGAGGTCGCCCCTTTTGAATGATCTGCCTCTAACGCGCTTATCGTACGCTGCGGAAATTTGCTTTTGATATATCTCGAGCCTTTGCTGGGCAGCGAGCCTCTTTTCATCCAGATTATCAAGTTCGACCATCCGGCTCTTGGCATTATGCTCGGTTGTCAGGGAGTGTCGGAGAGCGACCCGTAGCGACTCAACTTGTATTTCCATCGGGATTACAGCTTCTGTACCGTATACCAGTGAGTAAGGCGTAGCCCGGGTGGCCGTGCGGTGCGTAGTTCGATAAGCCCACAGTGCTTCGGGCAACCGTCTGTCCCAGTCCCTCTTATTCTCCGCCACTGTCTTTTTCAGAATCTTCACAATAGTTTTGTTGAATGCTTCGGCTAGCCCATTCGCAGGAGGATAATAGGGCGATGAGTAGCAATGCTTGATTTTAAATTTTGCGCACAGTTTATCGATGGCAGCATTCTTGAAAGGTGTCCCGTTGTCCGTGGTGATTCTCTCGGGAATACCATGCCGGTATAATATGGCGTGACGAACGAAACCCTCGACATGCTTGGCTTTCACATTTCTCAGGGCGACTGCTTCGGCCCATTTGGAGAAATAGTCGGTTGCCGCGAGGATGTACTGATGTCCCTGGGAGGATGGCGGACTAATTGGTCCGATCACGTCCATGCCCCAGGCTGCAAAAGGCCAGGACATCACTGATTGATGCAACTCTTTCGGTGGCGAGCGTATGATATCGGCATGGATCTGACACTGGTGGCATTTCTTTACGTATTCTATCGCGTCCTTCGTCATTGTCGGCCAGTAGTAACCCATGTGTCGTACACGGTGGTGTAAGTTCTTTCCTCCCTGATGAGCACCGCATTCCCCGCCATGAGCTTCTTTTAATGTACTACGCGCTTCATCTTGGTTTAGGCATCGCAGCAATATCCCCTCGTAGGACCGCTTGTAAAGTACGTCATTTTGGAGCACAAATGAACTGGCACGCCTTCTGATCTGTGCGCGCATTTTGAGATCTTCTGGCAGAAATCCGTACTTCAGATAATCGATGAATGATTTTCTCCAATCATCTTCCTCTGTGATCTCGAAGCAGCAAATGGGATTGGTGCTCAATTCTCCGTTGCGCAGCGCAGTCGTTGGCAGGATTCTTCTTTCTTCAATCGTAACCTGAAGTGGGCTGCCTCCAGGGTTAGCTAAAGCAGCGGCTAAACTGGCGAGTGCATCAGCTCGTATATTCTCCTGCCTTGGTATATGTGAGATACTGCTGTTCCGAAACTGCTCAAACAGGGACTGCGCTTGGTGGCAATAGGGTGATAATTCTGGTTTACGGACTTCGTACTCTGTCGTCAATTGTCCGATGACAAGCCTAGAGTCGCCGTAGATACGTATTTCCTTGATTTGCATTTCTAGGGCCAACTGCAATCCAATAATAAGAGCCTGGTACTCAGCTTCGTTGTTGGTGCATGCCGGGACTAATGTGAAGGAATAGGGTAGCAGGTCCCTTTGCGGACTGATGAATATAATTCCCGCCCCTGACCCTACTGCTCTGGTCGCGCCGTCAAAATACATCTCCCAATGGCGTGTTTCATTAATCGCCATGACCTGCTCGTCTGGGAGGTCGTATTCTATTTCTTCACCGCTCGGTACTGGATGCGCGGCAAGGAAGTCTGCGATAGCTTGTCCTTTGACGGCTCGAGCCGGCACGTATGTCAAGTCGAATTCTGACAGGAGAAGGGCCCACTTGGCCAATCGTCCGGACAACATAGGTCTGTTCATGAGAAATTTGAGGGGATCCGCCTTAGATATTAATGTTATCTGGTGAGAGAGACAGTAATGCCTGAGCTTTTTAACTACAAAGATCAGCGCCAAACAGATCTTCTCGATAGCTGAGTAGTTAAATTCGGCTCCCACCAGCGTGCGGCTCAGGTAATAGAGCGCGCTTTCCTTCCCTTCTCCGTTCTTCTGGGCTAAGAGGGCTCCAAGTGAATTTTCACCGACGGCAATGTAAAGGATTAGTGGTTCCCCTTTAATTGGTGCCGCGAGGACTGGAGATTTGTCGAGCAAGTCTTTCAGAGAGTCGAACGCTTTCTGGCAAGCATCGTCCCACTTAAACTGAACTCCCTTCTTGTTGAGGCGCGAGAATGGTTGACAACGACCGGACAAGTTCGAGATGAACCTCCTTAGGTACGCGACTCGGCCTTGGAAACTTTTCAGCTCTTTGAGATTCTTCGGTGGCGGCATCTCCCTAATTGCCTTAATCTTTGTTGGGTCAATTTCTATTCCTCGATGTCTGATAACAAACCCCAAAAACTTGCCAGAGGAAACCCCGAACGCGCACTTCAATGGGTTCATACGAAGGCTTTTCTTTCTCAGTCTTCGGAATACTTGTCGTAGATGCTCCCTATGCTGTTCATGCCCGGCTGATCTCACTACCAGATCGTCTACATAGCATTCGACATGTTTGTGCATCATATCCTGGAAGATTACTTGCATCGCGCGTTGATACGTTGCCCCTGCGTTCTTTAACCCGAACGGCATCACACGGTAACAGTATATGCCCAACGTTGTACGAAAGGCTGTTGATTCTTCATCTTCCGGAGCCATACGAATCTGATTATACCCCGAGTAACCATCCATAAAGGACATCACTGCGTATCCTGTCGTGCTGTCGATCAGTAACTCCGGGATAGGTAGTGGGAAATCATCCTTAGGGCATGCTTCGTTGAGGTTCCGAAAGTCTACACAGATTCGGATTTGACCATTCTTTTTCTTGACCGGCACAATGTTTGAGATCCACTGTGGGTACTTAACCTCTCGGATGAACCCGGCCTGGATTAACTTTTCGACTTCTTCTTCGATTTTGGGCACTATATTTGGGTGGAATCGTCGTTGAGGCTGTTTGACCGCTCTCTTCCCTTTCAAGATGCCCAACTTGTGCATCGCGATTGCTGGACTAAGCCCCGGCATTTCTGAGTATGTCCAAGCGAATACGTCCCTGTTTTCCCTCAACAGTCGGATGTATTTCTCTTTCTCCTCTTCTGAGACATTTTTACTTAGGTACGTATTTCTAGGGTCTTCTAGGGTTCCCAGATTTATTTCTTCAAGCTCATCTATCGTGGGCTGTCCCCCGTCCTCTATCTGTGCAGGTGCGGCACTGGGCTGGATAACGTCAGCTACCTCTTGTGGTTGTACCTCTTCCGTAGTATTGATTGTCACCATATTAACATGTCTGATCTTCGTTTTTGCTCCTAACCCTTCTCTTCCTTGATGGACTTTGTTGTTTTCTTCGAACGGCGCTAACATTCTACCATTCGAGGCTGATTCTGAATAGCAGAAGCCCATACTTTTCATGATGTTACGGCTGGCTTCACTGTATCTCCCTTCTTCTATGGGCTGAGGTAAGCGAAGTGGTTTCTCAACCTCGTCCTTGGACCGTGCAGGTTCATCTGTCACTGAATAAAATTTGATTTCTTTCTTTGTATTGGTATTTGGCGGTACCACGAACTGGTTTGGAGCCTTCGGAAAAGGCTTAACTCTTCCTATTTTTGGCGCTGGCATATTGAAGCTAGATTTGAGCACACTCATGTGCTGATTCGAGATCATCTCTAGGACGGACTGCCCGGGCTGTCGCAAGTGTTTCGGGACTATGTAGAATTTTTTGGTAGTCCTTTGAGGTCCTTCAGCTGCCTGACTTGTTTCTTTCTGAATAATGGATTGAGGTTTGGCCCTCTGTTCAAACTTGCTGACTTTCGGTTCTGCCCCTTGTCCTTTCCGCATTGCGTCGGGCTTCTTCGTGTCTCCCCCTTCGTCGATCAGGTCGTAATACCGAGCATCGGCTAAGAATGATTCTGCGATCGTATACGGCTTTGGGTCTGCTGCCACTCTGTACTGAACTCCCTCTCTGTTGTATTTAAAGCACTGATGATAGGTTGAGGGGATGACGCGATTCTGATGGAGCCACGGTCTCCCTAGCAGAAGATTATACGTTGTTACTGCACGTTGTTACTGCATCGATTACTTGGCATGTTACTTTTGTCTTCAACCTTTCAATTTCTAGCATCACAGTGATCGACCCTAGAGTGCGCTGGCTGTCCTGATTGAACCCTTGAATGACCATGGTGCTGGGACGCAAGGCTGATGGCCTGTAACCCAATCTTTGGAGTGTCTTTAATGACATAATATTCACCGCGGACCCATCGTCAAGCATGCATCGCTTGATCTCCGTGTCTCTAATTGTTCCTGTGACCATCAACGGTCGGTTGTGGTCTGTTGCTTCAATTGTGCGATCTTCTTCGGAGAATGTGATTATAGAGGGATGATCTATTTGCATTGCTTGTTGAATTGGCGCGTTTCCTTCCCAAAATTTGTCTGGATCGCTCATTTCTGCTTCAATTTCTGTCATCATTATTTCTCTAGCTTCACTGTCTAGCAGCGCGTTGATCAACATTTCTCTGTACACCTTTGAGAGACACAAGGCGTCGTATATGCTCAGGCGGGCCGGGACCCTTCGTAGGTGTGATACGACATCATACACTACTGGTGCTGCCCCTTGTCTTGGCTCCGGACGACTGGTCGTGGCTTCGACAGCTTTCTGTTTCAACTTCTGCCCCTGGGGCCTTGTTACGGGTATATCCGGATTTTCGTCTTCTTGCATCGGATCGACTGGTTCTGGCCGAATGCGCTCCGGCATTTGTCTTCCGGATCGGAGGATGACGGTATTGACTTCTCCTTTATCTGTCTGCAATGTCTCTTCTGTTGATGGCTATTCTATGAATGACACCATTGCGCAATATACTTGAGTTTCTATAAGTCGGCTCTTCCCCTGGCTATCCTTCTTTTTTGTCCCTTTCTTCCTGCGGTTGAGGAGTCTTCTTCGATTCTCGAGCCTCTTCCGGCTGCTAACTAAAGTCCAAGGTTCTTCAGGTTCAGGGGATAGGGCATGCAATTGGGTGTTCTTATCCGAGGGGAGGGCTGAAACTACCCCTGCTGTTTCCCTCGTTGTTGTTTCTGGTGCCTTCATACTGATTACTCCTTGGTTGATCAACCCCTGTATCTTTCCTTTCAGGCTAAAACAGTCTTCCGTCTTGTGGCTCAGGCACCGATGGTATTTACAATACCGGGGATCATCTACCTTCCCGACCTCGTGGGGCCGAATCGGTTCTGGCAGGCGAATTACCTTTTCTTCTACCAATTGTTCCATGATGGGGATCAGGTCGGCCATGTCGAAGGTGTATGGGCCGCTGGCTCTTTTCCTCTCGGCTATTGTTATTCTCTGAGGAGCGTAAGGCCTCTTGCCTTTTTCTTGGGTAGGTGTTGGCTTCGTGTCTGTCTTGGAATCCGCGGCGGGCCGTTTTCGATCTATCGTATTTTTTCCCTTGTTTACGTTGTGCGTCTCGGCAATCCTTACTCCTTCTCTTTTCTGCCTTTCGGGTCTAAGGTTTACCCGTGCTGCGGCTTCCTCTACCAGGTGTGCTTTGGTGGCTAATTCTCGGAAAGAGTGAAAACTGTTCCCTGACAACCCGTAGGATATCATTGGGTCCAGGGCTCGCATGCACATCTTTATCTGTTCTTTCTCGCTGGGTAACTCTTGACACTGAGCCGCTATTGTTCCCCATCGGTCCATAAATCTCTCCACGGGTTCGCCCTGCCTTTGTCTGATCAAAGCCAGATCTGTCACTGATGTTTCTCTTTCTATAGAGAAGAATTTTGAAATAAAACTGTCTCGCATTTGCTCCCATGACTTCACTGATCCTGCTGGTAGCGACATGTACCATTGGAAAGCTTTCCCCGTCAGCGTTGACCCGAATAACCGCATACAGTACTGTGGGACGGTCGACCAGTTTCCCAATGCTGTGAGGAAGCGAGTGATGTGTTCTTCTGGTGACCCCCTTCCGTCAAACTTTTCGAAATCCGGACATCTGAAGTTGACCGGAAATGGTATTTCTTCTATTTCCAGAGGGTATGGGACCTGATATTTATACCCGGTTCCTCTTTCCTTTTCCTTCTCTTGTCGCATGAGACTTGCAATGGTTTGCGACAGTTCTTCTCTCGTCATTTGTGTAGTTGGAACTATTATTCGTTCCGCTGGAACTCTCCTGGCCTGGGTGAGTGGCTCAGCACTAGCTGGCTCTCCTGCTGCCCCTTGAGATTCTTCAGCTAATGGGCGCGTAGGTGGTGCAAGGCTTCGAGTAGCATTTTGAGCTATTAAAGTGGTCAAGGCTTCCTGGATCTCTCTCATTCGTTCATTCGTTTCCCGATTAGCCTGAACTAGTCTGTCGATCTGATCTTGGACCGTAGGCAGTTCGTCTGCTTCATACGATCCCTCTTCTGCTTCTGCTACCTGGACCATTGCGACCAGCACTGGCCGGGCCTTCTGGTTCTGCCCCTGTCCTGGCTCGATAACTATTGTGGGCTTGGAGCTCCTCGCGATCGTGGTTTTGGTTGATTTTCGTGTGGCAGGGGTGGTCTCGGACAATGGCGGAAATTGTTCGATCGTCATTGCGGGCACCGAGGACGTGGCTGACGTGGCCTGACCGTTGGTGGAAGTCTTCTGCCCTTGTTTTGGTTGCCACTGTCCCTTGGTCGCCGGGCAAGGTCTTGCAACATTCGCTTTCTTGTATGTTGCTAAGCTGGCTACTTTCTTCTGCTCTTTCTTCTGTTGGGGTGTTTTGACCATCTGCCATCCTGAACTAGAAGCAACCGTCGTGGCTGGAATGAAGCGAGGGAAGCTGAAGCCTCCGGAGGTAAGGAAGGTGCATGAACCGGTCATTGAACATGCCATTTCTTCTGTCTGTCCTAGTATCTTGCTAGTTCTGTTGTGTCATAAAATTATTAGAACAGTTCATAAGTGCGGTCGGGAGTATGAGCCCATCGATCGCAGTGCATAAACCGACAAAACAAGCAAGAAGGAGACAAAAATTCGTGTAGTTGTGGAAATTGTGGGTTTGAAAACCTTTTTGAATGTCTATTGCCTTAAAGATGAAGGGAAGAACGTTCCTGTTGAGAGTCGCCAGTTTGGCGCCTGAAGGGCGCCGAAACATTACGCCTCGCGGTAGCTTTCTTATGTGTATATTCGTGCTTGCGAGCAATTGATCTCAGAGTGTCCATATATTCAGATGTAACCAGATATTCTGGTACGGTTCGATCCCCAGCAGAGTCGCCAGTTTGTTAGAACTAGAAAATGTATCGCAATGACATTTTCTGAAATGTGGTGTTTTGTTGCTCTGGGATTTTGAATATAGAAACATTCGTAGATAATCACAAGCATTCACCAAAGTACACAAGGGAAAAGATATCGCAAGGCGAATTTTATTCCAGAGATTCTGAGATCTTGTACATTCCAGGCCGTGATCTGGCACGAGCCCTTAATTACATCGAATGATCGATGACCCTTGATTAAAAGGCAAAAGACTAGTCAGCGGGGACTATGGTCTCAGAGTTCATTGGTCATTGAGACCTGTGTTTTGGTGTGGTCACGGAGACTTGTGTTTGTATGGTCGCGGAGACCTGTGTTTGTATGGTCGCGGAGACCTGTGTTTGTATGGTCGCGGAGACCTGTATTTGTTATAGACTGATCCACCTTTGTACGAGTCGAATGTCTATGTCCCATGTTTTGACCGGAGATCCGGGCTGAGACTGTCAGGGTTTATGGCTGAGATAGACGACTCTGGGCCCGCGCCTGTCAATGTAGGGACAGGTGACCTCGGGAAGTCCATTCTACAGTTGTGTGTACCTGCGCAGCTCAACCAGCGGATGCCGTTTGGATGGGTAGGGCATCGACTGTTCTTGGAATATCAGTTTCTAACAGATTGTGTGTGATAGTTCAGAACTCTCCTGGTGTGGTTTATCGTGTTAACCATAGTCCCCTTTGCTTAGTCCAGACCTGGATTCGGGTCATATTATGATAGTACACGTAATGATGATGCATCAGTATGATTCTGGGCGCCGGCGGCCTCTTTTCGGGAGAATTGTTCCATACAGCTCGTTGGGTTGGATCGGACTTCGAAGGCTTGCGTTCTGCTCATTGGGTAGCCCGAATGGGTCGTTTGACTGCTCCATTGCGTTCGGAACGCTCGAAATACCCAAAATAGGCTCAAACGGGGCTTAAAAATGTTATAAAATGAGGATTTAAAGGAGCTGGGACGAATGCGCGAAGTGCTGATTTTTACGATCCGCTGGCCTGATTTTATTGACGCGCTGGGGCCAGCGCGTCCATAAATGATTTTTATGGTGCGCCGGGTAATTTTATGACGCGCTGGAGCCAGTGCGTCCTTAAAATCTAATTTTTTGATCCGCTGGCCTATTTTGCGACGCGCTGGGGCCAGTGCGTCCATAAATTGTAATTTCCTGATGCGCTGGGCTATTTTGCGACGCGCTGGAGCCAGTGCATCCTTAAAATGCCATAATTGATGGTTTGTGTAATCCGCCGAGGATTTTCCTGATGCGCCAGGTCACTTTTATGATGCGCTGGGACCGGCGCATCGAAAAAGATGACTTAGTCATTCCTCCGGACCTAGTGTGATCGGAGGTGCGATTTCCGGCGAGGGGTTCCGGCGGTCGGAGAAGGATTCCGGCGGTCGGCAAAGGTTTTCCGGCGACGAGGTCCTCTCTCTCTCTCGTTGAATGATGCAAATGAGGTGGTGGGCGGGGTATTTATAGGTATCGTCGTCCAATAGGCGGTCGACACGTGTAGCGCGTCGAGAAAATGGGCCGGCGCGTCGATTAAAGCCACTCGGCGCGTCGCGAAATGATCGGAGTTCGGAAGCTGATTTTCAGGGCGCGCTAGCTGTCAGCGCGTTATGAAATTAACTGATTTTTGGATGCGCTGGGGGCAGTGCGTCCATAAATTGATTTTTTGGATGCGCTGGGGCCAGTGCGTCCTAAAATGTATTTTTTGGATGCGCTGGGCGCAGTGCGTCCATAAATTGATTTTTTGGATGCGCTGGGGCCAGTGCGTCCTAAAAATGTATTTTTGGATGCGCTGGACGTATTCGTGTCCCGCAGATTTGGGTTTTGCAAATTGGGGGGTTTGCGGGGTCCGCCTCTCGATGAATGCCGATGCACTGCTCCTACTTCTTCATAATTGAGGTACCGTCCCAATTTTGGACAATTTTGGTCACGGTGTCCGGTGGGGTCCACTACCGGCCCAATTTCATGCTCGAGGCAAATCTGGTGCGTGTGTCGTGATTCGTGTTGTGATTTTCGATGCACTGGCCCTAAATCCGACCGCGTGATGGTTTCGGCATTCGGAATCATCATTTCGGGGATCCTCACTTTTGGGACCCCAACATTAGGTTACCGAGACTCAAGAATCACTCTAACCACACACCGACAAACACGGACACTCACGAAATTCCCAAAATAGTAACGGTTCACTCTGACTTGTACTGCAGCCCATGCAATCGCACGTTGAACGCTTTTACTGAACTACGAGTAGGTGCGTATCCACTTAAAAAGACACTCCATCATGATATCAACACTATGGAAGCACTCTAACCACACACCGAAAAACACTGACGCATACCGTACCCCTAAAATAGCATTGATCCACTTCGACTTGCAAGCCAGCCCTTCTGTGGTACGCCGAACGTTTTCACCGAACTACGAGTGGGTACGTAAACACTTAATAAGATGCTGGGTTAGGGTACCGAGACTCAAGAATTACTTTAACCACGCACTGACGCACATAAATACACACAAGACCTCCAAAATAATATAGTTCCCTCCGACTTGCACTGCAGCCCATGCGGTCACAACTCGAATTCTTTTATCGAAGTACGAGTGGGTGCGTAACCAACTAGGAAGACGCTGCATCATGGTTCCGAGACTATGGAAGCACTCTGAGATCATACCGTAAAACATTGACGCACACTATACCCCTAAAATAGCATCGATCTACACCGACTTGCACTGCAGCCCTTCACTGGCACGCCAAACACTTTCACCGAGCTACGAGTGGGTTCGTAATCACTCAAGAAGACGCTGCGTTAGGGTACCGAGACTTAAAAATCACTCTAACCATGCACCAACGAACACGGACACACACGGGACATCCAAAATAGTAACGGTTCCTTCCAACTTGCACTGTAACCCATGCAGTCGTAACTCGAATTCTTTTATCAAAGTAGGAGTGGGTGCATAACTAATTAGGAAGACGCTACATCATGGTATCAAGACTACAGAAGCACTCTAACATCATACCGAAAAACATTGACGCACATTGTACCGTTAAAATAATATCGATCCACACCGACTTGCACTGCAGCCTTTCAGTGGCATGCCGAACGCTTTCACCAAGCTATGACTGGGTTCGTAACCACTCAAGAAGACGCTGCATTACGATATCGACACTCAAGAACCACTCTAACCACACACTATCGAACACGTATACACACCGAATTCTCAAAATAGTAACGGTTCACCCTGACTTGGACTGCCTTGTTATAGTAATGGGCTACACCTTCATTTATTAATGTTGTTAGCAATGATCCATGTTGTTCATTCAAATTTAAAGTTTTTTTTTTTGTTCCGATACTAAAAAAATGTGGCAGATCAAATAATCAAGTGGTTCACATCATCTTCATTTACATTTAATGGTATATACTTAACACACTACTAATACTTTTTACGGCCCACCTTTCACTCAGATCCGCCTCATTTTTTTTCTAATGATATAAAAGAGGATGAGAAAACCGCTGGACGGTGTCGATCGACAAATTAAATTTATGTGGGCCCCATTTCAGAGATTTAACGTAACTGACAATTTCAAGGTTAAAGTTGTAATAAAGTAACACCACAAGGGTAGTAGTGTCAATTTAGACAGCTGGCGCGAGTAAATTCACAACTTTTTTGTCTCTTTTTTAGGCCTTTATGAAAAGATGAAATTAACCTCTGTGAGTATTTACATTAACCTACAAGTGCTTGTAATAGATCCGACCTCATAAGTGTTATCCAAGACTAGAGCTTTCCGATAAGGGCTTAGTAATGGAGAGAAGGGATTAAGCACCCATTTTTTTGCTTAATTGCTTGTGTGATCTTTACTTAACAAAAGTTTGAAACTTTTTAAAATTTACTATGCTCTAAAATATTATTACAATCAAAGCTGGGACTTTAGAGATAGAATGCTCAATATCAACTTAGGCATCGATATAAGAAAAAAAATTAAATAAATAAAAAGAAGTTAAAATAAAGGACTGTGACTATGATTGCGGAAAAAGGGCACCTAATGTCGATCTTAAATACAGTCTCGAATAAGTAAATAAAAGATATGGCTTATTATAAAAGTATACCAAAGTCTAACTTAATTAGGTAAATAAGCAACCTTTTAAAACATCTTTTTAGACCTTCAAAAGCTTTTGAAAAAATCGTTCGACAGAAATGTTCCTACTTCTTCTTCTCTTTCTTCTTCTTTGGAAAATAAAAAGAGAATGAAAATAAATAAAATAGTTTACCTTCTTCTTTACTTTCTTCTTTTTTTTTCTTTTTCCTCCTTTTTTTTTATAAATATAAATATAAATAAATCATAAAAATCATTAATAAACAGGAAGAAAAAACATTCGTAATCTTCTTGAAGAAAAAAAAAGAGAGAAAATAAAATATTAAATACATAAAACAACGAAACTTTCTCCTTCTCGTTCTTTTTCATTTTCTTTTTTCTCTTTTTTTTCTAAAAAAATAACAAACAAATTTAAAAATTAATTAATGAAAATAAAAAGTAATAATCTCAATAGCAACCCCCCATAGTGTATGAACAAGAATAGCGACTCCAAAGTGTACCAACAAAGAACAATGACCCCATAGTATACCAATAATAACCATCGTAATGTGTCATGCCCCAAATTCGATTTCCGACATCCACTCGCCGTAATTCGAATTCGATGACAACAGCCTTCATAGTACCCCAATTTCGGCACTTAGTACTTGTTCACCAAGTTTAGTTGAACTATAACACCAAACATAATCTAAGAAACTTCACAAGTAACATATATATATATATATATATATATATATATATATATATATATCCATTAATCAACCGTTCAAGGTACAATGTGTTGAGGTGTGGAGCCAATCACACCGAAGCATGGTCTTTGGACTGGGCGCCCGATATTCATGTGATTGAGATAGAAGTCTCTGGACTATTCTGTGAACAGTTGGGCGCCCGACGGTCAAGTGGACCGAGCGCCCGATAATCTGGTGTTTTGTCTTGGACCTCGCTGGACGTTTTTCTGTTTGGGCAGGCGCCCGACCAAGCCTGACCGGGCGCCCGCCCGACCGCGACTTGTAAGTGCGGGTTTCCTATTTTAGGCTATAATTTTGGGTTTTACTATATAAAGGGGTGTAATCCGGGATTAGGGTTTGGGATTAGGGTTCCTATACTTCCAAGGTGAGAAAAAGGCGAGTGCTAGCAAAAAGGGCTATCTCTGTGCATGGAAGCATCGAAAAAGGTGAGTGTATTGCTTGTAACTTTATCCTCTACATAATGGAAGTTTGCACCGTGATTTTTTACCCTTGTTTAAGATTTTTCTACGTAAATCTGTCTTGTGGTTTGTTGGTTTACTTGGATTTTTACTTCTAGATTATATTTCTTCATGTTTATCGTTTGTGGGTGAGACCGGAGATTGGATCTCGGCTAACCGACATTGTTGGCGTGCTGCGCAACAACTGGTATCAAAACTATTGGTTTAGTTTAAGTGGGAGCGATGACGGGAGAAGGAAAAACTAGAATTAAGAAGTTTGATATTTCAAACTTTGCTTTTTGGAAGATGCAGATAGAGGATTATCTATATCAGAAGGACCTCTATATTCCTCTAGAAGGAAAAAAGAAAAAATCAGAGAAGATAACAGATGATGAATGGGCTTTAGTGGATCGAAAGGCTTTAGAAATGATCTGACTCTCTTTGTCTAAGAGCGTCGCCTTCAATATATTCAAAGTAAAGACCACAAAAGAATTAACGCAAGCTTTGACTACGATGTATGAGAAACCATCGGCGTTCAACAAGGTTCATCTCATGAAACGGCTATTCAACATGAAGATGTCAGATGGTGGGGGCGTGGCTGAACATCTAAATGAGTTCAATATAGTCACGAGCCAATTGAAATCCGTTGGCATCACTTTTGATGATGAGGTCAGGGCGCTATTGATCTTGTCCAGTTTGCCAGAAAGTTGAGATGGTTTGGTGATTGTCGTGAGCAATTCCTCAGGGTCTACGAAGTTGAAATTCGATGATGTAGCCGGTCTAATTCTCAGCAAAGAATCTAGAAGGAAGGCATCAGGAGTTTCAGGGGATTTAGGGAATACTCTAAATGTTGAAGGAAGAGGAAGATCTTCGAACAAATGAGACAATAAACACAGGCATTCTAAGTCAAGGAATAAATCCAAGGAATTGAAAGACAAGGACGGGTGTTGGCATTGCGGGAAGAAGGGGCACATGAGGTGTAATTGCAGGGCGCTTAAGAAACAAGAAGGAAGCTCTCAAGGTGGGAAGAATTCAGTAAATCTATCTGACAAAAGTGACACGGAGGCATTGATCTTATCTGTTGATGCGCGGAATGAGTCTTGGGTTGTAGACTCGGGTGCTTCGTTTCATACTACTTCGTCAAAAGAAGTTCTTCGTAATTATGTGTCAGGTGACTTTGGAAGAGTCTACCTAGGTGATGATGAGACATGCAATATTGTTGGCAAGGGAGACGTTCACTTAAGTCAGAAAGACGGAAATACAACAATCATGATCGTACAGGGGCCACCTTGATGAATGTGTTGTATATTTGGCTACCCAACGTTTACCATGGGCATGATAATAGGTTCACTAAGGTGCATTCTTTTTTATCCTCTTGTATTAAGGAAAGGTTCTCTCATTGCTCTAAATGTTCACATCATTTTCCGTTGCATTTTAGGACTAGAGCCCAAAAATTAAGTGGATTAAACTCTAAGGTGGATCACACCACTAGAATCAGTGGTGATTTACCATTAAAAACTTTTTGTGGTCATAAAAGTTTTGGATTACGCTGATCTTGGTACTTTTCCTTCATCGAAGTTTTTCTTTTCTTTTCTTTTCTTTTCTTTATCAATAGATTGAATGGCAAATAAACATTACAGTGGACCCTAGGTGGGCCTTAGATAGTTTTTAATGTTGGGCATTCAATCACCATTGTTTCCTATGGTGTGTGGTCCTCCGGAGATTTGTATATGTTTAATTTTTGGGACCAGGCCTTAAAATAATCTGTAAATACGGATGAAGGGAGTGGATATATAACGCATTCATCAATATAGTTCCTGTCAGGGTAAGTAACCCCTAATCCACTCAAGGTAGGACCTGGTAGCGGATTGCATGTGACCGGGTCATGGGGTCCACAGTTATGTCCGTGACAAATCCACTCTGTCCAGCTGATTTGAAAGACCACAATAGGACTGGATTTTAAAAATCAGCTTTAGATTCAAAACTCAGGTGTACCATACTAACAAAATAGTGGGAACAGCAACATCCACCATTGAAATCATTCTGAAGCTGACCCAGATGTTTATATGCCATCCAAACAGTTCATAGAATTATTACCAATCAGATAAATTGTGGGAACAAATATCATCCTGATACAAAACTTCTGTCACTGTCAAGCGTTCATGTGGTATGGCCCACTTGAGTTTTCGATGTAGCTGATTTTTAGAATAGTACTGTCCTGTTGTGTTCTTTCAAAATAGATGGATGGAGTGGATTTGTCATGGGCATCTCTGTGGACCCGACAAAACCCTAGGCATAAAGAGGTCGTGGACCCCACTTGATTTTTCGAATTCTATCCTATTGTGGTCTTTCAAATTATACGAACCGAGTGGATTTGTCACGTCCATCTCTGTGGACCCCACACAGCAATCCGCTCCCGAATGGAATGTAATGCTCTGTTGAACCATTTTGAGTGCATATCACCCATCAACTACATCCATTAGGTTTAATCAGCTTTTCTTTCACCCTTATGCGAAAATTATAGTAATAATATTTTCTTAAAATATTAATTACTTGACCTTTCTTTTACGAGTAATCTTGTTCATCCATTTTTTCTTGCCATTTATATTAATATATATTTAGATCATGATATCAGTATGAATTTTTTTTTTCTTGAGACAGACTTTAGAACTGGGCCGGGGCTAATGGACGGTTTAGATAGGTAACATGGGTTTCAATGAGTCCAAGTACAACTAGGTGTATGGAAAAGTTTCCATGCGCCTATCTCACAGTATCTTTTCTGCTTCCAGAATATCTCAGACTCCAGAGTCGTTTCAAGGGAGGTTTTTTCTACGTAGACAGGATGCCGTTGGCTTGACTCAAGTAGGCACATGGACGACTTTAATTGCGGTAACTAACCGCTACAAGAAACAAGCATTCATCCGATCCGATCCGATCCGTCCATCAGATTCAACGCCACATTTCAACCATAGATCTTAAAATTCATTTCCATATAAGATATAAATGAGCTACATCATAGGAAAAATTATAAAATCATGTTTAAAACTTCTAAATTCACCATGTGGTGTGGCGCACCTGAGCTTAGAATGTCCTTATTTTCTCTTAAGATGAATGCAATATGTCTGATGAATGGATCAGATGGCATATGAACACCACGCGTCGACCCCACATGCAATTTGTGGGACTTTAATGATCGTACTTCCCAACTCAACTGTTTTCCATTGTGTAGTTCACCAGCGCTGAACAGAATTAATGTTTAGCAAAGGTCTAGTCAACAAGCGCTTCACTCCTCTCCCTTTTTGGAGGTGAACTTCAATTTATGATCCACTACACACCTATACACCATATAAGTGTTATCTAAGACTAGAGCTTTCGGATAAGGGCCTTAGTAATAGAGAGAAGGGACTAAGCACTCATTTTTTTTGCTAAACTGCTTGTGTAATCTTTACTTAACAAAAGTTTGAAACTTTTTAAAATTTAATAAGCTCTAAAATATTATTACAATAGATGCTAGGACTTAGAGAGATAGAATGCTCAATATCAACTTAGGCATCAAAATAAGAAAAAAATTAAATAATAAAAAGAAGCTAAAATAAAGGACTGTGACTATGATTGCGGAAAAAGGGCACCTAATGTCGATCTTAAATACAGTCTAGAATAAGTAAATAAAAGAAATGGCTTATTATAAAAGTATACCAAAGTCTAACTTAATTAGGTAAATAAGCAACCTTTTAAAACATCTATTTAGACCTTTGAAAGCTTTTGAAAAAAGCTACCAACAAAAATGTCCCTACTTCTTCTTCTCTTTCTTCTTCTTTGGAAAATAAAAAGAGAATGAAAATAAATAAAATAATTTACCTTCTTCTTTACTTTCTTCCTTTTTTTCTTTTTCCTCCTTTTTTTTATAAATATAAATATAAATAAATCATAAAAATCATTAATAAATAGGAAGAAAAAACATTCGTAATCTTCTTGAAGAAAAAAAGAGAGAAAATAAAATATTAAATAAATAAAACAATGAAACTTTCTCCTTGTTGTTCTTTTTCGTTTTCTTTTTTCTCTTTTTTCATCTGAAAAAATAACAAACAAATTTAAAAATTAATTAATGAAAATAAAAAGTAATAATCTCAATAGCAACTCCCCAGAGTGTATGAATAAGAATAGCGACTCCAAAGTGTACCAACAAAGAACAATGACCCCATAGTGTACCAATAATAACCATCGTAATGTGTCATGCCCCAAATTCGATTTTCAACATCCACTCGTCGTAATTCGAATTCGATGACAACAGCCTTCATAGTACCCCAACTCGGCACTTAGTACTCGTTCACCAAGTTTCGAAAACAGGAATCCCACAAGGAGGATTTAGGTGAACTATAAAACCAAACATAATCTAAGAAACTTCACAAGTAACATATATATCCATTAATCAACCGTTCAAGGTACAATGTGTTGAGATGTAGAGCTAATCACACCAAAGCACGGTCTTTGGACTGGGCTCCCGATATTTATGTGATTGAGACAGAAGTCTTTGGACTGTTCTGTGAACAGCCGGGCGCCCGATGGTCAAGTGGACCGAGTGCCCGATAAATGGGTGTTTTGTCTTGGACCTCGCTGGACATTTTTCTGTTTGGGCAGGCACCCGACCAAGCCTGATTGAGTGCCCAACCGGCCGCGACTTGTAAGTGCGGATTTCCTATTTTGGGCTCTAATTTTGGGTTTTACTAGGGTGTAATCCGGGATTAGGGTTTGGAATTAGGGTTTCTATACGTCCAAGGTGAGAAAAAGGCGAGAGGTTAGCAAAAATGGTCATCTCTATGCATGGGAGCATCGGAGAAGGTAAGTGTATTGGTTGTAATTTTGTCTTCTACATAATGAAAGTTTGCACCGTGTTTTTTTACCCTTGTTTGGGGTTTTTCTACATAAATATGTCTTATGGTTTGTTGGTTTACTTGGATTCTACTTCTAGATTATATTTCTTCATGTTTATCGTTTGTAGGTGAGATCGGAGATTGGATCTCGGTTAACCGGCGTTATTGGCGTGCTACGTAACAACTGGTATCAAAACTATTGGTTTAGTTCAAGTGGGAGCGATGACGGAAGAAGGAAAAACTAGAATTGAGAAGTTTGATGGTTCAAACTTTGCCTTCTGGAAGATGCAGATAGATGATTATCTGTATCAGAATGACCTCTATATTCCTCTAAAAGGAAAAAAAGAAGAAACAAGAGAAGATGACAGATGATGAATGGGCTTCAGTGGATCGAAAGGCTTTAGGAATGATCCGACTCTCTTTGTCTAAGAGCGTCGCCTTCAATATATTCAAAATAAAGACCACAAAAGAATTAATGCAAGCTTTGGCTACGATGTATGAGAAACCATCGGCGTTCAACAAGGTTCATCTCATGAAACGGCTATTCAACATGAAGATGTCAGATGGTGGGGGCATGGCTGAACATCTAAACGAGTTCAATATAGTCACGAGCCAATTGAAATGCGTTAGCATCACTTTTGATGATGAGGTCAGAGTGCTATTGATCTTGTCCAGTTTGCCAGATAGTTGGGATGGTTTGGTGATTGCCGTGAGCAATTCCTCAGGGTCTACGAAGTTGAAATTCGATGATGTGGTCGGTCTAATTCTCAGCGAAGAATCTAAAAGGAAGGCATCAGGAACTTCAGGGGATTTAGGGAATGGTCTAAATGTTGAAGGAAGAGGAAGATCTTCGAACAAATGAGGCAATAAACATGGGTATTCTAAGTCAAGAAATAAGTCCAAGGAACTGAAAGACAAGGACGGGTGTTGGCATTGCGGGAAGAAGGGGCACATGAAGCGTGATTGCAGGGTGCTTAAGAAATAAGAAGGAAGCTCTTAAGGTAGGAAGAATTCAGTAAATCTATCTAACGAGAGTGACACAGAGGCATTAATCTTATCTCTTGATGCACGGAATGAGTCTTGGGTTGTAGACTCGGGTGCTTCGTTTTATGAAGTTTTTCGTGATTATGTGTCAGGTGACTTCGAAAAAGTCTACCTAGGTGATGATGAGTCATGCAATATTGTTGGTAGGGGAGACGTTCACTTAAGTCAGAAAGACGGAACGATCTTGAAGTTAAAGGATGTCAAACATGTACCGAGTTTGAGACGAAATTTGATCTCGGTGGGGCAGTTAGCCGATACCGAATATGTGACGACATTCATTGGTGATTCTTGGAAGGTCATAAATGGTGCCTTGGTGATATCTCAAGGTAAGAAGGAATGTACTTTGTACGTGAATTTCAGATCGTGTAGTTTACTCGCAGTCTATGCTGGAGTGAACGGCCAGTAATGGCTCAGAGGTTGGGACACATGAGTGAGAAAGTGATGAAAGTGTTATTGTCAAAGGGGAAGCTACCAGGGTTGATGGTAATTGATCTGGAATTCTGCGAGCATTGCGTATATGACAAGCAGAAGAGAGTAAGCTTCAAAAAGACAGGATGCGCTCCAAAGACACATCTGTTGGAACTTGTACAAACTAATGTGTGGGAAACGGCACAGGTATCATCTCTTGGTGATTCACGTTATTTTGTCTCTTTCATAGATGATGCTAGTAAAAAATTATGGGTTTATTTCTTAAAGCACAAGTCTGACATATTTGATGTATTTAAGAAGTGGAATGTTATGGTAGAAAATGAGACAGATAAAACTGTAAAGTGTCTCAGATCGGATAATGGGGGAGAGTACTGTGATAAGAGGTTTAAGGAGTATTGTGTAGCAAATGGGATCAAACATTAGAAAACGATTCCAGAGACACCACAGCAGAACAGTGTGGCTGAGTGCATTAACAGGACCATCATTGACCTCACTAGGAGCATGAGGCTACATGCAGGGTTGCCCAAGACCTTTTGGGTAGATGCTGTGAATACTACCGTATATCTCATTAATATAAGTCCCTCAGCACCATTGGATGGTAGGCTACCAGAAGAAACATGGACTGGAAAAGAAGTGAACCTTGCACATCTCAGAGTGTTTGGTTGCACTTCTTATGTTCACATTAATGCAGAGCACAGAAACAAAATGGATGCAAAGTCTATAAGGTGCACGTTTATAGGCTACAGGCAGAATGATTTTGGCTACCGGTTTTGAGATACAGAGAACAAAAAAATCGTCAGAAGCAAGGACGTAGTCTTCAATGAAAAAGTGATTCATAAGAACTACTTGCAGCAAAGACAATAAGGCAGATGAGAAGGAATTCGTAGAGTTGGAAGAGTTACCGGACACGGGTGTTACAATGCCACAGGATGAACATGCACATGAGCATGATAAGGCAGAGTTGCAGACATCGGTTGTGAGGAGGTCTACTCGAGAGAGAAGACCCAAGATTCGATACTCACCATCATTACATTATCTACTGCTGACAGATAATGGTGAACCAGAGTGTTTTGAAGAGGCACTACAGTTAGATACACGGGTTAAGTGAGAGCAAGCCATGGATGATGAGATGGACTCTCTTGAGTCTAATCGTACGTGGGAGCTAGTCACTCTACCTAAGGGTAAGAAAGCTCTTCATAATAAGTGGGTTTACAAACTGAAAGAGGAGCACAATAGTTCGAAGCGGTACAAGGCCAGATTGGTTGTGAAAGAGTTCCAACAAAGGAAGGTATCGACTTCACTGAAATATTTTCACCAGTGGTGAAGATGTCTACGATTTGCATAATCTTAAGTATAGTGGCTACAGAGGACTTACATCTAGAGCAGCTAGATGTTAAGACAGCCTTTCTTCATGGGGACCTTGATGAAAAGATAAACATGCATCAGCCGACAGGATTCGTGGCACTAGAAAAGGAGAACAAGGTGTATAGGTTGAAGAAGAATCTATATAGCCTGAAGTAGGCCCCGAGACAGTGGTACAAGAAGTTCAACAATTTCATATTAGAAAATGGGTAGAGGAGATGTCATGCAGACCACTATTGTTATTTGAAGAAGTTTGATATGTCGTACATCATCCTTCTTCTGTACGTTGATGATATGCTTGTGACCAGATCAAGCATGAAGGACATCTTAGATCTCAAAAGGTATTTGTCTAAAGAATTTGTCATAAAGGATTTAGGAGCTACAAAACAAATCCTAGGCATAAGGATAAAACGTGACAAGAAAAATAAGAAACTAGTTTTGTCACAAGTAGAATACATAACCAAGGTACTCGATCCATTCAGTATGGGAGGTGCTAAGCTGGTTAGCACTCCATTAGCCAACCACTTCAAGCTTTTCAAGGAGCAAGGAGCTAAGACGCATAAGGAACGAGACTACATGGCTAAAGTCTCATACACGTCAGCTATAGGGAGCCTCCACTACAAGAAATTCCATTTTTACCGACGAATTATTTCGTCGGTAATCAGTAAAATTTCGTCGGGAAATCTTTTTCCCGACGAAATAATTCGCGGCTAACATCGTCGCAGAAAGGCCGTCGGTAAAGGTTTTTACCGACGAAATAATTTTTCGTAGGTAATAATTACACCATTACCGACGAAAATATTCGTCGGGAAAACATATGAATGTTTGTCGGGAATGAAAATGAAACGTCGGTGAAAAAACTTTTACCGACGAAATAATTCGTAGGTAAAAACATGTTAAAACTTTTACCGATGAAATATTTCGTAGGTAAAAATGTGTGAAATCGCTTTACCGACGAAATATTTCGTAGGTAAAAACTTGTTGAAACTTTTACCGACGAATTATTTCGTTGGTAAAAGTATGAAAAATGTTTTACCGACGAAATATTTCGTCGGTAAAACGATTTTACACATTTTTACCTACGAAATATTTCGTCGGTAAAAGTTTTCCCTGTCTCGGTTTTATTTGTTTTCAAAATTCAGAAAAATTCCTGATATACACCTGTAAAAAAACCTATACATTTTGAATCCTATTCACATCCACAAACATACAAATAAACAAAAACTACATCATCCATACACAAATAATCCATTCCACATCCACAAACAAACAATATTCATCCACACACAAATACATACAAGTTAAAAGTCGTATATTAAAAAAAATAATCAGGAAGATGAAGGCGGAGGTGGCGGGGCATCGGCGCCAAGGCGTGCAGCGAGAGCCTGAAACATCTCCTGCATCCGTCGCTCATGCTCCTGCCGCAACTCCTCGATCCTCCTCTCCTGCTCCTCCCGTCGCCTCTCCTCCTCCTCCCTCTGCCTCTCCAGCTGCTCCCGAATCCCATCGACGACGACCCGTAGCTACTGAACCTCTCTCTCTGCGATGTCAGCTCGGCGTTGAGCGCTCTCACCAGCTACGGATCGGCTGGAGCCAGCTCTAGTTTGTGCCATGAGCTTAGCACCATGGCCAAGCCCACGCACATATCCAGAACGGGTGCCAAGCACCTCGCTCAGGATTTCTGGCTCACTCCACTGACTACCATCGGGAGTGGGCTGACTGCGTATGGTGTCCATCGCCGCCTGTAATGAAAAGATATGAAATTTCATAAAAAATGACATGAATGACATTATTATCAATCAATGCGCAATTAAATTTTACAAAGTAAAGATTTATACCCAATGCTCACTGGCTCTAGGATGAACCCAAGATCCCGTCGCCTGCCGACAGTGAGTCCCTCTGTAGAGGTCTACTGGTCCAGGCTCCTGGCCAGTGACGGAATCCCGCTGCGCAATCGAAAGGAAAAAAGACTTATAATAAATGCCAATCAAAATAATATATTAACTTAATAATCATCAATAATTTCTTACCATGTCGTAACGATGTCGTACAAATGACTTTGAACCAGCTACGTGGTTCACTTGTAACTTTTTTCTGTTTGCAGAATTTATTCTACTCCTTTTCTGAACACATTATACAAAACACATTTCTATTAATTGCGAAATTAATTACGAATTTAATTGTTACCGTAAGATATCGTACATGTAAATATTACCTGAAAAGCCTCCGACGAAAATCTCTCGCAGAGTATTCGCCAGTCGTCTGTACTAACGTGTGGCGGTGCGGACAGTACGGCCTCATCGTGTGTCCTGCACCACTTGTACCGCTGGTGCAACTCTCCGCGGTACTCCTTGAACCGCTCCCTAATCATGTCGTCGACGGCATGAGAAATGTAGGGAACATTCAAATCGAATTCAAATTTATCCTGCAGTTTCTTAAATAGTAAATTAAGGCAATAAACTTATTAACAATAGGACTTAATCGTAAATGAACTTTCACAAAAGAAAATTTCAATTTACTAAACTTTACCTGAAGGCGCTGACGGATGAGCTGTCGCACATCATCTGTCACGTCAGTCCAACGGGGGGTGGTGGCGGGGATCAGAGATCGGCATAGGACACCGACCTCAGACGTAAACAATCTGGCACTGTCCCCAACAGGTCTAAGGCAGTCCTGTGGGAACTCTACCGCCACCCTACCCTCACGCGTAAGTCGCTCTAAAACTAACCCACGCGTGGGTCCACGTCCTCGTCGGCTGGTAGAAGATGCTGCTGCGAAAAGATATATGTAAGTAACAATATAAACAGAAATCACTAAATAAATGTCTAGACTTACATGCAGTGCCCGGTGTATGCTGAACCGAAGGATCAGATGACTGTGATGCACCGTGCGACGTCGATGCTGTCTGCGTCGCATCACGGGTGGAAGGGGTAGATCCAGTGCGCGAACGACCTGATCTCCCACCTGGTGCCATGACTGAATATATCTGAAATACAAACTTATAAATTTAAACAATGTCAATGCAAGTTTATGAACATCATTGCAGAGTGAATTTGTGCTTATGCTTAGAGAAATGATAAAAATATGATTAGACCATTACACTATAATGCAAGCAGAATATAATAAAACCGTAAACAGAATATAATAAAACCGTAAACAGAATATAAAAGTTGAAAAATCCATTACACATTGTCATTCTTTATTAAATACATATATCTCATTGTAATACAAATCAACTTCGGATCAACTATCCGAAATACTCCCTGCGTAAGTTATCGTACGCTGCAGATGTATACGTCAAGCTGTATGAAGCACTCGACATTGTTACAGCCAACATGCCAGTCACAATAGGAGAAATCTGATCTCTCGGGACTCCATTCAGATGTGCAAGTGATAATGTCGCATCTTCCATACGAAGTTTTCCGCGGTTATATTCCTCAATCAGGTCCGGAATTTCTTTGAGATTGTATAATCTTTCATCTGAGTCATCGTCTTCCTCCCTACATTTCTCGACCAGACCGAGTATCTCTCTGGCCCTACCAGAAGAATATAGGGCCGGAAAGTCCATCCGCAACAGCTGATGAAGTATGCTGCGTGCTTCTGCTACGCTCCAGTTTGTGGAGAACATGATCAGAAAATGACTTAACTGTAAATGTAGATTATCAACAAGTCAATTCAGGAAAAAAATCATGACTTGTAAAACATATATACATGTAATAATCAAATTAATCGAATTGAAAAATTACATGTAAATCTTGTATACATTTAATAATCGTCGTCTGAATCATTATCGCTTAGGACTCTTTCTTCTTCACCATCACTATCGCTGATCAGAATTTCCTCTTCATCGTCTGCAACGTTGTCATCGATGAAAGCGTTATCATCTCTAACAATGTCATTTATGATTGAGGCATCAACATGATCAGGTGGCACATGATCTCTATTCAATTGCACCACATCAATATCAACATTTGGATCATTCCCTCTATCCTAAGATGGCATGTCTTCTTGGTATGCTTGTTCAACTGACGATGTTCTATTACTCCCTTCATCGTTATCTTCAACGTCTACTTCGGGAACGTCAAATATGTTCCTGGGCTTTATTTTCTGCACCACGTGCCAAGAGCCGCCTAACTTGGTGTCAGCGAGGTAGAATACTTGTTCGGCTTGGCCGGCTATGATAAATGGGTCATCTTTAAACCACTTCCGAGATAAATTTACGCTCGTGAAGTGATTATCAGTCTGTATTCCCAACTTTTTATTTCCAATGTCCCACCAATCGCATTTAAATAAGTACACCCGCTTTCTCATACAATAACTCAGCTCAATAATATCCATCAAAACGCCATAAAAATTAATTTCGACCTCCTCATGTGTTCCCTTCACAACCACACCACTATTTTGTGTGGTCCTATATTTCTCACGCTCATCAGTGTGGAACTGAATCCCGTTTACAATACAACCTGTATATCTAGATACACGTCTATCAGGGCCACACGCCAGTGAGTAGAGCGCATCAGACGCATCCGCAGAGTTGCTAGCGCGCAACATCTTCATCTATCATCACGTACAGAATATAAATGTACGTTTAGGCATTTAAAATTACGTGTAAATATTGTGCAATACAACAATATTGTAAGTGTGGTGAGATAGAAGGTAAATTAATCTTACACGTTTTGCAAACCATTCTGGAAACAAATCCTGATGCATTCGATCATAATTTGTAGGGTATTGGGACTTCATCTCCTCGATGTGTTCGCTATACACAATTGGTACGTTGTAAGCAAGAAATTTTAAGATTAAAACTGTCTGTAGATATACAATAATTATGTGCGAAGACTTACTCCAAGTACGACTCTATTTCTTCACAGTTATGCAACACATACCACCGCGCCTTCGCAAGATCCCGAGGGTCCATATCCTGAAACGTCGGCGATCCTAAAGGACGGACGTTATGTGCGAATACAGATATGAGTCCTTGTTCATGCTCCTGCCCTGCATCGGCATTACGATCTTCTCGGTTGAATCTAGTCTTTATGCCACGAAGATACATGGAGCAAAATGTCAGGCACTCATTATCAATGTACGCCTCAGCAATGGATCCCTCTGGACGTGCCTTATTCCTCACATATTGTTTTAATGTGTAAAGGTATCTGTACACAAAATCAATATGTTTAGGACACGAAAACATGGATATACGTAGTTTATGGATTGAAAAAAAAAATTATGATCATTGTTCTATCACCTTTCGATCGGATACATCCAACGATATTGTACTGGGCCTGCAAGCTTCGCTTCGTGCGGTAAGTGAATCGCTAGGTGTACCATGACATCGAAAAACGCAGGTGGAAAAATTCTTTCAAGTTTGCAAAGGATTACGACAATATCCTTCTCCAGTCGTTTAATAACCTCTACATTCAAAGATTTCAAACACAAATCCTTAAAGAATATCCCCAACTCAATCAGCGTAGCACTAACATCCTTGTTAAGGAATCCACGAATCGCAACCGGTAGTAGGCGTTGCAGAAGGACGTGACAGTCATGACTTTTCATTCCTGTTACCTTACAGTCCGTAATGTTTACGCGCCGAGAGATATTCGATGCATACCCGTCGGGAAATTTCACCTTGTTCAACCATTCACATACACGTTTTTTCTCTAGTTTTGTCAATGTATAGCAGGCTGCTGGTATAGTATATGAATTTCGATGTGGTTGCAAGTGCAACTCTTTCCTTAAACCTATTGCTTGTAGATCCAATCGAGCCTTAAAACTGTCTTTTGTTTTCTTCTCTATGTTCATCAATATTCCAAAGACATTGTCACATATATTCTTCTCAATATGCATGACATCCAAGTTGTGTCGTAATTTCAGATGACTCCAATAAGGCAACTAAAAAAAATGCTCTTCTTCCTCCAGTTGTACTCCAATACTGTACGTTTTCTCTTCTTCAAGTGCGGTGCCTTACCAAATCTAACTTCTTCAATGTTACTCAGCTGTTGTAACACATCTTCTGCAGATAGTTCTTTCGGTGGTGGCCTATGATCTTGTTTGCCATCAAAGATTACCGTCTTCCTGCGCCAACTATGATCCCTCGGAAGGAAGCGACGATGGCCCATATAACACGTTTTCTTACCATGCTTCAATGACAATGAACAAGTCTCAGTACTACATGTAGGACAAGCCAACTTTCCCTTCGTGCTCCACCCAGACAAATTTCCATATGCAGGGAAGTCATTTATTGTCCACAAGACCGCTGCATGCAATCGAAACGTCTGTTCTGCAAAAGTGTCATACGTCTGGACACCTTGACTCCACAACTCGTTTAACTCATCTACTAACGGTCGGAGATACACATCAATGTCATTCCCCGGTGACTTGGGTCCAGGAATAAGCAACGACATCATAAAAAATGATTCCTTCATACACAACCAAGGAGGTAAATTGTAGGGCATAAGTATCACTGGCCACATACTGTACGAGCTACTCATATTACCAAATGGATTAAAACCATCACTTGCAAGACCTAGCCGAACATTACGAGAATCCTCTGCAAACCAGTCATATTGCTTATCAAAATGTTGCCAGGCTTCAGAGTCAGCGGGATGCCTCAATGTACTATCATCATGAAGGCGCTTCTCCTTATGCCACCTCATATCTTCAGCCGTCTTGCTCGACGTAAACAATCTTTGTAATCTGGGTTTCAATGGAAAGTACCTTAACACCTTTTGTGGAATTTTCTTACGCTTAGCTTCGTCATATTTTCACCTAGACTCTCCATATTGTGGACACTCCTCAACATTTTCATGTTCTTTCCAATACAATACACAATCATTTATACATGCATGTATGAGGATGTAACCGAGGCCCAAGTCTCGCATTAAGGATTTTGCCTCATAATGAGACTTAGGCAATGTCTCACTGTGACGCCCCGAATTTCAGGGGTCGAGTACAACCTCGATCCCTGAGATTCAGAGTGTCAGTTATGCTTTGCGGAAGCGTGATTTCTTGTTTACGATTCATAAGGCATCAAAGCACCAATTCAGAATCAATTTAAGCAGTAAAGTAAAGACAAAAATTAAATTTAAACCTGACCAATATAAAAAGTGGAAGTAAGACAACTCTCCCGTAAAGTCATCGACCTCATCCTGTAAGGCATCCTCCTCTGAGATACCTGCATCTATCATAACAGAGCCTGGTGGTGTTTTGAAACACCGTCCCAGGAGTGGGAGTGAGTGATCAACTCAGTGAGAATTATAACTTTAAGTTTAACATGTTATCAAACAAAGAGGGTTAGACATTGATTCCATACAAAACATCTAAATTCCTATTCTAGTTTTATTAGTGCATGAATGACATGAGATCGCACACCATGCATGTTCCGGATGTAACATGAGGAACACAGAGTGGCACTGGCGCCACATCAAGCAACCAGGCACTCACAGAACCTCCAAATGCAAATGGGTTGGATCATCCTTCGGCATCCTGGCCTTTAACAGTCAGACAGTTGCCTAGGGGATCCATGACGTGTATGCATGATTTGTTTGAGTTTCATTAGGTCATTTCTCACTCAGCATATTGGCGAAGACGGAATACCATTGTCCAATCATTGGTCCTGAACGGGACTATCTGGCTCCCAACCGTGCAATGCTAATCATCGCCAGTAGCCCACGCTTCCCTGTCACTTCCACACATCAAAATACGGTTCCCAACATCCTGTTATAAACGGGAGCTGACCAACCTTCTCGGGAACACCGATAGGGTTTGTCGCCCCAGCAATTGCTCCAAGGACACTACGGGGAGGTGACTCACCCCAGCATAGGCCGACGACTCGAACACGGTGTCCCATACCACCATGCCCGGCCTAAGAGGCTTATCGGGAACGCATTGCACATGCAGTTATTAGTGGACCTGACACCTTCTTAGGATCTGTTATTCCGTATTCAGGGGACTGTATTGTTATCATCATCAAACACTCTTTCTGCCATATTTTGATAGATTCGATTAAGTCCAGGGGCGTCCGTCTGGATCGGCATGGGTGTAAGCCGTCCGCGTAGTCCAACTACTACCGACCATCTGTGTTTCCCTCGAACCAACCGAATACATCTCAGGTAGCCAACACATCTGGGCTACCCGCCTCGAAATATTTGGGACAGATATTCTGTTTCACAAAGCCTAAATTTATCTTGTAGCATGCTTGTAACTTAGGAAAAATTCTAACTCAATGCCATGCATGATAATTCCAACTTATATGCATATAAGCAATTCTATGTTTAATATAATCTTAACACGCATCATTTCAGCAGTTTATCTCACACAAGCATTTCATCAAACACCTTAGCTACAGAAATCCAAAATAGCACATATATTGCAATAATACGGGAATAATACAATTAACGAAGATAACAATACCTTAAAGGTTCAATCAATTCCAAATCCATCTAAGGTTGATAAAAGAAAACCTAGAGGTATAATTCCGCACCTTAGGGTTGGGGTTTAGCACGATCAACGCACGCTTAGGTTTAGGATTGATGGGATTCAAGCTCCTGTAAGTGTAACAACGTAAGGTTACGGTTCAGGGTGTTAATCGCAACAATTTGGATTAAGGGATTCGATGATCTTGACTTACCTACAATCTCAACGATAGGTTGAGACGATAGTTGATACCGTGAGAAGATGTTGAAGACCAAGCAAGGAGATCGACTTCCAAGCTTGAACTCTTGCCTCAACACGAACTGATCCACGCCTCTCTCAAGCTCTCACAAATTCCACTCTCTCAATTGCAAAAGGGGTGAGAATTGTGTTGGGGAGTAATGCCCCAACACAATTCTATTTATAGGCCCAGATTTACCTGGATGACCCTAATATCCGATTTGTTATGAATCTAGCCCTAAGGAAGACCAATTCGGTCAGTAGGGGCCCATCGGGTCCCATACGGCCCCATCTTGACCAGGCATCTGCCTTGCCAAAGTGACATCCACCATGGGCCCGACCCTTTTGCACATCAGGCATGGCGATCGATCGCCAACACACGATACACGATCGACGGTCATCGATCCTAGATCAGGGCAGCGACTTTAGGGAACCATGTATGGATTTATTTGGGGCAGGGGCCCCAAATCCCATGACATTTCAACGGTTCAGATTCAATTACTTAAGGAATGTTCAAAAGTACATACATAAGCCACTGTTATTGGGCAAATCGCACATCTCATGTGCCCCCACTCTATGTCCAAGTTGAGCGATCCGGCACTTTGATCTGGCTCAGCGTCTGCGATGTACGTCAAGCCCAGTAAAACAGACAACGTTCCTTAGTTTCGGGTTTAATGGCCCACTAACGATCGGTCTAGACTCTATTTAGTATTTTTCGGGGTTTTCAAAAATAGGGTTGAGGATGAGATTTCTAGGGTATGTTAAATGTGGTCCGATCTACCTACGTCTAAAGTTTGGCTGATTTAAAGTTAACAGAAATAGTGTTTTGGGCTAACTCGCTCTCATTCGTTGATTTGTAAGTTAGATGAAAAGTTGATTAAGTTTGGTTATAAGCGTAATCTAAGCGGTGATTAATATTATTCTCGGTTAGATGTTCATTATGCATCGGTTAGGTCAATTTATCGATGGTGGGGTCCACTAGATCTTAGTCTTAGATTTATGGATTACATGATTAAGCTTAAGCTTTCGATAATCGGGCGTAGGTGTTAGCCCCTTGAACATGTCTAATCAAATTTGTACAGTTTTTGTTGGTATCACTAGGATGTTTCTTAGAATCGAGTATTAAACGTCGTTAAATGATAAAATAAATTAATTGTAGTGAAAAATGTTCCGAGGATTTTGAAATTTAAATTGGCAAAAATCTGGGGCGTTACACTCACCTTCAGGTAATACTTCTTTCAACAAGCCAAGTAACATGTCGAACGATTTGTTACTCCAACGATTTATTGTCTTTAAATGAAGTAACCTTGTAAGGAAATTCAACTTGGAGAAGTTCCGACACCCCGGATAGAGTGGACGTTGCGCATCCCTCAACAACCTACTAAACTTTTCTGATTCGGCATCACCCACAGGAAGAATATCCTGGCTAGTACTTGTCGCTGCAAAATCAGTATCCGCAATGGTTCCCCTTAACACATCACCAATGATATCTTGCATATCGTCAACATCTTCATCCTCGTCATTACGCATAATTGGGTCAGCAAGGACTTCAGTGGCCTCAACTCTTTGGTGGAAGTCTTCACCATGATGAATCCACCAAGTGTAACCCTGGTCAATCCCAACTATGAACAAATCATCTTCCACTTTGTCCAATGTCTTGTGAATCATGTTCTTGCATTTTCGGCATGGACACCTAATTCTATTACCTGAATCTGCCCGATCTCTCGCAAATTCCATGAACTCCTTAACACCTTCTTTATACTCTGGGCCAAACCGATTCTTAGCTTGCATCCAACTCTTATCCATATCTACAATGCAAAGATTAGAGACAGGTTTAGTTTAGGTGACATGAGTTTAGGATTAGGTTTAGTCATAGGTTGAGATTTTCAGGTTCGGGATAACGTTTCGGGTTAGGTTTTCATATTTGGGTCTAGGTTTATGTTAGGTGAATGGATTCAGGTATAGGTGTAGGTTTAGTTTAAGTGATTTGAATTTAGGATTAGGCTTAGGTATAGGTTGAAATTTTCGGGTTTGGGATCGGGTTTCGGGTTAAGTTTTCGTGTTTGGGTTAAAGTTTAGGTTAGGTGAATGGATTTAGGAATAGGTGTAGGTTTAGTTTAGGTAATTTGAGTTTAGGATTAGGTTTAGGCATAGGTTGAGATTTTCGGGTTCGGGATAGCGTTTCGGGTTAGGTTTTCATATTTGGGTCTAGGTTTATGTTAGGTGAATGGATTCAGGTATAGGTGTAAGTTTAGTTTAAGTGATTTGAATTTAGGATTAGGCTTAGGTATAGGTTGAGATTTTCGGGTTCGGGATCGGGTTTCGGGTTAAGTTTTCGTGTTTGGGTTAAAGTTTAGGTTAGGTGAATGGATTTAGGAATAGATGTAGGTTTAGTTTAGGTAATTTGAGTTTAGGATTAGGTTTAGGCATAGGTTTGGATTTTCGAGTTCGGGATTGGATTTCAGGTTAGGTTTTCATATTTGGGTCTAGGTTTATGTTAGGTGAATGGATTCAGGTATAGGTGTAGGTTTAGTTTAAGTGATTTGAATTTAGGATTAGGCTTAGGTATAGGTTGAGATTTTCGGGTTCGGGATCGGGTTTCGGGTTAGGTTTTCGTGTTTGGGTTAAAGTTTAGGTTAGGTGAATGGATTTAGGAATAGGTGTAGGTTTAGTTTAGGTAATTTGAGTTTAGGATTAGGTTTAGGCATAGGTTGAGATTTTCGGGTTCGGGATAGCGTTTCGGGTTAGGTTTTCATATTTGGGTCTAGGTTTATGTTAGGTGAATGGATTCAGGTATAGGTTGAGATTTTCGGGTTCGGGATCGGGTTTCGGGTTAGGTTTTCGTGTTTGGGTTAAAGTTTAGGTTAGGTGAATGGATTTAGAAATAGGTCTAGGTTTAGTTTAGGTAATTTGAGTTTAGGATTAGGTTTAGGCATAGGTTGAGATTTTCGGGTTCGGGATAGCGTTTCGGGTTAGGTTTTCATATTTGGGTCTAGGTTTATGTTAGGTGAATGGATTCAGGTATAGGTGTAGGTTTAGTTTAAGTGATTTGAATTTAGGATTAGGCTTAGGTATAGGTTGAGATTTTTGGGTTCGGGATCGGGTTTCGGGTTAGGTTTTCGTGTTTGGGTTAAAGTTTAGGTTAGGTGAATGGATTTAGGAATAGATGTAGGTTTAGTTTAGGTACTTTGAGTTTAGGATTAGGTTTAGGCATAGGTTGAGATTTTCGGGTTCGGGATAGCGTTTCGGGTTAGGTTTTCATATTTGGGTCTAGGTTTATGTTAGGTGAATGGATTCAGGTATAGGTGTAGGTTTAGTTTAAGTGATTTGAATTTAGGATTAGGCTTAAGTATAGGTTGAAATTTTCGGGTTCGGGATCGGGTTTCGGGTTAGGTTTTCGTGTTTGGGTTAAAGTTTAGGTTAGGTGAATGGATTTAGGAATAGGTGTAGGTTTAGTTTAGGTACTTTGAGTTTAGGATTAGGTTTAGGCATAGGTTGAGATTTTCGGGTTCGGGATAGCGTTTCGGGTTAGGTTTTCATATTTGGGTCTAGGTTTATGTTAGGTGAATGGATTCAGGTATAGGTGTAGGTTTAGTTTAAGTGATTTGAATTTAGGATTAGGCTTAGGTATAGGTTGAGATTTTCGGGTTCGGGATCGGGTTTCGGGTTAGGTTTTCGTGTTTGGGTTAAAGTTTAGGTTAGGTGAATGGATTTAGGAATAGGTGTAGGTTTAGTTTAGGTACTTTGAGTTTAGGATTAGGTTTAGGCATAGGTTGAGATTTTCGGGTTCGGGATAGCGTTTCGGGTTAGGTTTTCATATTTGGGTCTAGGTTTATGTTAGGTGAATGGATTCAGGTATAGGTGTAGGTTTAGTTTAAGTGATTTGAATTTAGGATTAGGCTTAGGTATAGGTTGAGATTTTCGGGTTCGGGATCGGGTTTCGGGTTAGGTTTTCGTGTTTGGGTTAAAGTTTAGGTTAGGTGAATGGATTTAGGAATAGGTGTAGGTTTAGTTTAGGTAATTTGAGTTTAGGATTAGGTTTAGGCATAGGTTTGGATTTTCGGGTTCGGGATTGGATTTCGGGTTAGGTTTTCATATTTGGGTCTAGGTTTATGTTAGGTGAATGGATTCAGGAATAGGTGTAGGTTTAGTTTAAGTGATTTGAATTTATGATTAGGCTTAGGTATAGGTTGAGATTTTCGGGTTCGGGATCGGGTTTCGGGTTACGTTTTCGTGTTTGGGTTAAAGTTTAGGTTAGGTGAATGGATTTAGGAATAGGTGTAGGTTTAGTTTAGGTGACATGAGTTTAGGATTAGGTTTAGGGCATAGGTTTGGATTTGCGGGTTCGGGATCGGGTTTCGGGTTTGGCTCTCGTGTTTGGGTCTAGGTTTAGGTTAGGTGAATGGATTTAGGAATAGGTGTAGGTTTAGGTTAGGTGACATGAGATTAGGTTTAGGGCATAGGTTTGGATTTGCGGGTTCGGGATCGGGTTTAGGGTCGCATTTTCGTAGCTTATAGGGTCTAGGTTTAGAGTTAGATGAATTGAGTTTAGGTTTCGGTTTAGCCATAGCTTATAGGTTTTAGTTTTAGGTTTATGGTTTCGGGTTTAGGGTGTAGGTCTTGGAGACTCAAGCAACTAAAGGATAGCTCCGACGCACATCCGGGTCTGCTCCACACAAAGCGGGCCTGTCCAAATGGCCAGGCCACCCATATTGCTGTCCATAGGAAATGGACAGCTTCATCATCATGGTCATAACAGCGGTTCCCACCTTCCAGGGACCCCCGCTCAACACCCGGATAGCTCCGACGCACATCCGGGTCTGCTCCATTAATTTCGACCTAATACATAAACACGGGCCTGTCCAAATGGCCAGGCCACCCATATTGCTGTCCATAGGAAATGGACAGCTTCATCATCATGGTCATAACAGCGGTTCCCACCTTCCAGGGACCCCCGCTCAACACCCGGATAGCTCCGACGCACATCCGGGTCTGCTCCATTAATTTCGAGCTAATACATAAACACGGGCCTGTCCAAATGGCCAGGCCACCCATATTGCTGTCCATAGGAAATGGACAGCTTCATCATCATGGTCTAAACCGCGGTTCCCACCTTCCAGGGACCCCCGCTCAACAACCGGATAGCTCCGACGCACATCCGGGTCTGCTCCATTAATTTTGAGCTAATACATAAACACGGGCCTGTCCAAATGGCCAGGCCACCCATATTACTGTCCGTAGGAACAGGACAGCTTCATCATCATGGTCTAAACCGCGGTTCCCACCTTCCAGGGACCCCCGCTCAACATCAACATCAATCAACTACTCTTAATCACAAGTATCATGTTCGTCATCTAATTTGCCACTAAATGATAATATAATAAAATCAGTCGCCCATCCAAGGATGGATAGATTGAAATGCTATCATTATTTCCATTTAAATGCCCAAGCCTAAATTTCGACAGCATCTCCCCCTATCTCTCCAGATATATTTATCTTACATTTAATTTCCACGTCAACTATCCACACATTGTGTGGATTAAATTGACAATGGAATTAAACATAAGAAACATATCCAGAGAGAATAGGAGAGTTACCGCACGAAACTAATGACAGAGCATGTAAATGACAAACAACGATAACATTCCAATCTATCCAACCTTGGACTGTCCAACAGGACAATTTGGCAGATTTCTATACCTCCAAAACACACTTTATCTATGCTCGGCAATATAGAAATCTCCAAATGGGCTAACTGATTCTATTATACTACCATTTGTGGACAAAAAATAACTATTAATAATAAGCCAAATACATCCACAACATACATCCACATAAATCAACCACGGGTAGCTCCGACGCACATCCCGGGTTTGCTCCATCAATTCCAGATACACAAGCACATAAAATGACAGAATCATCAACACCATGAATCAAGTCTAATCAAATACCTAATGACTGCTACTTTCTCAACAAATAAGTATGTATGGGGCCCACCATGGGAATCGGATTGCGTGCAGAGTAACTCTGCACGCTCTTATCATGTAGAGTAAATTCAGTTGGGCCCACCTAGAATGTATGTGATTTATCTATTCCGTCCTTATGTTTTTTCAGCTCATTTTAGTGGTTGAGCCCAAAATTTAAGCATATCCAAATCTCAAGTGGACCATGCCATGGGAAACCGTGGGAATAATGATTTCCACCATTCCCAGGACCTACAGTGATCATTATTTGTCATCCAACCTGTTCATAAGATCACATGGATATGGATGAAGGGAAAACACAAATATCAGCTTGATCCAAAACTTCTGTGTCCTCTAAGAATTTTTCAATGATAGACATTCAGTTCACACTTGTGCTGTGGTCCACTTTAGATTTTGATATGCTTCATTTTTGGGCACCAGCGGTTCCCATCTTCGGGGGCCCCACAACCAGTGGACAGCGACGGTGGGCCCCACAGCCAGTGGACAGCGACCGTGGGCCCCACAGCCAGTGGACAGCAACGGTGGGCCCCACAATTACGTATTTCATTTTTTTTAATTTATAAAATAAAATTTTGGATTTTAAATTTTTAAATCCCTAATTATGGATTTTAATATTGAAATCCCTAATTAGGGGATTTTAATTTCGAAATCCCTAATTAGGGATTTAATAAATCAGTGGGCCCCACCAAATTGTAGACAGCTAAGGTGGACCCCACATGCAATGGACTATGGAAAGCGACGGTGGGACCCACATGCAATGGACGATAGAAAGCGACGGTGGGACCCACCAACATGCATTGGACAGCGATGGTGGGACCCACATGCATTGGATTTTGGGAGTGGGCCCCACAATCAACAACGAGGAGAGAGGGAGAGAGGGGAAATGGAGCAAGAAGAAAGAGGGAGAGGGTTACCGGAGGAGGCGGCGGCGTACGGAGGTCGGTGGAGGCGAGTGGCGACCGGCGACACTGGTCGGCTGGGGGGGGGGTGGTCGGCTAAGGCGGTGGGCCGCCGGTGACGTTGACGGCCGGCGGTCGGAGATGAGAGAGAGGGGTGGGCCGGCAGCGCGCGCACGAGAGAGAGAGAGGAGAGAGAACAGAGCGAGAGTGAGAGAGATGGAGAGAAATGAGGGAGGCCCGATCGGGTAAGTGAAATGAAAGACTTTTACCGACGAAAATTTTCGTCGATAAAAGCAGATTTTTCGTCGGTAAAAGTCCTCTTTTTCACTTGGGCGGGAATCAAATATTATTACCGACAGGCAATAATCGTCGGAAAAAATGACTTTTACCGACGAAAACTTTCGTCGGTAAAAGTCCTCAACTTACGCAGATACCACACATTATTACCGACAGGCAATAATAGTCGGGAAAAATACTTTTACCGACGAAAACTTTCGTCGGTAAAAGTCCTCTTCATTAACTTACGCAGATACCACACATTATTACCGACAGACAATAATCGTCGCCAAAAAAAAGACTTTTACCGACAAAAATATTCGTCGGTAAAAGCCAAATTATTTTTTAGCGACGGGTAGTTTCGTCAGTAATAAACTTTTTACCGACGAAATCATGATTTCGTCGGTAAAAGTGTGTACTGAATGTATTTTACCGACGATTATTTTATTTCGTCGGGGAAATGGCTTTTTACCGACGAAAATAATTTCGTCGGTAATACTTTCGTCGGCAAAACACCGTTTTCTTGTAGTGCTCATATATGCTATGGTTAACATGAGGCCAGATATTGCTTAAGCATTGGGAGTTGTTAGTAGGTTCATGAACAACCCCGGGAAGGAACATTGGGAAGCTGTAAAGTGAATCCTTAGATACCTGGTAGGTACTGTGGATGTAGGGCTTTATTATGAAGGATCGAAAATCAAGCTACAAGGCTACGTTGATTCAGACTTGGCAGGGGATATTGACAGCAGAAGGAGCACAACAGGGTATGTCTTTACCCTAGGTAGTGCTGCAGTCAGTTGGGTCTCTCAATTACAGAAGATAGTGTTCATCAGTACAACAAAAGCGGAATATGTTGTAGCTACAAAAGCGTGCATGGAGATGGTATGGATGCAAGGTTTTATGGAAGAGTTAGGGAAGAAACAAGCAGATTGTAAGCTGTACAGTGACAGTCATAGTGCAATACACTTGGCTAAGAATTCATCCTTTTATTCAAGGACCAAGCATATTGATATCATATATCACTTCATACATTCGTTACTGGAAGATGGATCGATTGCTCTGGAGAAGATCCATACAAGTGAGAACCCTGCGGATATGTTGACCAAGACGGTCACACGGGAGAAGTTGAAGCTTTGTTCAGCTTTGATTGGTCTTCAGGATTGAAGACTGGGAGGTGGTGCACTCCGGATGTAGAAGACGAATGATCATGTGGTGATGTGTCTCCAAGTGGGAGATTGTTGAGGTATAGAGCTAATTACACCAAAGCATGGTCGGGCGCCCGGACGGTCTTTGGACCGGGCACCCGATATTCATGTGATTAAGAGAGAAGTCTCTAGACTGTTTTATGAACAGCCGGGCGCCCGACGGTCAAGTGGATCGGGCGCCCGATAATCGGGTGTTTTGTCTTGGACCTCACTGGACATTTTTCTGTTTGGGCCGGCGCCCTGTAACGACCCGAGATTTTCGACTCTCGTGTATAATACAACGGCCGAATTCCCAAGTAAATCATGGACTAATTGATTTGTTAAATAATGAAATATAGCATTCAAGCACAATGGCGAAAACAAATGTTTATCTTATTCTATCAACTACTTCATCATCAATGTTTAAATAAGGGAACCAACCAATATTCATACTAATCAATCAAAATATCAAACCATATCTTCTCTGGAAGACTTATTACAATTTCCATAAATGTAACCACTAATCAAAAGAAATGTCTAATAAATGAAAATATCAACTAAATTCCTTCGATGTTTTCATTCGCCATGTGATCGTACGAACCATCGAACTCTTCACCTTGAAAGTCGAGTTCGATACCTGAATCTTCACCTGCATCATCTAAATTGTGATTGGGATAGCGTTAAACGTTATCATAGTGGGGAATATTTCCTCCAAGACAATCAAGAATAATAATGTACAAAATTCAAGATAACGCAACACAATGATATCTTTATTCAAACAAAATAATCAAGTAAAAATCTTTGTTAATGCGATGCATGGAATGCATGCTCTAGCTAAGGCACCCTGACTAGAATTACAATACATGAAGTGGGAGACTCCTTGTTATGACTTCACGTTAGCCACTAGTCACCAGAGGTTCCTGGGACGCACAAGCCCATAGTTTTGCTCGACCACGTGAGAAACGGGACGCTCATAGCCTAAATCTACACGTGACAGTGTACGAGAAAAGTAGGACGCTCTAGCCTATTTCAATTCTGTACACCCACATGAAGCCAAGTGAATGCATGACTTTAGTTTCACCATTATTTAAGTAATTTCACATATAATCATTTTTAGCAGCTCACTGGACACTATGGGGAGTCGCAAGTGACCCAGCATAGGCCGACAGCTCGGGCTTAGTGTCCATGGCACAAAACCCGGCTCATGAGAATTTGTATACCATTAGTGTCCACTCATTGTCCCGTTTTATGATTTCATCATGTCTCAAAAAGCCAATGTTGTACATCATGACCAAATTCATTAAAATACTCATGTCATGTAAATGGATCCAATTAAGCATCATGTACATGTAAGGATCCATTGACAAACAATCACTTCATTCTCTCATTTAAGTCAAGAGATATTCTTCCATCATGGACACCTCTCACGGTTTCCATCTCTCTATATCGAATAATTTTACCAACTTAGGGACAAAGAGTATACAATAATGGGATGTCTATATGATGTTCTTATACACATATTTCATATATATCACAATATGAAAACCAATGTTACTTGTAACACATAGACTAAGAAAATAAGGGCATAGATTTTGCAAAGATAAATAACACAAATACACATGTTTCTTAGTAAAAAATCTAAACAAAGAATCACATCATTATATAATGATATTCATTACAAATCCTGCATTAAACTTCATGTTATATGGATCAGCAATTCAAAACAAAATAACTTCACATGCCACAAAAAAAACTTATGATAATCGTGACATTATTAATGAAATGCTTGAAGGAAAATCCTCACCTTTGGATGGACTTAGAAGAGGGTTGTAAAAGATCCTAGCCACTGAAAAATTATGAGAAAGAACTCCCTTCTCTTCTCTCTCTCTCTCTCTTTCTCTCTCTCTCTCTTCTCTCTCTTTCTCTCTTCTCTCTTTCTCTAGGGCATGGAGGCTAGGGTTAGGAGAAGGGCTTGGAGGTGCGTAGTAGGAATATGGAGAAGGATGTGCGCACGGGAAGAGAAAAGAAGGGTGTGCGCCTGAGGTCTTGTGTAACAATCTCTTGAGGTGGGTTTCTCCAATCTCAACATTCGGATGATCTTTGATCAATTCCAATCCGTTCATCTTATCAAGCTCGAAGAGTAGAGTCTGAATACGTAAATTTCTTGATGATCCACATTCTAGATTGGCCGATCCTTAAAAATGGCCCGACGGGTGCTAAAATGGGCTTAATCTCAATTAACGGTCTACGCTTGATGATCAGGGCCCAAATTTTGAAAAAATATGTAGTCATGATAGGCAAACAATTGTACAAAGTTTAGTGATTGATTGATGGTGAGAAATGCCTAGATCTGAAATTCCAACTTTTAGCGGAAAAGGAAGGGGCTGGCTTTGTGGTTCAACGGTGTAGGATTATAGATCGGGGTCCAAATTTTGTGTAAACTCGTAGTCATATGAGTATAATGGGTGGTCCAAATTTGAGAAGCAATTGATGGTGAGAAGTGAGTAAATTGAAAGGTTCAGATTTAAAAAGAGTTGATAACTCGTTAATTTCTAGAACGGGATAACTTCGTGCATAAGAAAGATGTTTATCAAGGTGGGGCACTCAAATCACACTATTGGTCAATGATAAAGACGATTTAAGTCACTCATATGAAGAGAAATATTCTATTATGACTAACCATCTACTTTCCTTACTCGATGGACATGAAAATCAAGGGTTAAGGGGCTGATTTGACAATTGGACCACTTCTACTATGATTTAAGGGCAGAAATTTGACGTGTATGGTTAATATGTGCCCAAAAGCCTAAATCCAGGGTTTGCGTGAAAGTGATCATCAGAAACTATAACACTTAAAAATGACATCTTAACTTAAGTTTAACTAATGACATTTTCGTAATTATCTAAAAAGTGCATGATTTTTGAAATCTGATCTTTCTACGATGTTTATGGGATCATTCTAAGCAACTTTTATAAAGGGTCCCCTATTAGATCTCCAACGGATGTCCCACTATTCGCAAATCAACGGTAAATGTACGATAATTAATAAAAAATAAATTTAAAAAGAATTTTAAAAAATTTTCAAATCAATCTTGAAAATCTGGGGCGTTACACGCCCAACCAAGCCTGACTGGGCGCCCGACCAGCCGTGACTTGTAAGTGTGGGTTTCCTATCTTGGGCTCTAATTTTCGATTTTACTATATAAATGAGTGTAATTCAGGATTAGGGTATGAGATTGGGGTTTCTATACGTCCAAGGTGAGAAAAAGGCGAGAGGTTAGCAAAAAGGGCCATCTCTGTGCACGAGAGCATCGGAGAAGGTAAGTGTATTGCTTGTAACTTTGTCTTCTTCATAGTGAAAGTTTGCACTGTGGTTTTTTACCCTTGTTTGGGGTTTTTCTACGTAAATCTGTCTTGTGGTTTGTTGGTTTGCTTGGATTCTACTTCTAAATTATATTTCTTCATGTTTATTGTTTGTGGGTGAGATCGGAGATTGAATCTCAATTCACCGACGTTGTTGGCGTGCTGCGCAACACAATGCTAATAAGGCAAATACAAAATATCTCAAAACTTAAACAAAGAGCATGCTCTAGCATCGCCAACAACTGACTTTTATAGTAATTTGTATGTTAAACAACGTACTAAGCTTTTTATGAAGCTTCGTAGAGCGTGTGTATGTATGTGCAATCCGTGCAACAAGTATATTGCATCAATAGATTAATATAAAAGTAAGTGGAAATGATGGAGGTTAATCATACAATTAGTTATACCACGACTATCCAACATATGCTATAAAATAGTGTGAGCGAGACATGTTATCACAGTAAACATGATACAAAAATACAAAAGTGCATACTAAGATATTTATTTGCCATCCAACTTGTTCATAAGTGTTGAGAACTCACGAAAGCATAGAGTAGAATTAAACAAAATACTCACAATTGCATAAGCAAATCAGTACAAGAGAACAATCCGAATGTACATGGAAAACCCTTGTAGGAAAGTACCACGCCACAAAGTGATCAATGTACTATGAAAAATATGATTAGAAGAGATGAAACTTACCCGAATCAAAGTCCCCAAGAGAAAACCTTAGCTTTTCTTTCTCTTTTCTCTCTCTGAAACTCTCTCAAACCCTTAAACATGTCTCTCTCTATATACCATAATCCCTATTACACCCGCTTAAATAAGCAATGGAACCAAAATTAGAAACAAAACTGCAAAGCTGCGCAAAGCCGTGTAAACTGCCGATCTATCGGGTCGACACATATGGTTGATTGGTTGATGGCTCATATTTGATTAATTGAACATGCCAAAAATTGTCTAGAGAGTTTTGTCTATACTCCTTTTATCGTTGATCAATCGAGCCTCAATTTTGACCATGCCTGTAACTGTCCAGAGACCTTTTGTGCTATTCGGGTATGATCAATCGGTTGACTAAGATGATCGATCGGTTGATCATTGAAAACTCCTCCAACAATAAGGTCACACAAACCTCTTTTTTTTGTTAGTCATGCAACGCACCCACCTTATTAGTTGCGCAACACACCCACGCTATTAGTCACATGATACACCCACCGACAGGTGGGGTTAGTGTGTCTCCTTAGCACTCAAACCTGAGACCTGTTGTTGAAACGCTTAAGCATCTTCCAGTTGGGCTAGCAGGCAAGATACACAAACCTGAATGAAGAGAAATCACAAATGTTAACTTCATCTAACACTTATATGGACCGCAAGAGCTTTTCAATGGCAGGCATTCAATCCCCACTATTTTATGTGATGTGGTCCATTTCTGCTTTAGATCTGTCACATTTGTTGTCTCATTCTATAAGATGATCTCTCAAGAAGGGCACTTGTTGCCATGCCTTAGTGGTAGACTCACAAGAGTTTCAAGATGAGGTTACAGATTTGAGCATTCCTTATGGTGGGAGTGCTCGAGAGTGCGGGGGTGAGTATGTGTGTGGAAAGTAAAAAAAAAAAAAAATTCTCTCGAGTGAGGTGGACTCTGTGGATATAACACACGCATCATGGTGGGGCCAAGAAACTATGCAACTTCGACACACCTCCACCCATCTAAGTCTCTGGTATTTCCCATAAGGTGGAATGATGTAAGTTTTACACAACGTTACCATGGAATTCAAGGATTCAAACAAGTCCTAATTATTCATACGGTCACTTAATATTATAAAGCTCAAATGTCGGATGCTTGGCTAATAGGGCAGTTATGTCATTTCCTTTAAGCCGTGTTTGTTTGAAATGTTTCCGCGTTACTTACCTGGAATCCGCCTTTTCGCATGAGCTTCCTGCGACGGGAGCGGATTAACCGACTTTGGTGGAGCCCAGACTGTGGGGCTCACACTGATGTATGTACCTTAAATCCACACCGTCCAACCATTTTGAAAGCTCATTTTAGGACATGATTCCAAAAATGAAGCAGAATCAAAACTTACGTTGACCACTCTACAGAAACAGTCGTGATTGAATCCTCACCATTAAAAATTCCATAGATTCCACCAGAATGTTTATTTTCCATCCAACCTGTTGATAAGGTCACAAAAACTTAAATGAAGAGACTACACGAATATCATCTTGATCCAAAGATTTTGTGGCCCACAAGAAGTTTTTAACGATCAATCACCACTTTTCCTATAATATGGTCTAGCCGAGATTTGGAACTACTTAATTTTTGGAATCACGCCCTGAAATGAGCTTTCAATATGGATGGATGGTGTAGATGTAGTCATATACATCACAGTGGCCCCACAGTCCGGGTCCACCCACCTCAAAGGACCCAATGTCTCACCTAATCCGCTCATTCAGGTAACGGAAGCAAGGTGGGGCACACTTTGATGTTTGTAAGAAATCCATCCTGTCTATCCATTTTCTATATCATTTTAGCACACAGACTAAAAAAGAGAAAGATCCAAAACTCAAGTGAGCCCCATGACAAGAAACAGTAAGATTGATCATCCACCATTGATACGTTCATGGAGCCACATAGGTTTTGAATCCGGCTAATATTTTTGCTTTTTTCAGTTCGTCATACACACATCATGGTGGACCCTAGAGAGGTTTCAATGGTAAGCATTTTACCATACACTATTTCCTATTGTGTGGCCCACTTGAATTTGGATCTGTCCCATTTTTTAGTCCATATTTTTGTATAACATGGAAACTCGGATGGACCGGGTGGGGATTTCTTATAAATAATACAGTAGATCTCACCTTCCTTCCTGTCCCAGGATGTCAAAAAGGCTCTGCACAAGAATCTGTGGACCATGTCACAAATGGCTGCGGATTTCCTGCGAAAAGCCTTGCATAGAAATTTTGGAATCGGATTGCATGCGGAGTAACTCCGCACGCTCTTATCGTGCGGAGTAAACTCAGTTGGGCCCACCTAGAATGTATGTGCTTTATCTATTCCGTCCATATGTTTTTCCAGCCCATTTTAGTGGTTGAGCCCAAAATTTAAGCATATCCAAATCTCAAGTGGACCATGCCACGGGAAACAGTGGGAATAGTGATTTCCACCGTTGAAACCTTCCCAGGCACTACAGTGATGTTTATTTGTCATCCAACCTGTTCATAAGATCACATGGATATGGATGAAGGGAAAACACAAATATCAGCTTGATCCAAAACTTCTGTGTCCTACTAAAATTTTTCAATGGTAGACATGCAGTTCACACATTTCTTGCGGTGTGGTCCACTTTAGATTTTGGTATGCTTCATTTTTTTGCACCATACCTAAAATTTTCTGTTAAGATGGATGGACGGAGTGGATAAAATATATAAATCACCGTGGGCCTCACAGAGTTTACTCCGCACGCTAGCGTGCGGAGTTACTCAGTACGCAATCCGCCTCCAGAAATTTTCTGCACTGGGAACCAAGGTGGGCCCACAGTAATGTTTTTTGATAAACCCACACCGTCCATACATTTTGGGAGATCATTTTCCGATATGAAAACAAAAATGAACCGGATCCAAGACTCAAGTGGGCCAAAAACATGATATTTGAACGTCCACAATTGAAATATTTGTAGAGCCACGGGGGTTTTGAATTAGGATAATATTTATTTTTTCAGTATGGATGTCATATAAACATAACTGTGGGCCCCAGGGAGGTTTCAACAGTAATAATTTACCTACCTACCTTTTCCTTTAGTAAGGCCCACTTAAGTCTTAGATCCAGTTCATTTTTGTTTTCATATCATAAAATGAGCTCCCAAAACAAATGGACTGTGTGGATTTATCAAAAAAATGTCATTGTGGGCTCCACCATGGTTCCAGGGAAAAAAAATTCTTGCACAAGGATTTCGCAGGAAATTCGCGCCCGTAGCAAATGTTGCATTCGTACAACTAGTGTCAGGTTAGGGCATGGATTTCCTTAGAAAGCCTTGCGCAAAAAGTTCCTACATTGGAACCAAGGCAGAGCCCATAATGATTTTTTTTTATAAATTCATTCCATTCATCCGTTTTGGTAGCTCATTTTAAGACATAAAAAGAAAAAAGAAACGAATAGAAACATGAGGATTGAACATCCACGGTTGAAATATTTACGGAGCCACATGAGTTTAGAGCCAGGATAATTTTGTGTTTCCGGTTCATCCCAGTAGTAGTGACGTTATGAATGGTATGGATGTTATATAAATATCACTGTAGAACCCAGGGAGGTTTCAATGGTAGTAATTTACCTACACACCTTTTCCTTTAGTGAGGCCCACTTGAGTCTTGGATCGGGTTCATTTTTGTTCTTATATCCTAAAATAAGTCCCCAAACAGATGGACGAGGTAGATTTATCAAAAACATCACTGTAGGCCCACCTTGGCTCCAGCATAGGAACTCTCTGAGCAAACCAGTCGGGTCATGTAAATTAGCCTAAGTGTATTGCGAGATCATTTTAGGTGTTGTTGACTTGAATGGGCGAAACGGTACGATTGATCTTACAAAGTTGAAATACTCATGGGGCTACAAACGTTTCAAAATCAGGATAATATTTGAATTTTCAATTCATCTCTAGGAATGACATTACGGTGGGCCCCACAGAGTACGCAATCCGCGTCCCACCGTAGGGGGCCTCACCTTTCTGTTGCTGCAGCTGCAGCGAAGTACTGCTCTGTATCAGAGCAGAAAAGTTCTAAACACTTGGTACGTCTAGCTACCACCAAGACCTCTAACACTTGCATTAAATCCACACCGTCCATCACGTTTCTGACAATGATCACAGCAATCAGAATGATTCAATACTCAAGGGGTACCTCAAAAAAATTCGAAGTACGGACATCTCAGTTTTAGATTCCAACGCAAAACTAACGGTGGAGGTTTCATTTCAAGTATTCGTGTTGTGTGCCATACATAAGTTTTGAATGATAATGATTTTTCAAATTGAATGGTTAAGATGAGCCAGTGTACTTAACGGACGGAATGGATCTCACGAAGGTTTCAACCACGTGGCTCTACGTCTGCGAAAGTAACCCCGTAGGTACCTAGCGCGAGTTACAGTACCGCGGCTATAAAAAAGGAACATCCTTCAAAAAGCAGAATCTCGAGGACCCGAATCCCGATGCAAATCCGTTTTCAATTTTTTGAATTTTGAAATTAAGATAAAAGAAAGGTCAAGAAAACCTCCGCACACGTCTCGCGTGCCTCCCGCGTCCGTTCTCTGAAAAGAGAGGCGTATCATCCAAGGGAGCGGCTTCGGTGGAGGGGGTGGGACCCCTGACTGTGGGGCCCACCTTGATGTATGTGACTACATCCACACCGTCCATCCGTATTGAAACCTCGTTTGAGGTCATGATCCAAAAAATGAAGAAGATCGAAATCTCTTATGGACCATAGAAAAAGAAACAGTGGTAATTGACCATTAAAAACTTCTTGTGGGCCACAAAAGCTTTGGATCAAGATTATATTTGTGTGGTATCTTCAGCTAGGTCTTTGTGACCTTACCAACAGGTTGGATGGAAAATAAACATTCCAGTGGAATCCATGAAGCTTTTAACGGTGGGGATTCAATTAGGACTTTCCTGTGGTGTGGTCTCCCTAAGATTTGGGTCAGTTTCATTTTTCGGTTCATACACTAAAATGAGCTGTAAAAATGGTTGGACGGTGTGGATTTAAGGAACATTTATCATTGTGAGCCGCACAGTCAGGGTCCCAGAAGCCGCGCCCATCATACAATGCTCGGCCGTACCGTCTTTAGTACATGTAAGGCATACGTTTGAGTGATCCAGGACGTTGATACGATGCAACTAACCGTAGATGGTCCATGCACGAAAAAATCCCACGATCGGAAGATCCTAGCCACAGAATATCATGCCTTTCATTACTTTAGAAACCCTTGCTGAAATATCTAAAACTATCTCAATTTTGAGAATTTCTAATGTGAGGCCCACAATATCAACGGTCTGGATCACAGAACAGTGGGCCCCACCTACACAAACCGAACACCTGAGTAGTCCAGTAGAATATCTCTGACCGAGCATAAGAATAAAAAAAAAATCCCCTCCTTTGGAAGCTTCTTTGAAAAAACCTACATATTGAACTGCGTCTGGTCAATCGCCAGCTAAAATCATTTTGCAATTCCTTGGATTTTCAAGCCCCTCTTTTTTGATTGATCAGCCCACCACCTATTCCTCTTTCTCCCTCAAAAAGGAAGCTAGCATTTTGCACGGAATTTCAGTTCAGATCCCATCAGATTTGAAGAATTTCTGGAGCTCGTTCTTTTCAGCTGATTCTGGGAGATGAGATAGAAAGCATCTGGACCGTCTATTCGAGGACCGGCGATGGACGCGGCTAGATTCGTCAGCGTCCTTGTTTTTGCTCTCTTGTGTTGCATTCTTCCTGTGAGAGGTTCGGCGTGGCGGCGATGGACCGTTGTATTGCCTGTCGTGGGAACAGGCCATCCGACCGGTCTGGAATCGGTTGAGATGGATGAAGTCACGGTATGGGCCTTTTTCTTCCTTTGTATTTTGGATTTTTTTCAGCTTTTGGGTAGACACGAATCTGAAAAAATGGAATTTGGATCGATTGCGTTTTGAATGATTTTGATTTGTTAGGCGAAAGGAAGGGGTATATTTGATTTGATTTTGGAAAGAAAGCCAATGTTTTTAATCTGTTGAGGGTATGTTTGGTTGCACCAAATTTCATGAAATAGTTCACTATATGAAGAAAACGGCAGCGAGTGGCATTTCATGTAAATATATCTTAAGGGATGCGGTGATCCTAACTGTTGATCTGGTGGGCCATCACGTCAATACGCCGTATTCCAAAAGCGAGGGTTTGGGACTGGTATGCATTTGATCAGTTGCCTGCAGAAGGAACGATGAGAGCAACAGTACACATTCGACCAGCAAAAATCATGATCTCTTGATAGTTGGACTTGTCTGATCGCTGCAACTATTGGGCTATAATCTATCTGCTTGGTGACCCACCAGATCAATGGTTCCGATCGCTTTCTGTTAGCTGTCCCTCGAAGCTGCGTCATAGCATTTCTGCAACTGAGTAAAATCACGAACCGTCCCACTGCAAATTGGCTTCTCTGTACGGCACAAATGATGTTTAGGGAGTTACTTTCAGCTTGCAAGATGAATTTTGGAATACTTCGGGAATCGATTGTGAGGACGGAATGTTTTTCTACCCAAATGTTATATAGTTCATTAAAGTAGTAGTTGAATGAATGGAATGCTGTTTCAGGGACAGAAGAGCAACTACCCACTGTTCGAATTTCATTTTCCGTGCCGCCCCAAATGCTCGGTCCAGTCCGAAATGAACTTGCACCTTCCTACCAAACCTTATATAATTCATTCAATTGGCAGTTGACATGAAGGGAATGCTGTTTCAGGGACAAGAGAGCAATTACCCATCGTTTGAATTTCATTTTCTGTGCTGACCCAAATGCTCGGTCCAGTCCCTAATGAACTTGCACTATCCTACTGGTTCAACCACAAGTCAGTTCTGGGGTACCAAACACTGCCTTGACATAACAAAGATCTGAGAAGATCTGGATGTTGTGCAACAATGTGCACATATCTATTTATTAGAGCCATTGATTTCCATATGGCTCATGAGAACCACCCTCAACATCCCTTACCACTGGTGCATCAAGCCTAGTGAATATCGGACACGAACTCCACCGGCAACGGGATTCAATTTTCTTTTACATCACTTGAAAGGATTCAGCATCTAGCATTCGAAGTAGTACTTATTCTGTGTTAGCGAGAAACAGTGATGTTAAAGCCACTTATGACCAGGAATTCACTTCAAATGCGATGAAGGATCATAGCGTTCATCTATTCCAGAGTTTTCTTGCAATTCATGGGAAAACCTGCTTGTTTAGGTTACAGACTGCTTGTACAAGAGTTGAGATTAGTAATTCTGCCAAAGGCAAGGTATTAAAAGACGGTTGCATAACGGCCATTATGTAATGGTAACTATGGAACCGTTACGTGTTATGGGCAAGTAACTTGCCATTATGGAAAAGTGGCCCGTAACAGCCTTTACGGCCCATATCATAACAGTAACATATTACTGAATACCCTGGCCAAAGGTTAGTAATCCAGGTTCTTTAGGAGGTGGACCATTGGCTGTATACTCTTTTCAACCACCCACATATAGGCCAATTATCAGATTACTAGGACTGTTCAATGGGGGAGTTTGGCCCACCTAAGAACATCATGGATCGGTTAAAGGTGGGCTCCACCAGTACAGAGTTCAGGTCTGGACATGCTTGGAATCTGGATGGAGCATAGTATAGTTCCTCAAATTTTTGGTAAATGCATGTTGAGAGAACATTCACGTTCAGCCAAAAATCATTGCATCTTGGAATTTCAATGGTTTACCTCTGTTTTACTCTTTGTGTTATGCAGTTAACTGTATGTTACATGAATGTCTGAAATATGATTAAATCCTATGACTACAGGCATTGCGGTTGTGGATTAATTGCAGGCCCGATTTGATGCGCATCAAGGAAGCTCTGAAATATTCAGATATCTTCCTTTCAGAGGAAATGGCCACCGTCTATACTGATATCAATCCGAAAGCAAAACCATTGAGGAGAGGCAGCCTGCAGGCATTCATCAGTGTCCTGCCTCCCCAAATGAAGCAAGCTCTTTTGAATTGCCTACATGAGCAAAACTTTCCATTTCATTTTTCCGGAGCAGAGGAAGATGGGACTAGAAATTGGTATGTTGAGTATCTTGAGTCGCTTTTTGGTTGGCATCGTGCTTCAAGACGAAATCTGGCTGAGCAATCGTTAGCAGTCTCTTCCCCTGCTCCTGCTCCAGGAGTTGATCCTCCCACTTTCAGTCCAGCACCATCTCCTGACCCAGCACCTGCTCTGGCTCCAAAAGGCTTCTTCCCTGTCGAGGCTCCATCATCATTGAATCCTCTGGATCCAGGCAATGCAAAATTTCCACCTTCAGCTGGTGCGAATCAATTCAGTCCAGCATCTGCTCCACCATCCATGGATCACAAACGTACAAGCAAAAAGACTGTTGTTATCGCCGTTGTTGTAACTGCAGCAGGGACTTTTCTTTTCTCTGCACTGGTCTTTTATTGCTATAATAAATGCCGTAGAAACAGCTCAGGCCCAGGAGATGGACAAAGGGATGACAGGCCCCTTCTTGCCCTAAGCTTCAGTGATTTTTCAATCGGTAAGGAAACATTTCGGATCAATTTTTTTAAGAACTCTACAATGTTCAACCGATCTTTCGCTTGGCCCACTGGCCCGTTGTTCAGTTATTTAAGTTGTTCACATGATATATCATGGACATAACCTCATAAATCTCCCTTATCAAATGATCCTGATGGTCTGATTGGGCCCTATTAAATCTGGACCAGTAATTGTAATTGCTTATTTGCATTGGATGTCTATGATCATCTGATAGGGGAGATATTAGGAATAACCCGTCCCCCACAGCCCACAGATGAGCAACTTTGGTTATGTTGAAGGTGAGCCCTGCCTTTATTGTTGGTCAAACATGTCAGTGCTAATATTGTTTGAGCCTCATACGATATGTCATTATTTTTCCATAAACTAGTTTACTGAGATTTAGTGCTAATTTTTAGTAATTTTGAATTTTCAGGTTCTTCACATAAACCTTATGGCTTACAAAATTCGGATAATCTACAGAAGTTTGGAACTGTACCTTTTAAAACTAGTCCAGGCCAAAATGGGCGGGCCTCATCTTTGGAAGTCAGCCAAATATCTGCAGAATCTGGTATTTCAAAGTCTTCCTTACTTGAAACTCCATCAGGACCAGTTTCTGTATTTGCTGGCAGTTCAACTTCACAATCAACTCCATCTAGCAATACGGCTGCATCAGTGCCACCTCCACCCATGATGCCTCCAGTCAGGGCTACTCCACCTCCTGGGCCACCACCTCCACCACCCAAACCTCCTGGGCCACCACCTCCACCACCCAAACCTCCTGGGCCACCACCTCCACCCAAAACCCCTGGGCCACCACCTCCTCCACCCATTCCTTCTGGGATCAAGGCTGGTCCTCGGCCACCGCCACCACCAATGGGTGCTTTTCCACCTCCCCGTGCACCGAATTCTTCTTCTTCAAGGGTGACTCAACCTTCACCGCTTGGCCCAAACTTTCCTAGAACTTCTGGGCAGGAATCTGGAACAAGTGGGGAAGCCGAAGCTCCAAAAGCTAAGTTGAAACCATTCTTCTGGGATAAAGTCCTTGCAAACCCTGACCACTCGATGGTCTGGCATCAGATTAAATCGGGATCCTTCCAGTAAGTTGCTATATCCATCTCATTGATGATCTTTAGTGGTACCTGATGAGAGCTTTGTTAAGCCTACATGCACCACTACACATGCACCACGTGCCAACCTGGAGATTTTGGATAAAAATGAGCAGTCCATCTGTTGAGCCACGGAGTGTAGATGTCCTGCCCAAAATCCTCGCTGGCCAACTCTTTAGGTCGGCCATGCATGATGCATGTATAAAAACAATGTATGTTTAAAAGAACTGCAAACAATATACTTTCAACTAACACGCCTGCCTGATGAGTGGGCCAGTCGTAAGGTCAGGTCATGTAGACTGTTGGGCTTCTTGATCCCTGTGCCCGATGTCACATACTCACACCATGTTGGCACTTTTCACAGTGCATGGATGTATGTGAAGGCATAGCAAAGCGCAACTCATGAAGACTGAAATATTATAGATTGTCAATACACTAACACAATGATTCTGAATTTACAGGTTCAATGAAGAGATGATTGAAACTCTCTTTGGTTACAGCTCTGCTGATAAATCCAAAAATGAGCGGAAGAAAGAATCGTCATCGAATGATCCACCTAATCAGTATGTTCAGATTCTTGACCCCAAGAAGGCGCAGAATTTAGCAATTCTTCTGCGGGCGTTGAATGTGACAATAGAGGAAGTCTGTGATGCGCTTCTGGAAGGTGAGTTTTTCTTTCTCATCTGAAAAGAATTTCTTGCATCAAATACAGACATTATGTGATTATCATGTGGATAAGAGAAACGTAATGCCACATTTTTTATTTTACATGTCATGAAAAAGCTAGAGAATCGTCAATCTTAGAGCATGAGCATCATAGAGCCTTGATGCATCAGGGTGTGTATCATGTCCTAATACACCAAGTTAAAGTGGGATCCATACTACATACTTCAGAGATCCAGTCTGTTGATCAAATAGGCCCCACCATGCAAGGAGAATGCCCAAAAATCTCCCAGGTTGGAAGATCATTACTGAGATCCATGATCTACAGACTACAAATAGGCAATTAAAAAATAAACGTAACAGTCTGGTTAAAAGATCAAATTTTGGATGGTAGGATCTTCTAATCTTAGATTCGGGGCATCACCATCCATGATGGATCCATCGGACCATAATCTGGATCACCAGAACATGGGGGCTCATTTGTACAGACGTGGTGCATCAGGAGTCAGGACTTTATAATGAAATGTAAAAGCTTTCAAAAATAGTTCAATATCCGCTGCTCCTGTAACTCCAGAAGCAGCTTCTATCTTCTTCTATATATTGTGACAATGATTGTGGCACAGCTTGCTCTTTCACCAAAACATTAATGGACGTATACTTCTGTTACTTATGGAAATAATTCCTCCATTCTTCCATTACATGGTTGCAACCTGTCTGTAATTCCTTGTGATCTGTTTTTTAAGAACTTGCTCATATTTTTTTATTTGAGGCCTGCTGATATCAAATGCTCATGTGAGAAAAGGCACCCAGCTTTCTTTGATTGGTCACATAGCCGCAATACTGGTATTTGTGTGTCTCATTGCCTATATGAGCTAATGCATTTTGTGTGCACAGCTTTCTCTTGCACAGCATGTGAGATTATCATTTTCCTTTTTCTTTACTAATCAACCCAATGTCTAATAATCTTTTGTTTGATCAGGAAATGAACTTCCTACAGAAATCCTCCAAACATTTTTGAAGATGTCACCAACAGCAGAAGAAGAATTGAAACTAAGGCAATATAGCGGTGAGCTTTCCCTACTTGGCCCTGCAGAACGGTTCCTAAAGGCATTGGTGGATATTCCTTTTGCTTTTAAGCGGATAGATGCATTGCTTTTCATGGGTTCTGTTCAAGAGGAAGTCTCAGGCATTAAAGAGTCCTTTGCAACTTTAGAGGCAAGTCCTTGGATCTGTCAATTAGATGTTTTATTTTATTTCTCATCAGACTTGTTACATCTCTTTATCTCATTCTCAGATTCACAAATTATTGTTTATACACTAAAAATTTCCACTCTACTTTGAAATAGAATTCTTAATTAGCTGGTCTTTCAGAAATTGAGGTTGACTGGGTGCTTTGGTAAGAAAGTTGATCTTCTCGAAACAAGAGCCATTGTTATACATACCACTTTCCTGATGGGCCTCACCATGTGTGGGGGCAACCCAAAGTCTCCTAGATTGGGGAACTTAACCCTTCAATTTTTGGCGTTTTTACATTAAATGTGGACCTCTGCTGCGTTTTTTTGAACTGTCCATTTGCAGTTCACTGAATGAAGGGTCAGGATCTTCCAATTTGGGAGATTTTTGGGGATCCATCCAGTGGGTTAGTCTATCAGATCAACATTCTGGATCTCTGAGCCATGAGACCCACATGTATGCAATCAAAATCATCAGCTAGTTGTATATTTCATGAGGCTCAGGGGACCCTATAACTCCTCATAAAAATAGTTCAGAAACCAGAAGTAATTTGTCAGTTCGTGCACAAGCGGCTTTCCCATGAAAAATAAAGTAGAGACAACAATGCCTTGGTCATAGTGGGTGTTTGGCGATGAATGAAATTAACTAAAAAGTAATAGCAAGGGTGTTTTGGAAGCACTATCAAACTGAATTGCAAATATTGTCCAATAAAGTGGAAATAACAAAATTGTATTTCATTAACATCCATGCGGAGGATCTAGGCTCCAAATTTCTTCGTTGTTAAATATGCTAGGGATCACATGGTTTTGAGACTTGTCCGAGTTGGCTATGATCTGGACAAGTCAACTCGGATTTGGTGGAAACCAATCTGGTTTGATACCACAAGTCGGCTCCCCAGCCCCCGAGTCACCTCCAACTCGGCCGAGTCAGACTGATTCAGCCCCCAACTGGGGTGAGTCGCGATTTGGCTCAGGGATGAACAAATCGGTCCGAGTGTCCAGGTATTAAAACCATGACAGAATATCATTAGTTTTTGCAAGTTCCTCTTGATTAAAAAGTGAATGTCCTCAGTACAATTCTCTTTTTGCATCCAAAGCAGCCTAAAATCTTCCATCGATTATTAGATCTGATAAGGCCATGCATGTGTAGGCTTCTCTTGTTTTTTTGCTTGCTGGCAATGCATGTGTCCTATTGCATTTCATTGCCAATACGCAACAGTTTTTCTATGTACAATTAACCAATTATTTTATCTCTTTTCCATTTTATATGATAGGTAGCTTGCAAGGAACTCAGAAGCAGTCGGTTGTTTCTGAAACTCTTAGAAGCTGTTCTCAAAACTGGCAACCGCATGAATGACGGTACATTTCGTGGGGGCGCACAGGCATTCAAGCTTGACACGCTCCTGAAACTGGCTGATGTCAAAGGAGCTGATGGCAAGACCACGCTTTTGCACTTTGTTGTTCAAGAGATAATCCGTTCTGAAGGCGTACGGGCCTCCCGTGCCGCCAAAGAGAGTGGGAGTGTCTCTGGCATGAAATCAGATGATGTGGGCAACAATTCTCCCCATGAAACGGGCGATCACTACCGTAGCCTTGGCCTTCAAGTGGTTGCAGGTTTAGGTGGCGAGTTCGCGAATGTCAAGAAGGCAGCTGCATTGGATGTTGATGCCTTAACTGGCACGGTGGCACATCTCCGCCACTCACTGGGAAAGACGAAAGAGTTCCTAAATTCAGAGATGAGAAGCATCAAGGAGGAAAGTGGGTTCCACCAGACTCTTAAATCTTTCGTAGAGCATGCAGAGATTGATATTACATGGCTGCTTGAGGAAGAGAAGAGAATACGATCTTTGGTGAATAGCACTACGGTTTATTTTCATGGGAATGCAGGGAAGGATGAGGGTTTGCGTCTGTTTGTGATCGTGAGGGATTTTCTTGGCATGTTGGATAAGGCATGCAAACAGGTCAAAGAATCATCGATGAAGTCACTCAAGTCACCAAGAAACAAGGAAGCCCCGACCATGCCGCCCGTTCAAGATCCCCGGCATCTACTTTTTCCAGCAATTAGAGATAGGAGGGTGGATAGTTCCAGTTCAGATGAGGAGAGCTAGTCTTCGTAGCTGGTATTGAGGTATGTTGACTTTCTTTGGCTTGGAAGTGAATTTCATTTCTTGTTTTTCTTCAAGCCTTTTAAGGGACCATTTGGATCTGAGGGGCTGTCAATTCTGGATTTCCATTTTTATGGAGTTTTTTCTCAGACTGGCGTGGGATTCATGACTCGGTGGATTTTAAATGCTCAGAAGTAGGGATTTGGAGATTCCATCCATTCATGTCTGATTTCTGAATTCTAGAATTGTGGAACTCAATCCCCACAGCCCCTCTCATCTTCTTCCCATCTAATGAATCTCCTTCATCATCGTTCCCACCACCAACTCAAAATTGCCCTTTCCACTGTCACTGAATCACTGTCTATGCCACTTCCTCCAAAGCCTCCACCACCACCACCTAACCTCCATCCCAACCACCATCTCCTCCAAACCCACCACACCATCCTTTTCTTCCTAGCCCATCTCCACCAGTTTTCTCCACCATACCATCTACCTCATATTACACCATTCTCCATTTCTTCCACCTCCATTTGCACCACCACATAACTCGTAGTGGCATGGCACTACCACCACCGACTCTTGGCACAGGAATTCCTCTTTCTCCAGAACACCACCTCCTTTTGGCCCACCAATGCCCTTACTTCAGCATGGATGCTATATTTATCGCTTCTTCCTCTAGCATGACAAACATCTGTATCACCGACTCTGCATGCTCTGCCACCAAATCAACACCCTCAAAACTGTCTATCAAGCAGTGAAATTCCAGATTCCCAAGGGGATTCCAGGAATTCTATTCTATAAACCAAATAGGAGATTCCGAGAACAGGGACTTCCAGGAAGTCATAGATCCAAGGTTTTAACCATTTCAAGATCTCACGATTTTACGTCCTAGAAGGCCCTAACTACTAGAAAAATCACTCCTAGTAGGCCAATGAATTTCCATACTTCAGAAAACAATGCCATCGCAATTACTTCAAACTCCTATCCATAAAAAAACTAAAAAGAACAAAACAAAGAAAAAAGTACCTAAACTCTTGAATTGACAGAGAAAATCTTCCCACCAAAAAAAAAGAACTTCCCACAAATAATCAAAGAAAATGTGGGTTGTTATCTTGTTGATGCAAGATACGTGTCATCTTGTACAGCTAGTCCATACAAGTAGGGCCAATGGTTCGGTGATCCAAACCTTTGGTCTGATGGTCCCCTTCATGGATGCAGGATGCCCAGAAGACATTGTAGATTGGCAGATCTTAATTTGTCGTTGATCAGGCTAACAAAATAGATTATTAAGAAAACAACAGAACAATGATCTTGAAAAGAAAAGAAAAAAAAAAAAGGCCAAAGATTGTATGGATAGCTTGGATCTTCCAATCTGGAAAGTGGGCATCACCCCATCCATGGTGGCGTACATCTGATCAGTGATCTGGCTCCCCAAACAGTGTTCCCCACTTGTACAGATCGCACGCATCAGGACTGTACCCATCAGATGCAACAGGAGCCAAGCGGTCCTCCATGATCAAAGTACCGCCTTCCTGATTTACCCCTCATGCAATCTATTTGATATGGTTTCTACCCCAAATTCGTTATCCGAATTAAGTGCCTTTTTTTCAAGGATAAAATTAGGAGCCTTATCCAATGGATCTATTAAAAAGAGAAAAGTAGAATGTTGATCACTTATATTTCATTTATTAGTGATGTGCTGTTCATACATGTGGCGAATGTATACAAGAATCAAACCTAGATGGTCCATATGCCAAAGTTCACACAGATTGGACAATTGTAACCCTCAGGGCTCAGATTGGAGGAGTTTCTATGAAAAAGAAGTGCCCTGCAGAGAAAGTTTGGTTCACTTTTTTTCTTTTTTTCTTTTTTCTTTTCCTACAGCCATCCAATAGATTGGTTAGGATTGTCCAAACTGATGTGATTTTTGGGATAAAGCCCCCCATCAAGGCAGACCCACTTGATGATCGATTCAGATACTGTACCACATGTCACATGCACGAAAAGTGAGTCACTGATAAGTTAAGTGAAAGCAAGTGACTAATAACATAATCCTTTAAAAAAATAAAAAGAACCCAATTCTAGGGATTGCTTGAAAGATAGAATGATTGATTTGGCCCCTAGATCTTTCACCTTGAAGTGAATAGTACTTCGAAAATCACACAAGCAAAAGAAATATTTCTCATGGGTCTAACATTCAACTCTTTTCGCCAGCAAGAGTGATTGTTTGTAAGAGGAAAGAAATAACATACCAGGAGATTTCAGCCAATTTGTTCTTGGGGATGTTCCAGTAAAGTCGGAATTAAAAAATGTATAGCATGTCCCTTGAAGTACCTCAAAATTTTGCGACAACCCAAATCAGGTTTCCATCAGAAATGGATCCCACACCAAATTTGAAGTGCTTGGATAACACGAGTTGTTTTCTTCAAGCAATACCTTTCTTTTTCTTTTTTCTTTTTTCTTTTTTCCTTTTTTATGGGTAAAATATCATTTTGTTCCAATAGCAGGAAAACCCTCAACAATAATAACACCATGGAAGGCTGGAACAGGCAGCACGAAGCCTTCGCCCCCTCCCCCAAAGAACAACAAAACATAAACACACTAGCACAAGTAAAAAAAAGGAACAGGAAAAGAAAAAATAAAAAAGCATCTCTCTTCTATCCTGATTAGATAAGCTAACCATTGAAGCACCCATTTTTGCAAGGCAAGCCTCTATGTTTGCTTCTATAAGGAAAGTGCATGACCCTCGCCTATATACACTGCTGCTTCAAGGAATCTGGCCCATCTGATTACCTAGGAATCTCCTTCCACTGTGATCAACCTCTTTGATGGCCTGCACCAGAGCTGCCACTTAAGCAAAATTGGAGTCTCTGATCACCAGAGGCCCTGAGAAATCAGCCAGCAAACTCCACTGCTGTCATGTACAACTCCCCAATACCGTTCTATTTTAAGCAACTGAAAACAGCAACGTTTTGGGTTGATGAGTTGATAGTTGACAACCATAGTTTTTTAATATGTCTGGAGCATTTGCTTACAACAAGGATCATTGGGTCCTGAGCCTCACAAAATGTACAGTTTGCAGAGGCTCCCAATTCTGTTCATGTGGGGCCCATGGTTCAAGGTCCAGAGACTCCAGGCCATTGATCTAATGGGCCCAGAAAGGTGCCCCAACAATCTCCCAGGTTGGAAGATTCTAATACTTCAATCTTTGGCTTATTTTCAATTGATTGCAGATTGTTAATGCCCCCCCTAAAACTTTCTATTTGTAGTCTACTTATATCTGGGGTTGGCTTGTACAAATCCTGATTCACCAATCCATCCTGTCTAAGGCCTGTCAATCCGATGCATGTAGATAATGATCATCTCTAGTGTTTTCATTCTTTTGCATCCACATTGATCTGAATTCTCATCCTTTTCTTTGTGAATTTCTTTTCAGGTGACTCTTAAAAGACGGGTAGAAAGAAGTTCCCAAAATTCCATTCCCACACATTCATCTCCTACTCTGGCATGCAGGCAACATCAACATCTTCACCTTCCCTTCATTCTTTTGTATATGCTACTTGTAGTTGATGAAAATCAATTCTTTTGTATAATCGAGCGGGTAAAAGCCATTTCTGCATACATCATATCACCAAAGATTATCCAACTCAGAACCATGAAGAACAGACAATGCCTGCCTGAAACTGACATGGCCATCACATTGGACGGAGGATATGGGGGAATCAACAGCTGCTGGACCCATGTTTGACTTGGGTTTTGTGGGCCATGTGGGCCCAACTTGTGCATTATTAGTAGTGATTATGATTTTTTTCATACTATTAAAACAAAATTGAAAAGCAGCTTGAATGCCTATGAAGGTTTCATTTTTCAATCATTATTTAATTCATAGATAAAAATTATCTGATTGTGAAATTACAGGAATGCTACTGGTGTCTCGAAGATCCAAATGCTAAATGTTTGTATTGTTTGATTTTCGTTAGGTATGCTTTTTTTTTCATGGATTCATGATCAGATGTAATTCATTAAGGGCCTGTTTGTTTTTTCATATCCTTTGTAAATGCGTTGTAAAAATCTGAGAGTATTTCCGAAAACAGGTCCAAAAGAGCTGACTTAAATTTGTGAGCCCCATCATGATATGTGGCATATCAACGCAGTATTTCCAAAAACAGGTCCATCATGATATATTTTTCATATCCATTTTAATGAAACATTTTGGGGTGTGAGCCAAAAAATGAGGCAAATCGCAACCTCAAGTGGCCCTTAAAACTTCCACTGTTGAAAGATGTCTCCTTTACCAGACCCACATTAATGTTTATTTCTATCAACCTGTTCATAACTTCACACAGACGTGGATAAGGGGAAAACACAAATATCAGGTTGATCCAAAACTTCTGGGGGGCCCAAGAAGTTTTTAACAATAGGCGTTCAATCGCCATTGTAAAAACCCTATTTGGGTTTTCAGTTTCTACAAGGGACACATTTCAGTTATTCAAACCGTTGAAATAATGGTCCTTGCCTGGAAGCTGAATGCACCAAAAATCCTCAGATGGAAGATCCTAGCTGTGTAATGTTTTAGCCTTTTTCTTGGCTGACTGTGAACTGTTGCTTTATTCGCTTGACAGTCTTTTCTTCACCCCGGCTGCAGGATTAGGATTCTTCCAATACAATTTGGATCATTGATCATGACTGAGATCCAATGGCTAAAAGCCCTGACCTTACAGGATCTGGTCAAGGTCAGGGCCAATCCCACCAGGAAAAGCATAAAACAATACAATTTCAGGGTTGGGCGTGGGCTTAGAATTTAGGCCCATTTTTAATTGGGCTAGGTTTGGACCATGTATAATAGCCGTGAACACGATCTTAGTATCGCCTGTGGATTGGGGTCGAGCTTTAAATTCAGCCCCATTGCTCAATTAATGGTTTATGTGATTGATTAGCAGCATCAGATGGTCAAACAATTCCTCCATTGGGCCATACTACTATAATAAGAGCATAATTTAGTTAGCGAAGAATTCAATATTTCATGCACATACAAAACACATCAAAGCGCATCACCATTCCATACATGATAGTTTTGTAAGGTGACATTAATCTTTATACTAATGAATTCAAAAAAGCAGACTGGATATCTTCACCAAGTTTAGAGGGAAACTTAGTGAAGATATCTAGTTAGTAACGCCCTCCCCTCGGTTAGTCACACAGCAATGTTAGCCACCCCGACCTGAGAATGGATACCAAGACCTCAAGTGTTGAAACGAGGTTATCTTTCGTCAGTCTCCCACTGGAGCTACGTATCTGGGTGTGGGAAACTCAATATGATGTGTAAAGAGTTACCCCAAGTTGGGGGCTACTAACATAATGCCAAAGGGGTTGCGCCAGTGAGATGCAGGAGTTGTTGCGCCAGTGTTGACTTGCAATTAGGAATGAATTGAAAGACAACAAGGGCCCGTTTGGATTGTAATTTACTTAGATTAGCTACTTATGCCTCTTAGTAACCTATCTTGCTTTCTACTTATTAAGCAAAGAAGTATGTTTGGTAAACAACATACTTATCAGCCCTATACCACAATTTATAGTCATGGACGAGCACTTTTCTTCTCAGCATTTCTTTGAACAAGCATTATGCATTATCTATTTTGATGTTGGATTGGTTGGAGATCAACTGTTATATGCAGCTAATACAATCTTCGAATGCCTACGTATCAATCATCCTACATAGTGAGTATCAAATCACTCTCTTACAAAAGAAAGGCAACTTTGCAACTATTAAAACGATGACTGTACGAAGATTTGACCTGTCATTAATTTTGGGGACATGCATGCACACAAAGACAAAACAAGTAGCACACATGTACCTCAATCTATAGCATGCAAATTATGGGCTCCTTATTTGATAGGCTATGAGGCTACGGTAAGCAATTTAATTAATTGGAGGTTAGGGTTATCCTCTATCTGGTTTTGGTTATACTCCCTATGTAAAGTGGGTCCCACCATTTGGATGGTTTTGATTTAGGTACACATGCTATTGCAGGTTGGGCTAGGTGATTGCCACAAAAATCAGCACTGTGTACCACTATGGATGAGCACCTCTCTTTTTAGTCGGTCGAAAAAAGTAAAAAAGCAAAAAAAAACATGTTGAAATACTTAATCGATTTTCAGCAAATAAATATATTTATTTATTAACCAAACTAATTTATCTCAAATAAGTTACTTAACTATTGCCACCAACTAAAAAAGTAACTTATTTGGTGGTATCCAAATGGGCCCTAAGGGGAGTGTTTAAGGCTTGATTGTTTTACCAAATTTGTCTTAAGAAAACGTGTCATCATTACAATTTATCATTATCAAACCAAATGTAAATGTACTTTGGCGATAAGTACAAGTGAAAAGGCAGGATGTATTCCGACGAAATGCTATTGATTCTAGGAGGACTATAATGAGGAGGACGATAGACCAACCATGATCTAAAGGAAGGGCAAGTTGCTTGATTGGTTCGAATCCAATTCCTGGGATGGCGGAAAGCCAAACAAAGCAGTTAGGTCAGGCACCATCCGCGAGTGGTCATCACTCGTGGTAGTGGGGGGATAGCATCCCCCACGCATTCTTGACGCTCTGGTTGGTTTCAGGAATGTGTTTCGCTGACGCGACACGGTCGGCAGAGATGTATGATCATGTTAACGTCGATCTTCTCTACCAAAGTTGGAGAAGAGCCCTGGTCTTGCTAACCAGGCGCCTCCCCCCTTGGGTAAGCTAATGACTACTTTTTTCAGCCTACTCAAATCCAAACCATTGGGACCCCTTAGAGGTTCCAACCAGGGAGCGCAGAGATCCCAAAAAAGTTTATAATCATTTCATTTTTTTCACAATATTACTATGAAAGTTTTTAATCTAAATAGTAACATTAATTTATTTTGATAATGATTTGATATTAAAATAATTTACAAATTTTATCAACGATCCAATGTAGTTGCTAGGAGATGAGTAATATATAATTATTGCCAATTTCCTCTGGGGCTTCTGGTTTCTAGAATAAACAATGGTAGAAGTGCAATAATTGCAGGAATTTCACCTAGAAATCAAACTGGATTCCGAATCAACACCATGCATTATGTAATCTATACACTCCTTCGATACATTTTTTAGGTCATTTTAGGGCATGAGCCAAAAAAATGAGACAGAGTGAAAGCTCATTCGGACCACACCATATAAAATAATGGATTCAATGGTGGGCATCACTATCCCACTACTTTCTGTGGTGCGGTCCACTTGAGATATAGATCTCTTCCAATTTTTGGCTCATGCCCTAAAATGATCTGACAAGTAGGATGGACAGCGTGGATAAAATTAGACATTATAGTGGGCCACACACATTAAAATCAAACTGAGAAATACAAAATCATGATAGAAAATAATAATAATAATAATAATAAATTGTCACTATCCCACTACTTTCTGTGGTGCTGTCCACTTGAGATTTGGATCTCTCCCATTTTTTGCTTAATGCCCCAAAATGATCTGACAAGTAGAATGGACGGCGTAGATAAAAATAAACATTATAGTAGGTCACACATTAAGAAATTAAAAAAATAAAATAAATTGTCAGAAGTGGGATTTGAACCCACGCCCTCAAACGAGGACCAGAACTTGAGTCTGGCGCCTTAGACCACTCGGCCATCCTGACCTCACGTTTAAAAATCAACAACATATCGTATAAATATTAGAAATCTAAAATTACATAAGAAGAAATACATAATCTCAAATCACATCTCTCTTTCATTCTTTAACAACATGCACTCAAAGCGAATCTCACGACGACGACAAATACAGCAACAATCAAAAGAATCAGAATCAACATCAGCAGAAGCAGCCACAGCCAAAGGCAACGATACAACCCATAATTCCTCTCAACCCACACCCAAAAACCCTAATGCCGAACCTCTTTCCTCTTCCTCTAATACCAACTCCCCTTTAAATCCCAACTCCAACAATGACAGCCACAACGAAGAAGCAGAAGAAGAAGATAGTGCATCTCAGCGTTTAAACAATGGCCCCAACATACAACAACCACAACAACAACAAGAAGAACCCACCGTCGTGGTCGATTCTAACGGTGCCAGATCAAACAAGAGGCAAAAACCGTCTCCTGATGGTGAGGATCTGTCCCCCAAGAAGCAGAATTTTGAGCGGATTTGGAGTGATGAGGACGAGATTGTAATCTTGGAGGGCGTGATCGAATACATGAAGACAGGCTCTAACCCGTCGTCCGACTGGTCTGCCTTCCATGAATTCATCAAGCCATCCCTCCACTGCGACTTCACCCGCATCCAAGTTGGCGACAAGATCCGACGGTTGAGAAGGAAGTACCTCAGAAATGCCAAGAAATCGAAGAACAGGGATGACCTGCATCTCCTGGATTCCCACGAAGAGATGTTGTATGGTCTTTCTAAGAAGATATGGGGCGGTAAGCCGTTCACTGTCGAAAGTGGTTTCCAAAGTAGTCAGAAGGCTAAGGAGGTGACAGTGGCTGTGGGACCACCGAAAGTCATTGCTACGGCAGTCAATCTAGCGGCGGTGGGAGTAGTGGGAAATGGGGGGTTGTACCCCGATTTGAACGAGCTGTTGAATATCGGTAGGAATTTGAATACGGTGGATTGGGGTGAGAGTCTATTGAAGAGAGGATTGGATTTAATTGAGAAGTCGAAGGCAGAGGAGTTGAGCGAGAAGTGGAAGAAATTGCAGATGATGAAAATGGAGGTTCACCTCAATCAGGTTGCGTTGTATCAGGGAGCTTGGGATGTTAGCCATGGAAGCACTGAAATCCTCATCGTAGAATTCCTTGATCTTGATGAGGTAATTGATTATTTTTAATTCAAATTGTTAATTTTTTTTCGGGGTGTTTTCTTTATAGCAGAATTGAATTGGGGTTTTCTTGGTTAATACAAATGTGTATTTTTTTTTTCCTCTATTTTTTTGGGGATAATTTTCTCATATTACTTCAAAATCTTTTCTGTATTCAGACAGATATACTGTAGGTTCTTCTGTTGGAGCTTCCATGATCAATGATCAGAATCTTTTGGTTAGCTTAGGGATCGTTTGGATGCCTCTAAATGGAGAGTGTGTAAATGAAATCTGAACTTTTTGCCTGTAAACGAGATGGGGGTAAATGCTGTAAATCATTTACAGGCAAAAAAGGGACAAACGCACAGTGTAAATGATTTACATATAAATCCATTTACAACTTGGCGCATCCAAACAACCGCTTAAAAATAAAAGAATATTATGGTTTTTGTGACATTTGCTTTGAGGATGTTTGGATGCAGTATTGAATTGAATTGCAGTTGTTAATATAGTAAGTGAACATAAACCAGATTGGCTGCATTTAGATGCCCGGTTAATCTGGATTGTGAATTTGTGATGTATCCACTAGGTACGGAGGATTTGAGGAGATGGAAGCATCTAGCATCGTGACCCCCAATTCTACTTGAAATTCCGTGCATTTTAAGTAGAATTTTAAAATTAAAAAAGAAATGGATTTGATACTCAGGTCTTGTCCCTCGTGAATGTTGCTGGTTATTGACTTGAATTATTGCATTTCCACGCACTTCACGTTGAAACTTGATGTCATTTCCACTTTCTTGACTTGAATTATTGCAATTGAATTCAATTAAGCATACAAACGTAACATTTTTTTTTTTTTGGAGAAGGGTTGCTCATCTTTGTCTAAGTACCCAAGCGACTGTTGTGTACTTGTGTTTCATGAAGGACCCGAATGGACCAATGTTTAGCAAGTTTCTAGTGTAATGTCTTAGTCATAGTTGGATATTGGTTGGGATTTGGAAGGGTGGATTTCTTTTTTCTTGGAGAGGGTCATGGCTGATGAGTCATGTTTTTGCCATTTGATCATTTATAAAAAATCATAATGTTCAAGAAATCAGATGCTGTTATCAGGGGGTGACACCGGAGGCTTCACATTAGGTTGCATTTGGCTAACGTATTTTATAGTTTTAAAGGAAAGGATTTGAGTGTGCACGCTTAACACCCAGAAAGTCAAGCAGTCACATTCTATACCATTCAAAGATGTTGGAGAGAATCTTGCAAGCATTTGAAAAAAAAAAAGATCCAAATTTTTAGTAGTCTTTTCCAAATGTGAAATGCACAGTGCACGCATGGCATTGCACCCAACCATTTCCCTAGTTTAAATCATAGTTCAAAAGCACAAAAAGTTGACTTGGCTTAATGTTCAGTTGGGTTGGGTCGACTCAAAAACTTGACTGAGTCTTTGCTTGACTTGACTTGGTATTTAGTCGTCATCATTTAAGCCTTATCCCAATTAATTGGGCTCGGCTACATGAATCCTATTCCGCCAGTCCACTATCAAGGGCCAGACCTTCTGTTAGGCCATAGGTCGTCAGGTCTTTCTTGCTAGCTCTGTGCACATCCTTTTGGGCCTTCCCCTTGCCCTTTTAAAGCCTTCAACTTGTACCAACTCACTCCCTCCATTGCACATAACCAAACCATCTAAGTCTACTTTCCCTTATCTTATTACCTATTGGTGCTGCTCAGTTCCCTCGAAATGCATTCATTTCTAAATCTATGCTTCCTCATCTTGCCACTCATCCATATCAACATCCTTATTTCAGCTACACTCATCCTATGAACATGATATTCCTTAACCACCCAAAATTCTGTCCCATAAAGCATCTAAGTCTACTTTCCCTTATCTTATTACCTATTGGTGCTGCTCAGTTCCCTCGAAATGCATTCATTTCTAAATCTATGCTTCCTCATCTTGCCACTCATCCATATCAACATCCTTATTTCAGCTACACTCATCCTATCAACATGATATTCCTTAACCACCCAAAATTCTGTCCCATTAAGCATCTAAGTCTACTTTCCCTTATCTTATTACCTATTGGTGCTGCTCAGTTCCCTCGAAATGCATTCATTTCTAAATCTATGCTTCCTCATCTTGCCACTCATCCATATCAACATCCTTATTTCAGCTACACTCATCCTATGAACATGATATTCCTTAACCACCCAAAATTCTGTCCCATAAAGCATCTAAGTCTACTTTCCCTTATCTTATTACCTATTGGTGCTGCTCAGTTCCCTCGAAATGCATTCATTTCTAAATCTATGCTTCCTCATCTTGCCACTCATCCATATCAACTTCCTTATTTCAGCTACACTCATCCTATCAACATGATATTCCTTAACCACCCAAAATTCTGTCCCATAAAGCATGGCTGATCTTCTAGCTATCCTCATTTCAGTTCGACTTGGTATTTAGTCATCAGTAATGAGTATTTGAAATAGATTTCTATGTAGCATAAAATTGCTAATATGATCAGGTTTGCAATCTCTGCTTTGTTCAAGGTAGATTTTTGCTTTCGAAGTGAAGGTCCTGAGTTTGACACCACCATTTTAAACTTTTATAGAAAGAAGATTGAGTGACCAAATGACTTGGTTCAAGTTTCATTGAGTTGACCGAGTCAGCTCAACATAATGATTGTTTCAGGTCAAGATGTGAATGACTCGTGTTGAGTTTTTTCAAGTTGAGTCACAAAGTGTTTTTTTTTTTACTTTTTTTCTCGATGGTCACATCATATTCACTAAAGTTTCTCTAATCTAATCTCCCGATTTATTTGCTTTCATTGTTCAAAATCTCCAGTTGGGGTGGTGAAAATTTTGGAGAATATTGAACCCAACTTTCTTTTGGAGGGTAAAGATTCGGGCCCGTTTGGACTCACTTCTGCAAAAGGTGTGTTCAGCCTGCTTTCTTCTATTGGCTCGATAAAATAAACCTATCCGCTCTACGAAACCAATTGGATTGGTTTTTGTCAAGTTGGTTTTTTTAGCACCTAATTTGCTAAGGAGGGGATGAGATAGGGTTTGCGAAAGCATCCAAACACGCACTGTGAACTGGAGTTTCACAAAACAGCATCAAACACCCCTCTTTAAGAGTGTGTCCAAACAGGCCCCCAAAGGAAACTTCATTTGGTGAGTTGAAATGAAATCCAAAAGTCCAAGAGAGAAGGGGGGAGGCTGGGCTTACTAGCTGAGCTCACTTTGTAAGTGGTGTCGGAGATTCAAGACAGAGAAATGCCCTATGGAGAAGGATTATAGCAGATCTGATCCTAAGTGTGCTTTTAACAGTACTAACTTGGAAGGGTGGAAGGGTATTTGTAAAGTGGGTAACATAAAGAAAGCTAGGGAAGTTATCCTTAAGAGGTGGAATGCAATCTATGGTCAACAAAGGAGACAGAGTTCGGCTATGGGAGTGAGTACAAGTGGTAGGGGATTATCCTCTCCCGGTTTCATTTCCTGAGCTATACAAAGTGGCTTCTTAAAGGGAGAGCAGTGAAAGGCTGTATCATTTTCCAGGTGAGAAATCGTCAAGTTTACTGATCTGATGTGCATCCTTAGATCAGTTCCAATTGTTAGGCAGTGAAGAATATGCTAAAATACCTTTCTAAAAAGAATACGCTGAAAATGGAAGTGGAATTTTCAGCAGACGGATACATGAGCGTTTACAGTCGGGTCCTTTTACGAAAAAGCTACAAAGAGTGATTCTGCCTTTTTTCCATCCTCAGTTGGGAATTTGTATGGCGTGCCCCAGGTATCGATGCTTATGTAGAGTGCGGTAAAAGAATAATTCCGATGCTCCAAACAGACGTCTAATGTGCAAAAGGGGATGTGGAGACTGTTCCTCATCTCATTCATGGCAATTCTGCTTCTGCTGTTTGGTCTAGTGTTTTCTCCGTCTGGCATAGAACGGCTGGTTAGAGAAAAGCTTATTGAAATGAATGTCAGCTGGGGAGTTGGCCTTTTCAGAGTTGTGGGGAAGAATTCTATGCAAGCTCCTTCATCTGCCATTTGCTGGGAAATTTGGAACGAAAGAAACAGATGCTATTGAACTCTTCCATTTGCCGTTGCTGGGAGATTTGGAATGAAAGAAACAGATGCATCTTCAATAGCCGAGGAATCCTGTGCTGAATGTTGGGCAGAAGATCGAGTCTAGACTCGGTTCTTGGGCATTGAAGATAGGTTTAGAAGAGGTAGATGTATACCCCAGGTGGGAAACTCTTTCTTTGGAGAATTCAGACTGCTGGCGAGGCTCTGGCTGAAGGTGGGGATCTTGGGAGGGGTCAACTCGACTTGTCCAGATTTTGAGCCGAGTCTCTGAGAAACTTGGTACTGGACCTGACTTGGGCTGGACTCTGAAAAACTCATCAAGTCGACTCAGTGGCTCGGTCGACTTGACACGGTGTGAATCGAACATAGTCACTCATTTTAAGTGACGGGATTTTTTTAGAAAATAAAATATGATGGGAGTGAGATTCAATCACCTAATCTCAACTAGGAAGGCAACAACCTTAACCAATGAAGCATCAATAATGTTTTTTCTTACAGTTATATTACTTCCATGGTATCTAACTGTTTTAATATCTATCGACACTCCTAATATTTTCAATTTATAATAATTGAATATTGAGTTGAGTCAGGTGAAGTCTTCGAGTCGACCTGACCTGGCTGAACATTGAGTCAAGTCGAGATTCAGGATTTTGATTAATGGTTCTAGGTCGATGCGGTATTTGGCAATGAAAATAGGTCATTTGGAAAAATGAAATTTGCATCTTGCTTTCTCTAGCCCGGCGAAAGTGGACTCTATGATCAAGGCTGCAGCAGTAATCAGGTTTGGCAACATTTTTACTGATCCCCGGAACAGATGTTATTTCTTGCACCAAAGGGGAAGAGATCACACCTTGGTTTTTTAGATTTTATTTTTGGGAAGATAAGGGCTAAACATTTCATTTTCAGGTGTCTGATCTTAGGTTAGTCGGTGTATCAAAAACGCTTCCCCTCATATTTTGAATGAAATTGGTTATCTTTCCCTCCCCAAAAAGAAAATTTTGTTAGCATTATGTACTGTGCTTTGCTTCCCGTGTGGACAACTAACAACAAGATCGAGAACTGATCAATTACCAAGGATTGAGAATCTGTTTTGTTGTACTATGCCAGTTTGAAGCTTTTTTGAAGTCATTGTGCCCCGTCACTAATAGGGGATGTTATTTCTACTGATGTGCCGTTGCTGGCTTTTGCGTATGAACCTTTAAAAATTTACTTAGAAATTGCATACATAGCATACAATTAATTCAAATTAAACTGTCCAAATTGCATGCAGAGTGGGTTGAAGAAGATACGAGGCTGGCCTTCACACATCTAATATCAACTCTCCACTCAATGAGTTGTATGGTCCGAGTGAACCCTATATGGATCTTTCAGAGGCATTATGGGCTGCCCCTATTACTATGAACAGGTGGGTGTCCTGTATTTTTAGGTACCGAAACCGGTATATACCAGTACCGTGGTGATGCCAACACCATGGAGCTGCATGGTGCCAGGACTGTGGGGGCCACTATGATGTGTGTGTTTTATCCATGCTGCTCATCCATTTTGCCAGCTCATTTTAGGGCATGAGCTCAAAATTGAAGCATATTGAAAGCTCAAGGGGATCACACCACAGGAAACAGTGGGGATTGAACGCCTATGGTTGAAAACTTCTTAGGGGGCACATATGTTTTGGATCAAGCTGATATTTGTGTTTTCCTTTCATTTAGGTCTGTGTGACCTTAAGAACAGTTGGATGGCAAAAAAACATTGGTGCGGGCCCTAGGAAGGTTTCAACATGGACATTATTATCCTCATTGTTTCTTGTGGTGTGGTCCACTTGAACTTTAAATATGCTTCAATTTTGGGCTCAAAATGGATGGATGGTGTGGATAAAACACATACATCACGGTGGCCCTCACAGTCCTGACATCACGTAGCTACATGCTGTTCGCGTGTCACCACGGAATCGGCGCCCACACCAATAGAGAACATGCTGATTATCATTGATTCCAGTGGGGTGGCCCACATGATCTCTCCCGGTCGGACTAATAATACGGTAAAGTAGAAGTACCGCACCGGGTGGAAAAAAGTACCGTGACTACAGGACACGTGTTCAAAATACAACCACCTTTTCTACCATGCATGTCGTTCATCACCATCGAAATCGAATGGATGTTCACTAGTCAATGAATCGTTATTTCTACGTACCGTCGACTTCTAGGATTGGAAAAAAAGAACCTACTAGGATTTTTCCTGTGGTAAGACTAACCTCGGGCGTTTACTCACCAATTTTTTCGTTAGTTATATGCGTAAAGTTTATACCAAACTGTTTCTGGGTAGGTATCATCCTATCAGAGACTGCCAGACCTACCAACGAACTACCAGTTCACCTGGCACCTCTAAGCAAACCATATTTTTTTAAGCTCAGCTACTTTAAGTAGATTTGGTCAATAACGTCCCTCTTGGACTACATCATTTTTTGATTCAGGTCAAAAAAAAATAAAAAAACAGTCAAAGCCCAGGGTTTGTTCTATAGGTATCCACCCCGAGTGGTGTAACTGACACTTGGTGACCACGTTCTAATCTTCGGGTCGTTTGATATCTATAATCGACGAGTTTGTAATATGTTTATGGAGATTAAATTTGCGTTCCCACGAAAAGTACCGGAGACTAAAATGGTTTGTTACGTGTCACGAAAAGTTACTCATTTTATGGGAGTTAATAATAAAAAGAAATTCTCCCCGTAGCTTTGTAGTACTCGGGAGTACCACAAACGTAATGTAGGTGGGCAAGTTTTACACGTAGGTTGTTAAGACTAATATGTTTCTTTTTCAGTGCGGTTAGGTTGGTAGTACACCCGGTAGTGGTACTTCTTGTTGTATGTGGTGGGTTTTTTTGAGGTTTAAATGTACACCAGTTGGATATCTAACCGAACTAATAACCAAGTATGCGTCTAGTTCCACTCTACTTGGACCATCTGTCCAATCTACAATATTTGTGTGGTGCACCCGGGGTGCCATGAACTAAGATAGTGAATTTTTAATGGATGAGGGATCTTAGTCATTTCACCTGCACAAAAGCATTTATTTGATAATATCAGAAGCCCAACAGGAACTGTGTAGTAAAAACCCCAAAAATAAAAGAAGAAATTGGACTAGTGTGGCATACAATTAATTCAGATTTGGACTACCCAAATTATGGATCTCAGTCTAAACGTATCATGAGCTAGAAATTTCACTCATTCGATTTATTGGACGGTTAAAAAGAAAATATCCAATGGTCCTGTTTCAGTGACCAAGTGTAGACTATTCAATGGTTAGGATTGTTCAGACCAATCTTATTGTGGGGTTTTGGTCAGTGTTAATGTATCCTGCGTATCAAGCATCATTCGCTGCCAGAGTATGAAAAGAAAGAAAGAAAGACAAGAAAAGAAAAGAATAAAAAAGCACACTCCTGGTAACAAATAGCATTTCATGTTGCACCATGTTCAGTTAGCACTCACACATTGGCTGCTAAATGGAGCCCCTGTTAGGCCTTTGGATGCTTCCTCTTTTTCTTTTGTTTTTTGAAAATATAATATAAGATTTCATTAAGAAAGAAAAAATGAGCCACGCCAAGAATAAAGGGACAGATGATAAGATCATCACAACCATTGCATGAAGGACCTTTCCCTCAAACATTCCAAGGTTTGCTCACGGTTACAATTTCACCCACTGGAGCATTAAGAGGTCTTTTGGCAGAAATCCAGTGAATTTTGAAACCAGTGGAAATGAGAAGATTTTACAAATCAGTTTTGAGGTGGGGAATGCAAAATGGGCTCTCTTGATCCAAATCCTTCAAAATCCTTGCTACCAAATGACTTAAAAAGCTGGAATCCCTGGAAATCCCTCAGTCCATGCTGCTAGACTAATAGAGAAGAAAATGGACCACCATCAATCAAAACCCACCATTGCATGTTTGAGTCGTTTTGAAAACTACGCAAATCAGTGAGGGTGGGTCCCTGTCTTCTTCTCTATTACATTCCCCAAAGGATTTCGTACTGACCCCCCAAAACACTCTTGTTACTGCCTTTTAAAAGTACTGGTGACCGCTGTTGCCTTGTCCTTGATAGCCCTGCTTCACTACGTTTTTGAGTGACGATTGACTTTTAATAAATTGTAGAAAGCAATTGAGATGTATGGATCCACGGATCTATCTATATAGATCATATTCATGGATTATTGAAAATGTGCAAGAGCTGTATTTGGCTTGTCCATTCTATGAAGAGCTACATTGACGAATTTCCAATAACAACGGTGGATACCAACGCAGCTCCCCTTTCATAAGAATGAGAGAAGATCAATCTACTACCTTGAAAACTCAAACTTCCAAGGTACTGTGGCCTTGTTCGAACACCATTTAAAACATTCACTCCATGATTAATGGGCCTTGGAAAGAGGTTGCAGAGTAAACCTTCCCCAATCACCTCACCTACGATACAATCTCCATCTACATGCCCCAGCTCCAAAAAGCTGTTCTTGATTCTAACAATCCCTTAGAATTCAAATCCAGTGGTTGCAGCAATTCAGTCAGACTACCTTTTCTCATATTGCTTTACTTGACAATGCTTTTTACATCTTTAAAGATGCATAATTATTTCCCTCTTTCCAAATCCCCTAATAAATGAGTAAATAGAAAGACAGTATTCACACCATAGAATCATCCCGAAGGAATTTCCAATTCCTCTTTGAAATCCTTCAATCCCATCTCATTGGATCATCCATGTCTTTTCTTTTTGCCAGACAGATACCGTTTGATGCTCCAATGTCAAACTTCTCATTACTAGCCCTTTCTCCTTCATTTGATTGGCACACTGCAGCTGCAAAAAAACAGTTTGAGACCCGTATCTCCAGTCTTTCAATCCATGTCCTGACAAAAAGCAAAAGGAGAGGAACTCCTCTTTTTTTCTGGCTTTCAATAATGCCATCAAAGAGGATGTGATTCATGCCAAGCATCGCCCTCAAAGGAAGAACCATCTTCAAGAGGGAAATACTCTTCTTCCTTCTTAAATCTTCAATAGGATGAATGCTACTTGCAGCCATGCATCTGTAAGCACATTTTGACTGTTCAGCAGGCAGTCCACACTAACTTGAGGGCAAGGAATGCATGTATAATGTGGAACGACTACTATCATTTTCTCACCATCCATGCCTTCGCACATGTGGACCATCTTGCACATGTGTGGTGCTTGGGTTCGGGACTTGCAGATGTGCAGCTGTAAGTGGCATTCCTAATACCTGGAACCTATATTGCAGACATCAATGCCTTCGACAAGCTCCAAAGAACTGAATAAATCTCCTCCACTCGAAGATGCAACCGATCTCCATTTACAAACTCATTGACGCTGCCACCAACTTCAATCGCACTCCTTCCAATTTCCTTCTTCATCCCTCGACTGGTCATCAGCTTCCTTATCCTCAACACATCATCCCACATTCCCTCCTCGGCATAGATATTCGACATAAGAACATAAATCCCACAGTCATCTGCTCCAAGCTCCACGAGCCGCTCAACTGAAGCTTCTGCAAGATCAACGCGTCGATGGGTTCGGCACGCCGCAAGAAGAGATCCCCACAAAGCTGAATTTGGTTTCATGGGCATGGTTTCAATTATATTTTTAGCTTCATCTAATCTCCCTGCACGGCCAAGTAGATCTACGAAGCAACCATAGTGTTCGACTTTAGGTTGGATCTTGTAAGCATTTCTCATTCTATCGAAAATTCTCAAACCTTCACTGACTAGACCTGCATGGCTACAGGCCGTCAAAGCACCAAGGAAGGTCAGATCATCCATCGGAGCTCCTCCTCTCTCCATATGAGAGAATAACTCGAGAGCTTCTTCTCCAAAACCATTGTTCCCAAGTCCAACAATCATTACATTCGAAGAAATAACATTTCTTTGGGGCATGTTTTCAAAAAGTCTTCTTGCATGGTCCAAACTCCCGCATTTCATATACATGTCAATAAGAGCGGTCTGAGCCACAACATCCAATGGAATTTTGTTCCTCTCTAGGTACTTATGTATCCATCTCCCTTGATCAAGAGCACCCAGTTGAGCACACGCCATGATCGCACCGACTGCAGAAACCTTGTCAGGCTTCGTACCTTGGTGCAGCATTTGCTGAAATAGATCCAAAGCTTCCTTAGATTTCCCATGACGGGCATAGCCCTCTATCATGATGCTCCAAGAAACCACATTTCTCTCCATCATCTCTTCAAACAATGATTGGGCAGCATTCATTTCTCCAACAGAAGCGTACCCATCAATCATAGAATTCCAACAAACTGTATCTCTATCTGGCATCTCATCGAAGAGCTCCCGAGCCCGACCAACATCACCGAGCTTCTGCAATGAGCACAGTATTATTTTCATAAACTTAATATGTCCGAAAATACATAGTAAGAATCCAAAAGGACACACATTGACTATTATTGAGCAGGGACTGTCAATTCTTAACTGAAAAGATTTCATAAAAGGGTGATGATCCAGTGTTAAATACCCATAGTGGAAGTTCACTACAGATGAATCTAATTATCAGATGTTGATGGAAAGTGGCCACACTTGATTGTGACTCCAGAAAAATCATAATCAAAGCCACTTTCCAATAACATCTGATCTAAATTGGGGGGTCATAAGATTTTCAAGGGCGGCTAAATCAAGGAAATGATCCTACACCCATGTCAAAGGCATTAATGGTGTGGAAGAAAGTGGACCGAAGTATATCCCTCCCACCGCACAAAAGTCAAATCAATTGGAGCCCACTTCCACAACTGGTCAGTCTCTATCATGTGATAAAATCGCCCCATTCAATCTTGCACCTATGTGTGCTTAACACCTAGGGCCAAGACTCTTAATGGTGAACCGCACAAAACAAGACTGACTGGAGATAAGGCAGGCCCCACTTTATCCTTCTAATGCTAAAAAGCCAAGGCAAATGGACCCTACCCACTTCTGTTGATAGCATGTTGATAAGATTCACATATAGCAAACTTCTGTTGTCCATGTCTTACTCGGACTTAATTTCACTACAGGTGGTGGACACCAAAAAGGCAATTCTAACTCCAGAACATAAAGCACCCATTAGAACATCAGGAAAAAAAAAAAAAAAACCACAACCAACCTTCCCATACCCATCAATCATCATAGCCCAAGAAAACACATCCCTCTCAGGCATTTCATCGAACACCTTCTGCGCCTCCCTCATCTCCCCACACCCCACGTACCCACCCACCATAGCATTCCACGAGACCAAATCTCTCACAGCCATTCCATCAAACACCTTCCTCCCAAACCCCACCTCCCCACACCGACAATACATACTAATCAACCCATTCCCCACGAACAAATCTCCTCCAAACCCTCTCTTCACCACCTCCCCGTGCAATCCCCTCCCTTCACGCAGCCCCAAAACCAACCCGCATGCCCTTAGAACAAACGGGTACGTGTAATTATCAACTGGAACCTCATCCCCCTTCATCCGACGGTAGAAGATGAGTGCTTGTAGCGGGCAAGGGCTGTCGGCGTGGATTCGGATCATGGTGTTGTAGATGAAGGTGTTGGGGTGGGGGATTTGGGAGAAGACAGCATCAGCATAGGCAGCGTCTGAAGGGTTTGAAGCAGAGATTGCGGCAACGAGGCGAGACGAAGCGAAGGTGTTTGAGAAAAGGCCTGTGAGGATCATTTGCGCATGGATTTGCAGAATTTGGGAATAGGGTCTTTTGGGAGTTTGGAGGAGAGAAGTGAGGTTTTGAGGGGATGGGAGGAGAGAGGAGACATGGATGGGATTTGCCATTTGATGAAGGGTAGGAAGATGATGAGGGTTTTTAGGGTGGGAGAAAAATGGAGGGATGAGATTGATTGTGATGATGAGAAAAATGGGAGTTGTGGAGTTAGATATGGTGGCCCTCTCATAGTTGCAGTCGGTTATGGTGGTTGAGGGACTACTGGAGTAGTTACTCGTTAGGTGTTTGAGTTCATTGAGTTGCACGGTATGGTAATTAACATACGTTAGAGCTGTGTTGGGCCACCCGTAATCTTTTTGGCGGAATCTAAACCGTGCATCTAGTTTGACTCGTCATGTTCACCTGTACATTCCAATATCCATCCCTATAGAACAGGGGAACAATTTAGATTCACACATTCAACCTGTATATTGACCAGATGGTGAGGTTAGATGACATAGACAGAGCATGGTGGACCCCACATTCCATCTGTAAGTTTCTATTGTGGGCATCCTCTCACCCAATGGTACCCTTGATGTGGCCCACCTGAGTTATGGATATGGCTTAGATTTTGGGATCTAGAGTTAAAAGACGGTGGCACAACGTATAATGGATGGATCGTGGCATCGCATATCGCAGTGGGCCCCACATGACAATTTCCGTAGTCTGGAATGACCCGTACCTGATGGGATACATACGATAGTCTTGATAGGTGTGTAGTCGTAATCATTGTCCGCCCCAGCACTTAGGCCCTGTTTGGATCCACGTAACATCACAGCAATGTAAATGTAATCCGTATTCAAACACCTCTTCCTATTTTCACTAGTTATTATAGAGCATGTTCATTGGTAAACCAATACGCTTGAGGTAATTTTGCCCATTTATATTATACCCACACCATTCATCTCATATGGAGATACGAGGATTAAGTAAGGTGGACTTGCATTTGAGACCATGTAAATTCCAAGTAAGAAGAGGCTGGAATTTAGGTGGGATGAATTATATTGTATATTTTCTAAAACTCCGGCTGAAGTATTGCTTTAGATGGTTAGATAATTAATGTTTTGAAAAGGTGGAATTAATGTGAGCAACTTTTGTGGGTCCACCATGATGTATAGGCTACATCCACATCATCATCCATATTTTTAAGATCATTTTAGGGCATGTGCTCACAAATTAAGCAAATCCAAAGTTCAAGTAGACCCCACCACAAAAAGTAGTGAGGATTGAAACTTCCTATGAGCCACAAAAGTCTTGGGTTAAGCTAAAATTTGCGTTTTACATTCATTCATCCTAATTTGGTTGACCTTATGAACTAGGTTAGATGGCAAATAAACATCATATTATGTTATAAGAAGGTTTCAATGGTGGGAATTATTGTTTCTACTACTTTCTGATTTACTTAATTTTTTAACTCAAGTCCTATATTGATCTTGAAATTGACAAACAATGTAAATATAATATAAACTATTATGACAAAACTCGCAAAACTCATGTAATGTCAACACATATCTTGAATGACTTATGATAGAGCTTACAAAACTCATCTGATGTCAACACATATCTTAAATGACAAATATATCCACAAGATACTCCTCACTTCTAAACATAAATTGAAATAATATAGTATTTCCACAAACTCCACAACAATCTGTTGCTCCCTTCAAAATCCAAACGGTATGGCTTGATAGTTAACACTGCCACATTTACATACACATGGCTCTACAAAATCACCTCATCTCCCTTCCCTCCCCGAATTAGCTGTTATCCTCACAGTTAATGGGTGTTACCCTAACCGTGTGATCATCCCAAATCATAAGATCCAAATCTCAGGTAGACCCTACCAATAGAAATAGTGATGATTAACTATCAAAAACTTTCTATGGTCCACAAGTTTTGGATGAATATGGTCTTTCTAATTTCCCTTAAACCAATCTTACGAAGATGAGTTCTTCAGAATTTTTAATAGTAAGGCACTCAATTATGACCGTTTCCTATGGTGTGGTCCAACTGAGATTTAGATGTCCGTAGAAACAGACGGACGAAAATCATAAAGGTGGGCCCCCACGGTAGGGGTAACAATCACTAAGCTGTTACGCCGGTAACACCCGATTCACGCTCCTCCCTCCCGTCAGAGGGGACACTTCAACAACGACCCCACCATATGTGGGAATCTGGAACCCTTCCAGTCAAGTAAGGGGGTACTAATTAATGCTCTGAAAGGATACGACGTTTGAAGCGCGGGCGCAGAGAAACTATACACGTGGCATCCATTAACCAAATTGAAGAGTAAGTAGAGCTTTGTTTCTTTAGTTGCGGATCATTTACAATCATCAGTTGCACAATTTTCATTCCATTCATCCATCATAAAAGCAGGGAGAGCACACTTTGTAGGTTCTTTTGACTTACGTGTGTGACACGCATACAACTTCCATGTCAATGCGCGAAGCATATATCACATTTCAAAGTCCAGAGAGCACTGTTCAGGGAAACTTTCCTACACGTGCGAGGAACTTTCTCACTGCACACGTGCCAAAGCAGTGATTCTAAACAAATAGACGCTTTGGGTCATACATCAAAACTAACTAACATAATTTAGAAGAGATCCAAGCCGTCCATTATAGTTGCCCCACCGAGCACGGCCGGGCCCACCAAAAGCATCAGACCAGATCCCCCACACACACACCCCAAACGCAATGCCAAACAAATTCCTTCCCATTTTACCAAATCCATGTATTCACAATATACCACCTAACAAAAACACAGCGGAAACAATAGAAGAGAGAGAAGCTGAAGAAAATTATGAGGAGACACCACATTGTAGAGAGCACGCTGGCCAGAGATTTCAGATTCCGATCAGCTGTCCTCGCCGGATGGCTTCGACCCAGAACCCCCAGTCTTCTTTGGCAGCAGGAGGTTGTGGATGTTTGGCATCACACCACCATTGGCTATGGTCACAGCACCCAGAAGCTTGCTCAGCTCCTCATCGTTCCGCACAGCTAGCTGGATATGTCTGGGAACAATCCTCGTCTTCTTGTTATCCCGCGCTGCATTTCCCGCCAGCTCCAGCACCTGATATCCACACAAATAGCCATTTTCAAATTCCAAAAAAAAAAAAAAAAATCTTCAAGCTGTGTACAAACTGTGAGCAGTTTCCAATTCTGTGAAGTGGGGTCCATCACCAAGTAATCTAGAACGCACATCATGGGACCCATTCATCAAATGGCTAGCGTCATTTGTGGAAATATCGAACTTTGCCAATGACCCATTCATCATGGGACCCACATCTTGAACGGTTCTGATCATCCATACAGATGACCCCGATTTGCAGACTATGAACGCACAATAGTAGCCAGCGGACAATTGATGAGGGACCACGTAATTCAGTAGTCTGGTTACCCACCAGACCAGATCTTTTCAAGTCAAGAGGGTGGTTCCAAGACGATCATTACAGAATGACCAAAATACCCCTAAAAATCACCAAAACACCTCTTGGAATCTACGGTAGTTCGCATCATATTCCTCAAACAGAAGGGCATCTTCGTAATACCAGTCGCTAAACAATCAGTAACGAAACCCTAAAACTGGTATGAACAGAAATAATAACAACATAAAATTACAAAAATAATTGTAGACAATTTCTAAAAAAAAAAAAAAATCAAATAATGGGTGAAAATAGATAAAGTTTACAAAAAAAAAAAAAAACAAATCCAAGATTAAGGGTGCGTTTGGATGCGCCAAATATCATGAAATTTCAAGATATTTTGCACCAAAATAGACTGATTAGCCATAAATTTTCATGATACTTGGTGTAAAAACGACATAAGCGACACAAACATCAAAGAATTAGATATTTTTTGCAGAAAAAATGAAGCCCAAGAAGATAAAAATAAAGGAATCTACAAAACCCTAATTTCTGAAAATAGAGGATCTGAAAAAAAAACCCTATATTTTACATCTATTTACCTCTGCAGCCAGGTATTCCAGAACGGCAGCGAGATAAACAGGCGCTCCGGCACCGACCCGCTCTGCGTATTTTCCCGCCTTCAAGAACCGGGCGATCCTGCCGACCGGAAACTGCAGACCGGCCTTGCTGCTCCTCGACGTGGCCTTCTTTGCCGATCCCGATCCAAGAGTCTTGCCTCTCCCAGCCATTCTCTTCGACAATCCGATACGCTACGAAACGTTACGGAGAGAGAGATGAGGGCTAGAGAGAGAGAGAGAGAGAGAGATGAGGGCTTCAAGTCGGTCTTCGCTTTTATATTTATAGAGTCGTTCTGGGTTTCAGAGAACCAATCAGGTTAAAGTACGCGGATCGACGTAATGGCCGTTGGATGGAGGCTTAAATGGATGGTTGGATCGTGGTCCTTTCCACCGTCTGGGGAATTGAGTTAGTTCGACGGGAGGGGATCTGCTGTTGCCCGGGTAACACCGTAGTACGTGTTTCCATGACGGTGGGGCCCACCTTGATATATATGTTATATATCCATGCCGTCCATTGATTTTTTAAGGTTATTATATTACACAGTCCCAAAAATGAATCAGATTTAAATCTCAAGTGGACCACACAGTAGAGATTAAATTTCCACCATTAAAAATTTTTGGTAGCCAAGAAAGGTTGGATCAAGTTCATATTTATGTTTTCCCTTCATCAAGTTCTGTGTGACCTTATAGATACGTTGGATGGCAAATAACCATTACGGTGGGCTCTAGGATGTTTTTAATGGTGGCCGTTCAATGACCTCTGTTTCCTATTGTGTGGTCCACTTGAGAATTGGATCTTCTCAAATTTTTTATATATTCACTAAAATGATGTGGAAAAACTGATGGACGGTGTAGATATTAAAAAAATACATCAAGATGGACCCCACGTTCAGGAAAACACCCACTACGGTGTTACCCGGGCTGAGGAAAATTGATATAATAGAGCCTGCTCCATGTAATGTGGTAGATTCTTCCAATCACCGTTCAATTTTCCAGTGGAATAAATAGATCCGGACCTGTCCAACTATATTTATGTACTGTCGATTCTTGCTTATGCTTTCTACAATTTAATTTGAAACGTTCTAAAAAACATTACGCACCGTTCATTTAAGACCATTAATTACATGTTTTAGATCATTCCTTTTGTGTTATTTTTTACATGCAGACCATCCATGGAATATTTAGTTAACTGGACGGTCTAGATTTATTGTAGTTATAATGTGTACGGTGAATGGAGATCTCTATCATATTATGGTAGAACGGGATCTATCTTATCTTTTCCCGTAGAGGGATTTGGACGAGAGAAACGATAGCCAGCTCAGGTGTTTATGTGAAGCATAGAACACGCGGGAGGAGCCATCAGAAGCCCACCCTCGTCACACGTGTTAATTTGGCACGTGAAAAATATATCAGGTCCAATAATCAGGTGGGACCCAACTTGAAAGGCTCTTGAAAGATCATGTGTATCAAGTCATCAGGTGAGAAGTTTATATCTAAACCAAAACTCGAGATATCAACGGTCTATATACAACAAATGTTTGTGGCCTATTTATTGTGTTTTTTCAAGTAATATTTGTGGACACAATACTCTTAAAGTGAGAACGCCCAGATGAATGGTCCGGATCATTTACATATTTGAAACATTTCATGTTTGGCGCGAAGAAAATTCTCAGTCTCACCGTATCACCGTAAAGAGTAATTAAGATAGTCTTTTAAAGTTGAGAGGTAGAGTGATGGAGTTACCGCTGGCGGGAAAATAACTGGTAGGACCCACACGCGTCTTTACGAGCGTTCACACTGGTAACGCGGCGAGTTTGTGTGACATCTCAGCGGTTCACGAGGGACGCGGATTTCTTGCGCAGGAAGTTCCTGCGCTGGGAACCTAGATGGTGCCACAGTGATGTTTTTGATAAATCTACACCGTTCATTCATTTTGGGAGCTCATTTTAGGACATGAGACCAGAAATGAACTGGATCCAAGACTAAGTGGGCCAAAAACGTGAGGATTGTACCTCTAGAGTTGAAATATTTGTGGGGCCACCGGAGTTTAGAATCAGGCTAATATTTGTGTTTTCAGTTCATCCCTGTAATGACGTTATGAACTGTATGGATATCATATAAACATTACTGTGGACTCAGGGAGGTTTCAATGGTAGTAATTTCCTTACCCACCTTTTCCGTGAGGCCCATTGGAGTCTTCATCTGGCTCATTTTTTTGTTCCTAAAATGAGCTCACAGAACGGATGGAGGGAGGTTTATCAAAAGCATCACTGTGGGTCCCACCTAGGTTCCAACCGGCAGAAACTTCCTGCACAGGGCCTTCCTTCACAGCAAATCCACGCCAGTCCATAATATGCTGCTTTTTATATCAACCCATGCAAATGGACGCAGGAACTGCGCTAGGAACCTAGGTAACACCAGATGCTTGTGAGAATATCATTTTAGGACATGCTAACAAAAATGTGTTGAATCCAAGACTCAAGTGAGCTGCACTAAAGGAAAAGGTGGTAGAAAAATTCATTTGGTAGAAACACCCTTGGGTCCATAAAGATGTTTATATGCCGTTCATACCGTTCTTAACATCATTCCTACTACAATGATTCGAAAACACAAATATTATCGTAATTCAAAACTTTTGCGGCCCCATGAATATTTCAACTATGGACTTTCAAATCCTCACGTCTTCAGCCCACTTAAGTCTTGGATTTGGATCATTTTTTATTTCATATCCTAAAACGAGCTCACAAAACGGATGGACAAACTGAAATTCTCACAAATATCATGATAGGCCCCATCTAGGATCCAAGTGCAGGAACTTTTTGCGAAAGGCTTTAGCAAGAAATCCACATCCTAATGACATGTCTAATCATAACGTAGCTCTCACTTCTAAGTTGATCATAGATGGGTATGCTAATTGTGTAGTAAGGGGACCGAATAGCATAGTGTGGATTCTATATGGGGCCCATGTATGTGTTTTTTATCCACACGGTCCATTTGTCTTCCACATTATCCCAATTCTTCCTGCCATTTCCAAATGCCTGATGAAATTTGCATGGGACCAAATGCAATTCCATCCCACTTAAGCCTATGTACGGTTTTGAGGTGGTTTGGATATTTATGACCTCTAAAATTATTTCTATGAGTTCCATGGCACTGCTCGTCTCCTTTCTTTTTGCACATTGTCTCTTTTGAAGTGGTCTTAGTACCACCCACATGGCAATGGTCTGTGCCCTTGTACAAGAACCTGTCAAAACCTCAAACAAGGGGCAACTTCAGCCGGTTTAGGACCTGTCAGGATCAGGTCTATGCCTAACTTGTGATGAACCGGTTCAAAAATCCCAACAAGCATTGGATCAGTGAAGTGACAAAGGCAAGCAAGCCCACAAAACTTAGAACTCTGCTCTTTTTCCTCCCCACTCCACAAATTGACACATTCCACACGCATTCCGAATGCAATCATTTTCACTTGCTTGGAGAGAACTGCAATAGCACACTTCGTGTAGTGCCTTGTGTAAGTTACTTTCATTGACAAAGTGCCATGTGAGTGTAACTTTCATGAGATCCACCCCATCCATCAAGCATGCTGCCTCATGTTCACCTGAAACCCAAAAAACCATGATGATTCATAACTCACATAGGCCACACTATGGGAAAAGGTTGGGATAGGACATCTACCATTAGTTTTGTGTAGGGCCCATCATGGTGTTATATACCATCCACTTCATTCACTTGATGTGCGTTCTACCAAAGAATTCAGATATTCAAAACTCAGGTGGGCCATACCATGTGAATCTAAAGTTATAATTTTATGAGGTGGCCACATTTTTTTTGTGTGAGGCCAAACAAAAGGTGGTTGACTCATGGACAGGGTAGATTCATGCGTATTAAGTTATTTTCCCCAAATTATCATTAGGCTACGCATGCGACGTATCTGATAAAACTTTGATACTTTGGTCGTGTGGTGAATGGTGCACATGCACTTAGAAATTACACTTAGAATTATTTTTATTTATTTTTGAGTTAACACGTTAGTACACACACTCCATTATTAGCCACACCCTACTTGGGAATCGATTCCAAGACTTTAGTGTTGTAATGAAGTTATCTTCACTCAGCCTACCACTTGAGCTATGGATCTTTGTGTTACTTAGAATTATTAACTTCATGGTACCCATTGTAGATGTATGATGAAGCAAAATTAAGCTTATTTGACTATCTGTCTATCAGATTGGTGGACATTTATTTGATGGTTGAAATGAAAAATAATGATCATTTTTTTTCTTTCATAAATAAGTGTTTAGGGATCGAAGGTTAGAATTCTTAAGCTAGCATGATCCAAGATTCTAATGTTAGAATGGTAAGATACATAAATTTAATTGGTTTTATCTAAGTTAATATATGCCATGTGGCCAACTTGTTGAATGCGTAATAAGTGTCATGCATACCCTGAGTACATAGTAGAACCCTTTTCTTTTTAAAGCCCCTCCAATTTTTATTTCCTTTTCCATACTACAAGCCTAACTTGGTGGAACACGGATTGGATACTATACTTCCTTGTATTGAAGCTAGTACAAGTATAAATATGGTGGGATTTGATTGGATGGCAAGCTATGGCTAGAGATGAGCTTGGTCAAGTATATATTCAATCAAGCAACTTTCAAAAATGCTTTTTATGCGTCCCATCTTTGATAACGACCTACCACTGATTAAATTTCACCACGTCATGCTTGTATGGACTTCGGTACAAGTAGGGGCAATGCCAATACTGTCCAACTCCTTGTACTCATAGGGAGGCCATCACTTGGACGAATTGAGTGGAATATGGGAGGAACATGCATCATATCCATATCGTCCATCATGCATTGCCTATACCTAAAAATCAGTACAATTCAAGACTTAGGCAGGCCACACCTAAACAGTGTAAAATCATGCCTAAAACCTTCATTTTATATGTTGCAGCCCACACAAGTCTCGGAATGTCCTGATTTTGAAGTATCCCTTCATCCTAGTGGGGCATCTCAGATGAATAGATTGGATGCATGTATACTCCAAGGTTCACCCGAAGCACGATTTTGATTGTAATGGCAGGCGTCACCTATCCAATTGATTTGATTTTTTAGCCTTGGTCCAAACACAAGTGCATCTCATCCATATGAAAGCTTTTAGATTTTTAAGCCCGTATCCAGTTTTCATTAAATTTCCCATTGAAAATTTCCCACCACATTCCTCAGATAGCGGATAGTCATTTTTCTCAACCCAAGCATAACCAAACTAGCGAAGTCCTTGAAACTTCAAGGATGATCTTGGAAGAGCAATGATTATGGGAATTGCCAAACTCATTTTTTGGGGATTATGTGAGGATTTACAATTACCAAACCTTATAGCTCCAAGGATCCAAAAATGCCTCGAGGCTAATTTGGAAGTTAATTTGGCTTGAAACCGCATGGATGGGCCAAAATGCACTAAGATCGATGATTCGATGGTTGTGGTTGTCTAATTTCCACCCATCCACCCATTGAAATTAAATGATTGGTCATTTTTATATTCTCTTGAAAATTTCTAACCACCATAATGACGCCACCTACCTCTTGGGATAACCTGGTTTAAGTTAGAAATTTTTTGTGCATGTTAGTTGCCACAATTTTCTATTTTTTAATAAGTGTAATACATGCCTGCAGGATCCCTTTTTTACTTGTTAGTTGGTGATAGGATTTGTGATGTTGGCTTAAAAAGATTTTGTTGACTTGGAATTACCACTAGTCAAGAAAGCTCGGAATGGATGAGTGGTTAGATATTGTAGAATTGCTATGAGTTAAGAAATTATAAGCTTCCTAACGTTAGTCACTCCCGTGGTTGCTCTGTAATCAAGGATTTTAAAAAAGGCCTCGGTGGTGGAGAAGTGGTTGGTTACCCTTCTCTGCCCATATTGAAGTACAATCTCTACTTCTAGAGAGTTAAGGATTTTTTTTTGGGATTGGTTCAATTATATATGGAAGAGTAATACAAAAAAAAAAAAAAGTAAAATTATTCAACTGCAACTATGACTATGGAGATAAGGTGCTCGAAATTAATCACAATTGAGGAGGTTAACATTGAAAAAATTCAAGAAAAACATAGCAATAATGTAAATAGAAATGAAGATGTAGCTAGAGTTCATTGTTGATTACAGTGCACTTAGAGATGTGAGGGGAGAACCAAGAGACTCAACACTCTAAGGGTTTGAGATGATTGAGTGTCTCAAGATTTGCCTCTACTCCATTTGAATTAGACGACGGGAAAACCTTGAACATGAGGTGGATATGCCTCAAACCCCTCCCCTCTCCCCCCTCTCTCTCCCCTTTTTCTTTTGGAATCCAGATCGTCTGCTCGGCTTAAATATGATTTTCTTGTTTGCTAACGCCTGATTGGTCTAGCTCAACACACATCAACACTGACTATATTAAATGCAGCAGTGTTGATAACGTCAGTGCTAAGTTGGACCAATCAGTTGATCGGCAAATAGGAAAATCTTGTTTAAGCCGAGCAGACGATTCATACTCTTTATTTTGTCTCTTTGAAGCTATCTCTTAAAGAAACCTCTGTGTGTGTGTGTTTGTGTGTGTGTGTGTATGTGTCTCAAAACCCACCCCTTTTTGAATAAGAGGAAGCCTCCCTTTATAGAGATATTTTCAAATCCCAAGGCTTTTATTGAGCTGAGGCACCTCGAGATTCGAGTTTGATAGTGGAAAGTGGGAATCAGATTCCTACTATTATGCTGAATTCGAATTCCAAGGCTTTCTTGATGCATGGTATCTTTGGTTTGCCTGGCATGCAATTCATGTGCTCTTTAGGTTGGCTTCAACTGTTGGTTTAGCTCGAATGGGGTGGATTTTTAACAATAGGACAATCAATCACCACTGTTTCTTATGACATGGTCCACCTAATAATTGGATCTGCTTCATTTTTTGGATAATACTCCAAAATGACATGGAAAAATAGATGGATGCATTGTCTTCAGTGAGGCTGGGTCTCACCTAATCTGCTCTCCAAAAAAATGAGCCGATCCAAGGCTAAAGTGGACCACCACCACAGGAAGCAGTGGTGATGATGCCACCCTTAAGCCTTCTAAGCTTATCTTAATGTTTATTTGTCATTCAACCTATTTATAAGGTCACATGGACTTGGATGAAGGGGAAACATGAATATCAACTTATCAAAACTTCCACTGCTCTTGAGACGTTTTTAATGGTTAGTGTTCAATTGCTACTGTTGGGTCCACTGGAGTGTTGGATTTACCTCATTTTTACACTCATAAGCTAAAATGATATGAAAAAAAATGAACACTGTGTAAATAGAACATATACTCAGCGACTGCCTGTACTGAGTGGGCTGACCCAGTCCGTCTGACGGCTTCCTTCCGTAGCCATCTCCTTCTTGAACTAACATTACCAATTTATGTGGACCCCATCAAGATGTATGTGTTATATCCACACCATCCATCCATTTGGAGAGATCATTTTAGGGCATGACCAAAAGAATGAGGCAGATCCAAAGCTCAAGTGGACCCACCACATAAAACTGTGGGCTCAATGATGCCCACCGTTGAAACCTTCCTAAGGTCCACCATGATGTTTATTTCAGATCCAACCCGTTCATATGTTAGAAAGACATGGAAGAAGGAAATACAAAAATGTCAGCTTGATAAAAAAACTTCAGCAGATCCATGAAGTTTTAATGGTAGGCGTTAAATCCCCACTGTTTTATGTGGTAGCATACAGGTGAGCTTTGGATCTAATCCCCACCTGTTTTCTGTGGTAGGGTCTAGGTGAGTTTTGAATCTACCTCATTCTTAGGTCATGCTTTAAAATGATCCCTCCAAATGGATGAACGAGGTGGACAAAATATTTACATCATGATGGCTCACAAAACCTGGTGAGTTCACTTTAGCTACTGAAGCGTCAGTAGTTAATCGGGACAAGATTAGCTGTTACAGGGTAACAGCTTAGTGGGTGTTACCCTAATAATATAGGGCTCACCTTATGTATTTTTTTTTGCATATCCCACCTTAGATATGCTTTTCCATCTCAGCTTAGGGCGTTAGCCTTTGAGAAGATGTAGATCTCAGGTGGACCATACCACTAGAAATAGTGACGAAGGACTGTTAAAAAGTTTTTGTGGGCTGCAAAAGTTTTGAATCAATATGATTTTTGTGTTTTTCCTTCATCTAGATCCTTTCGACATTATCAATAGGTTGTTGGATTGTAAATAAACATTATGGAAATCTTATGATGGTCCCTTTGGAGTTTTTAATGGCAAGGGATTCAGTAACCATTTTCTTTCGGTGTGATCCAACTGAGATTTGGATCTATATTATTTTTGGGAAACATCCCTAAAATGGGCTGTAGAAATAGATAGACAGTGTGGATATGCAACAAATCATCAATATGGGCCCCATGATAAGGGTAACACCCACTAAGCTGTTACTCGGGTGACACCTAATCCGCTCCCAATAAAAACAAACCCAAAAGCTATGTGGGAGTTTTACTGCAATAGCCCTACAATGTGTCTATTTTTACTTCAAATCCAATTTCTGTTCATCCTTTTCACCTTTTGACGAGAAATTGAAAATTTATGTTCCAAATGCCCCTTCGGCCGATCTGCCGGCACTATGGATTTCTCCTGGGGTAAGGTGGATTCCCCCCAAGTACATGGTGGTTAGAGGGGCATTCTTGATTATAAAATTTTCAATTTCTCGTCAAAAGGTTAAAAAAGATGAGCTGGACGAGAAATTAAACTTTTAGTAAAAATAGCAACAACTCAAGGCTATTGCAGTAAAATTCCCAAGCCTCGGATTCGGACGTTACCCCTCCCGTTGGTGTGGGCCCACCACGATTCATATGCTTTATCTAAGCCGTTTGCACATTTTTCGGACTCATTTTAGGCATGAACCCAAAAACGAGGCATGAACCACACTACAGAAAAATAACAGTGATTGAACTTCCATCATTAAAAGCTTTTTGGGCCCACAAGTTTTAGATCGAGCTGATATTTTTTATTTCACTTCATCCAGGTCTGTGTGACAATATCAATTGGTTGGATTGAAGTTAAACATTACAATGGGCCTCATGAAGTTTTAAAAATGTACACCTTCAACGAACACTACTTCTTGTGGTGTGGTCCACATGAAATTTGTATCTATCTAATTTTTGGTCCCATGCGGTAAACTGAGCTGTAAAAACGGATGGACGGCGTGGATAAAACACATGTATTATGGTGGGGCCCACAAAGCACCAGCCAGCACCGACCAGTACTGACATCAGTACTGCTGGGGTCACTACAGAATCCCAGTCCTTCCCACCGTAAAGCCCTATCTCTTAAACCTCAGGCCCCGGCCTCCCTCCAACACTTCACCTACGGACCCTAAAACCTCCATTTCGATTCTAGAAATCCAGGAAGCTGTTGAAGAAGAGATTTTGGTCGATTAATCGCCCCTACAAGAAGATCCATTTGCCGTATTTTCAAGAGCATTGGAGCCCAAACGAAGGAAAAATTCAAAATTCCCCTTTTCACGTCCGTACGTTTATGAAGCTCAAAAATTCAGTTTTTTTATTGATTGAATCTCTTCTCGATCTTGATAGAGTTATGTTTTTTCCCGTTAATATCTCTTCGTCAGTTATTTTTCATTTGGACGAAGATTTATGTTTTTTTTGGGGATTTTTTCATTTTTTTCCTTTTATGATTGTTCTACAGCATTTTCAGTGTGGGCCCTGCTTTGGTGTGTGTTTGGCATGTCATGCAACCCATCCGGCCATCACGTGGCCCACCATGCTTCAGTGGAGGTGTTTGGGTGGTTGTGCATTGTTATCTATGTTTTGGCCCACACCATTGTTAGATAGGCTTGATATCGTTAGGTGGCTCACAGCTGGCCATTGTTTTCTATGGTGTGGCCCACCATCCAGTCCAGCAGGGTGGATCCAACCATCATGTGGGTCAACCACCGAAGGGCCTTTTGGGTGGCTCTTACATTGATTTCTGTGGTGTGGCCCACCTGATGATTGCACAGGCCTGAGTTTTTTGGGGATCCCATCATCAATGTGAATGCTTTTTGCTGCTTTTTTGAATTTATTTTTCCTAATTTATTATATATTTTTTTATTATTTTAATTAAAAAAAATAGAAGTATCGTGTAGCTTATGCTACCAACCATAGAGGGCTGAATGCTACGCTATATGCTACATGCTATTTAAAACACTGAACTGGACGTTTCATCTATCTGGCACTACCATGGATGGAGCCTTCCTAAAAATCTCACCGGTCAGGTTATCCTAGCCATGCTTCAAGACTCTTAAGGATTATAATTGGATTGTTGGAAAAAAGTGCAAACAATGGTGGATAAAGTTACCCGGTTTCACAGGTAGTTACCCACCGACCCTAGTAGATTAACCACACTTAAAACCGTACATCGGATAGGTTCATCCCGCGTTAACTACTCATCGGGTATAGAATGTACACGCTGGTAGGTAAAACGTACAGAATTAACGTACCAACACTAATGGACTTGTACCTAAAAGCTACCCGATGAGTAGTTACCACCTATAAGCTACCCGGTTTCACAGGTAGTTCTGAGAATTCCTAATATTAACCTAACAACCTTTTTTCACGTTTGTTACCACCTATAAGCTACCCGGTTTCACAGGTAGTTACCCACCGACCCTAGTAGATTAACCACACTTAAAACCGTACATCGGATAGGTTCATCCCGCGTTAACTACTCATCGGGTATAGAATGTACACGCTGGTAGGTAAAACGTACAGAATTAACGTACCAACACTAATGGACTTGTACCTAAAATCCAGTACGCGTTATGTGCCATCTAAGAACAGGATTTGAGGTACATGGTCATTGGTGGGCCTCCTTGTGCTTGCATAGAATCACACCCAAATAATGTAAGAATAGTCTGATCTGGATCTCATGCCATCCAAAAGATCCCCATGTTGGTTTTCTTTAATCCAATTCAAGTTCGGGTGAGGCTCCGGTAGATTCATGACCCAACACGACTTGCTCGAATTCCTGACCCAAATATACATAATATGATAGAACCTGACCCATTGTGGTCTGAGCCAACTCCCCCCAAAGCCAAATATACATATACAACCCCAACCCAAGTTGACTGGACCTGACCCTTTAATTTCTCATACTCATCACAATCCCTTTCTACATACCCTCGTAAGTCTCTACTTGTGAGCATCTGATGTGGACATCAAGCCCTTTAGGATTTATCAGCGTAGGAGGCGAGCGACGCATGTATCTCTATGGCTAGATGATGAGCTTGGAGGATCATTCGTGACGACTTGAGGAGCATCGAAGACCTTACGCATGTGGTTCGAGACATTTGAGAAGACCCCACATTGGGAGGACATATGTAAGTTGCTTGGAGGAGATGATTGGACCGTTGGATTACAAGGATGGCGTGATCAGACTGTTGGTTTGTCGTGGCCCACTTTCATCATGCCATCATCGGAGGCCATCGGACATCTTAGATTTGCGTTTATTATATGCATTTTTACTTATTTGAGTTTTGGGTCAGTGTGTGCACGTTTTTTCGTGCGAATGTCTTTTTTTAAAATTTTTGTTAGTAGGGGTATTTTGGTAATTATGTTAATTTTGAATTTTATAAGGGTGTTGTCCTAAACCTTTTTCATTAGTTGTTGATTAATGAAAAGCAATCCTTTTGGTTTCCTCCTCCTCCTCTCTCTCTCTCTCTCTCTCTCTCTCTCTCTCTCTCGGAACTTCATCTTCTTCTCCGATCTCCTTCTTCTCTTTTTTTCTTTTGTCCCTCAGGTAATCTGTCATCTTTTCTTATCATTCTAAATCTCTATTTTGTTTGCTTCCCACAACTTGAAATTTGAGAATTGATCCAAACCCTCGTTTCTCAGATTTTCGAATCCCTCATCCGAGAAATCCTTTGATCTTTTGGACTAGTGATTCCCATTGGGCGATTGGGTTATGACCATGCAAGATCAGGAGGTTCCATCCCTCGCCGGATCCAATTCATATAATACTTGAACTTCATACTTCGTGGTTGTGATGATAGCCCGCACTGTTGCATGTTTCTTTTATGATTTTCTTAATTTATGATGGTAGATGCTGAATTCTAGATTATTATTGCTGTTTATTTCCGCTAGATTATATGTGTTCATGAGCATGCATCATAATTAGGGCATCCTGCATCAAATTTGGTATCAGAGAATAGGTTTTGCATGGTTATGTTTAGATCGAGTTACCAAATTAGGGTTTTGATTTTTAGGTCTGTTTTAGGAAATTTTCATATTTAGAAAGTTTTCAATTTTAGAAACTTTCCAATTTTAGGAAGTTTCCTAATTTGGAAAATTTTCAGATTTGAATTGTCTTCTGTTTTAATTCAGTAATTGTCAGTCCACTATACTTAGATTCATATCATTCACATTGTGAGTCATCCAATCCATAGAGTCGAGTTTAGGAAGAACTTAGGACAAGTCCTCCGTTGTGTGTGCCCATTCGTTTTGGTCATGGTTTTGGATTACACATCACTACTATGAATTAGGATCAGATTTTGGAGGCTTTGGCCGCCATATCCCGATGTCTGGACCACATTGAAAACTATTCTAGAAAATCCTTCCAGAATCTCAGCGACAAATTAGAGGCATTCAACCAGACTAACCCTAACTATGGAAAAGAGGATCAACATTATGCCTTGGTGAACAACAAGTTGGGTCCAAACATGATGTTTATGAATTGGAAGAGTACGTGCCTGACATAAGGAGTGATGAAATGGAAGAAATTGAGGCATCACTTATCATCTTTGATGATGCAGAAGTGTGTGCTAGTGATGAAAAGGTTGAAGAGTTTGAGACCGCACCACTTCTAGGTGTCATGTGTGATTTGATTGATGTAGTCTCCCAATTTACGTCTCTTACCGTAGTGAACACAAATGAAATTGAAGAAGACACTAGTGAGCATATGATGGTAGACAACCACATGACTTGTAATATCCCACCAGATGATTTATGGGATAAATTTTCACCCAAATGGGACATTCAACACACAATCTATCTTGTCCCTGGATCAATCCTGTCAAGCTTTCCTCCATACCAAGTGAACCCCGTAGAAAATACAGAAATGCAGCGTTAATTTGATAAATTTCTCGGGGAAGAATTTAATAAGGAAAATTTGAGTTGGAGTTTTGTTTTGTGTGCCATGCTTGCCCTTTTCACTTCCAAAAACATTGGCATGTGGCGCACATGTGGCACATTCTGACCATCCATAAATCTCGGTGCGATGTAATCCTGGCATGATGGTCATAGCCCCCATCCTGCATCTTGATGACATTTTGGACAGAATGGCTGATGCCAAGATCTGTTCAAGACTTGGTATTAATAGTATGTGTTCTCAAGTGTTGGGATACTTGAAAATCATCATTGTTTATAATACTTATAATGAGAATCAACACCTCTATCAGTTAGAGCGGATGCATGGAATCTTAAAGAATAATAAGTTATGTGTAACCCATGGGAAGTATTATTTTATTTCAGTTTCCCAAGTTCTAGATCATAGGGTTGTTTATTTTCATAGGATTGTTTATTTCGAGTCTATTGCTTTTTCAGCGCGTCCTTTAGTTTCACCCATGTCTGTCACCCAAAGGTTTTCAGAGTCAGCCAATGCATTTGCAAGACATATTCACGAATTGCATACATATATTAGACAACGAATTAATAGAAGCAATGGCAATTATAAATGTTCAGCTGACTCTTATCGTAGATCTTAAGACTCACAGGAACGAGGCTATGTAATGGTGAGGATAAGGCCAGAGCGGTTCCACAGGGCACCGCTAAGAAATTACAACCGCGTAGTGCTGGACCATTCAAAGTATTGCAAAGAATTGGGTCCAACACGTATAGGACAGACCTCGCACTTGAAATGAGCATTAATCCAATGTTTAATGTGGAAAATCTAGTCCATTCCCCTAATTCTACCACTGGTCCTTCTTCTCTTTCGTGGCCATTTTATGATTTTGCTTCACAACCTACCACACCCCTTCCCCCACCTATTGATCGCAAAGAGGAAATTAAGGAAGTTGTGGATGAAGAGATAGTTTCCACGAGAGGAGGAGGTTTCCAAAGGTATCTTGTCAAATGGAAGAATAGATCACCGTCAGAATCTACGTGATTGACTGAAGTGGAGTTGCAGAACGTTGATCCGGATTTGCTAGAGCGCCACAAGAGTTTTATCTCGCCAGAGTCAAGCTCTTCTCAGATGAGGAGAATGATGCGGACATCAAGCCCTTCAAGGTTTATCAGTGTAGGAGGTGAGCAACGCCTGTATCTCTATGGCTCGATGATGAGCTTGGAGGATCATTCGTGACGACTTGAGGAGCATCGAAGACCTTATACATGTGGTTTGGGATATTTGAGAAGACCCCACATTGGGAGGACATGTGTAAGTTGCCTGGAGGAGATGATTGGACCTTTGGATCACGAGGATGGCGTGATCGAACCGTTGGTTCATCGTGGCCCACTTTCATCGTGCCATCGTCGGAGGCCATTGGGCATCTTAGATTTGCATTTATTATATGCACTTTTACTTATTTGAGTTTTGGATCAGTGTGTGCACGTTTTTTCGTACGAATTTCTTTTTTTTGAAATTTTGTTAGTAGGTGTATTTTGGTAACTATGTTAATTCCGAATTTTATAAGGGTGTTGCCCTAAACCTTTTTCATTAGTTGTTGATTAATGAAAAGCAAGCCTTTTGATTTCCTCTCTCTCTCTCTCTCTCTCTCGGAACTTCATCTTCTTCTCCGATCTCCTTCTTCTCTTTTCTTCTTTTGTTCCTCCAAGCTTCTTCCAGGTAATCTATCATCTTTTCTCATCATTCTAAATTTCTATTTTGTTTACTTCCCACAACTTAAAATTTGAGAATTGATCCAAACCCTCGTTCCTCAGATTTTCGAATCCCTCATCCGAGAAATCCTTTGATCTTTCAGACTAGTGATTCCCATTAGGCAGTTGGGTTATGACCATGCGAGATCGGGCGGTTCCATACCTCGCTGGATCCAATTCATACAATACTTGAACTTCATATTTCGTGGTTGTGATGATGGCCCACATTGTTGCATGTTTCTTTTATGATTTTCTTAATTTATGATGGTATATGCTGAATTCTAGATTATTATTGCTATTTATTTCTACTGGATTATATGTGTTCACGAGCATGCATCACTAATTAGGGCATCCTGCATCTTTTAGCTTGTCCAATAGTTCTAAAACATGCTTTCCAATACTTTCTTCTTGTTGTGCTTGAGGTGTGCATGTGCTGATGATATTAATTATCACTTTGCCCATGATTGTTTTAATTATCACGTCTATTGCTAGTTCTCCTAATCTTTGATATTCTGTCCCCCATCTTTTTGCTTTTTGCTCATTTCCACTTCGTCTCCTACAAGGTATTCAATAATGGTAATGGTGGGCATAATGGCCAGCATTATGGCCGTTGATTACAGGCCATAGCGGCCATTATGGCCCTGTAATGGTCATTTTTTTTTTCAAGGGAAGAAAAGGTATCGGCCTTGTATTGGTCATTGCGGCTGTTACAGACAATTTTTTTTTTTCAGAATGACCGTTATGGCCCTGTATTGTATAACACCTCCCATTGTCACTATTATGGTGGTTACACAACTGTTTTTGAATATACCATGGTATCTTGCAAGCATGCCATATTAACCCTCCACTTCACCGTATCCGCCAACTCCATACTCTCATTTGACAAAGTTCCCACATTCCAAGTGGCATGATGGATTTTTCTCATCTGAATGTGCTTCTCTATCTGTACTCTTCCAGTCTAGTACAGGAACCCTAGTCCATTTGCACCGCAACCTTAGGGTTTAAAGATTTTAGTGTGTTGTTGCTAGGGAGCACCCTAGCCTGACTAAGGTGCCATTTGATAAATTGAAAAATAAGCTCTGAAAATTAAGTGCTGAATTGTAATTTTGAAATAATTTTAGGGTTATTTTAGTCAAAAGTAAAAAGAAATTTTAATGCACCACTACTTTCAGCATTTAGCCTTTAGCATTAAGTGAAGGGAGGGGAGTTGAAAAAAGACTCATATTGTCAGTGAAAATTAATTTAAGCACTTGATCATCTGGATTTGCCAAGCGATCTGCTCGGAATAAGTTTTATCAAATGGCACCTAAGACTCAAAACAGGATTCATTCTGCTTGCCTGATATCAACCCTCATTTACCCAAACCGAGGAATGGTATGTGCAAATGCTACCGACAGGTGCAATTGCTACTAGGTGGATTTTTTGCTGTAGCTAATTTGTTTTTCAGCCACCTACCCTCTCTCTCTTTCTCTCTCTGTTTTTTTTTTTTTTTTATTCTTTTGGATGATTAATGTTTCACTAGTTCTGAATTTTTTTGTTTTTCGTTTTCGTTTTACTCCTGTCCATACTTTGAATTTGCCACAGATGATGGGCTTGACGCTTCAAAATCCAACCATTATCTTTCAGCAAGGAAATGCAAAACAGAGGCCGTCATTTCCTCGAAGTTATGGGGAGAATGCTATTATCAGAAAGAAGAAACTGCCAGCTCCAAAAATCTCATGCCACACAATGACCGAAAATATTGAGAAATCGTCAATCACACCTCAAAATCGGACATTTCCTCTCATGGTATGGAGTTAATAAGCTGCTCACTTTAGCTTTACGCTTTCTATCCAAGATATTGTTTATTCTGGTCGTTCCTTTTCTTTGACTGTAACTGAGAATTTTCATAGATTGTATAGTTATAAATGTAACCATTCAATCAATTGGCATTTGACTTAGTATCGATGTTAAATAAATTTATAGAACTAATGTGCTCGGATATTTGTTCAAGAATGGATTGTTTTGGGGATGCGAGTAGCCCGCGACCCCCACCCACACGAAGTTCTTGTGATTGGAAGCTATGTGCGGCCCACCGAGATGTCCGTTAGAAATCCATCCTACCCATCAGTTTCTCCTGCTCATGTTAGGGCATGATCCAAAAAATGAGCCAGATTCAAAACTCAAGTGGACTGAACTACAAGAAACAGTGGGATGGAAATGCCCATCATTGAAACTGTCCTGGGACCCACCATGACATTTATATGCCATCGAAACCGTTCATAAGGTCATTCTAATTGGGATGAATTGAAAACACAAATATTAGCTTGATCCAAAACTTGTGTCCCCATAAAAGGTTTTGATGGTGGGCATTCCATCCTCATTTCTTCCTGCAATGTGGTCCACTTGAGTTTTGGATCTGGCTCATTTTTTGGGATTGTGTCCTAACATGAGAAGGAGAAACTGATGGACTGGGTGGATTTCTCATAGATATCTTGGTGGTCCCCATGTAGCTTTTGACGGAAGGAAGTTCCTATAGGCAGGGGTTGTAGGCAACTCGCGTCCTTGTTTTTTTAATGGGTAGTTGTTTCATTTCTATGGATCATTGTTCTAATAATTAAATTCAATGTTAAGAGTTGTTAGGATTATACTATGGTGGCTAGATTACAAAATGTGAAATGGGTACGAAACGGAGACGGGAAATGCCTTATGACTAGACGCCTTTGGTATGGGAAATGCGATTTATATAATACAAAATAAAAGTATAATGAAATTCACAAAATAAAATTACTGCAAATTCGAAATCTTGAAGAGTCAAGAGAGAAAGCAATTGTCATTCAGATATTTTCTCAAAAACTTTGGGAGCATAGTTTAAACTTCAAAAAGAAAAAGAAAAAAGAAGAGGTATTTTCAATAGGGTCGTTGCTTGGGCATCATATAAGAGTATGAATGCATGACAGTAAGGAACCTTTTACCCATGCTAGTGACATAAAACAATAGGTTTTGAGCGGGTTCCATAAATTTGTTGATTCTCACATGATGAATGAAGTGGAATCTTGAAACAAATTGTGATGGAAGAAAATAAGTCTGAAACCTCCAAGTACCTTCTTCCTCCCACCCACTGCCATACCACTCGTTCCAGCAAACCGGAGGAAGCCTGCCAGATTCGGGAAAAATCTTCCTCTTGTGAGAGGTGTTGCAATAGTGACAAGTGCGAGTGGAAGACACATTGATGATAGAAAAAGAGGAAAATTCGGTGCCAGAACATAGAGGTAAAGGAAAATGCAGCGGCGATGCCTAGAACATAGAGGTAAAGGAAAGTGCAGCGGCGACAAGTCAAAGGGCATTGGAATGCCTCACCTTGCTAGCGAGGAAGGGTGGGCATTTGTTTTTAGGAAGAAGAAATGCAAGAAGAATGATGGAGGTAGAAGTCTTCGAGCTCATCTGATCCTCTTCTGTTGAGTGCTTCCTGCCTGAGTGGTTCGAGAATCATCTAGGTGCTATTTTTGGTAGATGTTGGTGAGTCATGGACGTCGTCATCTCGTGGGACAAGAAGACTATGGCTAAGTGAGGGTTTGATTTTGTTCACTTGCAAACAATGGAGGAGTTGGATAGCGTGATCGATGAGATTCATGGTCAGTTGATCCAGGGTAAGGCGTTTCTAGTGCAAGAAATCGCATTATGAGTCGGATTCATTGATGAGCGAGGGACTTCAGACAGATTGGGGGGGGGGGGGGGGGGGGGGGGGGGGGGGGGGAGCCGATAGTAGGGGAGGGAGTTCAGGTGGGATAGTGAAGAATAAGCTTACCGAAAGGCACGGTAAAATCATCAGGGGGACAAATGGGTAGATTAGGAGGGGGCGAGGGGTGGAGAAAAGGGGTTTGGGTACCAAAATCTTTTGTAGAGGTAGTAATGGGGAAGGAGATTGGAGTGGACACGAGTTGGGAGGAACCACCAGTGGAGAGAGGATCTTAGGAGAAGTCAGACATTTTCATGGCCCTTTCATGGCCTGGGCTTGTGTTTGGGGGAAGTCACACCCCTAGATCCCGCAACTGAAAATGGGGAGGAGATCAATGTGGCCCGGATTTACATTAGGAGGAGATCAATTTGGTAAGATGCAAAATCAATTGCAATTTGGGTTGGGGAGGAGAGGATAGAGTGTTCCTAACCGTCCACTCATTTTTGATTGATCCCCGGTATGGTAATACATACAATAGTAGAAACTCCATACAGTTGATCTTTTGCACCCGCTTCAAGCCATGATGACTAATCAATCAATCTTGGGGTAAACAGTTTCCACTGCTTATGTTTACTTCTACCTTACTCTCGTACATAGGGAATGAGAATCAATCTTCTTACTGCGAATTCATAAGCTGTTTTGTTTCACTCATATAACTATCTGGTTTAACTCATTGACCCGAATGATGAATAAAAAAATAAAGATATCTATTCAATACATTCAACCTCCTTCCTTTATTTCTAGGAAAGAGGTAAAAGTTCAAGTTCCAACGAAGCACACGTAGAGATATTGATAACACACATGGAGTTAATGGTATTTCATAACTAATAGATTGAGCAGCAGTTCGTAGACCACCTGAAAAGGAATGAGGGAACTTAGTTGGGAAGTGATGTGCAGATGGGTGTGGAGTGGTTGAAGTAAGATGAGGGTGGTAAATTGGGAAGAGTCGGCCATCGGAGAGTAGGGGAAGGAATAACTTCCTGGTACTCTAATGGAGCACCTGTAGGAGGGGTATGTGCCAGTTCAGGAAAGGGGAAGCAAAAAGGTTGGGGTAAGTGGCTTTTGCCTGTACAGGGGTAGGTGGAGACGATAGGATAGTGGGTGACATGGAGGCATCCCAACCATCCACGCGTTCCAATTTGTCGCTTCTGGTCAGGGATGAAGAGATATCAAGTGCAGAGGTTCGGGCTGGTGGTCAGGTTCGAGAGGAGGGTTGGAAGGTTACTCAGGTTTGGGAGAAGGATCGGGGGACAGATGGACCAATGGGAGAGGATCGGGTATTGAATGTTAGGCCTAGTCCCTGCTTCGGACTATGCTTAGAGCCTCAAACTGGGCTGCATGCGAGAGGTTGGCCTCTTAGGCCGACACGTGTGGTGGCTATTAATGAAGGTAGCAATTGTCAGGTTGGTTTGTCTCCTCAATTATTTATAGACTATCAAGCTACATGTTTGTATCTAGAGGTCTGGGCGATGGATAAAGGGCATCCAGAGGTTTGGTTGAAGATTATAAGCATCAATGATGATTTTGACACTCCAATCTTCGCCACATGTCAGCTGAGTTGGGATTTTGATATGGAAGGCCATCCTTCCACACATGTATTGAGGGATCTAGATCACTTGGCACTCATGCATCTTTTGACACGAGGAATTTTTTTTTTTAATCCAAGATCAGCACAAGTCACTCTCTTCAAACCGCATGCGGGAACTTAATTAGGACTTTGTAAGTAGAGGGGGAAATGAGAAGCCTTTTTATTATTATTATTTTGGAGTAGAGCCCGATGCAAGGTTTCACTGTGTGTTTGCAGATGAAGGTCAGGACTAGGAGACGGGTGCAAATAACCTCCGTGAGGGATCAAATTCTGAGGTTGAGTAGGATAGGAGGATGTTGTTCCCATTTATCGAAGATGTTTCGATGTTCTAAGCCGATCCCATTGTGGCTTTTTAAGTTCTTCTTCCCCTCTGACAAAGTAGCTACGTGGAGAATTTCGATGATGTACTAGATGTTACACCCGATATAGGTAGTGAGGGAAACCTTGGATGGGATTAGTGAAGCTCCTCAATGTTTCTTGTTGGACGACACAAGCCATGTCAATGGTGGGGGCTCCCTTTATGACAATGGAGGAGTGGGAATGGTACCAATACGTGTTAGAGATTGTGGGAATATTGGTAGGGCTATCTTTTGGAGCGGGAGATGACGATGTTCAAGGCTTCGTCCAATTTGTTGAGGAAAGAGGTACATAGAAATTGAATGAACTATAGAGATAGAATCTATCAAGAACCCTATGGGATGTAGAGAACTCGATTTAGAATATTCCATCAATTATGACTCCACCAGTAAGCTCAGTGGAGGGAAGAAGGGAAGGGGCTTCAGAACAGTTTCCCAATGAAGGTGCTCAGTTGGCATATTAGGGGGCTTAGAAGCGAGGAAAAAAGGATTCTAGTTAGAGAGGCATGTAAAAAATATAAGGTTCAAATTTTAGCTTTATGAGAAACCAAGATCGAAGCTTTTGACAACAAAATTCTTAATTCCTTGTAGGTATAAGAATATAGGTTGGGTTGCATTGAACATGGAAGGTTCTTCAGGGGGAATTGTAGTAGCATGGAACAAGGATCTGTGGGTTTCGGAAGATGTATTTCTTGGCTCTTTCTCAGTATTTGTTCTGCTCAAGGAAGTTTGTTCAAGTTTTAGATGGTGCTTCACTGTAGTTTGTGATCCGTGTCTTCCAGTTTGTAGAAGTTTACTGTGGGCAGTGTTGAATATAGTTAGAGCGAAATTTAATCACCCATGGGTGACTTCAATGTAATAAGATTTTCACACGAGAAGTCAGGTGGAAGCAGAATCACTAGAGGTATAAAAAGTTTTAAGGAATGGTTAAGTCAGAACGATATGGTCGATATCTTGTTGGGGGGGTTAAATTCACTTGGTCCAATGGGAGGGCTGATCCGATCATGTTTAGATTAGATAGATTTATGCTATCGCTTGATTGGATAGATAAGTATCCTTTGGTTTCGTCATTTGGTCTCCCCAGGTCCATTTCCAACTACTGTCCTATTTTGTTGGAGGTGGTGGAAGATAGTTGGGGACCTAAACCATTCTGGTTCGAACTTATGTGGCTAGAAGTGGAAGGTTTTGCAAATGTTGTTAGAAATTGGTTATCTTTTAATATCACAGGATCAACTGGTTATTGTCAAACTTAAAAACTGAAACTTCTTAAGGGCAAGTTGAATGAGTGGAAGAGGTAGCTCTTAAACAAAAGAAATGAAGATGCGGAAAGTGCTTTGAACAAAATTCATCAACTGGATATCAAGGAAGATGGGGGAGAGCTATTTGAAGAAGACCGGCAAGGCTCTGCGTATTTATATGCAGGAGTTTACTCCAAGCATCTGAAGGAAGAAGAGATCAAGTGGCGGCAGAGATCAAGGACTCTTTTGCTCAAAGAAGGCGATGAAAATACATGTTTCTTCCATAGTATTGTGCAAGGGCACGCAACAATCGGATAAGCAGTTTGATGGTTGATGGCCACTGAATTGAAGAGAAGGATCAAATTTGCTCTACCATTGTGCGCTTCTATTAAAGGTTATTAGCTATCGAGGGAAGGAGGAGACCTTTGTTGGATAACTTGCCATTCCTCTGTTTAGTGAATCAGGACCCTCTTGAGAAGCCAATATTAGAAGAAGAAATCAACTCTGCTGTTGATTCTTTGGGTAAAGATAAAGCCCCGGGCCTCAATGGCTATCCTATGGCCTTTTATGGAGTTTTTAGGGAGCTTCTTAAGAGGGATGTGGTGTAATTGTGAAAGAATTCTTCGAAACAGGTAGGCTTGCAAGGGATGGGGGCCTCTTTCATAGCTATCATTCCCAAGAAATGAGTTCTCTTAAAAATTATCATCCAACTAGTTTAATGAGCAACCCCTACAAGATCTTGGCAAAAATCTTTGCTTCTAGATTCAGATTGGTGCTAGCTTTGGTCATATCAGAGAATCAAAGTGCTTTCGAGGCAAACAAACATATATTAGATAGAGCCTTGCTTGCCCATGAATGCATAGATTTGAGACACAAGGAAGGAAAAAAGGTCGTGGTATGCAAATTAGACAGAGAAGGCCTATGATCACATGGACTAGGGGTTTCTTGAGTACATGTTGAAAAGAATCGGATGCGGAACAAATGGATTCTTTGGATGCGTGTATTCTTCTTTTTGGCTTGTTTTTTAGTTTTGGTTAATGGCTCACTAAAAGGCTTTTTTAATGCTTCGAGGGGCTTAAGGCAGGCGGGCCTTACAGATGGTTTTAAAGGAGCTCATGATGGGGGAAGTCATCTTCAATTTGCAGACAACACAATTCTTTTTTGTGATGCAGACATTACAATGGTGGATAACCTAAGAAATATTTTGGGGTATTTTGAAGAGGTGTCAGGCCTAAAAATCAATGTGAAAAAGAGCGAAATGCGAGGCATTGGGATTCCCAAAGAAGAGGTGTTGGTGTTCGTAGATTTTTTCAGATGCGGGATATGGGATTTTCATCATCTTACTTGGGGCTTCTGTTATGCATAGGTAAACCGGCGAAACACTCATGGAGTAAGGTGATGGAAAGATGTGATAGAAAAGCTATCCAAGTGGAAGGGTCGTCACTTATTATTGGCAGGTTGTATTACTCTTATTAAGGTGGCACTTTCCAAACTTCCACTTTATTTCATGTCTTTATTTAAATGCCCGAAGACAGTTCTGGATAGGCTTGAAAAACTGAGGTGAGACTTCCTATAGCAAGGGGCAAAAGAGAAGCATAAATTCCACTTGCTTAAGTGGGAAGTTGTATGTAAACCATCATCGATAGGAGGTGCAGGAATTTGAGTGTTGGAAAATGTGAATGTGGCACTCCTAGGAAAATGGTTATGGAGATTTGGGTTTGGAGATGGCAAGATGTGGAGAGAAGTTCTTGTATCTAACCATGGTGTCCAAGAGGGGGGTTGAGAGGTCAAGCAGTCTTTGCATTATTGAGCTTCAGGTATTTGGAAGGCCATTAATTCAATAGCTCCTTTGTTTAGATCCGGAGTGGCTTTTTCTCTTGAGGATGGCTCATGTATACGTTTTTTGGGAAGACTCTTGGTGTGGAGAAAGGCAATGAAGAATATATCAGTTACTGACTGCCTTTGCATATGGATGGAGGAGGTGTGTGGTGTCCCCCTTGTTGAAGAGCACTAACAGATGAGGAGGCGACAAATTTAGCACTTCTTTTGAAGCGGTTTCACAACATTCATCCCTCTTTGGCTCTTGAAGATCACATGGTATGGATGATGTCACCTAATGGAAATTCTCAGTCAAATCCTTCTACAAGATGCTTTGAGATTCATCAACCTCAAGTTCACAAAATCTTTTCCATGCCTTTTGGTTCTATGAGGTGCCTCCTAAGGTGGCTTGTCTCACTTGGTTGGTTCGTCGGAAGAGAATCTTAACAATAGACAATCTTCAGAAAGATCGATGGTCCTGCCCAATATTTGTTTATTGTGTATGAGAGATGCAAAATCGATAGATCATGTCTTTATCCATTGCTCTTTTGTGCAACATATATGGTATGAGTCTGGATCCTCTGTTGGCTGCAAAACAGGAAAACCCTGTTTGCAGCCTTTTTATTGGTCCACGTCATCACACAACATCACATCCTCAGTGTGATGTGGACCAATAAAAAGGCTGCAAACAGGGATTTCCTGTTTGCAGCCAACAGAGGATCCGAATTCATATGGTATATGTTCCTAGAAGCCTTTGGTATGCAATGGGCTATGCTTCAAGTAGTCAACAAGTTGTTTTGTGTGTGGCATGGAATCCCAATTCCTCAGTCTTCGCTATCGTCTTGGCATCTCGTTTTGTTAGTGATCCTGTGGAATACTTGGAGAGCACAACAATCGATGCTTTTGCAACAAATGTCGATCGTGGGGAGATAGCATGGCAGTCTAAGAGAGATGTAGCAGAATGGGTTCCTGGGATGTCAGGGGTTTCCGATGTAAATGTTCATGAAATTTCTATGTTTGGATTGTGAAATTAGGCTGTAATTTGGTCTGTTTTTCAGGATGTATTCTTTGCTGCTTTGATGTTTGTCATTGCAGTTCATCAATAAAAACAGTTACTTTTATCCTTCAATTTTTTTTTTTTGTTGATTTATAAAAACAAGAATGGATAGATGGAAGCGGGGCTTTTCGAAGCCAACTTAGGTGGACTATGTTAAAATTGACAGTGGGACACTGTCTGGATTGATGAGGACATGCATGGAGCCAGGAATATGGGTTAGATTAGGGGAGATCATACTCTTCGGTAGCACGCTGTTGTTTTTGAACGTGTTTTGATGAAGCAGTGATTGGAATGCATGAGGTGGTAGCCATGTGTTGTGCATGGTCTGTTGGCATTATCAATTTTAGCATTTTGTTTTTTTAGTTTCTAATGACTATTCCTATGGCTAGTGAGTTGGACCATTCTTATGGTCAGAATTTAAATTGCCTGGCTGGTTTCTAGAGGTGGAGGGATTTTCAATTGGGCTGTTCTTTTGGAACTCCTTGTGTCAGGTGTATAGGCTTCTAATTGCATATGGATGTACCCTAATGAAATGGAGGAAGGAGAAATCTGATTAGTGGGGGATGTATATAAATACCTTGCATGGTTTATATCTGATATGGGAGGAAGAAGAAATCTGGTAAGTGGGGGATGATGCATATAAATACCTTGCATAGTTTATATCTGATATGGGACTTCTCTTTTCTGTTAACAACATTGTCATCTAAACGAGATGTTTTTGGTTTGTGAAATGCTTTGTTCTGCCTTGTTTTTCTTCTTCTCATTCTCTGATGCATTTTGTTCCCCTGTAATAAACCTATATTACATCTGGAAAAGAAAGCATCATTTGCACATGCATGTAAGGTTATCATTATCATCATCTAAACCTTATCCCAACTAATTGGGGCTGGCTACATGAATACTGTTTTGCCTTTCCACTCTATCAGGGCCATAACTTCAGTTAGGCCATCGGTTACCCAAGTGTTACAGCAACCGGGCATTGTTATGGCCTGTGGCTTCCAGGGGACGCTATAGCCAACCCTTGCCTATTTCTCACTGCATCCGGGTTCCAATGCAGCGCGTCACTTACAGCGAATGCCAGCTGCCAACCTGACACAACCCGCCTCCTTTATCTGGGCTTGGGACTAGGAATGAGATCACAAAACTCCCAGTCTCCCACAAGCACTATGTCATAGACTTTCACATAGGTGATTACAATCAAGTGCTATCTAATAAGTTATTTTACATAGGTCAATTACAATCAATGATTTTCCTCATGCAGGTAAGGTTACCAATGAATTCTAATCTTGCTATGGTTGGTTGATTGCTAAACTGAATAAAACCCATTGATGTGGAAACTTGGAATGCTAAATTATGTGCATGCTAGAAATCCCTGAACCTGGACTGCGTCATGCACATGCTAGTATTTCTACTCAAGCACATTTCTTTCAACCGGACCAAATTGCCTTTTCTCTATCTGTGCCCTGAATTTCATCCTTGCCTCTATGCATTTTCTCATGGTAAGAAACAGTATATGTTTTATTGGAGATATGTCCTGTTTGGAAACTCATTGAGAAAGTGGATCTTAAGGCTGCACTGATTAGTTGACCTGTATGAAATTACTTATGTGTATCTCATGATTTTGGGATGGTTCGGTCTTTTATAGATCAATGGGTGTACTGGCAAAATGGGGAGGGCGGTTGCAGAAGCAGCAGTTTCTGCAGGGCTCCAGTTAGTTCCTGTATCATTCAGCAGTTCAGAAGAATCTGGTCAAATTGTACAAGTAGGTGGCACGGAGATCCAGGTACATGGCCCAATTGAAAGGGAGAGCATCCTCACTTCTGTCTTTGATGAATATCCAAATGTTATTGTGGTGGACTATACCGTGCCCGACACAGTGAATGGTAAATGATTTATAAAATCTTCCGTTCAGTTTATGCTATTTCTGTTCATGTTAAAGGGTTTGGTAGTAAGTCAGGGGCAGTTGGGATCAATTCCAAATTGGCATTCTGCTTGTTTGAACTCCTAGTTGAAAAAAATGAAATTGCATTTTTTGGGATGGAAAGGTAGCCCCTGTAACTGGGTTTCATTTTCCATCAACTCCAAATGTTTGGTGAGTTCAAAACAGAGCAACTCTTTGAGTCTTTGACATATTCAACCAAATGAAAGTTTCAGCAGTATTTCCAAATGCTACCAAACTTTGAACTAGTTGCCTAGTAAGGGAGCCTCATTTTGCATCTGCCTTAAGTTGATACACCATTCTTCCTACTTTTCTAACATCGTTCTATCTCATCTGGTACCTCATAGGGATAAACGATATGGATACAGTACAGAATATGTTACTTTCTGCTATGCTAATAAAAGCTAAGCTAATAAAGTGTACCATCAAATGACTAAATATGGATATAGATATTTAGATCTCTTATTAATTATTAATGACTAATGATCCTTTGATTTGTAATAGAGTAATGTTCCATGTAAGATATGAAGTAGATTCATCTAGGCACTTAATACATTGAGATATGACCATGGTGTCCCGTAGCGGTATCGGTGGGCGTAACGGTGCCCACCGTTTCCGATACGGATATGGGCCATATCGGTCCAAATTTTTTTTTTTTTTGCCAAAAAATTCTAAAAAAATATGGATTAAATCCAGAAAATTCCAAACATCCCAAATATGCATTCATTTATAATTTTGAACATGTTTATGGTGGTGAAGCGGTCTACTCTTTGGTGAGAAAGCTGTATCGGGCTGTCTGATGAATTTATGAAGCTGATAAACTGGAATTAACTGCAAAACTTATAAATTCAAATTTCTAACTGTCTATTATAAGTAACACATATTATCCAACCTTTAAACCAGAATTTTTTTTTGAAAAAAATGAATTTCCCTAATTTTTAAAATTATTCCGAAATTAATCTGAAATTGATGCAACTATTGTTTAAATTGATTCCATAATATATACAAATGTAACAAGACATTAATGTAAACACAACCAATGCATTGACAAAGTAAAACAAGCAAGAGAGTTGAGAAATATTCTAGTTTTGACTGAATGAGTATCCTCCAATGCAGTTTTGACTATTGAACTTCAACGCAATGCAAGCTATCCTATATGGCCTAGATCTATATGAGGATTCAATAAAATCTAGAAAATAGCTAACTGGACTCAACAAACTATGACCCCTACACAGAGGCGGAACGCGGGTCGAGCTGCGCGGTCAGCTCACCGGGGGTGCAGGGGGTGGCGCGCCCCTGCCTGGGGTTCGGGGCGGAGCGCCCGAAAGCCCAACGGTTTTTTTTTTTAGGGAGGGGAAACTAGAAGAAAATCGAAAAAAAAAGTCATTTTTTTCTACAAAATGGGGACTCTTGTGTGTCTAACCAATATAGTAAAATAGGCCGATCTGCAAACACTGGTTTTTAGCAAAAGAATAGATTAGAAAAGAAATGGGAGAAGAAAAGTGTGAAAAAATAAAAAAACATCAAATTTATATATAAAAAAAAAAATCCGTTTTCCGACCGTTACGGGGGCTGTAACGGCCGTTTTGGGGCGTAACGGCCGTTACGCCCCCCGTAACGGCCGTTACGCGTTACGGGCCAAAAATTTGGAGGTCCCCATTTTGGACCCCGTATCGCGTAACGGCTTCGGCCGTTTCCGTTACGTATTGGCCGATACGGCCGATACGTAACCGTTTTGGCCTACCTTGGATATGACACGGAAGCTAGCAGGACATCACGACACATGATACCTCCCGTTGGTAATACAATACAAAGTTCTACTATCATTTTTTGAAGATCAATGAAGATTTTGTGATGGAAAAACAAGAAAGGCCGATAGAGGCAAGATTACAAACAAAAGATGGCGAAGAACCATCTTTTAGAACAAAGCCAAGCCCATTCCCTAACTCTTAAATTATTATTATTATTATTATTATTATTTTTTTTTTTTAATTTCCAAAATGTATTCAAAAGAAAAGAACTATAGAAGAGAAATACAAGAAATCATCCCAGAAACAACAGGGAAGACATTCCCCATGGTCTCCTTAATAGATCTTCAGGATTGTCCATACGACTTTTGATGCTTGGGCCCATTCAATTGCTCATCTTTTTGCTTCGAGGAGCTCCACTTCTTGTGGACATGATTTTTCCAGATTGAAAAGGTCGATGGCGTTCAAACCAAACTGCCCACAGCATTGCGAGCAGTGATAATTTCCACATCCACAGCCTCTTCTTTCAACCATTCCGCCTTGCCATGCTGCTTGTTCAAGAACTCCATCATGGAGTGTGGCATAACCTGTTCCACCTGAAAAGGGTGAACGAGCTTCCACCAAATCTCTTGTGCAAGGGGGCAGTGAATTGATAGATGATCTCCCGTTTCTGCATCCCGACGGTACATGATGCACCCGTTCAGAATGATCGGCCTCCATTTCCTTAAGTTACCAATTTCTGCTTGGTAAAAAGATTTATAAAGACAAAATACCTTGTACACGGATCTACAACAAAATTCACACATATAGATATTCTACCCTAAACCCATTTCTCTAACTAGAGCATCACTGGAGATGACTGACAGTTTCTTTTGTCTGGAATAAATCTGTGATCTTATCAATAGATGAAATGCGAGGTAGACTGAAGCCCATCAAGTAACTTCTTATGAACAAAGAGACCTCTAAACAACCACAATTTGCTTTGTCCCATCACTGAAAGCAGGATCAAGAACATTCAAATAGCACCGACTGTGATGAGGTGTAGGGTTGAAATTTTAGTTCCCAAACCAAGGATCAATCTCTGAGCAGTACTGCAGGCTACGAAACATTAGTCCTTTAACGTATGATAGTCTATGAAATTGAGAATTAGGGTTACAAAATTTCTAAGTAGCTTTTTATACATTATTAACTTGGAACTGGAGAAATGGAGCGTATTTCTCACTTGGAAAAATTAAACAGATCTAAAAACATATTTTGAAGACTGAAAATGTCAATTCTCCTCACCAAAAAAAGAAAAAAGAAAAAGAAAAAGAAAAAGAAAAAGAAAAAACTGAACATCTCAATGTTTCTTGATGAACAAAAAAGGTTCAGAGAAGAAAAAAGAAAAAAACCTTCGCAGTTTACACAACTATATAATGAATTCCCAATATATGTATGCTTTCTCAATGGAGACATGGAATTTTGAAACTCTCCATCTTTCTCCATTGCTTCCCTCAATGACCTTACCCAGTTTATAACCTTTTCCTCCTTTCCATTCTCTCATGCATTGAGGTCTTTTGGCATGGTATCAAGAACAGGAGCTTAATAGTAACTTGTTAGTGTTTCTTTTCATTATTCACCACCACCACTGTCGTAGTCATTTTCCAGCTATTCAGGGTTGGCTTCATGATTTGGTTGGGAAAGATTTGATAATCAGCTGCCACCTGACATCAACCCTTCTCCTTTACCTTGGCTTGGGACCAGCTGGCATGTCTCTATCCGGCGAATTTCTGGATAGTCTTCACCTTTGTTAGGTTAAAAAAAGCTAAGGTGTCGCTTTCGTTACAACTCATTAATGTTTCTTTTCATTAATCACCACCACCACCACCATCATAGCCCTTCCGAGCTATTCACATTTGGCTTCATGGTTTGGTTCGGAAAAATTTGATGACCAGCTGCCCACCTGACATTAGCCCTCTTTTACCTTGGCTTGGGACCTGCTGGCATGTTGCTACTGGGTGAATTTCTGGATAATGTTTACCTTTGTTACATTAAAAACATGAACTACATAAATTAGGCAAAAAGAAATAAGAAAATACATCTATAGCCCTTTAGATAGTTTTCCACCCTACTTATTGAAAGAAATATTTAAATCACCAATAAGAAAAGAATAATTAATTTATCGATGAGAAAAGATTTTTTTTTTTTTTTTTTCTAGTTTCTAATTAGATAAATTTTGTTTTATATCTCCAAATAAGTTGATCATATCTAAGCATATTTTGATGTTAAAAATAAAAAGAAAGAAAAGACAAAAGCAAGCATATTATTATTTGGTATATCTCTTCACAAGTTTCAGGTTGATCTTTTGCATCTATGGTTTTTCCAATTCATGCTGTTTCTGCTATTTATGGTAGCGGCTGCTATTTGTTTGGTGGCTTTCTTAATTTCTGTTTTGTTCTTTATTCGGCAGCAAATGCAGAGCTGTATTGCAAAATTGGTGTGCCCTTTGTCATGGGCACTACTGGTGGGGATAGGCAGAAGTTGTATAAGACGGTCGAAGATGCGAAAGTTTATGCGGTCATTTCTCCACAGATGGGAAAGCAGGTGCTTGAAACAATACTATGTTATAGTTCAGGAGCTCTGTGTAGCCTACATATGCATCTTCACATGCTGTTGTCATGTTGGCCCTCCTGTGTAAATGATCCGGTCCAAATCAGGCCAGCAAATTCATCAGGTTGGCCAACATGTAAGGAAATTGGGGATGGTTCAATAAAATTGCTACAGTCCAAGCTCATGTAAGCATGTAGCTACTGATGGTGGACCAGCCTGAATTTTGAACATGGTCATATGAATTGTAGAGCCAATCTGATGCGTGGCTTGAATTTCCTATACAGTTTCCTTAGATTAGCATGTGTCCCTGTGTCTTTAGAGGTGCATGTGGAGGCATGTCGATTTAGCAAAATTCTTAGCTAGATTAACACTTTGTGAGTTGAATCTCCTTTTAAGAGGTCTGCTTGGAATGAAAACCAATTCCTTTTCACTGTTTGTTTAGGTTGTCGCATTTCTTGCATCCATGGAATTTATGGCTGAGCAGTTTCCTGGAGCCTTCTCAGGCTATTCTCTTCAGGTCAGATTCTCAGCTCCTCACGGTTCTTTTTAGTAGTATCTGCTTATCTTGTGGTTATTTTTTTTTCCCTTTAATACAAGATCTAGAAGTCCTACCAAGATAAAGAAGTACAGGTTTACTATCTACTACAAGGATGAAGTTGAATGTGGGGAATCAAGCTTAGGGATGGATGGAAGTTCATCATTGTCATCATTTTAGACTGTCCCAGCAATTTGCGTTAGCTTTTATTGGTAGACAAGCAAAATGTGTTATGATTGGCTGCCCACCAGGCATCAACTGACAGAACCTGAAAATGAAATGGGCACCTGGTTCAGTTGCTGGATTCTTCTAACTAGGGCATTGTGCTCCGGTCTCATGCTCCCCTTTCCTAGCCTTGTATACTTGATTACGTTTTGAAATAGATACTTCCCCGCACCCACATCCGCACCCACACTCACACCCACACCCAAATCTGTTGTAGCTTTGCTTCACTGTTCGTGCAGTTATAAATTGGATTAATTTTCAGGTAGAGTGTATAATAGGCTACTTGTTGATTCAAAACTGATACTTAAGCTTCCAGCTAGATCTGTGCTAGAAGTTTATAAGAATGTGGCTTTCAGATAGCTTCCAGTCACAGAAAAAATTATTAAGCAAACTTGCTGTATGAGTAATCATAGAATGCCTTCTTTTCCATACGAATGCACATATATAGGCAACAGTCCAAAATAAATCAAAGTCTAAGCCTAACAAGGACTTTAACAAACTTCTATTGATAAGAACCCTATCTATTCCAACCACTTGTTATCCAAGGAAAATAAAAAGGCAGTTAAATAAAGAAACAAGATTTTTTTTTTTTTTTTGAAAGTTTCATGAAAAAAAATAACTCTTTATTCAACTGTATGAAAAAAGTGTTGGAAATCTGGTCAGCGGAAGCACCAAAGAAGGTGAAACGATCAACCACACAAGCACACAACGCAAAAGCACATGAATTTTATGTGGAAAACCCTTGCAGGAAAAATCCACGGCACAAAGCGACACCTTCACTATGAATCTCAGATGATTACAGAGCTAGAACTATCCGAGTAGATCCCAAAGATGAACAAGGCACACAAAACTCTCAATCCTCTCTCCCAATAACCCTAATCTCGTTTAGATCACGTAGGTATTGCTTAGTATCTAGTCTAACACGATTAGGAAACATATATATAAGAGGAAACCCGGAATTAGAAATTTGTAGTGCGAAACCGCGCAACACAATCAAATCCCGCAGACCGGTCGGACGACCGGTCGTGAATTGTCCAGAGAGATAGCCTGCTCGCTACCTCAACTCAGACCTGTCTGACGACCTGTCTGAGCCTCTAGCGACCGGTCTCAAAACGACGAAAAACGTCCAGAGAGTTTGGGCTTCAAACTGCACCACGTTATCCACTGGCCGACCGATTGGACAACCGGTCGGTGGACTCTGTCTTTGCATAATATTGAAGCCTTCACAACAAACTCCACAAAGGTATCAAAACACCAAACCACCTTCTCTACTCTTCAAATAAGCTCTTCATCAATCATAGTTGCCGCTTCTTCTGCATCACTGTGTCTTCGTTAAGCCTTCGCCAGTTCCAGAGAAGTTACGCAGAACTTGAACTTCTCTGTAGGGACCACCTTGGTTAGCATATCCACCGGATTCACGCTAGTGTGTATCTTGTCTAGAGTCACATCTCCTTCCTCAAGCACCTGTCGAATAAAATGGTGATGCACATCAATGTGTTCAGTATGCGAGTGATAAATAGAATTTTTAGCCAAATTTATAGCACTTGAGCTATCACAATTAACCGGCACGACCTCCTACTGAAGCCCCAACTGATTTATCATTCATTTTAACCAAACTGCTTCCTTGAAAGCTTCTGTCACTACTATATACTCAGCTTCAGTAGTGGAAAGAGCCACCACAGACTGAAGCTTAGACATCCAACTAATCGCTTCACCCGCTAATATAAACGAGTACCCTGAAGTCGATCTCCTATTGTCCACACTACCTGTGTAGTCAGAATCGACGTAACCAACCAACTTGTGCTTGGATTTTTCAAATGTCAAGACGTAGTCCTGCGTACCCCGAATATATTGAAGTAGCCATTTTATAGCTTTCCAATGTTGTTTGCCCGGGTTAGACATGAATCGGCTAACAACACCCATAGCCTGTGAAATATCTGATCTTGTACAGACCATGGCATACATTAAACTGCCCACAGCACTTGAATATGGCACATGAGACATAACATGCTTTTTTCCATCCATTTTGGGACAATGTTAAGAAGAAAGCTTGAAGTGAGCTGCGTGGGAATGCAACCAGTTTGGACTTGTCCATCTCGTACTTTTTCAATACCTTCTCAAGGTATTCTTCCTGAGATAACTATAACTTGCTCTTCTTCCTGTCTCTATGAATATCTATGCCAAGAACCCTTTTGCAGCCCCAGATCCTTCATCTTGAATGTCCCTGAAAGCTGAGTCTTCAACACATCGATGTCAGACATGCTATGACTTGTAATAAGCATGTTATCGACGTACAACACCAGTATGAGGAACTTCTCATCATTCAGTGTCTTGAAATAGATACAATGATCGTACTCGCTCCTGGTAAAGCCCTGACTCATCATGAAGGAATCAAATTTCTTGTACTACTGCCTAGGCGACTGTTTGAAACCGTACAACGATTTCCTTAACCTGCAAACCTTGTTCTCGGTCCCTTGCACTGTATAACCTTCTGGTTGCACCATGTATATCTGCTCTTCCAATTCCTCATGTAGGAAAGCAGTCTTCACATCCATCTGTTCCAGCTCGAGGTCGTATTGGGCAACCAGCGCCAACATGAACCTGATAGATACTTGCTTCACAACTGGCGAAAAAATCTCACTGAAGTCTACGCCTTCACGCTGAGCATACCCTTTTGCTACCAACCTTGCCTTGTATTTATCCTGTTTCTTCTGAAAAATCCACTTACACCCTATCGCTTTTCGGCTCACTGGAAGCTTTACAGGCTCCCAAGTCTCATTCTTGTATAAAGAGTCCATCTTGTCTTGCATTGTTGTCTTCCACTTCTCAGCATCTACATCCTGTAGTGCTTCCTCAAAGTTAGACGGATCCCCCTCATCTGTAATGAGAGCGAATGCAACATTCGAGTCATCCCTGTACCTTGCCGGTAACCTGCGATCCCTGGGTGGATTTCTTCGTACAGGTGGCTGCTCCACTTGATCATGTACCTCTGTCTGCGTTTCAGTATCGGCTCGTGTTTCATATCTGTCATCATGTGTATCAGTCTATTTTGATGTTTCTGGTTCGTTTGTAGCATCCTTACGGAACAACGACCCCTCATCAAATTTGACATCACGGCTCAGGGTGATCTTCCGTGTGACGGTCATATATTTGATATCCCTTTACACCGTCACCATAGCTCACAAAGATTCCTTTTCTGGCCCTATGGTCTAGCTTATCTCTCTCAACTGACGGTACATGGGAGTGAGCCTCACAACCAAAAACCCGCAGACTTGAGTAGTCTAGCTTATGACCACTCCACACTTCCTCGGAAATTTTACATTCAATTGCCATAGAGGGTAATCGATTTATCAAGTAACAAGTTGTGTTAACGGCCTCAGTTCATAGCTCTTTGCCCAACCCAGCATTACTAATCATGAATCGAGCTCTCTCAAAGAGAGTCTGATTCATCCGCTCTGCCACACCATTCTGCTCTGGCGTGTGGCGCACTGTGTTGTGCCTCATGATCCCCTCCTCCTTACAATACGTGTTAAATTCCCTGGAAGTGAACTCACCTCCATTATCGGTTCTCAAAATTTTCAATTTCTGCCCTGATTGATTCTCTACCATCGCCTTCCAATACTTGAGGGTCATGAAGACATCGGATTTATTTTTCAGAAAATAAACCCAAACCATTCTGTTATAGTCATCGATAAACGACATGAAACATGATGACCCCCCAACAGAAATAACGGGCGACGGCCCCCATACATCGGAATTGACATAATCAAGCACCCTTTTACATACATGTTTCCCCCCTTTAAATGATAATCTAGACTATTTTCCATATATGCAATGATCACATATACTAAAGTCTACAGATTTAAATAAAGGAATAAAAAATCGTTCAGAGAGTACCTTCATGCCTCGCTCCCTCATGTGGCCTAAGCGTGCATGCCGTATACGTGCAGATGTGGAATCCGCTACAGTCGCTGCAACTCCACCTACCGAAATGCTTCTAATCATCCTGTAAATGTTACCATGCCTTTATCCCTTTATAATTACAAGGGCCTCCTTTGAAACTTTGCAGAACCGGTCAAAATCGGTGAACTTGCACCCCAATGCTTCGAGTGCACCAAGGGAGATTAGATTCTTCCTCAACCTAGGAACATGCCTCACTTCCGTCAAGGTCCGTTCGGTCACATTGAACATCTTGATACGCATAGTACTAATCCCCACAACCTTGCAGGTGTAGTCATCGCTTAGAAATACCGAGCCTCCTTTATACTCCTTGTAGGAAGTAAAGAGGCTCCTATCTGGGCACATGTGATATGAAGCCCCGGAGTCCATGATCCACTCATTGCAGAGAGATTCAGCCTTTGACACCGTCAAGACATCGTACACATCACTACCATCTTCCTCGGCTTCAGTGGTATTGGCTTCCCTAGAAGAATCACCTGACTTCTCCTTTTTATATTTAGGGCTCTTGTAGTCATTCTTCATGTGTCCAACTTGGCTACATTCTCGATACTTCAACTTGCCTTTGCCCTTGCCCTTCGATTTGGATCGAGAACGCGACGATCCTTAACCTTGCTCAGAATTCCTTCCTCTCATAAATAGTGTTTCGGAGGAGGAATTAGTATCACCGCTTTTCTGTCTCATGGCCTTCAATTGAAGGGCTGAGACAACGGTAGTGTCCCTACTCGTGCACAACGAGTCCCTAAGTGACTCATATGAACTAGGAAGCGAGTTTAACAAGATAAAGGCTTGATACTCGTCCTTCATCTGCTTACCAAAATCGAGCAACTTGCAAATTAGTTTGTTGAACGTGTTAATGTGGTTCTCCACATATGTCCCCTCCGATATCTTCAAAGTGAAGAATTGCATCATTAGATACATGCGATTTTCTAGAGACTTCTTCGCACAGATGTTCTCTAGCTTGGTCCATGTCTTTACAACGTTCTTCTCCTTCATGACGTTATAAAGGACGTCATCACCAAGGCATAATTGGATTGAGGCCATTGCCTTCTCATCCATCTTCGTCCACTCATCATCTTTCATCTCGGCAGGTCGTTTTCCAAGGGCGTTCATGACCCCTTGTCGAGTTAGGACGGCATGCATCTTCACCTTCCACAACTCAAAGTTGTTTTTGCCCAAGGACTTCTCAACGTCGAAGTTTGTACTTGAAGCCATGAGATCATTTCAGAAAGCTTCTTATTCAACCCTCCAATGATAGCTTCGATACCACTTGATGGAAATTCGGTCAGCGGAAGCACTGAAGAAGATCAAACGATCAACAATCAATCACACAAGCACACAACGCAAAAGCACACGAATTTTACGTGGACAACCCTTGCAGGAAAAAACCACGGCACAAAGCGACACCTTCACTATGAATCTCAAATGATTACAGAGCTAGAACTACCCGAGTAGATCTCAAAGATGAACAAGGCACACAAAACTCTCAATCCTCTCTTCCAATAACCTCAATCTCGTTTAGATTACCTAGGTATTGCTTAGAATCTAGTCTAACATGATTCGGAAACATATATATAAGAGGAAACCCGGAATTAGAAACTTGTAGCGTGAAACCGCGCAACACAATCAAACCCCGCAGACCGGTCGGACGACCGGTCGTGAGCTATCCAGAGAGATAGCCTGCTCGCTGCCTCAACTCAGACCTGTCTGACGACCGATTTGAGCCTCCAGCGACCGGTCTGACGACCGGTCTAAAAACGACGAAAAACGTCTAGAGAGTTTGGGCTTCAAACTGCACCACGCTGTCCACTGGCCGACCGGTCGGACAACCGGTCGGTGGACTCTATCTTTGCACAGTATTGAGGCCTTCACAACAAAAAGTAACAAGATTAGGAATATCACTTCCAGATCGTTTCCAGTTATAGAAAAATTTGTTAAGCAAACTTGCTGTACGAGTACTTATAGCATGTCTTCTTTTCCATACGAATGCAAATATATAGGCAACAATCCAAAATAAATCAGAGTCTAAGCCTAACAAGGACTTTGACAGACTTCTATTGATAAGAACCCTATCTATTCCAACCACTTGTTATCCAAGGAAAATAAAGAGGCAGTTAAATAAAGAAACAAGATTTTTTTTTTTTTTTTTTAAAAGTTTCATGAAAAAAGTAACTCTTTAGTCAACTGTATGACCTTTAGAAGCCTACAGTTTGGTCTATAATTAATTCGACACATGTGGATCATTTGGGGACCACTGGTTGACTAAATATTATTTGGGCCATCTGACTGCTAATATAAACTCCCCAAGTAATTGGATGTACTGATTAGGCCTCCGGATAGATTTAATAGCCTTATCTGTCCAACATGCAGGCGATGGGGTTCACTGGGGCCTTTTTTAGTAGCCGAATGGTTCCACTTTGGACCTTGGCACATGGAGGTGGCATGTAGATGGGCTCCGCTGTACATGTGTGGGCTTAGCAATTCTCTCTATCTTCATCTAATCTGTCAATCTGTTTCAAGAAAAATATTTGATACTTGTGCAAGTTATGATAGTTGATACGCAGGCACTAAGGCATTCTGCATTTGGTATCCAAATAACTCAAATTGAACTGTGCACCCCTGCAATTTTCAACTGGATCTCAATTTTTTTTTTTTTTTTTTTTTTTTGAGGTGATGAAATTTTTAATTTTTTTTATTAAAACCAAAAGAAGGGAAAAAGAAAATTGAAACAAAGATGCCTGATACATGGGGGAAAGATTGCAGCTATCAAAAGAATCTAAACCAGAAGCGCATCCTGTAACATCAATCTTAGCCACCTAACCAGCTCTGCTACAAAGCCACTCTGATTCTGGAAGCACCTGTTATGACTTATGACAATAATGACAAATCCTACTGCACCTTGCCTTTCTTATCCATCTCCAAGCTTGAAAGAAATCTTCTATAGAGCCTGGCACCACCCATGAAATTTGAAAGATGGCAAAGAACCTTTCCCACACCTTGCTAGCAAAGGGACAAGAGATGGAAAAATGATCTACTGTATCTGCATTCCTCATGCACGTATGGTAAACATTGGGGATTACCATATCTCTTTTGAAGGTCATCTATGTCAGCGCTTTTTTCCTTCCCACTAGCCACGTGAATGCCGCCACCTTCGGAGGTGCCCCTCACTTCTGAACAAATGAGATGAGCCATAAACCAAAAATTATGCTGATTGAAAAATTTATCTAGCAGATCTGCAAACATCTATTGGACAGTTTGAATAGCCAACAGTTCTAATTTAGCTAACAGGTAATGACAAATCAGAGGGTTGGATCTTTTAATCAATCTGACTTTTGGGTTATGACCTTGCTATAGTTTATAATTTGGATGGTTTTATTTTATTTTTGTTTTTGGGGACATCTACAGTTTCTGGATGTGTGTGTCAAGTGTCAACAATCACACTTTTCCAGAGTATGCAATAATTCTTCCCAATTTGCAAATCGAACTATGGCAATTGATGAATATCATGAATTACGATGATTCGAGCTGTGAATTTGTTTGCTCGAACTGATTCAAAGGTCAAAGTTTAGATGAAACAAATTCGGTGATTATGAGACATACCATTCTTTTCGTTTATTAGTTTGTGGAAAAATGTTTTTATAATTGATGTGGATAAATTGATGTGTTTGGTACATTTCAAACTTTTTAGGTGATGGAGTCACATCAAGCAAGCAAATTGGACACATCTGGGACAGCCAAAGCTGTTATCTCGTGCTTTCAGAAACTAGGTGTCTCATTTGAGTTGGATCAGGTAATGTTGGCTAAACCATCATACTTAAGCAGTCTTGTAGTTTCTTATTTGTTCTCTCTTTTTTGAAGATGTAACGAATTTATCAATACAAAGAAACAGAAAACTACATCAAGAAATAAGGAGTCCCCTATGAGAAGGGATATCCAGTGTACACCCTCAGCATATCTTGGTTCCTAAAGGGACATTTCCAAATCAACATTCAGATGCTTGGAGGTTCTTTCTTTCTTTTTCTTTTTTAATTGAATGGTTACCAAAAGCTTGGAGGTTTAATTAGAAGTCTGTCAAAATGCGATTTGTTTCTTTCCTTCTAAACAAAATAGAAGTGTTTTTCATTGGCCAAGTCCAATGTGGAATTTGGAAGAATGATTTAATTTTCAACTTTGAATCTTTGAATCATTCCTATTCTTTTAGGCGTCACCATTTTGTTTTCTTCAGCTATCTTAACACATAATCTCATTAAGGTTGTGTTTAGATGCAGTATTGAATTCAATTAGAATAATTGGTTAGAAGTGGAGATAACCACATTGTGGATACCTTCAGATTTGTATCAGAGGAATTGGATGAAAATTGCATTATATTACTTTCAAGCTGGGCTTGAGAGAAACGTAATTGTGATTTGAGGGCCATTTCCTCAGTACAAATAGTAACGCAGTTACAACTAGATCACTTCTTCTTAATTGAGCTATTTCTTGCAATTCAATTCAATAGTTTCTGTATAGTGCATCCAGGCCTATTCTTTTGAATAAGTACACACAGGTATCGATTCTTTTCCAAACTTGTCTCATCTCATGTTAATCCCACTCTACGTCTGTTTTCTCTTCTTTTGCTTTTTGATGCTTCCTCTGTGTTGTCTTTGAACAGTGATAGTATCATCATGTAGGCGTAGTTTTGTCCATCTTTCAGATGTATTTTCTCCTTTACTTTTTGAGTTGTAAGCAGAATAGATGTAATTATGCTAGCTCTTGTTTCAAGTTAATGAGTACGCTGATTTTCATCTCTATATGATGTCTATTTTTCCATTTTATTTCTGGTGCCCTCCTCTCGGTTCGATTTGTCAATCTTTACTGTTTTAACACGCTGAAAAACAAAAAACAAGATGTTCCGTTTTCAACATTCTACTGTGCATTTTCTTTTTTCATTTTGTTTTATATATTTTTTCGTTTTAAGGATATTGTTAACTAAGTTGGTTACATGTCCATTGGCTAGCATATGAAGGTAGTGAGACTCCAATTGGATGAAGTGACGGGGCCCTTTCCCCCCCCCTCTCAAATGTGTGTTGTTTCCATCAGTTCAGGGTGGTTCAGATGGCTTCAGCCAGTGGAGTTCTGTTGACTGCCGACCTTTTCTTTTTTGATAGAATTATTAATAGAGTTAAAGAGGGAAAGGGGGTGTCATGGTTCACACTCTCTAGCTAGACTGTAAGATGCTATCTTGCGAGGGAACTACCTTGCTTTTCCCCTTGTATGATATTCAATTGAAAGAAACATTTTTCTGAGAAATGGCACATGTGGGGTCTACCATGGGGTGATGTAATCCTTATGGGCCCAGCCATAATATATACCCCAGCTGATCCTAGCCATCTGATGAAAATGGACATTACCCTCAATGATCGAGATCTAATTGGGGCCCAACCAGACAGCTAGGTTCGTCTGATGGTGGGAGACTTTTGGGGCATCTCCTATCCACCATGAGGCCTGCCATATGGATGATTTGTACTGGGCCCATATCTACAGTTTGTTGGGCCAAGGAAATTCTTGATCAAACATTCAATCCACCTTTTGTACTTTACTTTTTTATTTTTTGTAAATAAAAAGTTACACATCTTGAGAAAGAAAAAGAAGAAGCAATTCATGATTCCTTTCAGGTTCACACAATGATTCCTTTCCCCTTGTCCCTCTCCACTGTTTGATATTCTTTAACAATTTCCTTTCTTGTCAACAGATACAACAGATTAGGGATCCTAAAAAGCAACTTGAGATGGTGGGCGTCCCTGAAGAATATCTATCCGGCCATGCATTTCATATGTATCATCTCACATCACCCGATCAAACGTAAACTTCCATCTCAACATGCATTTTACTCGGCATCTTTGTCAAATTTTCATGTCCCCGAACATCCAATTAATGCTAAATCTTGTCTTTTTCCCCACCAGAGTCTCGTTCGAGTTTCAGCATAATGTCTGTGGCCGGTCAATATATGCAGAGGGAACTGTCGATGCTGCTATTTTCCTTTCCACAAAGGTGCTGATCATTCTCCCACTTTCTATTATTCCAAGAATTTATTTCTTTTGTTTTCAAGAAACAATATATCCTGATTTTGAATTATCACCTTGACGACGACGATATGAAATATCGCATCGATGCAGGTTCAATCCAAGGTGGAGAAACGAATATATAATATGATTGATGTCTTGCGCGAGGGTAACATGCGGTGATTTTCTTTCTTTCTTTTTATTTTTTCTAACTTATGAAAATATTTCCCAAGTGTTGGAAATTGTTGTATTCCTTTTTGTTATGTGGGAGGTTTGGAGCTTAGTTTTGGGAGAAGTAGAATGAGATCATCCAATTTTAGACAGTGGAAGGAGTTCTGTTTTGGTACTTTGTGGGGGTATGGAATTAGTTTGTTCCATCTGGCTGGAACAATACTTATTTCTGTTTGGTTGGAGATTGCGGGTGAATCTGCTTCATCCATTTTGGGTCTGGAATGGGGTGTTTGCACTACCTTTCATTTAGTTTAAAGGTCTGATCATAGGGAAAGCTCCTTTAGACCTTTGTTATTTTCTTACTGTGAAGTATCTGTTACAGAGTGTGATGTTTTTTTCTTTGGTTAGGTAATCTGGGCTCTTACCATTGTGTGATGATAGATGTGTAGGCAATAAGAAATTGTACACATGGCATCCAAGTTACTCAAATTTAACTGTCCAAATCAATGGTCCTAATTTAGATGGATAATAAAACCATGGGTGGAACACAAAAGTTATGTTTTTCCAACTAGATGATTTGTGGACATTTAATGGGTGGTCACTAATGAAATTTCTCTCTCAGTATATGTAAGGGCCCAGTAGAGGTAGCCCAGCTTGTTGGCTGGGTCCTTGTCTATCAGCTAGGTTGGACTTTATACTGGATCGTCTGCTAGGTTGGTCCAGCTAGGCTCGACCAGGCCTGTGCCTGGGTGTTTAGCTCATGGGCCCTGCACAACCTGGCCAGTATAGATTCCTGGCAACAATCACGTAAGACCCAAAAAAGAAGGATGAATGTGGGACCCACTGGAATGGTGTACTAGGACCTTGGCATGTTCATGTGAGACCCAAATGAATGGACTGTATCTCGTTGGTTGGAAGATGGATAATCAGGCTTTACATCTACATTAGCTCTTTCTTAAAAAGATATTACGGCAATTTTGAAAGTGTAGTTTGCAGGAGCATGGAAGAATAGATAGCTCTCAATTGGCCAACCATCCAACGGCTCTCAAGTACTCCATCATCGATTCATCAGCCAAGATCTCTTCGATCAACTATAACTTGGGATTCACCGGAAAATCACCGAAATTGCAATTGATTACATGATGAGAAATGATTTTGATGAATCTGGATCGGCCAAGATAAGAAGGATGATGAAGAATCCAAAATGGGGAGAAATCATCACTTTTCAGGCTATGAAATCTGAGCCTTACAAAAGATGGGCCACCCTATGGAGATGGCATTACGTGCCATTGAAATCATTCGACAGCTGATGGTCCATCTGCTAGGTGGGTCATATATTGCAAGGTGTGGATTGATGGATGTTTTCTATAACATAGATTAGAAGATAAAATGAGGGAAAATTGCATGGCTTAAGCATTGTACGGTGGATATCGTTTTGAGAGGAAATTGACAAGCTCCGGTACACACGTATTGACAGCGCAGCATATGTAACGGCCGGAAGCCAATTCGTTCTCCGCTACAAAGATGTGGGCCCTACGTACATCCTCCACGTGTGCAAGGGAGATCGATCCCGAGATCAGCTGCTTGAATTTGAATGAGTTGATCATGGATTAGTTCCCTACAAAAGCCAGTGGTAAACTATCAAAATGCTCTGGACGGTCCAGATCGTGTACGTGCATTTGCATGTGCAAATGGTGAGACATCTAACCGTCCATCAGGTGGAACCCAGCTTGTATATTCCCTTAGTGCAAAAATTGACTGGTGGACCAGAGGAGTAGGGAATGGAAACAAGTGGGCCATCAAATGGACAGGCCTATTTTTGGGACTGATGGATGCCTTGAAGTCATACGTGTGTTCCATCTTGGCACATGTGGAGATGCGTACAGGCCAGTAGGACTGGTATGATGAGGCCAACATTTTCAACGGCTCAGATGTCCTACACATGTGACCCTTGTTACTAAAAGAGTTGCAAATATGATCCTCCCTTCAGGTTATAGCATGCGCGCGGATACATTGGGAATAGTCAGATACGTGCCATACGTTCGGACTCGGATTCGGTAGTCTCCCCTCCTCGCTACTTGAAAAAGCTCCATGGGCCCCACCATGATGTATGTGTTTTATCCACGCCGTCCATCCGTTTTTTGAGATCATTTTATGGCTGCATGATATAAAAAATGAGGCAGATCCAAATATCAGGTGGACCACATCACAAGAAACAGTGGTGATTGAACTCCCACCATTAAAAACTTCCTATGGCCACTGTAACGTTTATTCACAATCCAACATGTTGATTAGGTCACATTGACCTGGAAGAAGGGAAAACATAAATATCAACTCGATTCAAAACTTTTGTGGCCTCTTATATGTTTTTAATGGTGGACGTTCAATCACTATTGTTTCCTGTAGTGTGGTCCACCTGAGATTTAGATCTGCCTCATTTTTCTAATCATGGCTTAAAATAAGCTGGAAAAATGGATGGACTGCGTGGATATATAAAACACATTCATGGGCCTCTGGAGTTAGAGATGAGCCAGTGATGAGAACAGGATCAACGGTGATGAGGTATAGGATGTTTTCTGTTATGAATTTCCATGCCGACTTGGGTTTTCGATATATTTTGTAATTTTCCTGCTTAGAAAAAAAAGGACATGGAAGGTCTAATAAGAGAGGAGGAGAACGTGTTTGGATACAAGAAAAATCAGGAAACTATTGAAAATAGAACTTTCTTTCACTATGTCACCTTTTGAGTTGTTTGGATAACAAAGAAAATGATAGATTCCAGCCAAACACTTAATTATTGTTTTCATAATATGGAATTGAAGCAAAAGATACGAAATGACTATTAGAAGTAGAAAATAAATTTTTTTACTTGCTCCCTTAATAAGACTTCTAAAATGGAATCTGTATTTGTATTGTGCATTGGCAAATAACCCTTACACCCTTTAACCTAAAGATGCTAATAAAGCTTCACTTTGGGTTCGGGTCAACCTAAATCATACACCATGTCCCTTACACCTTGATTATGCTGACGCGACCATGATTATCATACACCAAAAGAACAGGTAAATCCGATCATCAAGTGGGCGAGTCATAGAAAATAACATACTATAGACACCCTACCTAGAGATGAGATTAAAATTATTTTTCGACTTCAATCAAAAGCATGCATACAGATAGAGTGGCCGTATGAGTTGGGTTGGATATGTCTCAGGTAGGCCCTAGGTATAATTGACAGGTCAGATTAAAGGATCGAAGGGTCCACTAATTTGATCCGGACCAGATCACTGGGGTCCAAACACGCCGTAGACCCTTAAACTTTAGCTGATGTGCATGAAAAAAACATGAATTCTACAACCGGCATTGGAAGGGCCGGTTGATGAAAGGCATTGAAAAAGGTAGGAAACGATGGCTTGACAGTGAAGAGAGCCTATCACACTAAAAAGTATAACTATGAGCATACAACTGATTTTTCATAGGCCGGTTGAAGGCCTATTTAAGGCCCACAATAGCGAGCCATTTGGAGGGCTAGTAATTGTGAGAGGTATGAGTGGAGAGAATTGTGTTGGTGGTTAGAGCTGGCTGAGAGTGCGCCATGGTGAGCTGAAGCAGATGCCCTGTAACTAATTGATAGCTGCACGTGCTTTCATCCGCCCCAATTCCTTATCAGCTAGGGAAAAGCTTAATTACTCTGTTATTTTGCTCAACTCAAAGTGCAAATAGTTAAAACAGAAAAAGCTACTGATGTCAAAGAGCAGGATTAAAATTGGGACATTCAATCATTCCTTTTGTAGAAAGGGGTGTTGGACTTTCCCTTATCACATCTCGAATTAATCCATAATCCACTCCATACATTTTCCGGACATCTGCAACATTTGAACACACGCACCTTTTGTATTTTTCTCTATCTTCTACTTTTTTCTATTGTAATTGGCAAATGCTTTAGGCCATGTATTGGACCATCCTAAACTTCTTATTAGCCTCCAAACCAAAAAAATGAAATGAAATTGGTTAAGGGTCTACATTCAGGACACAAAAGCCAAGAAGATGAATAGCCATGATTTTTTTTTTTTTTTTTTTATAAGTTAGTACACACCCCACTGTTATTCACACCCCAATGTTAGCCACCCCCACCTGGGAGTCGATGTGGGGTAGGTGTAACATGGGGCGCAGCTTCAGTGGTTCCCTGACTATGGGGCCCACCATGATGTATGTGCCTTACATCAGGGCCATCCATCTATTTTGACAGCTTATTTTAGGGCATGATCCAACAATAATGTAGATCCAAATCTCAGGTGGACCACCCGCAGAAAATGATTGAATACCCACCATTAAAAACTTCCCGGGGCCACCATAATGTATGTGTTTTATCCGTGCCGTCCATCCATTTTGTCAGATCATTTTAGGGCATGATACAAAAAATGAGTCAGATCCACATGATTAAGTGAACCACACCATAGTAAAGAGTGACAATTGACATGGATGAAAGGAAAACATAAATATTAATTTGATCCAAAACTTTTGTGGCCCTTGAGATGTCTTTAATGGTGGGCATTCAATCACCACCTATTCCTGTAGTGTGGTCCACCTGAGATTTAGATCTGCCTTTTTTTTTTTTTTTTGTGCTCATTGCCTAAAATAAGCTGTCAAAATGGATGGACAGCGTGGATAAAACACATACATCATGGTGGGCCCATAGAGCTTTTCCATTACCGACCTCGGTACTGGAGGGGTCACTACCGAATCCAAGTCCCATAAGTTCCAAGCTGTGTGGGGCCCACCCCCTTGATGTGTATGTGGAATTCGACTCCCATTTGATGGTATGTATGGACAAATACAGCACATGACATAATGCATAGTTGTTCTCAATCTCACTTGCTCGCAAGGATAGAGCCAGGGTGGGCAACGATCCAGGCCTAGCCGAGTTAGCCCTGGTTTGGATTGGCTTGTTTTTGCAGCACCGCAGTTTGTGGATCCGTTTGGTTTGGGTTTTGGGCCAACCCATGCAGCCCGAGTTTGGTTTGCTCCAGAAAAATTTGGTTCGAGCCGGGATCAATTTGGTCTAAAATTTCGAACCGGGCCGGGTGAGTTCAAACCGGCAGTGTTTCTTTTTTTCCTTATTAATTTAATTATAAAAGAATTTAAAAAGTTAGAAAAAAAGTACAAACCTATCTTACTATTTGATGTTTAACATCCACGGAAGGAGTGCAACTTCAAAATAGACATGTAAGAGTATTTTCCAAACAAAAGTACACAAGCATAATTTTACAAGTGCAAGGAAAGAGTGTGCATTCATGTATATGTATTATGTATTATCAATGTCATCATGTATATGTATTATCCATGCTGTCCATCTATTTTACATATCATTTTAGGACATGATCCCAAAATAGAATCATATCCAAAGCTCAAGTGGATCACACCACAGGAAACAGTGTGCTTATAATCTATGAGCTGAATCAAAACGAGCTAAATCAAATCGAGCTTCGAGTTGAGCTGAGCCTGTACTGCCCTAGTTTGAGCTTAGTTTGTTTTTTCAAACGAGCTTGACTTCCATTCGAACCAATCCAAGCTGAGCTTTTTCGAACCAATCCGAGCCGAGCTTTCGAGCTGGCTTGGTTTGTGCCCACCTCTAGATAGAGCCAAGCAGATGCTACATGGGGCGCCTGGAGTTCGTGAAAGGCCTGGGGTAGGTCTTGGCCCCGATTTTGAACTGTTTCTGGCTGAGCCGTCGGGTCACCCCTAACTCTGATTTTCCGGGCTTGATCCCGGCCCATTGACACTTCTAATAATGAGGTAAAAGTTGTTTTCTTCTGTAAATTTCCATGCCGGCAGTCTAATAAAGCAGAAGAAGAACACGTCTGGATACATGAAAAATCATGGAACTGTTATAAATAGAAATTTCTTTCACCGATCTGACCCTTTATGTTGTTTGAACAACAAATAAAATGGTAGATTCCAACCAAACAATTAATTGTTTGTAGCATGGATCTTGACAAAGAAGATACAAGATGACTATTTGAAGTAGAATATATATAAAGATTTTTACTTGCAATCTTAATAAGACTTTTAAAATGGAATCTGTGTTTGCATTGTTCCTTGGCAAATAACCATTACACCAAGGATTCCTCTGACCTAAACACGACAATGAGGCCACACCTTGGGTTTGGGTCAACTTAAATTATGTTAGTGCACTTTTCTGTGGCATACTAGTGCACCTTGTTTGTCAATCACTTACGTCAGTGAGTCTAGTGTCGGTTGAGCCCAATGAAGACGAATACCGAAGATTCAGTGGCCCTACTGCATCAAGGAAGAAGATTCAGGTAAAAGTGATGCCTTGATGTGCCTTAACCTGGACTAAAACCCAACCGCTTAACCTCTTTGATGACCTTGACCATATTAGGGAACCTTTAGTCATCATAGATTAGCCCTAGGTGTCCCAAAATATCACCTAAATCTTGGCCTAAGTGAGAGGGTTGAAGGATGGATGGGTCAGCAAAACAGTGGGCTGAACCCAGGCCTGTCCGATCGGTCATGACCGGTCGTGGACCCCTGGCCGATCGGTCAAGACCGGTCGGACAGGCACTCCAGTGTGACAGCAGCCTCTGGTATGATCAGGCCATAGGGCCGACCGGTCATGACCGGTCGGCTAGGCTACCGGTCGGACAGACCTCCCACCTTAAGACAGCAAGTTCCTGTCTTCAGTTGGCTTGTGGCCGACCGGTCGTGGGCCCCTGGCCGACCGGTCGGCACTAGCCGTTTTCTACCCGTTTTGTATCCGTTGCACATTGTTCTATATAAGGGCTTGGCTTGTTTTGAGGGGCAAGGAGAGGGATTTCGAGAGGAGTGAAGCCACCATTGTTGGAGATTATTTGAGGCTCATTCCCAACCTATGCAAGGCATCTTCCTTGTGCTTTAACACAAGATTAGAGCATTCCAAGCTCATGAAGAAGATGACCTTCATCTCCTCTTGATCTCTAGAGTTTGGAACCTTCTTGATTGACAAATCCTTGTCCAAAACTCTAAGATGGGATCATTGTAGGAGAGAACCTCTAGGAAACCCATTCTCATTAATTGTAGAGTTCTCAAACCTACCCTCTTATCACCTTGGGCATCTCAAAGGCATCACATGCAAGGTGTTTGATCAAGTGTGGCTGAGGCATTGACGAAGCAACGGCAACACGATCGTGGGAGCAAGGGAAGCTGATTGAAGCACGGGAGAGCGGAGATCAAGCAACCCAAACCGGCGCTAAACGAGGGGCTCATCCGACAAGTAAGGTTGTCTTAATTGAGAGTCCATTTAGAGTTTGTTTGTCAAACTCGATCTAGGAACGTTAGCCGTTCCTTGGCCCATTAGCCGGGCTTAAACTAAGTCTTCAAGGGGGAGCCTCCGACACAGGAGTGAACGTGCGTCGGGTTGAGAGTTAGCCTATGTCCAAAACTCCGTTTGGGTTGAGGGTTAGCCATTTGTTCAAAATTCCGATTACGGTTGAGAGGTGAACCGGTAAAACCTCCGTGTAAAGGTTGAGAGGTGAACCTTATTTAAAACCTCCGATAGTGAATGCCGGTGTGCTCAAAGGAGTTGAGTACTTGAACCGGGAGTGGAGTAGACCCAAAGTCGAACCACTATACATGCTTGTGTTTGTGATTGAATTGAGCACATTGATATCTTAGCATTGTTAGTTTAATTGTCTAATTATGAATGCTTGATAGGAATGTATGCTAGGCACTAATTAGGCACATCCACACACAAGATGTACTTTCACTAGTTGTGTAGACTTGAGCTCATTGATCCATTCTCATAAGTCTACTTAGGTTGCATAGGTTAGGAGCTTGATTAGTTAAATCTTTTCATTACCTATGCATGCTTTAGACTAGGTTGTTTATTGCTTAATCATATGCTAGTCTTGTGATTGGACCCACTTAGGCTTGGAAGCCGAGGTGTTCTTGCTTACTTAGTTTGAGTTGTTGAATTATATAAGTAGGCGAAAAGAATTTAAAAAAAAAGGTCCTAATCACCCCCTCCTATAGGTTTAACCATAATTCTAGTTGCTCTTTAAGCTTCCGCACATACGTGGGTGTCGTGTTTGACTACAGACGTACTTTCAAATTATACACTATGTCCCTCACACCTTGATTATGGAGACGCCACTATGATTATCATACATCAAAAGATTGGATTTAGAGTAAAATTGTTCTTCGAATTTAGTTAAGCTTCAATCAAAAGTATTCATATGGTTAGGATTGATGGGTTTTATCTTATCTGGATGGTCGGACGCCTGGACCATTCTTGGCCGGGCGACCGAAATTGGTCCAGGAGAAGGCCTTTATTGCTGGCCTGTTTTGACAATGGGCGGGCGCCCGGCTGTCTGGTGACCGGGCGCCCCAAATTCAGTTTTTTCTCATTGTTGCTAACTGGACGATTTTTGATTTGGGCGGGCGCTCGGTTGTCTAGTGACCGGGCGCCCGACTCGGCGCGGGTTGCTTGTACGCAGTTTCTTATTTGGGCTTTAATTCCTCAGTTTTCTTACTTAAGGAGTTCTAAAACGGGATTAGGTCATCGCATTAGAGTGTTTGCACGTCCAAGGTGAGAGAGAGAGAGAAAAAGAGGAAGAGAGAAAGAGAAAAGAGAGAAAGAGGAAGCTTGTAGAAGGAAAAAGTTGCTTGAAGAGGAGTTCTTCTGTGCAACTGTCGTCTCAACGCTTCTACGTCCTCGAGATCGGTGAGATCGCTCTACTTTTGCTATTCTCTTATTGTTTATCCACTCCTACGTGAGTGAAGAATGTTTGATCCAAGCAGTGTGTGCTTGAGATTGGTTGTAATAGTTCTCTGAGATAGTGAATTGTTGATCTGGACTAGGTCCCGTGGTTTTTACCTCTTTTGAGGGTTTTCCACGTAAAACCTTCTTGTATCGTGTGGTTGATGTTTATTCTTGATTATTGCATTATCATAGTCCATAATTCTAGTGCATTGGGGGGAGAGATCCGAAGGTTTGTGTGAAACGCACCCAACAAAGTGGTATCAGAGAGTTCAGGTTGTTTGAACGGAGTGAGATCGGTTCTGAATTATGGAAGGTGGCTCATTAAGGATGATCAGCCTCAATGGTTCTAACTGGACCATATGGAAGGCTAGGATGGAGGACTTGCTTTATTGTAAGGACTTATATGCTCCAATTCTAGGCGTATCGGCAAAGACAAAGGATATGTCAGATGATGATTGGAAGAAAGTGGACTGGAAGGCGGTGGGGTTCATTAGACAATGGTTGGATGATTCGATTTTCCACCATGTGTTTACAGAGACCTCAGCCGCTAGCCTATGATAGAAATTGCAAGGGCTGTATAAGAGGAAGACAGCCGACAATTAAATATTCCTGATAAGACGACTTGTGAATCTCAAGTTCAAAGATGGTGGTTCTATGGCTGAACACATGAATGACGTCAGCAACATACTAAACCAGCTCTCCGCCATGAAGATGGTCCTGGATGATGAACTTCGGGCTCTGCTACCGCTTAGCTCATTGCTTGATAGTTGGGAGACATTGGTGGTGTCTCTAAGTAGCTCCGCGCCAAACGGAAAGGTATCCATGGAACAGGTAACCAGTTGTCTCTTCAATGAGGAGACAAGGAGGAAGTCTCTAGGGCTTGCTCAACAAGAGGCCCTTGTGACACAAGATCGGGGGAGAGGAAAGAACAGAAAGGGCGGAAAGGCCCGAGATAAATCAAGAGGCAAGTCAGTTGCCAAGAAAGATATTGAATGCTGGAATTGTGGCAAGAAGGGCTACTATAAGCATGAATGTCACAAGAAGAAGAGTGACAAGAAGGGTAAAGGAAAGGAGAAGGAAGATGAATCAGATTCTACTGCGGTCGCCTCAGATGGTGACGTTGTTGTTATTCTTTCAACAGATCACGATATTTGTCTCGTGGCTTCGAGTTAGGACACCGACTGGGTGATAGACTCGGGAGCCTCGTTTCATGCGACTCCACGCAGGGATTTCTTCACAAGCTATAAGTCAGGAGACTATGGGACAGTGAAGATGGAAAATTTTGATGTTTCGAAGATCGTAGGGGTCGGTGATATTTGTTTAAAGACCGATGTGGGCTGCACATTGGTTCTCAGGGATGTGAGACACATTCCAGACCTTCGCCTCAACTTGATGTCGACGGGAAGACTGAATAATGATGGCTATGAAAGCCGGTTTGTTGGTGGGCGCTGGAAGCTCATCAAGGGTTCGTTGATTGCTGCGAGAGGAAAGAAGTGTTGCACCCTTTACAAGGCAAGTGTCAGTGTATGCAAGGGTGGATTGAACGCAGCGGAAGATTCAGCTACTGACGTGTGGCACAGGCGTCTAGGCCACATGAGTGAAAAAGGGCTTCAGCTACTAATGAAGAAGCGGCTCATTCCAGATGTGACAGATATACCTCTCAAAACCTATATTGATTGTTTATTTAGGAAATAGCATAGAGTTTCTTTTGTTAAAATTGCTTCTCATACTAATAAAGTACATGCATTAGATTTGGTTTACTCTGATGTTTATGGTCCTATGAGGACAAAAACCTTGGGTGGGGCATTGTATTTTGTCACTTTTATAGATGATGCATCTAGGAGGGTTTGGGTGTATGCTTTAAAATCCAAGGACGAGGTCTTTGGTGTGTTTAAACTGTTTCATGCTATAGTCGAGAGAGAGACAGGTAGATCATTGAAGTGCATCTGCACTGACAATGGTGGTGAATACATAGGTGACTTCCACGAGTATTGTAAGTCACTGGGTATACGGCATGAACAGTTGGTTCCCAAGACCCCCCAGCATAATGGTGTGGCTGAGCGAATGAATCACACAATTGTAGAGAGAATCAGATGCATGTTATCCCATGCAAAGTTGCCCAAGATGTTTTGGGGAGAAGTAATGCACATGGCGGTGTACTTGATAAACAGGTCTCCATCAACCCCGTTGAATGGAGAAGTACCTGAGAAGGTGTGGACTGGACTTGATCCATCGTACAATCATCTCAGGGTGTTTGGATGCAGGGCATCCGTTCACGTACCAAAGGATGAGAGGTCCAACCTCAATATGAAGATCAGATAGTGTGTGTTCTTAGGGTACAGTGATGAGAAGTTTGGTTACAGGTTGTGGGATCCAACCGAGAAGAAGCTTGTCAGGAGCAGAGATGTGGTTTTCATTGAAAATCAGTGTATAGAAGATATTGAAAGTTAGAGAAGACCCAACCCAGTTTAGGTGAACTGGAGGACATGGATCCTGTTACTCCTCCCGTGGTTCCTGATGACGGGGGAGTACAACAAGGTGTAGAGGATGAGGGAGTCCTTACAAAAGATTGACAGGGGGAGCAGCCCCAACTTGATCCACCTGTTGAGCCACAGGTGAGGAGGACATTAAGGGACATACATCCATCCAAGAAGTACTCGCCGCATGAGTACATTATGCTCACTGATGGGGGAGAGCCAGAAGACTATTCTGAGGCCCTAGCCGACGAGCATAAGGGGGAGTGGTTGAAAGCTATGCAAGAGGAGATGGAATCCCTGCATAAGAACTACACCTATGACATGGTGAAATTGTCTAAGGGCAAGAAAGCTCTGAGCAATAAGTGGGTGTTCAGAAAGAAGAATGAGTAGAAGAATTCACAGACAAAGTACAAGGCCAGACTTATGGTGATAGGGTTTGGTCAGAGGAAAGGAATAGACTTCGAGGAGATATTGTCACCAGTGGTGAAGATGACATCCATACGGGTGTTGCTTGGGTTGGCGGCTAGCATGAATCTGGAGATAGAGCAGTTAGATGTTAAAACTGCCTTTCTCCATGGTGACCTGGAAGAAGAGATCTACATGCGCCAACCAGAATGGTTCGAAGTCAAGGGTAAAGAGCAGAATGGTTCGAAGTCCGATTGTTAGTGCACTTTTCTGTGGTATACTAGTGCACCTTGTTTGTCAATTACTTAGGTCAGTAGGTCTAGTGTCGGTTGAGCTTAATGAAGACAAAGACCGAAGACTCAAGTGGCCCGGCTGCATCAAGAAAGAAGAAACAGGTAAATGTAATGCCTTGGTGTGCCTTGCCTTGACCAAAACCTAACCCATAACCTCTTAGATGACTTGCACCACCTAGGTATACCTTTAGTCATCATCATTAGTCTTAGAACTCCATGAAAAACATGATAAATTAGACTAGTTAAAGAGGTGGAAGCTGCTGCAATAAAAAAGGCTCAAACAACAGTTTTCGATAGGACTCCGATCAATCGGACAGGTACTCCGATAGGACTCCGATCGATCGGACAGAAATTCCGATCAATCGGAAATTGTCCCAGAAAAAAATTGAAAACTCACTGGACATATTTTTGATCAATCGGACAATCTTCCGATCCATTGGAAGGGGCCGTCCGATCAATCAGACAGTGTTCCAATCAATCAAAATTTCTTCCAGAGACTTCTCTGGATAGATTTTCGATCAATCGGACTTGTCTCCGATCAATCGACTGGGCTCCGATCAATCGGACACTTTTTTCGATCAATCGGAGATGCACGAATCTGCCCGTTTTTTGACCGTTGGAAGAAAATCTATTTAAAATGGGGATTCGTTTTTTGAGCTAAGAGAGGGGGATTTTGAGGAGATAGAAACCACCATTGCTAGAGATCATTAGAGGTTCTATCCCAAACCTAAAGCAAGTCATTCTCCTTGTGTTTTCATCACAAGCTTGGGCCATTCAATGGCATCTTGAGAATGGACTTGTTCCCTCTTGATTCCTAGGGTTTAGACACCTTGATAATAGTTAAATCCTTTGTCTAAACACTACCTAGGAGTCCATTTAGGTGCATTCCTCTAGGAAACCCATTTCCTACCATTTGTAGAGGTTTCACCATTCCCTAGCACCTTGGGCATCTCCAATGGAGCATCACATGCAAGGTAGCTGATCTTGGAGCTGAAGCCTTGGCAAAGCAACGGCGTCAACGATCGGGGGAGCACAAGGGGAGCTGATTCAAGCATGGGAGAGCGAGAAGAAACAACCCAAGACGGCGCAACAAGGGGCTTAATCCGACAAGTAAGGTTGTCTTGTTAAGAGTCCATCCACTCAATTCCCTGTGGGAGTTGAGTGTAGAGTTTGTTTGACAAACTCGCCCCGGGGTCGTTAGCCGATCCTTGGCCTATTAGTTGGGCCTAAAATCTAGGGACGTCAGCTGTTCCTTGGCACGTTAGTCGGGCCTAAAACAAAGTCTCCAAGGGGGAGCCACCAACACGGGTGCAAACGTGTAGGTTGGGAGGAACCTGTAAACTCTCCGGTTGGGTGGATCCGAGTTAAAACACCTTGGTTGGGAGGAACCAGATTTAAACTCCCCAGTGGATGCCGGTGTGCTCAAAGGGGTTGAGTACTTGAACCGGGAGTGGAGTAGACAAGTAGTCGAACCACTATACATCCTTGTGTTTGTGATTGTATTGGAGCACATTTCTCTTTAATGCATTGCATTTAATTAGTTAATTATGAATGCTTAGTTAGGAATGTATGCTAGGCACTTGATAGGCATCCACACTCACAAGATGTACTTTCACTACCTCATGTTGACTTGAGCATTTCTTGATCCATCCTCTATAGTCCACATGAGTCACTTAGACTAGGTTGCTTATTGCTCTTATCTCTTGCTAGTCTTTTAATTGGACCCACTTAGGCTTGGAAGCCGAAGTGTTAATCGCTTACGTATTTTAATTTGCTGATTTGTTAAAGTAGGCGAAAAGATTTTTTTAAAAGGTCTTTATACCCCCCTCCTATAGGTTTAGCCATAATTCTAGTTGCTCCTCAAGCTTTCGCACGCGTATGCGTAGGGTGTCGTGTTAGACTACCCGACGCAATTTCAATTGGTATCAGAGCGGGTTGCTCTTCAAGGACGTAACCGTCTAGAGCAAGATCCGATACCGGAGCACTAGCATCATGTCTAACCGAGATGGGAGTACCACCAACCGTCCACCTTTCTTTGACGGATCCAACTATGCTTATTGGAAGGCTAGAATGAGAATTTTTCTCCAATCCATGGACCGTCCGGTGTGGCTTAGCACATAAACTGGATATACCTTGCCCACCGAGCAAGTGGAGGTTGATGGGAAAGTCATTGTCATTCCCAAAGATGATTCCAAATGGGATGACATAGAGAGAGCTCAATACATGGCAAATGCTAAAGCTCTCAAAGCGATTTGCTGTGCGGTATCCTCGGATGAATTTCAGCGCATTCTCACATGCGCAACTGCAAAAGAAGCGTGGGATATACTTGAGGTTACCCACGAGGGAACTAGCACAGTAAGACGCTCGAAGCTTCAGCTCTTAACCACCAAATTTAAAAACATTAGGATGGAAGAGACTGAAACTTTCATGGAGTTTTATACTAAATTGTCAAATATTTGCAACTCCATATTTGTCTTGGGGGATCGGGTTCCGGAAGGAAGGATTTGTAGAAAAATACTTAGGTCCCTCCCGGAAAGATTTGACTCCAAGATAGTTGCCTTAGAGGAGTGTAGAGACATAGATAACATGAAAGTAGAAGAACTCATAGGTTCCCTACAAACTTTTGAACTACACTTTAAGGCCCCCTCTAGAAAGAAAAACATCGCCCTAAAATCCTCTCACAAACATAAGAAAATTAAGAGTGAGTCGGAGGAAGATAGCGATGATGAGGATGATGAGGAAGAAAAATTAAAGAAAAAATTCAAGAGATTCCTCAAATTTGATAGAGGGAATAGCCATGACAAGAAGGACAAGAAGGGTGATAAACATAAAGGGAAATCATCCAAACCTTCATCCGTCCGATGTTACGGTTGCGGTCAATGTGGCCATATTGCCCCGGACTGTCCGGAAACGCCTAAACCGAAAGGTAAAAAGGCGATGGCTGCCACGTGGGATAATACGGAGGAGTCGGACTCCAAATCCGATGACTCTGCTAGTGATGGGAGCCAACATAATGATCTAGCTCTCTCGGCTTCCACCACTACGCCTCTTCCCGCTTATCTAAGAGGGGATCCCAACTGCTATCCCTTCTAGGAGTAGAAGGAGTTCCCAACCCCTCACCTCATGCTACATTTTATGAGGGTGTTGAGGAAATTAGTTACCCTTACGCTTATCAAACTAAACATAGTTAGTGAGGGTAGCTAGAAATGCTTATGTAGGTAAATCTGAGGATTTCAGCCTCATTTCTGTGTGTATGGGCAAATCAGAGGATTCAAGCCTCATTAGCCTAATTTTTGATAATTTAGCCTTGCTTTTAATTAATATATTTTCTTGCTAGATTATCACCATGCTTAGATTAGCTAATCATCTTGAGTTTTATGCTTCATTGTATGCTAATCTTTGCTTAGTATTGGTCTTCATATACCAATAGGGGAGGTTGGTTGATTGGGCTATAAGCCCTTGAGCTTTAATGCTTAGTGTATATCATAGATGACCAATTATGCATGATTAACTATGCTTAGATAGATACATTTCTTGTTAATCATGTTCCTTAGCATGCTCCATGTATTTATGTATCATGCACCCTATACTCTCCTTGTTAGCATGTGTTTATAGTTATAATTGTGACATACTATCTTCTCTTACCTTGACCTTAATTGTTGCATCATTAAGGGGGAGAGAATAGCTTGTCAATTGCTAACAAAAAGGGGGAGAAAGATCAAGTCCCACCAAAACTAGTTTGCTATGTTTTGTGATGCAGGGATTGACAGGTTATGGGGGAGCAAACTGAAGAGGAGCTGCTTAGATTAGGCATGTCAAGAGTCCTGTATTTCATTTTATATCAATGTAATCTCTTGTACATGTATTTGTTTTGGTAGGTTAGGGTTTTGTAAGTAATTGACAAAGGGGGAGATTGTTAGTGCACTTTTCTATGGTATACTAGTGCACCTTATTTGTCAATTACTTAGGTCAGTAGGTCTAGTGTCGGTTGAGCTTAATGAAGACAAAGACCGAAGACTCAAGTGGCCCGGCTGCATCAAGAAAGAAGAAACAGGTAAATGTGATGCCTTGGTGTGCCTTGCCTTGACCAAAACCTAACCCATAACCTCTTAGATACTTGCACCACCTAGGTATACCTTTAGTCATCATCATTAGTCTTAGAACTCCATAAAAAATATGATAAATTAGACTAATTAAAGAAGTGGAAGCTGCTGCAATAAAAAAGGCTCAAACAACACTTTCCGATAGGACTCCGATCAATCGGACAGGTGCTCCGATAGGACTCCGATCGATCGGACAGAAATTCCGATCAATCGGAAATTGTCCCAGAAAAAAATTGAAAACTCACTGGACATATTTCCAATCAATCGGACAGTCTTCCGATCCATCGGAAGGGACCGTCCGATCAATCGGACAGTGTTCCGATCAATCGGAATTTCTTCCAGAGACTTCTCTGGATAGATTTTCGATCAATCGGACTTGTCTCCGATCAATCGGACTGGGCTCCGATCAATCAGACACTTTTTTCGATCAATCGGAGATGCACGAATCTGCCCGTTTTTTAACCGTTGGAAGAAAATCTATTTAAAAGGGGGATTCATTTTTTGAGCTAAGAGAGGGGGATTTTGAGGAGATAGAAGCCACCATTGCTAGAGATCATTAGAGGCTCTATCCCAAACCTAAAGCAAGTCATCCTCCTTGTGTTTTCATCACAAGCTTGGGCCATTCAATGGCATCTTGAGAATGGACTTGTTCCCTCTTGATTCCTAGGGTTTAGACACCTTGATGATAGTTAAATCCTTTGTCTAAACACTACCTAGGAGTCCATTTAGGTGCATTCCTCTAGGAAACCCATTTCCTACCATTTGTAGAGGTTTCACCATTCCCTAGCACCTTGGGCATCTCCAATGGAGCATCACATGCAAGGTAGCTGATCTTGGAGCTGAAGCCTTGGCAAAGCAACGGCGTCAACGATCGGGGGAGCACAAGGGGAGCTGATTCAAGCATGGGAGAGCGAGAAGAAACAACCCAAGACGGTGCAACAAGGGGCTCAATCCGACAAGTAAGGTTGTCTTGTTAAGAGTCCATCCACTCAATTCCCTGTGGGAGTTGAGTGTAGAGTTTGTTTGACAAACTCGCCCCGGGGTCGTTAGCCGATCCTTGGCCTATTAGTTGGGCCTAAAATCTAGGGACGTCAGCTGTTCCTTGGCACGTTAGTCGGGCCTAAAACAAAGTCTCCAAGGGGGAGCCACCAACACGGGTGCAAACGTGTAGGTTGGGAGGAACCTGTAAACTCCCCGGTTGGGTGGATCCGAGTTAAAACACCTTGGTTGGGAGGAACCAGATTTAAACTCCCCAGTGGATGCCGGTGTGCTCAAAGGGGTTGAGTACTTGAACCAGGAGTGGAGTAGACAAGTAGTCGAACCACTATACATCCTTGTGTTTGTGATTGTATTGGAGCACATTTCTCTTTAATGCATTGCATTTAATTGGTTAATTATGAATGCTTAGTTAGGAATGTATGCTAGGCACTTGATAGGCATCCACACTCACAAGATGTACTTTCACTACCTCATGTTGACTTGAGCATTTCTTGATCCATCCTCTATAGTCCACATGAGTCACTTAGACTAGGTTGCTTATTGCTCTTATCTCTTGCTAGTCTTTTAATTGGACCCACTTAGGCTTGGAAGTCGAAGTGTTAATTGCTTACGTATTTTAATTTGCTGATTTGTTAAAGTAGGCGAAAAGATTTTTTAAAAAGGTCCTTATACTCCCCTCCTATAGGTTCAGCCATAATTCTAGTTGCTCCTCAAGTTTCCGCACGCGTATGCGTAGGGTGTCGTGTTAGACTACCCGACGCAATTTCACATATGGTGTGCAAGCTTAGGAAGAGCTTGTATGGGCTGAAGCAAGCTCCTAGCCAATGGTACAAGAAGTTCAACTCGTTCATGTTGAAGCATGGATATGACAGAACGGAGTCGGACCACTGTGTGTTTACATGCAAGTTCTCAGATGGTGATTTCTTAGTTCTGCTATTGTACATTGATGACATGCTCATTACAAGAAAATACATCAAGAAGATTGACAGGCTGAAACAGGAGTTGGGCAAGTCGTTTGCGATGAAAGACTTGGGCCCGGCCAAACAGATCCTACGAATGGAGATAACCCGTGACAGAAGCAGCAGGAAGCTTTGGTTGTCACAAGAGCGGTACATTGAGAAAGTCCTAGAGCAGTTCAACATGAATGCAGCGAAGCCGGTCAGTACTCCATTGGATGGTCACTTCAAATTGAGCAACAAACAGTGTCCCAAGACGAAGGCAGAAGTGGAAGAGATGCGGAAGATACCCTACACATCAGCGGTAGGAAGTTTGATGTATGCTATGGTGTGTACGCTCCTAGACATAGCATATGCGGTTGGAGTTGTTAGCCGGTTTCTTGCCAATCCTGGTAAGGAACATTGGGCAGCGGTGAAGTGGATATTGCGATATCTGAGAGGCTCATCCAGGTTGATCCTATGCTATGGTGATGGAAAACCTGTGTTAGAAGGCTACACAGATGCAGATATGGCATGTGACATAGACTCCAGGAAGTCTACATCGGGGTTCATGTTCACGTTTGCAGGGGGAGCGGTCTCTTGGTAGAGCAAGCTACAGAAGGTCGTAGCATTGTCAATGACAGAGGCTGAGTACATTGCCGTCACAGAAGCATGCAAAGAGATGCTTTGGATGAAGAGGTTCCTACAGGAACTCAGCCTGAAGTAGGAGGAGCACGTGGTCTATTGCGATAGCCAAAGTGCTATACACTTGAGCAAGAATCCAAGTCAGCATTCCAAGTCGAAGCACATAGAGATTAAGTATCACTAGATCAGGGATACTTCGGAATAGATGGTGTTACAGCTTGAGAAGGTCCATACGGACGATAACGGGTCAGACATGATGACTAAGGCTTTGCTCAAGGGTAAGTTTGAGGTTTGAAGAAACCTGACTGGCTTGAAGAAGGTGAATTTCTCCTGAGAAGGAAAGGGGGAGATTTGATGGGTTTTTCCTCCTTTGGATGGTTGGGCGCCCGGACCATTCTTGGTTGGGCGACCGAAATTGGTATAGGAGAAGGCCTTTATTGCTGGCCTGTTTTGACAACGGGCGGGCGCCTGGCGGTCTGGTGACCGGGCGCCCGGTGCCCTGGTCGGGCGCCCGAAATTCAGTTTTTCCTCATTGTTGCTCGTTGGACGATTTTTGATTTGGGCGGGCGCCCGGTCACTAGACCCGGCGCGGACTGCTTGTACGCAGTTTCCTATTTGGGCTCTAATTTCTTCGTTTTCTTACTTAAGGAGTTTCAAAACGGGATTAGGTCATCCCATTAGAGTGTTTGCACGTCCAAGGTGAGAGAGAGAGAAAAAGAGGAAGAGAGAAAGAGAAAAGAGAGAAAGAGGAAGCTTGTAGAAGGGAGGAGTTGCTTGAAGAGGAGTTCTTCTGCGCAACCGTCGTCTCAGCGCTTCTACGTCCTCGGGATCGGTGAGATCGCTCTACTTTTGCTATTCTCTTATTTTTTATCCACTCTTACGTGAGTGAGGAAGGTTTGATCCAAGCGGTGTGTGCTTGAGATCGGTTGTAACAGTTCTCTGAGATAGTGGATTGTTGATCTGGACTAGGTCCCATGGTTTTTACCTCTTTTGAGGGTTTTTCACGTAAAACCTCCTTATGTCGTGTGGTTGATGTTTATTCTTGATTATTGCATTATCATAGTCCATAATTCTAGTGCATTGGGGGGCGAGATCCGAAGGTTTGTGTGAAACGCACCAAAAAAGGATGACCATATGAGTTGGGCATGGTATATCTTAGGTAGGCCCTAGGTAAAGGAGATAGGTCGAATTAATAGATGGAAAGGCCTAACAATCAAATCCAGACTAAATCATTAATTGGGGCCCTTCCAGAATTTAAACGTACTCCATCATGATGAATACACCTCTAGCTAGCCAAAAAGGGCTTAAAAACACAAATTGGCTGGCCAGTGAGGATCCCTAGTAAGGCCCCAAGATGATCAACAGTTCGGGTTGGTAGGCCCGCAACCCATTTAGATAGATTGCCGACTGATCGTCCAATGTGTCCAAGAGTTATGGATTAATCGAGACGCATTTTCTAAACTCCAACAATATCAGAAAACCGTTAAGGTTGAGCCATAATGGTCCTCAACACCTCCTAGAGGTGGCTATCGGATTCCTATCGGCTGACACCTGACCACGCAAACTGTGGAGGAAGGATGTACACCGTAGCCCCTGTAAGCCTCAGGACCCCTCCCACATCAATTGATGTGCATGAAAAAGTGAACAGTACAACTAGCCTTGGAAGGGCCGGTTAAGAAAGACATCGAAAAGGCAGGAAAGGAAATAATGGGTTGATGGTAAAAAGGAGCCCATCACATTAAAAAGCATACCTACCGGCCTACAACTGGTCCATCATAGCCCGGTTGAGGGGGGGGGGGGGGGGGGGGGGGGGGGGGGAAGACATCGAAAAGGCAGGAAATGATGGCTTGATGGTAAAAAGGAGCCCATCACATTAAAAAGCATACCTACTAGCCTACAACTGGTCCATCATAGGCCGGTTGGGGGGGGGGGGGGGGGGGGGGGGGGGGGGGGGGTTGATGGCCGGTTGGAGGTTTTTGGGGCGAGTGGAGATAGTTGAGCTGCCCAAGAGCACGCCAAGGTGAGCTAAAGCCGATGCCTTGTCACTAATTGATAGCTGTAGCTACCAGCCACCTCAATTTCATGTTCGCTTGGGACAAGCCTGATTACACCGTTATTTTGCCCAACTAAAAACAAAAATAAAGCCAAAATAGAAGAAGCGACTAAAGTAAAAAAGTAGGGCTGAAATTGGAGACACTTGATAATTCCTTTCGTCCAAAAAGTATCTAATTTCCTCTTTTTCCTTTTCACATCTTAAAATACTCCATACTCAATTCCCCACATTCCTAGGACGTCCACAATATTTGCACACATGCACATTTTTTATTCTTCTGTAGCTACTTTTTCTCTTTTTTCTTTTAACTTTTTATTTTGCCTACGTACGTGGGGTCCTGATAGCCTACGAAGTATCTTGATAGCCTATGAAGTATGGACTAATGCACAAACGCTAAAACTTTGTTGAATTTTCAAAAAAATTATAAAATTTTGTAAAATAGGGACTGCACACATGTGGGTGGTAGAAAATGATGCCAACCCTTAGAAAATGATGCCTAACTCTTTCTTTTTTCATAACTGAGGCTCTTACTCAAAATCTATGATGCAAATCAACCACAGGAGTCATTGGGTAAGAAAATCTAGTGATATCGTTCAGTTCATGAATAATTTTACGATTTCTAGCTAACTGTAGATTCTGGAGTTTATTTAGCTAATACTCTAATATTATAATATCTGATTTCATATCATGATCTATTGCATAGCACAACCAAGTAAACAAAAGAGAATGCCATAGAAACCAGATATGTGCACGCTCTACCGCACAGCGGCATCCACATGTACACTTCCCAAAAATCTTCTATTCCATATGTGGCTTGCCTAATAGTTGGATTAACATATTTTTTGTGTGTTTGATCATCGTGATGGGATGCCCCTTTTAGACAGGCTGGATGTAATGCAAAAACCACGTCCACCCATCAATACTATGCTACTCCACTTTAAAATTAAAGTGATTTTCATTGCAAAATTCATAGTGCTTTTTAAGATGATTACTGTCCTCATTTGCTTTCTCTTGACAACAAAGTGGAAAATCAAAATTTGCGGAGCCTACATGGTATGTTTCTTACATCCAACCTGTCCAATAAATGCATGTTGACATTATTATTTGGCAAACCTAAAAATATGAAGAATCCAATCATAAGGTGGGCCAATCCATGATGAACTCAAAAATATGAAGGATCCAATCATAAAGTGGGTCAATTCATTAAAAAATAATGTCCACCAAATAAAATATCCCAATCAAGTGTAGCCCATTTGATGATCTAATTGACCTGATGTTTTGTTTGTGTTTATTGTCATAGTGTTTGGTCCATTAGTTTAATTGGTTAGATGTTATATTCACAAATCTTAAGTTCCACAGCCTTTTAAATTAAAAAAAAAGTGAGGGCATTTTTGTAATTTCATTCCTGAAAAAGCACCTGTAGAAGAAAAAGTCTAGCCATTTTAGCCATTTTGCTATCTATCCAACAGTGAGAGGACCCATTTGAAAATGGGTCAGCCAGGGGGCCAGGGCTGGCTTGATGTCCAATCCCTCCAATTTACTATTTGGGCCTAAAACTTGGGCTTGGGCCCAACCCATGGACCTCAATTATCAGACTAATACCTGGCCCAAAGTATGCGGGCCAGCCCGTTTACAACCCTAATTTGCATTGAGTCAAACCGAGTCCAGCTGAGCTAACCTGAAACAGAAACCAGCTTACCCTCAAATATTCGACGTCGGTCCAGTTCTCGTCGTCAATGATACGGCCGTCACGGAGAGCTGTTTTAGCGACGCGTGTGTAAGGCAGCATGTGTTGATGTGTTACACAAGCTTGAGATCTACACCATGACTGACATCCCTTTCGAAAGTTAGGCCGGTATAGTGATTGAGTGGGCTAAGGTTTATGGAACAAATTATGAAAGATAAAAAAAACTAGGCCAAGTCTCTCTATGCTGTCCATTTGTTTCTAAAATTGTGGCCCACGCGATGAGTGAATCAGCCTGATTTTTGGGACAGGGCATCCATAAGGTGGGCCTACATTTTGGGCAGATTGCGTCCCAGCCATCGAACATCTGATCAAAGCACATGAATACATGATGTGTAGAAATTGTGGATTACAAATACGACAGTAGAACGCGTTTTATAAGGACCATTAGGAAATGCTTGTGTGGGCACTGTATACATGAAGGATTGGTGCAACCATATCTCCCACCATTGAATAATTCATCTATTACGAACCGCCCTGTAACGGTCCATTATGTAGCCCACAAGAGTTTAAATGGTCAATCAACACTGTTTCATTACAGTATAGTCCACCTGAGATTTGGATTTGCTTCATTTTTTGGGATCATGCAGTACTAAAATGATCTGTCAAAATGGATGGATAGCATAGATGTAAGGCACATACATCACGGTGGGCCTCACAAAGGGGATCCACCCACCTTGGAACATGAGCCATTGATGATGGGGCCCACTAGATAGATGTCCCCGACCGAGACATCGCCCTTCTATGAGTGCCGGAGAGATGGCTCTGCCACATTCCGGTTCCCCAGGTTGGGAAATGGGATCATCCAGTGGGTCCCACCAGTGGACCCTGGTGCACATGTTAATATCAAAGAGCATCCTAACTTTGGACCAGAAAAGGCTAAGCAACCTGTCACCACACACCACTGTTTTGTTACAGAGGCTACACTTTTCTCTCATCGCAAGAGCATAGACCACAAAAGTCATTGTATGTATGTATCAAAATGAGGGGTGATAATATCATTCTCCCAACTTGAAATCCCACATGTTCCGCATGGGATCACCTTTTTGGGTTTGAAAATCAGAAAAATTCACGTTTTTTCAATTGAAAAATGAGTCGAGCCGATCATGATTTTTTGCCTTTCAGGAAGTGAAACTACAAGTTATCCCACTTGACAAATTCAGCCTCATGTCAATTTAACGATATCCAAACTTGACCTCAAGTTGCTGGAATCGGATTCATTAGTGACCCGTCATCCTGGAAAAAGCTCTGTAGGGCCCCACCATGATGTATGTTCTTATCCACACCGTCCATCCATTTTTTCACATCATGTTATATCAAGATCCAAAAAATGAGACAGATTCAAATCTTAGGTGGACCACACTATAGGAAACAGTGGTTATTGAATGTCGACAATTAAAAACTTCTTCGTAGCCACAATGATGTATATGTTTTATCCACGCTGTCCATCCATTTTGTTAGATCATTTTAGGGCATGATACAAAAAATGAGGCAGATCCAAATCTCAGGTGAACATTACATAAACCGTGGCTATTGAACGTCTACTATTAAAAACTTCCTAGAGCCACTGTAATGTTTATTTGCCATCCAATCTGTTGATTAGGTCACATAGACATGGAAGAAGGGAAAACATAAATATCAAGTTGATCCAAAACTCCTGTGTCCCTCGAGATGCTTTTAATAGTAGGCGTTCAATCATCACTGTTTCCTATCGTGTGGTCCACCTGAGATTCAGATATGCCTTTTTTTTAGCTCATGGTCTAAAATGATCATGGAAAAATGGATGAACGGTATAGATAAAACACATACATCATGGTGGGCCCAAAGAGCTTTCCCAGCACGACCTGGTTCCACCCTTGATTTGTATGTGAAATTCGACTCCCATTTGATGGCACGTATGGACACATCTGGCACGTGATATAATGCACATTTGGTGTTCTCAATCGAACCGGCTCACAAGGATAGAGCCAAGTGGGCGCTCCATGGGGCCTCTGGAGTTAGAGATGGGCCAGCAATGAGAAGAGGAACAAGAGTGATGAGGTCTTGGTTGTTTTGATATATTTCATAATTTTCCTCGTCTGAAAAAGTCACGGGACGGTCTAATAAAAGAGGAGAAGAACATGTTTGGATTCATGAAAAATCATAGAAATTTTAAAAAGAGAATTTTCTTTCATTGATGTGACCTTTTGTTCTGTTTGGATGGCAGCTAAAAATGATAGATCCCAGCTAAACACTTAATTGTTACTTTCGTAATATGGACTTGAAGCATAAGATACGAAATGACTAATGGCATTAGAATATAAAGATTTTAACTTGCAATCTTAATAAGACTTTTAAAATGGAACCCACGTTTGCACTGTGCCTTAGTAAATAACCATTACAACTAGGATTCTTCTAATCTAAAGATACTAAGGGGTTGTTTGGCACCATGGATTTAGGGGAGATTTGAGGGGGTTTCAAATCCCTTTGTGTGTTTGGCACATAAAGTAATTGGGGGTTTCAAATCTTGGGAGTTTCAAATCCCTTCAATATGACAGTTTCAAATCCAAGGTGGAAGCTTGAATTACATCTAAAATCCTTCCAAGAGTCACATGTGTAACATGTGTGTTACTAGGCTATTAATCTACTGGGCAGATGGCCCACTGATGATATTCCAAAAAAAATCAGATTATCAACTGCATCACTAAAAATTACTTTAATAGAAAGATCCACCGTCCAAACATTGTCCATGTAAATCAACGGTTAAAAATCATTAGTTCGTCTTTCAGATGTGATCTTGTGCTTGTGGCCCATCTAAGACTCAGAATTTCATCATTTTCGGCCTAAGTATATATTTCAATAGGCATACTACAACCATGGTGCCAACCATTACATAAGTACACTAATTAGGAATATTAAAGTTGATTTAGTAATTAAATTTAATCCCTTGAAAATATCATACTTTTAGATTACAGGGGATTCCAAATCTAAGGTGCCAAACACAACCAGGGGGTTCCAAATCCATGCTCCAAACAGGCCCTAATGAGGCTGCACCTTAGGTTTCGGTTAACCTAAATCATACACCATGTCCCTTACACCTAGATTATGCAGACGTCACCATGATTATCAAATAATGAAAGATCAGATAAATCCAATTATCCGGTGGGCCAAATCATAGAAAATAACATACTGTAGATACCCCATGTTGGTATGTGTATATTGAAATTGCGGTTTTACCACTTGTAGAGACACTTGGAGACATGTCTATGGACCTAGAGGGGGGGTGAATAGGACCTTTGAAATTCTTTTCGCCTACTTTCACAATGCAACAAAATAAGCTATGTAAGCAAGAACACCTCGGCTTCCAAGCCTAGGTGAGTCCAATTACAAGACTAGCAAAAGATATGCACTAAACAATTCTAGTCTAAGCATGCATAGGTAAGTAAATGATTGAACGAATTAAGCTTCTAACCTATGCATCTTGTGTAGACTTATGAGAGTGGATCAATGAGCTCAAGTCTACACAAGTAGTGAAGGTACATCTTGTGTGGGGATGTCTAAAAAGTGCCTAGCATACATTCCTATCAAACATGCATAATTAAGCAATTAAACTAACAATGTGAAGATATGAATGTGCTCAAGACCAATCACAAACACAAGGATGTATAGTGGTTCGACTACGTGTCTACTCCACTCCCGGTTTAAGTACTCAACCCCTTGGAGCACACCGGCATTCACTATCGGAGGTTTTAAATGAGGTTCACCTCTCAACCTTTACACGGAGGTTTTATCGGTTCACCTCTCAACCGTATCCGGAGTTTTAGACATAGGTTAACTCTCAACCTAATCGTACGTTTACTCCCGTGTCGGAGGCTCCCCCTTGGAGACTTAGTTTAGGCCCGACTGACGGGCCAAGGAACGACTAACGTCCTTAGGTTGAGTTCGAAAAACAAACTCTAAAATGGACTCTCAAATAAGACAACCTACTTGTCGGATGAGCCCCTTGTTTAGCGCCGGATTGGGTTGCTTGATCTCCGCTCTCCCGTGCTTCAATCAGCTTCCCTTGCTCCCATGATCATGTTGCCTTTGCGTCGCCAATGCCTCAGCCACATTCGATCAAACACCTTGCATGCGATGCCTTGAAATGCCCAAGGTGCTAGGAGGATAGGTTTAAGAGCTCTACAACTTAGTGGGAATGGGTTGCCTAGAGTCTCTTACCTACAACGATCTCATCTTCGAGTTTAGGACAAGGATTTGCCAATAAAGAAGCTTCCTAACTCTAGAGATCAAGAGGGGATGAAGGTCATCTTCTTCATGAGCTTGGAATGCCCTAATCTTATGTTAAAGCACAAAGAAGATGCCTTGCATAGGTCAATGAATGAGCCTCAAAAGATCTCTTTCAATGGTGGCTTTTCTTCCTCGAAAATCCCTCTCAATATGGCAAAAAACGGAGCCCCATATATATAGAAAAATGGCTCCAACGGTCATAAAACGGCTATGAGCCGACCTGTCCCGACCGGTCATGACCGGTCGGACCCCCCTGCTGAAGGGAGACATCAATGCACGGGCCGACCGGTCATGACCGATCGGACCCCCTTGCTGGACAAGCACATCAGTCCAGGCCGACCGGTCGTGACCGGTCGGACCCCCTTGCTGGACAGCTGAAGATCTAGAGGAAAACCAAACTGGCCGACCGGTCATGACCGGTCGGCCCATCTTGCTGAATCCAACCTGTTGATAAGGCCAACCGGTCATGACCGGTCGGCTGTCCATTTCAAACAGCAACAAGGCTGCTGGCCGACCGGTCTTGACCGGTCGGACCAGCCTGGTTCCCCTATGAAATTTCTGAATCTCCACTTTCTTCAGCTTGTGGATTTAGGCCAAGGTTAGGGTGATCAAATGGGACACCTAGGGCCTATCTATGATGCCTAAAAGATTCCTAATATGGTCAAGGACATCAAGGATACAAAGGGGATGGGTTTTGGTCAAGGTTAAGGCACCAAGGCATCACTTTTACCTGAAACTTCTTCCTTGATGCGGCCGATCCGTCTTGAGTCTTCGGTCTTCGTCTTCTTTGCGCTCAACCGATACTAGACTCACTGCCGTAAGTGATTGACAAACAAGGTGCACTAGTATGCCACGGAAAAGTGCACTAACAATCTCCCCCTTTGTCAATTACTTACAAAAACTTAACCTACCAAAACAAATTACATGATCAAGATATTACAATGATAATGAATTAAATACAGGACTCATGACATGACAAACTAAGCAGCTCCTCTTCAGTTTGCTCCCCCACAACCTGTCAATCCTTGCATCACAAAACATAGCAAACTAGTTTTGGTGGGAATTGATCTTTCTCCTCCTTTTTGTTAGCAATTGACAAACTATTCTCTCCCCCTTAATGGTGTATCAATAAGGCTAAGGAAAGAGAAGATAGTATGTCGCAGTTATAACTATAAGCACATGCTAGTAAGGAGAGTATAGGGTGCATGAATCATAAATACATGGAGCAAGCTAACAAACATGATTAACAGGAAGATATAGCTAACTAAGCAAGGTTAATCATGCAACATTGGTCAAGGATATACATTTGCAATGAAAGCACAAAGGGCTCACAGCCCAATCAACTAACCTCCCCTATTGGTATATCAAGACCAATATAAAGTAAAGATTAGCATATAATCAAGCATAAAACTCAAGATGATTAGCTAATCTAAGTAGGATGACAATCTAGCAAACAAATGTATTAATTAAAAGCAAGGCTAAATCATCAAAATCTGGGCGAATGAGGCTGGAATCCTCTGATTTGCCCATACACACAGAAATGAGGCTGAAATCCTCAGATTTTCTAATAAAAGTATAACTAGCTACCCTCACTAACCATGTTGAGATTAAAAAGCCAAAGGGTAGCAAAATTTCACAACACCCTCATAGAATGTAGCATGAGGTGAGGGGTTGGGAACTCCTTCTTCTCCTAGAAGGGATAGCGGTTGGGATCCCCTCTTAGATAATCTGGTAGAGGGGTCGTGATGGAGGCCGAAAGAGCAAGATCTTTATGTTGGCTCTCATCACCAGCGGAGTCACCAGATTCGGACTCCTCCGTATCATCCCAAGTGGCAGCCATTGCCTTTTTACCTTTCGGTTTAGGCCCTTCCGGACATTCCGGGGCAATATGGCCACGACGACCGCAACCGTAACAACGGACGGATGAGGATATGGATGATTTGCCTTTACGTTTATCACCCTTCTTGTCCTTCTTGTCTCGGCTATTCCCTCTATCAAATTTGAGAAATCTCTTGAATTTTTTGTTCAATTTCTCTTCCTCATCATCCTCATCATCGCTATCTTCCTCCGACTCACTTTTGATTTTCTTGTGTTTGTGAGAGGACTTAAAAGCGATGTTTTTCTTTCTAGAGGGGGCTTTGAAGCCTAGCTCAAAGGTTTGTAGGGATTCTATGAGTTCTTCAACTTTCATTGTGTTTAGATCCCTACACTCTTCAATGGTGGTGACTTTAGAAGAGAACCGTTCCGGAAGAGATCTCAGTATTTTCCTACAAAGCCTATGTTCCGGAACCGGATCCCCTAAGCCCCACATATCATTTGTGATTTTGTTCAGTTTGGTATAAAATTCAGTAAACGTTTCATCCTCCTCCATAGTAATATTTTCAAATAGAGTGGAGAGGTGCTGGAGTTTAGAATTTTTAACAACATTTATACCTTCATGGGTAACTTCAAGAATATCCCATGCTTGTTTACTGGTAGTGCAGTTTTGAATCCGACCAAATTCTTCTCTAGATACTGAACAAAAAATGGCATTCAGGCCTTTGGCATTATTGATACGTTGAGCTTTTTCATGATCAGTCCACAATGCCTTGTCTTTTGGCCTGAGAACATCCGGCTCACCCTCCTTAGAAATAGTGACCATTGGGGGTTTATATCCAAAATCAACCATGTTCCTCACATCCGAATCAATGGATTCCAAGAAGATGCGCATTCGGGCTTTCCAGTATGGATAATTTGACCCATCAAAGAAAGGAGGCTTAGTGACGGATGAAGAGTCCTCTCTAGACATATTTTCAAGTTTCTCTTTAGGATCTACCTCTAGGCAATTAAGCCCTTAAAGAGGAACCCGCTCTGATACCAATTGAAATTGCGGTTTTACCGCTTGTAGAGACACTTGGAGATATGTCTATGGACCTAGAGGGGGGGGGGTGAATAGGACCTTTGAAATTCTTTTCGCCTACTTTCACAATGCAACAAAATAAGCTATGTAAGCAAGAACACCTCGGCTTCCAAGCCTAGGTGGGTCCAATCACAAGACTAGCAAAAGATATGCATTAAACAATCCTAATCTAAGCATGCATAGGTAAGTAAATGATTGAACGAATTAAGCTTCTAACCTATGCATCTTGTGTAGACTTATGAGAGTGGATCAATGAGCTCAAGTCTACACAAGTAGTGAAGGTACATCTTGTGTGGGGATGTCTAAAAAGTGCCTAGCATGCATTCCTATCAAACATGCATAATTAAGCAATTAAACTAACAATGTGAAGATATGAATGTGCTCAAGAACAATCACAAACACAAGGATGTATAGTGGTTCGACTACGTGTCTACTCCACTCCCGGTTCAAGTACTCAACCCCTTGGAGCACACCGGCATTCACTATCGGAGGTTTTAAATGAGGTTCACCTCTCAACCTTTACACGGAGGTTTTATCGGTTCACCTCTCAACCGTATCCGGAGTTTTAGACATAGGCTAACTCTCAACCTAATCGCACGTTTACTCCCGTGTCGGAGGCTCCCCCTTGGAGACTTAGTTTAAGCCCGGCTGACGGGCCAAGGAACGACTAACGTCCCTAGGTTGAGTTCGAAAAACAAACTCTAAAATGAACTCTCAAATAAGACAACCTACTTGTCGGATGAGCCCCTTATTTAGCGTCGGATTGGGTTGCTTGATCTCCGCTCTCCCGTGCTTCAATCAGCTTCCCTTGCTCCCATGATCATGTTGCCTTTGCGTCGCCAATGCCTCAGCCACATTCGATCAAACACCTTGCATGCGATGCCTTGAAATGCCCAAGGTGCTAGGAGGATAGGTTTAAGAGCTCTACAACTTAGTGGGAATGGGTTGCCTAGAGTCTCTTATCTACAACGATCTCATCTTCGAGTTTAGGACAATGATTTGCCAATCAAGAAGCTTCCTAACTCTAGAGATCAAGAGGGGATGAAGGTCATCTTCTTCATGAGCTTGGAATGCTCTAATCTTGTGTTAAAGCACAAGGAAGATGCCTTACATAGGTCAAGGAATGAGCCTCAAAAGATCTCCTTCAATGGTGGCTTTTCTTCCTCGAAAATTCCTCTCATTATGGCAAAAAACGGAGCCCCATATATATAGAAAAATGGCTCCAACGGTCATAAAACGGCTATGAGCCGACCTGTCCCGACCGGTCATGACTGGTCGGACCCCCCTGCTGAAGGGAGACATCAATGCACGGGCCGACCGGTCATGACCAGTCAGACTCCCTTGCTTGACAAGCACATTAGTCCAGGCCGACCGGTCGTGACCGGTCGGACCCCCTTGCTGGACAGCTGAAGATCTAGAGGAAAACCAAACTGGCCGACCGGTCATGACCGGTCGGCCCATCTTGCTGAATCCAACCTGTTGATAAGGCCGACCGGTCATGACCGATCGGCTGTCCATTTCAAACAGCAACAAGGCTGCTGGCCAACCGGTCTTAACCGGTCGGACCAGCCTGGTTCCCCTATGCAATTTCTGAATCTCCACTTTCTTCAGCTTGTGGATTTAGGCCAAGGTTAGGGTGATAAAATGGAACACCTAGGGCCTATCTATAATGCTTAAAAGATTCCTAATATGGTCAAGGACATCAAGGATACAAAGGGGATGGGTTTTGGTCAAGGTTGAGGCACCAAGGCATCACTTTTACCTGAAACTTCTTCCTTGATGCGGCCGATCCGTCTTAAGTCTTCGGTCTTCGTCTTCTTTGGGCTCAACCGACACTAGACTCACTGCCATAAGTGATTGACAAACAAGGTGCACTAGTATGCCACGGAAAAGTGCACTAACATATATTGTGTTGGGCGTGCTAGAGCCTATTACGGCTTGATTTAAACTGAACACCTATGACCCCAACTAGTAAGATAGATAGAGAGACCATGAGCAATTATCTATGACGAATTGAAGTGTAGTTCAGATGTCTATGTTAGGAAAACCAACAACGGAAGCGAGTCAAATGAGCAAACCACCATGAAAATCACACAAGCAACAATCAAACACACACAAAAATGCAATCCGAATTTAACGTGGAAAAATCCCCTCACGGCTAAAAAATCACGGCACAAAGCAAACAATCCACTATGATATCAAAAGTTACAAGAGATAGAAGAAACAAAATTTGGATCTCAGCCCCACAAGAGAAATCCCAAGTTGCCCAAAGCTTATTCTCACATGAGACAGACAAGCATTGTCATTTTCCTCATCCCAGAGAACCCTAAGTTTTCCCCAAGCTTTTTCTCTTTCTCTAGAACTCTCTCAATACCCTCTAAAAAGCCTGGCCCCTTTGACAAAACTCTTAATCCCACATTACACTCCTTTTATAAGCATAAAATCGAAATTAGAAATCTATTGTGCAAAATCGCGCGAGAGACCAGCTCAAATAAGAAACAAGCTGACCACGCGAGCCCTTGTTATAGAAGATTTGATGTGTCCGATTCCAACAATCTCCACCACAATTCCAATCTTCATGCAACACCTTGCCACACACCATCTTCAATCTCTACTTCGTCATCATCATAGCTCCACCGCTTCTCATGCCTCATCGACTTCATCCTTGCACCTTCACGCACCTTTACTGCTCTTCTCATGTGGCCCTTGGGCACTTGCCACATACGAGCAACAGTGGATTCCGTTGTTGATCCCATAGCTCGACCATGAATAGTGCTCCCGATCAAACCTGGTCGCAGCTGATGAACCTAATTGAGATATTGGCGTATCGATCCACATTCTTCCACTTTACTTGTTTCATAGATGCCGATTGCTTTTGACATTTTTCTTTCACGGAATATTTCTTTGTATCGAATCCCATGCTTGAAGACACCATCGATACCTCATCTCAGATTTCGATCTACCTCCCAACGATTGCTCTGATACCACTTGTTGGGAAAACCGACAGCGGAAGCGAATCAAACGAGCAAACCACCATAACAATCACACAAGCAACAATCAAACACACATAAGGAGGCAATCCGAATTTAACGTGGAAAAATCCCCTTGTTGGGGTCCCAAAAGTGAGGATCCCCGAAACGATGATTCCAAGTGCCCAAACCATCACTCGGTCAAATTTAGGGCCAGTGCATCGGAAATCACGGCACGAATCGCGACACACACACCAGACTTGACCAAAAGCAGGGAATTGGGCCAGTGGTGGACCCCACCGGTCATCATGATCAAAACTGTCAAAATTTGGGAGGATTACCTCAATTATGAAGAGATAGGAGTAGTGCATCGGCATTCATTGCTAGGCGGACCCCACAAATCCCTCAATTTGCAAAACCCAAGTTTGGGAGACACGAATACGTCCGGCGCATTCAGAAATGAATTCAGAAATGAATTTCAGGACGCACCGCCCTCGGCGCATCACAAAAGTCCTCCAGCGCGTCAAGAAATTCGGACGGATTGAATTTAAGGACGCACTGCTTCCAGCGCATCCATAAATTCACCCGGCGCATCACGTAATTCAATCATTTTGAATTTAAGGACGCACTGCTTCCAGTGCATCATAAATTCACCCGGCGCATCACGTAATTCAATCATTTTGAATTTAAGAACGCACTGCTTCCAGCGCATCCATAAATTCACCCGGCGCATCACGTAATTCAATCATTTTGAATTTAAGGACGCACTGCTGTTCGCTTCCCCAAGTGTAGGGTTGCGATGTAGTAATAAACTCGGTAAGACCGAGGTCGATTCACAGGGACTATGAAGGATCTCACAAATTCATCCACAAGTGCCTATTGAAGTCTACTAATCCGATTGATGTATAAAGTTGATATGAGTAACAAGAACTGAATTAAATCGAGAGTAATTAATTATAAGAGAGTACTAGGGTTTCAAGGATCCACTTGTAGCAATCCTTGATGTTCAATCCGCTGTGGTTTCTTATTCTCTCAACTAGAATCGACATTCCTGTCCGTCCAATCGGATGATAGAACTGTTAAACCAACAGTCTGTAATATGTAAGTTCTATGCATAAGATTCACTCAGTCTAGGATGAGCTGAGCATGCTCAATTGCATAGGTCATTCCCCTTTCCTATAGTTCCAGTTCTCAATCATAACCATCCCCAAGTCCTCTCACAAGACAAGGTTAAATTAGGATTTGAACTAGGTTCAAATCACTAGCACAGTCCTTACATATTCCAGAAAATCAACTAAAATAGAACTTTGGCCTGAAGTCCCTTTATGAAGAGCTTAGTACTAGAGCGCACTCCGATTCCTCGGATCATAGAGGTCTATACCGTTGCAAACAAATTAAGAAGTTAAGTAATTCATCCAAACATCCATGAGTCATCACAAGACTAAGAAAAATTACTTAAAAACTTGTATAAACTTCAAACCTTAGTTCATAATCATGAATTCCAAACTAAAACCACTTAACTACGAATTAAAACATCTTGGATTCACTACAAGCTTCACCTCTTAGCCCTAGCTAAGAGGTTTAGCTGCTCATGATCCAAGGAAACATGAAACAACTACAAAAACATGAAAACAGCAAAGCAAACCAAAAGGAGTTGTGAAACTCCAATCTCCACTTCCACAGTCTCCAACCTCGCTTGAACCCTCCTCTGATGCCCTAGGAACAATCCCTAGGTGTCTATTTATAGTCTGGAGGCTCCACAACTTCGGAAGAATCGAGAAAGTGCGTAACACTTACGTAGCGCAGAGAAAATCGGGATGAATTTAGAAGTTTCTCTCTCCTTTCGCACAGCCGACCGGTCACGACCGGTCGGCTTCAAAATATAGTCATTCCAGCAAGCATGGCAGACCGGTCATGACCGGTCGGCCTCATTCGATCATCAGTCCAGCAAGCACCCCCGACCGGTCGGATGTTTTCGTCCATATTACAGCAGTAATGACCGACCGGTCATGACCGGTCGGTCGTTTTCATTGAGGTCCAGCAGCCTTGTCCGACCGGTCATGACCGGTCGGACGTGATCCTACACCTCTCCTAATGCATGGCTGACCGGTCGCTGACCGGTCAGGCTTCTCTTTCTTCATTCTTTCTTTCTTTCTTCTTTCTTTTCTCTTCTCTCCTTGCTTGACTTTCTTTGATCTTTCTTCATGCTTCATCCTATAGTCTTTAATACTTGTAAGGGGCCTCATTTAGCTTTCAAATGGTGGACTCTCCATCTTGTTCCTACAATCACACATCATATATTAAGTTGGTCCTTTAACATGTATATCATGCATAATGAATGATGAATTGGGGTTAGAATATGCACAATTATGAGCTCAACAACTGCTTCCAGCGCGCCCAAAAATTCACCCGGCGCATCTAAAAAATCAGCCAATTTCAAGACGTGCTGACAGCTGGCGCGTCCTGCAAACCAGCTTGTGGACTCCGACCATTTCGAGACGCGCCGAGCGCATTTATCGACGCGCCGACCTAATTTTTCTACGCGCTACACGTGTCGACCGCCTATTGGGCGACCTTACCTATAAATACCCCTTCCCACCGCCTCATTCGAACGATTCAGCGAGAGAGAGAGAGAACCTCGTTGTCGGAATCCTTTTCCGATCACCGGATCCCCTCGCCGGAAATCGCACCCCGACCATAACAGGTCTGGAGATGAAATAACTTAAGTCACCCTTTTCGGACGCACTGACCCCAGCGCATCGCAAAATAGGCCAGCGGATCAAATAAATTATAAACAAAGTTATTTTTCGGACGCACTGGCCCCAGCGCATCGCAAAATAGGCCAGCGGATCAAATAAATCATAAACAGTTATTTTTCGGATGCACTGGCCCCAGCGCATCGCAAAATAGGCCAGCGGATCAGAAAAATACATTTTTGGATGCACTGGCCCCAGCGCGTCAGAAAAATCAGGCCAGCGGATCGCAAAAATCAGCACTTTGAGCGTTCATTCCAGCACCCTTAAATCCTCGTTCTATAACGTTTTCAATCCCCGTTTGAGCCTATTTTGGGTATTTCGAGCATTCCGGACGCAATGGAGTGGTCAAATGACCCACCTGGGCCACCCAATGAGCAGAACGCGAGCCTTCTGGATCCGACCCGATCCGACAAAACGAATGGAGTAATTCTCCCGAAGAGAAGCCACCAGTTCCTGGAGCCATACTGATGCATCATCATTACATGTACTACCATAATATACTCGGATTCAGGCCCGGATTAAGCAAAGGGGACTATGGTTAACACGATAAACTATACCAGGAGAGTTCTAAACTATCACACACAATTTGTTAAAGACTGATACTTCAAGAACAGTCGATGCCCTACCCATCCAAAACGGCATCCGCTGGTTGAGCTATTCAGGTACATACAACCGTGGAATGGACTTCCCGAGGTCACCTGTCCCCACATTGACAGGCGCGGGCCCAGAGTCGTCCTTCCCGGCCATAAACCCTGACAGTCTCAGCTCGGATCTCCGGTCAAAACATGGGACATAGACATCCGACTTGTACAAAGACGATTCAGTCTATAATAGAACACCACAAATACAGGTCCCGCGACCATACAAATACAGGTCTCCGTGACCATACAAACACAGGTCCCCATGACCATACAAATATAGGTCTCCGTGACCATACAAACACAGGTCCCCGTGACCATACAAATACAGGTCTCCGTGACCATACAAATACAGGTCTCTCCGACCACCAAAACACAGGTCTCCGCGACCATGAACTCTGAAACCATGGTCCTCGCTGACTAGTCTTCCACCTTTTAATCAAGGGTCATCGATCATTCGATGTAATTAAGGGCTCGTGCCAGATCACGGCCTGGAATGTACAAGATCTCAGAATCTCTGGAATAAAATTCGCCTTGCGATATCTCTTCTCTTGTGTACTTTTGTGAATGCTTGTGATTGTCTACGAATGTTTCTATATTCAGAACCCCAGAGCAACAAAACACCACATTCCAGAGAATGTTCATTCTCTAGTTCTAACAAACTGGCGACTCTGCTGGGGATCGAACTATACCAGGATCTCTGGTTATATCTGAATATAGGAATACTCTAAGATCAATTACTTACAAACACGAATCTACGCATAAGAAAGTTACCGTGAGGCGTAATGTTTCGGCGCCTCTCGGGCGTCAAACTGGCGACTCTCAACGGGAACGTTCTTCCCTTCATCTTTAAGGCAATAGACATTTAAAAGGTTTTCGAACCCACAATTTCCACAATTATACGTATTTTGTCTCCTTCTTGCTTATTTTGTCGGTTTATGCACTGCGATCAATGGGCTCATACTCCCGACCGCACTTGTGAACTGTTCTAACGGTTTTTATCACACAACAGAATTAGCAAGATATTAGGACAGACAGAAGAAATGGCATGCTCTATGACCAGTTCGTGCACCTTCCTTACCACTGGAGGCTTCAACTTCCCTCGCTTCATCCCAACCATGACGATTGCTTCTAGTTCAGGATGGCAGTTGGTCGAAACGCGCCGGCAGAAGAAAGAGCAGAAGAAAGCAGCCAGCTTAGCAGCATACAAGAAGGCGAATGTTGCAAGACCTCGCTCCTCAACCAAGAGACAATGGCAACCAAAACAAGGGCAGAAGATTTCCACCAACTGTCAGGCCGCATCAACCACATCCTCGGTGCCTGCAATGATGATGGAACAGTTTCCGCCATTGTCCAAGACCAACCGTGCCACATATAAATCCACCAAAACCGCGATTGCGAGGAGCTCCCAGCCCATGACAATTCCCAAGCCAGGACAGGGGAAGGTTCAGAAGGCCCGACCAGTGATGATCGCAATGGTTCAGGTAGCAGAGGCAGAGGAGGGATCATACGAAGCAGACAAATTGCCTACAGTCCAAGATCAGATCGACAGATTAGTTCAGGCTAATCGGGAAACGAATGAGCGAATGAGGGTGATTCAGGAAGCATTGACCACTTTAATAGCTCAGAATGCTACTCGAAGCCTTGCACCACCTACGCGTCCATTAGCCGAAGAATCTCAAGGGGCAGCAGAAGAGCCAGCTAGTGCCGAGCCACTTACCCAGGCCAAAAGAGTTCCAGCGGAACGAATAATAGTCCCGACTATGCAAATGACGAGAGAGGAACTGTTGCAAACAATTACAAGTCTCATGCGACAAGAGAAGGAGAAGGAAAGAGGAACTGGGTACAAATATCAGGTCCCATACCTGCTGGAGATAGAAGAAATACCATTTTCGGTCAACTTCAGATGTCCGGATTTTGAAAAATTTGACGGTAGGGGATCGCCAGAGGAACATATCACTCGCTTCCTCACAGCATTGGGGAATTGGTCTACCGTCCCACAGTACTGTATGCGGTTATTCGGGTCAACGCTGACAGGGAAGGCTTTTCAATGGTACATGTCGCTACCAGCAGGATCAGTGAAGTCATGGGAGCAGATGCGAGACAATTTTATCTCAAAATTCTTCTCTATAGAAAGGGAAACATCAGTAACAGATCTGGCCTTGATCAGACAAAGGCAGGGCGAACCCGTGGAGAGATTCATGGACCGATGGGGGACAATAGCTGCTCAATGTCAAGAGTTACCCAGCGAGAAAGAACAGATAAAGATGTGCATGCGAGCCCTGGACCCAATGATATCATACGGGTTGTCAGGGAATAGTTTTCACTCTTTCCGAGAATTGGCCACCAAAGCACACCTGGTAGAAGAAGCTGCAGCACGGGTGAACCTCAGGCCAGAAAGGCAGAAAAGAGAGGGAGTAAGGGTTGCAGAAACACACAATATAAACAAGGGCAAAGGTGCGATAGATCGGAAGCGGCCCGCCGTGTATCCCAAGACAGACACGAAAGTAACACCTAACTAAGACAGAGGCAAGAGGCCCTACGCTTCTCAAAGAATAACAATAGTCGAGAGAGAAAGAGCCAATGGCCCATACACCTTCGACATGGCCGACCTGATCCCCATCATGGAACAATTGGTGGAAGAAAAGGTAATCCGCTTGCCAGAACCGATTCGGCCCCATGAGGTTGGGAAGGTAGATGACCCCCGGTATTGCAAATACCATCGGTGTCTGAGCCACAAGACAGAAGACTGTTTTAGTCTAAAAGGAAGAATACAGGAGTTGATCAACCAAGGGGTGATCAGTATGAAGGCACCGGAAACGACAACGAAGGAAACAACGGGGGTAGTTTCAGCCTTCCCCTCAGACGAAAACACCCAATTGTACATTCCGTTCCCCGAACCTGAAGAACCCTGGACTTTGGTTAGCAGCCAGAAAAGGCTCGAGAACCGAAGAAGACTCCTCAACCGCAAGAAGGAAGGGACGAGAAAGAAGGGCAGCCAAGAGAAGAACCGACTTATAGAGACTCGGGTATATTGCGTGATGGTGTCGTTTATAGAACAACCATCAACAGAAGAGACATTGCAGGCAGATAAAGAAGAAGTCAATGCCGTTATCCTCCGATCCGGAAGGCAAATGCCGGAGCGCACTCGACCAGAACTAGTCGACCCGATGCAAGAAGACGGAAACCCGGATATATCCTCAACAAGGCCCCAGGGGCAGAAGTTGAAAGAGAAAGTTGTCGAGGCCACGTCCAGTCGGCCGGAGCCAAGGCAAGGGGCAGCACCAGTAGCATATGATGTCGTATCACACCTGTGAAGGGTCCCGGCTCACTTGAGCATATACGATGCCTTGTGCCTCTCAAAGGTATATAGAGAAATGTTGATCAACGCGCTGCTAGACAGTGAAGCCCGAGAAGTAATGATGACGGAAATCGAAGCAGAAATGAACGATCCGGATAAGTTTTGGGAAGGAAACGCACCAATCCAGCAAGCGATGCAGATAGATCACCCCTCTGTAATCACATTCTCCGAAGAAGACCGCACAATTGAAGCAACAGACCACAACCGTCTGTTGATGGTCACAGGAACGATTAGAGATACGGAAATTAAGCGATGCATGCTCGACGATGGGTCCGCAGTGAACATCATGTCGTTGAAGACACTACAGAGATTGGGTTATAGACCATCAGCCCTGCGACCCAGCACGATGGTCATTCAAGGGTTCAATCAAGACAGCCAATGCACTCTAGGGTCAATCACCGTAGTGCTAGAAATCGAAAAGCTAAAGACAAGAGTAACATGTCAAGTAATCGACGCAGTAGTAGTAACAACGTATAATCTTCTGCTAGGGAGGCCGTGGCTCCATCAGAATCGCGTCATTCCCTCAACTTATCATCAGTGCTTCAAATACAACAGAGAGGGAGTTCAGTACAGAGTGGCAGCAGACCCGAAATCGTATACAATCGCGGAATCATTCTTGGCTGATGCCAGATACTACGACCCGGTCGACGAAAGAGAGGTCACAAAGAAGCCCGACGTAACGCAGAAAGGGCAAGGGGCGAAACCGAAAGTCAACAAGTTCGAACAGAGAGGCAAACCTCAGTTCATTACTCAGAAAGAAGCTGCAGGTCAGCCGGATGAAGAACCTCAAAGGTCCACCAAGAAGTTTTACATAGTCCCAAAGCACTTGCGACAGCCCGGGCAGTCCGTCCTCGAAATGATATCGAATCAGCACATGAGTGTGCTCAAATCTAGCTTCAATATGCCAGTGCTAAAAATAGGAAGGGTTAGACCTTTCACAAGAGCTCCTAGCCAGTTTGTGGTACCGCCGAATGCCGATACAAAGAAAGAAATCAAATTCTATTCAGTGTCAAGTGAATCCACACAGTCTAGAGACGAGGCTGAGAAATCACTCTGTTTACCTCAACCGATAGAAGAAGGAAGATACAGTGAAGCCAGCCGTAACATCATGAAGAATATGGGCTTCTATTACTCAGAATCAGCCTCGAATGGTAGAATGTTAGCACCGTTCGAAGAAAACACCAAAGTTCACCGAAGAAGAGAAGGGTTAGGGGCAAAGATGAAGATTAGGCATGTCAACATGGTGACAATCAATCCTACGGAAGAGGTACGGCCACAAGAGGTAGTCAACGTCATCCAACCCAGTGTCGCACCTGCACAGATAGAGGACGGGGGAAAGCCCACGATAGATGAGCTCGAAGAAATAAATTTGGGAACCCCAGAAGACCCCAGAAATACATACCTGAGTAAAAATGTCTCAGAAGAGGAGAAAGAGAAATACATTCAACTGTTGAAAGAGAACCGGGATGTGTTCGCTTGGACGTACTCAGAAATGCCAGGGCTCAGTCCAACAATCGCGATGCACAAGTTGGGCATCTTGAAAGGGAAGAAAGCGGTCAAACAGCCTCAACGACGATTCCACCCAGACATAGTGTCCAAAATCGAAGAAGAAGTCGAAAAGTTAATGCAAGCCGGGTTCATCCGAGAGGTCAAATACCCACAATGGATCTCAAACATTGTGCCGGTCAAGAAAAAGAGCTGTCAAATCTGGATCTGCGTAGACTTCCGGAACCTCAATGAAGCATGCCCTAAGGATGATTTCCCACTGCCTATCCCAGAACTACTGATCGACAGCACGACAGGATACACGGTGATGTCCTTTATGGACGGTTACTCGGGGTATAATCAGATTCGTATGGCCCCAGAGGATGAGGAATCGACAGCATTTCGTACAACGCTGGGCATATACTGTTATCGCGTGATGCCATTTGGGTTGAAAAACGCAGGGGCAACGTATCAGCGTGCGATGCAAGTGATCTTCCGGACATGTTGCATAAACATGTCGAATTCTATGTAGACGATCTGGTAGTGAGGTCGGCCGGGCATGAGCAACATAGAGAGCATCTAAGGCAAGTGTTCCAAAGACTGAGAAAGAAAAGCCTTCGCATGAATCCATTAAAGTGTGCATTCGGGGTTTCCTCTGGCAAGTTTTTAGGATTTGTTATTAGACACCGAGGCATAGAAATCGACCCTACGAAGATTAAGGCGATCAGGGAAATGCCACCCCCAAAGAACCTCAAAGAACTAAAAAGCTTCCAAGGCCGGGTCGCGTACCTAAGAAGGTTCATCTCGAACTTGTCCGGTCGTTGTCAACCATTTTCGCGCCTCAACAAGAAAGGAATACGGTTTGAGTGGGATGACGCTTGCCAAAAAGCGTTCGACTCTCTGAAGGACTTACTCGAAAAATCTCCAGTCCTTGCGGCACCGATCAAAGGGGAGCCACTAATCCTCTACATTGCCGTCGGTGAAAATTCACTTGGAGCCCTCTTAGCCGAGAAGAACGAAGAAGGGAAGGAAAGTGCACTCTATTACCTTAGCCGCACGTTGGTGGGAGCCGAGTTTAACTACTCAGCGATCGAGAAGATCTGTCTGGCATTGATCTTTGCTGTCAAAAAACTCAGACATTACTGTCTCTCTCATCAGATAACGTTGATATCCAAAGCAAACCCCCTTAAGTTTCTCATGAACAGACCCATGTTGTTTGGGCGGCTGGCCAAGGGGGCCCTACTCTTGTCAGAATTTGACTTGACATACATGCCGGCTCGGGCCGTCAAAGGGCAAGCTATCGCAGATTTCCTTGCCGCACATCCAGTACCAAGCGGTGAAGAAATAGAATATGACCTCCCAGACGATCAGGTTATGACGACTAATGAAGCACACCATTGGGAGATGTATTTCGACGGTGCAGCCAGAGCGGTAGGGTCAGGGGCAGGAGTTATATTCATCAGTCTGCAAGGGGACCTGCTACCCTATTCATTCACGTTAGTCCCGGCATGCACCAACAACGAAGCAGAGTACCAGGCTCTTATTATTGGATTACAATTGGCCCTGGAAATGCAAATCAAGGAAATACGTATCTACGGTGACTCTAGGCTTGTCATCGGACAATTGAAGACAGAGTACGAAATCCGCAAACCCGAATTATCGCCCTATTGTCACCAGGCGCAGTCCATGTTCAATCAGTTTCGAAACAGCAGTATCTCACATATACCGAGGTAGGAGAATGTGCAAGCAGATGCACTCGCCAGTTTAGCCGCTGCTTTGGCTAACCCTGGAGGCAGCCCTCTTTAGGTAACGATTGAAGAAAGAAGAATCCTGCCGATGACCGCGTTGCGCAGTGGAGAGTTGAGTGCCAATCCCATTTGCTGCTTTGAGATCACAGAGGAAGATGATTGGAGAAAATCATTCACTGATTATCTGAAGTACGGATTTCTACCAGAGGATCCCAGAATGCGCATACAGATCAGAAGGCGTGCCAGTTCATTCGTGCTCCAGAATGACGTACTTTACAAGCGATCCTACGAGGGAGTACTGCTGCGATGCCTAAACCAAGATGAGGCACGTAACACCTTGAAAGAAGCTCACGAAGGAGAATGCGGTGCTCACCAGGGAGGGAAGAATTTACATCATCGCGTGCGACACATGGGTTACTACTGGCCTGCTATGGCAAAAGACGCGATGGAATATGTGAAGAAGTGTCACCAGTGTCAAGTTCATGCCGATATCATCCATTCACCACCGGAAGAGTTGCATCAGTCGGTAATGTCCTGGCCTTTTGCAGCCTGGGGCATGGACGTGATCGGGCCGATCAGTCCACCATCCTCCCAGGGGCATCAGTACATCCTCGCAGCAACCGACTATTTCTCTAAATGGGCCGAAGCAGTCGCCCTGAGAAATGTGAAAGCCAAGCATGTCGAAGGTTTCATCCGTCACACCATATTATACCGACATGGTATCCCCGAGAGAATCACCACGGACAACGGGACACCCTTCAAGAACGCTACTATTGATAAGCTGTGCGCAAAATTCAAGATCAAGCATTGCTACTCATCGCCCTATTATCCTCCTGCGAATGGACTGGCCGAAGCGTTCAACAAGACTATTGTGAAGATTCTGAAAAAGACAGTGGGAGAAAATACGAAGGAATAGGACAGACGGTTGCCTGAAGCACTGTGGGCTTATCGAACTACACACCGCACGGCCACCCGGGCTACGCCCTACTCACTGGTATACGGTACGAAAGCCGTGATCCCAATGGAGATACAAGTCGAGTCACTACGGGTCGCTCTCCGACACTCCCTGACAACCGAACATAATGCCAAGAGCCGGATGGTCGAACTCGATGATTTAGACGAAAAGAGGCTCGCTGCCCAACAAAGACTCGAAATATATCAGAAGCAGATTTCAGCCGCGTACGATAAGCGTGTCAGGGGCAGATCATTCAAGAAAGGTGATCTTGTGCTAATGATGAAGCGCCCGGCACCGCTCCAAGGATCGAAAAGCAAATTCGACCCAAAATGGGATCCCGTCTGCATCATCGACGAAGTATATTCCAACGGAGCCTATCGGGTAATAGATTGCAAAGGGCAGGGCATCAGTTCGCTAGTGAATGGCCGATTCTTGAAAAGATATTACACCTGACATAAACTTATTATCGCAAGCTGTAAATACCCCAGTAGAGGGAATGTAATAGAATAGATGCCAAAAGAAAGGATGCCATGCAATGACTAAACTAAAATGCTAATCATCTGCTTTATGCTTACGCAGGTACTGAAAGGGTCACCAAGGCTCGAGACACGTCAAGCAGGACACCATGCCTTTTTGAGATTATTAAAATTAAGAAAAGCCCTAAGCCGAGGCCCGGCTACATCCTCGTGCACATGCATAGGTTTAAGTCCTAACAGGGGGACGTCCCTTTCCAAATAGCACAATCTATTTTGCATTCGAACTCAAGAGGAACGGCAAGCAGGCTAAAAAGCACAATATGAACTCAGCATCACAATAGTATACATAATGATACAACATTCGTTACAACGTGTTTTAAAACTACAAAAGAATCATTATTATTACAGCCTAACCATCTAAAGTTCTCAAACACTGCTCCAATAGATTAACTGCAGACCCCGCAATTGCCTTCTGTCTTGCCTCAGCCTCGGCCAAAACTTGGACAGGGTCAGGAGTATCTTGGAGAGACCGCTGCAGCTCCATAATTCGTGCCCTCACAGCGTTACACTCCGCCTTGCATTGGTCAATAGAAGACTGCAGGCTTGCTTTCTGACCACCGAGTTTCGAAAGTTTGAAATGGACGACAGAATGTTCAGCACGTAATCGGGCCATCTCATCCTCAATTTCTGCGAGACGCCTGGTGGCCTCTTGGTGCTCAGTATCTACAGCCCGCGAATCCTTCTGTACTGTGGCCACATCCGCCTCGTGCAACTCTAGTTCCGGAAGAAGGGACCGCAATTGACCGCGTTTTTCTTCAACAGAGGGGTCAGTCTTAAGGTGCCTCGCATCGTTCACTTGAGCCACACCATCTTTGAATTGTGACACATGGCTGACTATCGAAGAAATGTCAACTCCAAGCCACGTAGCAGTGAGTTCCAACGCCTGCAGTGCCTCGTCCAAGATGGACCCTTCATCTCCTTTCCTAAGCGAATCGACGATGTCGGACAGTAAGCTCTTCAGAAGGTTCGCCTTGGTCCTTGATAAGCCTCGGAGAGATGAGAGGAATGCCTCGGGCAAGACTACAGGAACCAGGACGTTGGCAGGGGCAGTGGCTGGTAAAAGAAACGGTAAACATTAGCACACTAAAGAAAGAAGAGAAGCAAGCAAACGATAAAGTAGTATACCAGCAGGGGTTTCGTCATCCGGTGCATTAGTTGAGGCAACAGGAATTGATGAGCTAGGGGCACATCCAGCTGCGACCTCTGCTACTGGATCAGGCAATTCAGAGGAAAGAAGAACAACGACCTCAGGGGAAGGGATAGCTTGAACTGGTTCAGCGGTCAGGGGCACTTCGGCAATAGGCTCTGGTGCGCTAGCGGCATCTGGAAGCATGGTTCCTCGAGGTAGGAGTGATGCCTCTTCCGCAGTAGCAACAGATCTCGCCTCAGGAGTGGGGCTAGGATTCGCCGCAGCCTCGGTTGTATTGACAGGATCGGTAAGAGGGGGTCTTCAGCTAGCGGCTCACCATCGATGTCCATAGGGACGGGTTCTATGTCTACCTCAGGAACAGATCTCTCATAAACTGGCTCGCTACCTTCACCTCCCTCCACAGGACGATCTTCGTTGAGGCCCGCCTGCGAGCTCATCTCCCCTTCCTCCCTTGGCCCGCTTGCATCATCGGTCGGGACGCTGCCGGCGGCATGGGGGAGTCGACTCCGTGCCTTCTCATCCCTGTAAAGCCTCAATAGGTCCTTTATTTTCTTGCCTCCGTCAGAAACAGAGACGCAATGAGCAGTCTTTATGCGAGGCCCAGAACGTTCAGGAGACGGTTCGAAGTCACTATCCCCGGGAACAGAACGTCTGGGCAGGCTCGTCCGACCTGCTGGGCTCTGGCCGCGACTTCCCTGACCACCGAATGGAGGAGTACCTGTGGTCGCAACATTATCTCCCTCGTCGCCACCCTCTTCACCCTCTCTGGTGACCTCCTCACCAATATCACCCCCTCCATCATCGCCATCACCAGCGTCATCATTTTCGTCTCCTCCGCCGTCATCAGCAGCATCTTCCTCGTCACCATCCTCATCACCGGCGGCCTCGCTATCATCATCATCGCCAATATCATAACGCTCCCTCTGCCCCTCTGCCATGGGACCGACTAGTGGGGAATCCGGGTTCCCTTGTAGCGTGATCCTCTGGACATAAGCGACCCACCCTTCGAGCGTGTGCTCGGGTTTCTCATGATCTATTATAATGTTCAGGGAGGTCATGAACTTCTGCACGCCCGGAGTAGCTAGTTGGCGGAGCGGCTCTGCCACATAACCTAAGTCGTCGGTGGGAGTAGGATTGACAATCGGAGGGGAGACGAAGACAGGATCGGTTACGTGTCGGTTGTTGCGGATCAAGGAATATTGGTGAGCCCACCACCGCATCCATCCATATGTGGCGCCGGGGACATACTCTGTGCCCGGGACAATGAAAGAACAACCCGACCTGGTAAGCAGAAGCTGTCGCCATATCCACTTCCAATGGATCGGTCCTGTGCCGTATGCCCGCTGCTCTCTCGTCACTGGTTCGAGCGACTCCGGTACCCCTTGATCATAACCGAACTGCCTGGCAAATCGGTTCGGGTAGTATGGCTCTCTCCAAAACTCAGCGCCCTCTCTTAAAGGCAGCGAGCTCAGGCGAATGGACACCAAGAACGAGCGGTGATAAGAACTGAGGCTCTCGTCATCATCGAGCAGGTCTGGATCCTCGCTGTTGGTCCCCGAGAAGAGGAAGAAGTCGACGTCATCATTGCGAGCTATCTTCACCTCGATAGTCACCAGGTTTTCGCTTATCATCTTCCGTTTCTGAAAAGCGTGTAGCGGAACAGATCCCCTCTGGATGAAGTCCTTGAGCTCCATGCCATAGACCCATGGGAAATAAACCCCAAGCCATCCCGAGAAGAAATGCCACCCACAATAAGAAGAATTTAATCCAAAGGAAGCCGAACCCTTATTGCTGATGACGCCGCCAAAGGCCCGATATATGGAACACAATACCACCGGGGCCAATGCGTAGCGATGGCCGTTAGCCAGACTCCCTGCAACAGCAAAGCAGGAGGCCCTCACACTATCCGCCTGCTTAGAGCTCGGGAGGGCCACACAGTAGAGCCAGTAGGCTAAAAACCCAGCGAGTTCGCAGGTGGGAGAGAGCTTGTTTGGCTGTGGGAACTTCTTTTTCATTTTGGCCTCCAGAATCAACTTGTCCTTGCGACCTTCATCGTACGGTCCGTAATTTAAGCTGAGATAGGAAGAAAACCATCAGTGGAAGAAAAGAATGAAATAGGACGCGAACAGTGCAAGACAAGAGAAGAAACTCACTTCAGACCGTGACTAAAGTAAACCAGCCAGTCCTCAAAGGGCACCTTATCCTTGGAACCCAAAAATTGCGGGAGCTCCGCGAATAGTTCGTAGCAGGCTTCTGAATAAAAGCCTTCATCAGTACCCTTCTTCTTCTTGGACAGCTCCTCATCACTAGGAGTCCATTCATCGTAGATTCTGCCACGGATAGGGAGACCTGCTATCCGATACAGATCCCAGAGGGAGATACTCATTTCTCCGCAAGGGAGATGGAAGGAGTTGGTGATGGAACTCCAATGGTTCAGGAACCCCTTATAGATGCAAGGTTCCCGATGGAAGTAACTCGACGTCGCTTGGATGGCCCGAAGGAGACCTACTTGCTTCAAGGTCTCTTCATGCTGAATGACTATCCGATTGGCCCAAGCTTCATAACCGGGATGAGGACTTAAATGTCCTCGGGTCCTGAAACCCCCGGTCGGCCAGATTTCTGCATCAGATAGAGGACGAAACCTTTGGCGCAGGGTCTCGTAGTAGTGTGTTGGAAATGGCAGATGAGGGTCGTGGTTTGGATCCAAAAATATCATGTCCTTCTCCCCGAGGACAGACTGTAACGTGCCGTTCTTAGATATAGCTCAGTTAACGAACGTCTTCGGAATGGACGTCCAGGAGTCGACGTTGTAGAAAGAATTTGCGCGACTTATATCAGAGGGCTCAATGCTTGGCAGAGAACGATATCTCTGGAAGCTTTTAGGAAAGCGGATGAATTGCTTCGTGTAAGGGTTGCGAATCACGAGAGATGATACTGGCAGCTTCACAGAAGACCAGACAACCCTCATCCTATCGGACTTCGACCTAGTTTGGTTCTCTATATAGATCTGCTTGGCACTCTTCCCAGTCGTCTTTGGACGACCTTGCTTAGCAGACTGGGCGGGCACAATCGGGCTCGCTTCTCCCTCTTCAGACCCGACAGCCTCATCAGTCCGGAAACCTTGCAAGGGAGCGTACCATGCATCCCATTCCTCCTGGGTACCCTCATCAGGAGGGGGCGGTAAGGCCTTATCGCAGAGTATCTTCCGCTGGACATTCTTCGGAAGTGTCAGAATACGTTCGTAAAAGTTGAATGTCTCAGGCGGGAGAAACCATTGCGGATTCTCAGCTGACGGTCTGGAAGCCTGCTTGATGGCAGCACGTTTACGCTTGGATGAAATTTGAGACGGACCCGAAGGACCGGCTTGCGAAGGATTGCTGGCCATTATAATCTGCAATGGCATAGAAAGGGTTTAAGCACAGAGCAAATGAAAATATCCCCATAAAGACCAGTCAAACGTTCACAAAATCCAAAGACATATGAAGCAACAAGTAGACAAAGAACAGGCACTGATCCAGGCCACTACGCGACATCATCAACCAATGAAAAGAAATGAAACGACAACATCCGCAACAACATCATCGCAAACACACAAGCAAGGAAAGGCAGAAGTAAAGCAGAAAAAGTATAATTAGCATTCATTAAACCACGAGGGCTATGCCAAAGCCCAAATCGTTATATGTCAATTGTTTAAAAACAATAAAAATCGACAGTCAATATGAAATGACTCAAAATTGTGGGGGCCCTTCCCCGAAGATAGGAAATGAAGATTTCAGTCCTGCACCAGAGGAAGAACTCGAGCCCTCAGCTCATCGACCTTCTCTTGAATCTGGGCCTCCTTGAAGACCAAGTTCACCAGGATGGAGATGCATTGTTGCACAAGATCGAAGTTCAAGTGCTCAGCATTGGCGTAATTCCTTATCGCAGACAAGTCAATCGCCAGGTCGTCGTGCTCCCGGATAGCCGCTCTGATCATTCTCCAAATGCCGGCGCGACGATCCGGGTACTCGGCCTCCGCCAAGGGGATAAGCCAAGCCAGGAACCTCCTGCTCTCCCTCTTCTCATCCTTTAGGAAGCTGAGGCGCTTCGAGAGGGATAGGAAGGAAGTAGCCAGAGAAGGCTCCGCCGCTTCCAGAACCGCCAATTCCTCCAGGAGGGAAGAATCGCCGATGAAACCAGAGATAGCCTCCTTGCATTCGTCGGAGATAGAAGCCATCGCCGAGATATTCTGAAGAGCTCGGAGAATGGGGCGGGATTCAGCACCAAGATGAGTCAGGGCTTCGGCCACCTCATCGCATTGACCAGCAAGAGATGACCAAGCCTCGGGGTGGTCTAGATCGTTTAAGAGCCGCCCCATGCAGTCTCGGGCCGCGCGAAGGGAAGCACGGGTTATGGCCATTGTCTGCTAAAAAACAAGACGGATGAACCAAATGAAGCAGTTCGATAAGAAAAAGCGCGTGCAAAGACACTCGCGTAAAGTCAGAAAAGTCAAGAAAAGATATGCAAAGGTATGCTCGAAACATCATTTTAAATCACCACTAGAATTGCCCATTAAACTAAGGCAGCCAGGAAGTCTCCCAAGTGCGTAAGACCCTATGCCTCCCTAAGACAAGCGGCACGCATACGCGAATACGAAACAGAGGCATAGGGGTTCACACCCTTTGGAGACACGGCGGACCGCCGGTGCGGAATTCGCAGAAACCGCAGACTCCACTGAGGCCCACGGGCTAGGTGCGCGAGGTTTCACATACCCTGGTGATGCTCAAAGCAAATCTGGTTTAATAAAGAGGGTGCGTGAGACCCCACGTACCCGGAACAAGTCCCAAATATCGTGAGCAATGGTCAAATGAACCCGCAGATGACTGTGTTAAGCCACAATAAGCACACTAAAGTAGGACACTAGAACTGGACAACTTCTCAAACTCAGAAATCAGTGCTCGCCGGCTTTAATACGCTCAACAATCGGGTTGATTGACCAAGTCTAGAAATATGTACGGGAGCCGGTTTGCGTAACAATCCAATAAATTTCACTAAGTCCCAAAATCGCACGCGCAGAGCCCAGCGCGTCGCGAAAATCATGCAAATTCACAAGTCCAAAAAACATGATGCGCCGGGCCCAGCGCGTCCAGGAAATGGTAAATTCACTAAGTCATGAATTTTGAAGAGCGCCACACCTTAGCGCGTCAATTAAATAAGCTTTCCCAAGCACACGGGTATGCGCTGGGGCTAGCGCATCGATTAATGAGATAGTGAAACCGCGCAGGGCTCAGCGCATCATAAATGGGTTTCCACAAGGCACGAGAGGACGCGCTGACCCTAGCGCATCGATAAAATGCAAGATTTCAAGTTAAACCGACGCGCTGAGTCTAGCGCGACCACTTATTCTATGCGTTGTCCTATGGCGCGTTTAGAAAGTCGAAAATTCTCAAGTCCAAATTGATAGCCGCGCTATGCGTAGCGCGTCGAAAAAATGCCCAAGTTCGAATAACTCGACGTGCTACCTAATTTTTCGATGCGCTGGAGATACTAATTCGATGCGCTGGCGAAAAAATCGATGCACTGGCCGAGAGCTCTGGTCGTCGAAAATGAGTAGTGAAATGACGAAATGACCTGGATTTCCCTATTTATAGTGGGACCCGAAAAAATCCGATGTGTCGCAATGGATCGCCGCTCGTCCATCCCAACGCATCCGAGGGGCATCTGTTGGGGTCCCAAAAGTAAGGATCCCCAAAACGATGATTCCAAGTGCCCAAACCATCACTCGGTCAAATTTAGGGCCAGTGCATCGAAAATCGCGGCACGAATCGTGACACAAACACCAGACTTGACCAAAAGCAAGGAATTGGGCCAGTGGTGGACCCTACCGGTCATCATGATCAAAACTGTCAAAATTTGGGAGGATTACCTCAATTATGAAGAGATAGGAGCAGTGCATCGGCATTCATCGCGAGGCGGACCCCACAAATCCCTCAATTTGCAAAACCCAAGTTTGGGAGACACGAATACGTCCGGCGCATTCAGAAATGAATTTCAGGACGCACCGCCCTCGGGGCATCACAAAAGTCCTCCAGCACGTCAAGAAATTCGGACGGATTGAATTTAAGGACGCACTGCTTCTAGCGCATCCATAAATTCACCCGGCGCATCACGTAATTCAATCATTTTGAATTTAAGGACGCACTGCTTTCAGCGCATCCATAAATTCACCCGGCGCATCACGTAATTCAATCATTTTGAATTTTAGGACGCACTGCTTCCAGCGCATCCATAAATTCACCCAGCGCATCACGTAATTCAATCATTTTGAATTTAAGGACGCACTGCTTCCAGAGCGCCCAAAAATTCACCCGGCGCATCCAAAAAATCAGCCAATTTCAGGACGCGCTGACAGCTGGCGCGTCCTGCAAACCAGCTTGTGGACTCCGACCATTTCGAGACGCGCCGAGCGCATTTATCGACGCGCCGACCCAATTTCTCTATGCGCTACACGTGTCGACCGCCTATTGGGTGACCTTACCTATAAATACCCCTTCCCACCGCCTCATTCGAACGATTCAGCGAGAGAGAGAGAGAACCTCGTTGTCGGAATCCTTTTCCGATCACCGGATCCCCTCGCCGGAAATCGCACCTCCGACCATAACAGGTCTGGAGATGAAATAACTCAAGTCACCCTTTTCAGATGCACTGGCCCCAGCGCATCGCAAAATAGGCTAGCGGATCAAATAAATCATAAACAAAGTTATTTTTCGGACGCACTAGCCCCAGTGCATCGCAAAATAGCCAGCGGATCAGAAAAAATACATTTTTGGACGCACTGGCCCCAGCGCGTCAGAAAAATCAGGCCAGCGGATCGCAAAAATCAGCACTTTGAGCGTTCATTCCAGCACCCTTAAATCCTCGTTCTATAACGTTTTCAATCCCCGTTTGAGCCTATTTTGGGTATTTCGATAATTTCGGACGCAATGGAGCGGTCAAATGACCCACTCGGGCCACCCAATGAGCAGAACGTGAGCCTTCTGGATCCGACCCGATCCGACAAAACGAATGGAGTAATCCTCCCGAAGAGAAGCCACCAGTGCCTGGAGCCATACTGATGCATCATCATTACATGTACTACCATAATATACTCAGATTCAGGCCCGGATTAAGCAAAGGGGACTATGGTTAACACGATAAACTATACCAGGAGAGTTCTAAACTATCACACACAATTTGTTAAAGACTGATACTTCAAGAACAGTCGATGCCCTACCCATCCAAAACGGCATCCGCTGGTTGAGCTATTCAGGTACATACAACCGTGGAATGGACTTCCCGAGGTCACCTGTCCCCACATTGACAGGCGCGGGCCCAGAGTCATCCATCCCGGCCATAAACCCTGACAGTCTTAGCTCGGATCTCCGGTCAAAACATGGGACATAGACATCCGACTCGTACAAAGACGATTCAGTCTATAACAGAACACCACAAATACAGGTCCCCGCGACCATACAAATACAGGTCTCCGTGACCATACAAACACAAGTCCCCGTGACCATACAAATACAGGTCTCCGTGACCATACAAACACAGGTCCCCGTGACCATACAAATACAGGTCTCCGTGACCATACAAATACAGGTCTCTCCGACCACCAAAACACAGGTCTCCGCGACCATGAACTCTGAAACCATGGTCCCCGCTGACTAGTCTTCCGCCTTTTAATCAAGGGTCATCGATCACTCGATGTAATTAAGGGCTCGTGCCAGATCACGGCCTGGAATGTACAAGATCTCAGAATCTCTAGAATAAAATTCGCCTTGCGATATCTCTTCTCTTGTGTACTTTTGTGAATGCTTGTGATTGTCTACGAATGTTTCTATATTCAGAACCCCAGAGCAACAAAACACCACATTCCGGAGAATGTTCATTCTCTAGTTCTAACACCCCTCATGGGTAAAAAACCACACCACAAAGCGAACAATCCACTACGATATCAAAAGTTACAAGAGATAGAAGAAACAAAACCCGAATCCCAGCCCCATAAGAGAAATCCCAAGCTACCCAAAGCTTATTCTCAAATGAGACGGACAAGCACCGTCCTTTTCCTCATCCCAGAGAACTCCAAGCTTTCCCCAAGCTTTTTCTCTTGCTCTAGAACTCTCTCAATCCCTTCTAGGAAACCTGGCCCCTTTGACAAAACTCTTAATCCCACATTACACCCCTTTAATAGGCATAAAACCGAAATTGGAAACCTCTTGCGCAAAATCGCGCAAGAGACTAGCTTAAATAAACAGGCCGATTAGTTGCGGGCCCTTGTTACAGAAGATTTGAGGTGTCCGATTCCAACAGTTTATTCATTAACCTATAAATGAAAATAGACGATTTGCAAAGAGAAGGGTTTGTCCTTCTAATGAGTTCTTTTTACCTTTCAGTTTAAAGGATATTTTCTCACTATAATAACAGAAATAATTCGATTTGTGCAAAGTCATAGTAGAAGGAACTCAATTGTATTAATGAAATAAAAAATAAATAAAATGTATAAAGATAATCCTCGATGATCTTAGAGCTAAGTCATCCTTGGTCCAACTATTTAGACGTAAATGAACGGAATTACAATATTGAAAAGAAAAGAAAACAATTATCTTTGCAATCCTTGCAATGCACCACTTAACATAGACGAATGAAATTATACTACTCTTATGTTAAAGCTGGTCTAGTATAGTAGTGTAGATGGGTTGGATTACACTACTCCTAAGCTACATAAGAAGATAAGATAAGCAGCATTACGCTATAAATTTGATTAGTGTTGTGTTGGCGAGTATTCTTCCTAGGCCACTTGTTGGTAATAGTTATCTTTTTCTTTGCACAAACGTATGTAGTTTGCAATGAAATTCGGCTTATTAGGCGTTGTTCTTACTTCAATCTTCAAGCAGTTTAGATCGTAAAGATTTATTTAGTATGATGCCATAGTGCATTGGCCAAATCAGTCACTTGTTGTAATTGTGTTTGAGTAGATGCTTATTTTTTGTCATGAAGCCACTATTATGAGTAGTTGACTCTATTAGTGCACTTTTCTGTGGCATACTAGTGTACATTATTTGTCAATTACTTAATTAGGTCAATGAGTCTAGCGGTTGAGCTTAATGAATATGAAGATTGAAGACTCAAGGCGGACTTGCCATATTAAGGAAGAAGAAATAGGTAAAAGAGATGCCTTGGTGAAGCCTTAACCTTGAACTTAGCTAACAAAAATCCAAAATCTCTAGATGACCTTGACCCATTTAGGCATACTTATAGTCATCTTAGAATGACCTTAGGTGTCCCAAAAGAGCACCTAAACCTTGGCCAAAGAGGTTGCCTCTGTTGCTGCAAAATGCAATTCAAGACAGCATGCAGAGAAGGGCTGTTAACCGGTCTAGCTGGACCCTTCGCCGATTGGTCGTCAGACCATGAAATTGGGATAACAAGCATGGTGTTCCTAGATAGGTCTGACTGTCCGACCGGTCCCGACAGGTAGTGACCGACCCCAGCAAGACAGTGTGCAAACTTTCTGTTTTGGCCATTGGCTGACCGGTCAGGGACCCTATCTGACCAGTCATGATTGGTTGGCTACTAGCCGTTTTATGACTGTTTTTAAACCGTTGGGACTTTTTCTATAAAATGGATTGGGTCGATTTTTGAAGTAAGAAGAGGGATGTTAAGGAGATTGAAGCCACCATCATTGGAGACCATTAGATGCTCAAATCCTAACCCTAACCAGGCATCTTCCTTGTGATTCAACACAAGAATGGAGCATTCCAAGTTCATGAAGAAGATGTTCTTGCTCCTCTCTTGATATTTAGAGTTTGGATTGAACTTGATAGTTATATATCTATCCAAAACTCTATGATGAGATCCTTGTAGGTGAGATACTCTAGGCAATCCATTTCCATTAATTGTAGAGATCTCAAACCTACCCTCTTATCACCTTGAGCGTCTCAAAAACATCATATGTAAGGTGATTGATCAAGTGGAGTTAAGGTATTGACAACGCAGCGGTAACATGATCAGGGGAGCATTTGGGGAGCATTCAGGGAGCTGATTGAATCATAGGAGAGCGAAGTTGAAGTAACCCAAAGCAGCGCTAAACAAGGGGCTCATTCGATAAGTAAGGTTGTTATTTGTAGGGAGTACATCCACTCTTTTCCAGATGGGAGTTAAGTGTAGAGTTTGTTTGTCAAACTCGAATATATGGTTGTTGGTCGATCCTTGGCTTGTTACTTGAGCCTAAAAGTCTAGGGACGTTTGCCGTTCCTTGGCACGTTTGTAGAGCCTAAATTAATCTTCAAGGGGAACCACCAACGTGGGTGCAAACATGTGAGGTTGAGAGTTAGCCTATTCCTAAACACCATTTGGGTTGAGAGTTAGCCCTTATCCAAAACTCCATTTAGGTTGAGAGGTGAACCGGTAAAACCTCTGTATAAAGGTTGAGAGGTGAACCTGATTTAAAACCTCCGTATAGTGAATGCCAGTGTGCTCAAAGGAGTTGAGTAAGTGAATCGGGAGTGGAGTAGACCCAAATTCAAACAACTATATATCATTGTGTTTGTGATTGTATTTGAACACATTTATTATATCATGCATAAACGTGAGTTAGTACACAATCATGTTTTATTTATGATTAATAAAACAATGAGAGATGCTTCCCGCTTTGGCCCGTATTTATAAAACAATAGTGCTCCAATTATAAAATGTGGGGAACGCGTGATTTGTTTGTTGTGAAAGAGTAACAAAAGGTTTGCAAAAGCCTCAAGCACACGTTCAGGATAGTTAATGTAAAGACCACCATAGGTACCATTGCAGCATATAGGCATGAGATCCAAGCCATCCATAAGTTGGGTCTCACCCATGAATATTTCCTATTCTAGAAATCAGGTCGATTCTATTGTCAGGTGCTTCTCCATGTTAGAAATAGACGGATGGCTTAATGGCGCAAGCATAGGCGAAAGTGAGACCAATCTACTTCCATCTCACAAGATAAACACTCTGAATCCACAGAACAATCTGGGATCCTCACCCGGCACTTCGAATCCATGAAGAAAACAAAGTAAAGCTTTATTGAAGAATGATAATAATGAGATCAAGTTCCAAAACGAAGAAATAAACAAGTATTTATACCTACCAACATAAAAGAAGCCTTAAAACTAGATTAGAAAGAGTTTGCATAGAAAAAGGAAATGAAAGAAAGAAAAGTTCGGAGTTTTCAAGTAATAGAATCTGCGGGGGTCGGTCGACCGAAGATGATCGGGCGCTAGTTCGGGCGACTAACAAGGCGCCCGACAATCGTGAAAAACGTCCATAGGGTCCTCTGGACAAAATTGGACCATTTCGGGCGCTCGATGTGAAACGGTCAGGCGCCCGACCTCCCTTGTTGGGCACTAGTTCTGGTGACCGAACAAGATGAAAAATGTCCAAAGAGTTTAACCTTGATTTTGGAGAGGGGGTCGGGCGACCAAAGACGGGTCGGGTGCCTGACCCGTGCGATGCTTCTTGGGGTCTTTCTTTTGGTCCATCCGGGTCATGTACTCCTCGGCTACCCTTCTACATCAGTCTTCCCTCCTTCGAAAGAACTCGTTCTCGAGTTCTTGTTCACCTCTAGCTCATGATATTTAAATAAGTCAGCTATGTTGAATGTCCATGATATCTCAAACTCATCCGGGAGATCAACTACATAGGCATTATCATTCAGCTTTCGTAGGATCGGGACCAGACCAATCTTCTTCAATTTGTTGTAGGTGCCAGTTGGGAAGCTCTCCTTGTGCAGATGCACCATTACTTGATCACTCACCTCGACACCTTGGCACGACGATGCATATCGGCGTCTTGCTTGTATTTCTCGTTTGACTCATTGAGCTTAGCCCAAATTTTTGTATGCAATGTAGTGATTTTGTTGGCCATATTTCCTACAACTATGCTCTTGCCGGGAATAGTGGGTAGTGGGATGAGGTCAAGCGTGTGGCGAGGTACCCGTCCATAGATGATCTGGAATGATGACTTCCTTGTGGAGTGGTTCACCAAGTTATTGAAAGCGAGCTCCACTTGTGATAAGGCCAAGTCCCATTGCTTTGGTTTGTTGCTGGAGATACATTTGATAAGATTACCCAATGTCCTGTTTAGTACTTTAGTCTGTCAGTCCGTTTGAGGATGATAAGCGCTGCTAAATTGAAGTTGAGTACGAAATCAACTCCAGAAAGTCTGCTAAAAGTGGCTCACGAACTTTGTATCACAGTCTGACGTAATGGTCTTGGGGAGTCCATGCAGCTTCACGATTTCTCTGAAAAAGAGATTGGCCATATTCGTCGCATCATAAGTCTTCTTGCACAGGACGAAGTGAGCCATCTTAGAAAACCTGTCTACAATCATGAACACGAAGTCCATGCTACGTTGTGTTTGTGGGAGACATAGGACGAAGTCCATCTATATGTTCTCCCAAAGACCTTCTGGCATGGGCAATGGAGTGTAGAGTCCTGTGTTCTAGGAATTTCCCTTGGAGGTCTAACAAATATGGCATCGCTGCACAATCTTACCTACATTATGGCCTAGGTAAGGCCAGTAGTAACATTCCTCCACCAAAGCCTTTGTCTTATCATGACCCGAATGGCCTCCAAGGCCACCACCATGGAGTTCGAGTATAATTTTTTCATGTAAGGAGCACTGGGGGATACATAACCGATTCTCATAAAATAGGAATCTGTCTTGAATATGAACATTGCCTCGATGTCCCTCTGTACTTCGGATCCAATCTTCCTTAAAGTCCTCGTCTTCCACATATAGCTCCTTGAGGTAGTCAAAATCGACAACCTCAACGCTTATGGTAACGAGAAGGGCGACTCGACGACTTAAAGCATCTGCAACATTGTTCTGCTGGCCCGACTTGTGCTTTAGTACAAATGTAAACTCCTGCAAAAATGAGACCCACCTGACATGCACACGATTAATGGTAGTTTGACTATTGATGAACTTCAAAGCTTGGTGGTCAGTGTACAAAACAAACTCCCTCTGTATAAGGTAGTGTCGCCAATGTCGGAAAGCTTGTACCACAGCGTACAACTCGATTTCATATGTAGACCATTTCTTTCTTGCCTCAGTTAATTTCTCGCTGTAGAAGGGCACGGGCTTTCTCTCTTGTGACAACACAACACCAATACCCACATATGAGGGAGGTCAGGTGCTAGATCCGGCGACCGAATTGGGCGAAAAATGTCCAGAGAGTTTAGCCTGGATTTTGGAGACGGGGTCGGGAGCCCAACACGTGCGATGCTTCTTGGGGTCTTTCTTTTGGTTCATCCGGGTCATGTACACCTTGGCTGATCTACATCACTTAAAAAGCTTACCCAAAATTTCCTATGAGATCTTACATCGATGAGTCGGGACACCACGTGTTGGTATTAATAGTTCTCTTTTCTTTGCACGAACGTGCATAGTTTGCTATGAAATTTGGCTAATTAGGCTTTGTCGTCACTTCACACCTTAAGCTGTTTTGGTTGTAAAGACTTCTTTTTATTTTTTTAATTTTTTTATGATGCTACATTGCATTAGTCAAATCCATCCTTGTAGAGGGACCACCGTGTTTCACTTGATACTCATTTTTAGTCCAGAGACCCTATTATGAGTAGTTTTTATTTATTTTTATTAGTCATGCAACGCACCCACACGGTTAGTCACACGATGCAACCACCCATTGGTGGGGTTAGCGTGTCTCTTTTAACCCTTGAACCTAAGACCTGCTGTTGCTAGCACGCGAGACCCACTATAATCTCTGTCATGTGAGTGAAATACTTGACGTTTCATGGTATTAGTTAGCTGAACTTATTGATTTTAAACTACTCATGACTCCTTAGATTATGTATTCATTTTAAACTACTCATGACTTCATAATATTCAGCTGTCAAGATACTGTTCAAAATATTTATCAGTTGTATGTATGTCTTTTGTTGAAAGTTTGCTAACACCCAGCATCATCTGAGTCATTAGATTAGGTAGCAGGATGGTGAGCTCGGCCCTTAGGAGACGGGATTTCTTCGAGGGTAGATGACTATGGGCAACATAGTCTTCCCTTTTCGTCCCTCTATCTGATCAGTTCGGCGGCCCCTATTCTAGCTAGATTTTGTCTTCATAATTATGGTGCAGCTTTAATTTTAGAGGCTTTTGTATGGTGTTATGAAAGCTGAAGTTGCTGTAGTTTAATTGGTTGGAAGCTTATGCTAGGTAGAGCCTTGTTTTCCTTTTGGTTGGGCTTACCTGAATGGTTATAACCTTTAAATGATAATAAAAAAAAAATGAGTCGCTAGATTTAGCAGGATCTAATTAAGATGGTCAGATTAGGTGGAGCTCTAGTGCAAACGAGGGATACAAAAAAAACGTTTTAATCACTATGATTGATAAAGAAATTAATGAGGATAAGACGATGAGAGATGCTTCCCTTGTCTAATCCAATGATTATAAAATAATAATGCTACAATTGTAAAATTAAATGTCGGTGACACGTGATTCATTTGGTGTGAAAGAGTGACAAAAGGTATACTATCATACAAACCACCACATGTGCCATTGCAGCATAAAGGCATGAGATTTCCAAGCCGTCCATTACTTGGGTCCCACAATTTCTAGAAATCAGGCTGGCCCTAGGTGCTTTTCCATGTTAGAAATAGACTGATTGCTTAAAAAAGCTTACCCAAATTTTCCATCTTGCATCTGATGGAGGGCTTGGTTCTTGTTCTTGTCGGCTAGCCTGGCACATGGGGTGATGTGTAGATGAGATGCCTTGTATATGCGTATGGACTTAAAAAGTTCCGAGTAGCAAAATAAACTTGTATTATTTATTTATTTTTTTGTCTTGGGGTACCGCACAATCCACGTGTCCTGAGTACGTTCACATTATGCAAAATAAACGTGAGGATAAATATACGCACCAACCACATTATGAATACTATATAAGCATGTTTTGGCTCTCTTCTTCTCTTAACAGTCTCCTCACGAATGGATTTTCTTATTCAATCTCCACCGTTCTCTTCCGTCATCGCCCCCAAGCCTCTCGGGATCCAACGGTTCCAAATCACATGGAGACCCAAATGGATCCCACTAGCACGTTCGAAAGTTAGATCGAAACCATGCATGTCACAAGAGATCATGCGCCGATCCGCGAATTATCACCCGACCATTTGGTGTCCCCAGCTAATCGAGTCATTAACAAGCCCCTACACAGTAAGTTGGGTCAAGCCGGTGTGGTCACTAGGCCTGAACCAGGTCCTTACTAACATGGTGCACTTTTGTAGGACCGTCGCTTTGTGGTCCGCCTTGAAGAATTGAAGATAGAAGTGAAACGGTTGATCAAATCAACTGTAGAGCCATCTGATCGGCTAAAGCTCGTCGACTCGATCCAACGACTGGGAATTGGATACCACTTCGAGAAGGAGATCAAGGAAGGCTTAGATGATGTTTATGTGGCCCACTTTGATGATCTTTGCTCGGCTGCCCTACGATTTCGACTTCTACGACAGCATGCATATGAAGTCACCCCAGGTATATATAACCCGATCTCTCTCTCCCATGGTGGCACTAGTACCTGAAATTGGACTGTTCCTGGGAGATTGGTGTGAGTCGAAGTTAGATCTTTTTAATTTTATTAAACACACATACCCCACTACAGACACTCACACACACACAAACACACACACACACACACACACCCCCATGTCCACATCCACAGTATTGAAAAAGTCTGTTTACCACTGAACCATGGGGCTAGCCGGACCGATCTGTACTGTTCTCCTTCCTCTTTTCAGATCTGGACCTGATTGCAATCCGTCGCCTCCATCTACGATCACCATCACCACCATGTTGAACGGATACATGGTGCTAATCTTCCTTCAACAGTCGGTGATGGTGATACATCTAAACTGGCACTTAAAAAAGAGCATAGTTTTCTTTTTGTGATACATCTAAGCTGGTACTCATAATTTGGACAGTTAAATTTTAATTACTTAGCCACATATGCAATTTCTGAGTAATTTCTTAGTGCCTGTATATCATCCATCACATTGCACCAGAGTATCAAAGTTTTTCTTATGTAACTTTGATTTGTCTTTGTACAAAAAAAAAACAGACATTTTTTATGATTTTAAGGACAAGGAGGGGGAATTCAAAGCATGCATAAGGCAAGATGCAAAAGGGCTACTGAGTTTGTATGAAGCTTCATACCTTAGAGTGCATGGAGAAGGAGTGTTAGATGAAGCTGAGGAATTTAGCAAAAGGCATCTAAAGGGCTTGATGGGGAGTATGGACACTGATCTAAAGGTGAAAGTGCAACATGCACTTGAGATTCCCATGCATTGGAGGATGCCAAGGCTAGAAGCCAAACACTACATAGATGTGTATGAGAGAGAGAATGAGAAGAGTTTGGTTTTGCTTGAACTGGCCAAGTTGGATTTTAACCTTGTGCAATCCAAACACCAGTGTGATCTCAAGGAGTTGTCAAGGTAAACCTCTCACTCCAAATCCCATCAGTGATTGGGACATGATCCAGTGATCCTAGTTGACATTTGGACGGTCAGATAGAGTTGTTTACGCTGGCTTTTTGTGCACCTGGTTACACCGGATCATTCCTATAGTAGATGGCAAAAGGAAAAAATATGAGAGCGGATTGCCTGTGACCCCGGGCACAGATATATCTATGCAGCCGGGGCTGTGTAGGGTCCAAAGGGATGTCCGTGACAAATCCACTCCGTTCATCTGTTTTGGAAGACCAATTTAGGACAGTATTCTAAAAATAATGCAGATCCAAAACTCAGGTGGGCCATACCACAAGAAACAGTGGGTATTGGACACTTAGCGGTGACAAAGTTTGGCATCAGGATGATATTTTTTTTTTATAGTATATCTGAGTGTTAATAATTCTGTGAACGGTTTGGATGTCATATAAACATCATGGTCAGCTCCAGGAAGGTTTCAGTGGTGGACGTTGGTGTTCCCACTGTTTTGTTGGCGTGGCCCACCTGAGTTTTGAATATCTCTGATTTTTAGAATACTGATTTACTTTTATCTTTAAAAAAGGACGGACGTAGTGGATTTATCACGGACATCCCTGTGGACCCTACATAGCCCCGGCTACATAGATATCCCTGTAACCACGGGCACAGAGATATCTATGTGCCTATAGTTGCATGGGGCCCATAGAGATGTCAGTGACAAATCCACTCCGTCCATATGTTTTGTAAGACAAAAATAGAACAGGAGAGAAAAAAATCCGATAGATTGAAAACTCAGGTGGGCCACACCAACAGTGGGAACAATAACGTCCACCATTGAAACCTTCCCGGAGCTGACCATGATGTTTATATGCCATCCGGACCGTTCAAAGAATTATTAACAATCAGATAAACTGTAATAAAAAATATTAGCCTGATGAAAAACTTTTTTCACCGTTAAGTGTTCAATACCCATAATAGTATCCTAACGTGGTCTTGGAAAACAGATGGACGGAGTGGATTTGTCGCTGACATTTCTATGGGGCCCACACAGCTACGGGCACAGATATCTCTGTGCTCGGGGTCACAGGCAATCCGCTCCCGGAAAAATAGAAAAGAAAAGGTTCAGTACATTGCGGAATATGATTTTTATGATTCATCAGGTGGTGGAGAGAGTTGGGTTTGGCAGAGAAGCTTCAGTTTTCAAGGGATAGATTGGTGGAGAATTACCTGTGGGCGATGGGGATTGCTTCAGAGGCCCAGTTTTCAAAGTGCAGGATAACGATCACCAAACTTGTTTCGATTTTAACGGTGATAGATGACATCTACGACGTGTATGGATCACTAGATGAACTTGAACTCTTTACAGAGGCAGTTGAGAGGTAAGGGTAGTGTGTGTGTGTGTGTATATACATATATATATATATATATATATATATATATATATATATATATATATATATATATATATATATATATTGGAATTTTATAAAATGGCAGTTGAGAGGTAAGGCTAATATTATTATTATTAAATTTTTTTGGAAATTTTATAAAATGGCTGTTGAGGGGTGAGGCTATTAAATTTTTTTCTTTTTTTGAGAATTTTATAAAATACCACCTCATTAACACGGTATTCACGTCTCAATGCCATCTTCTAAAAAAGTTGTCCACAAGTTATCAAACTAATTTTGATTGGAGTACGATTGGATTTCTTAAGGATGTTGGGTTGGGCTTGTGAGCAAGCGCTGGGTGACTCAGGTGGGACCCAACAGTGATGTTTATGTGAAATCCACCTTGACTGCCGGATGTGTCATCTCATTTTAGTCTTACGGCAGAAAAATTCATCCTGGTCAATAGCTTAGGTGGACAATATGATTGGCCAAGCCATTTTCCTTACTTTTCACCTACCTAAACAATGGATGGGTCTAATATTTGTGCCCTAGGCCTAAACTTTGGTGTGTTAACTAATGATTGGAGTGAATTTTATATATCTATCACAACGAGCCCTAAAAAATTAAAGGTGGATAAAGTTCTCTATCCCAATTATTTTCCTAGGTGCAGGTCAACTTATTATTTTTGGCCTTAAGTCTACCTTGAGATTACCCTTCTAGCTGCCGAAGTGGATTTCAGGCATACATTATGGTGGGCCCCTTACAAAAATCAATTGTAGCTCGATATCTTCTCACTTACGAAACTTGGCTGATAGATCTAAAGAAGAAAAAAAAAATCTTTATTATGCACCCACCCTTGATCTTTAAGGGCCCACCTTGATGTGTATATCCACTCCAACCATTAGACTTGTAATTCCATATTAGGCTAAGGGACCAAAATTCAGGCTTACATAAGATTGATGTGGGCTGTACTAATGGAAACAGTTGGGAAAGAGACATCCACCATTGATTTTTATATTTGGAGGTAAAGACTATTATTATTAATTTTTTTTGGAAATTTTATAAAATGGCAGTTGAGAGGTAAGGCTATTAAAATTTCTTTTCTTTTCTTTTCTTTTTTTTTATTTTAAGAGAATTTTATAAAATACCACCTCATTAACACGGTATACACGTCTCAATGCCTTTTTTTTTTTTTTTTTTTTGGTAAAGGTTTTCAACAAGCAACCAAACTAATTTTGATTGGAGTGCCTTTGGATTTCTTAAGAAGTTGGGATGGGCTTGTGAGCAAGCTGTGAATGGCTCAAGTGGGACCCAACCATAAACTACGTGAAATTCATGTCCACTGCCAGATGTGTCATCTCATTTTAGTCTTAGGGCAGAAAAATCACCCTCATCAATAGCTTAGGTGGACTTAGATGATTGGCCAAGCCATTTTCTTTATTTTTGGCTTACCTAAATAATGGATGGGTTTAACTTTTGGGTCCTAGGCCTAAACTTTAGTGTGTCAACTAATGATTGGAGTGAATTTTATATAATTATCAACATGAGCCCTATAAACATTAAAGGTAGATAGAGCTCTCTATCCCATTTATTTTCCTTGGTGCAGGTCAGTTTGTTTTTTTTTTTTGGCCATAAGTCTACCTTGAGATTACAGTTCTAATAATCAAGGTGGATTTCACATATACATCATGATGGGCCCCTTAAAAAAATCAATTGCAGCCCACCATCTTCCCACTTATGAAACTTGGCTAATAGATCTAAAGAAAGAAAAAAAAAAAAAAAATCTTTACTATGCTCCCACCTTGATGCATATATCCACTCCAACCATTAGACTTGTAATCTCATATTAGGCTAAAGGACCAAAAATCAGGCTTACATATGATTGATGTGGGCCATACCAAAGGAAACAGTTAGGAGAGAGATATCCACCTTTGATTTTTACATGGCCTATTGTGATGATCATATCAAATCCATTCCAACCATTAGATTCTACACCAAAATTTATACCTCAGGACTAAAAGTAAAACTCAGACCTATATATGATTAAATTTATGCCTCGGGGCTAAAACTCAGACTTATATATAATTAAAGCACGCCATACCAAAGGAAATAACGTGGAGGGTGAGTGTTGCCTTGTATACAATTTAAAATATTGTGGTCCACTTGAGTGGTGGATGGGGCTGAATTTTGTTCCTTGGGACTAAAATAGGGTGACACACATTGTGGTCGGTGTGGATTCACATAAACATCATCGTGTGTCCAATTGACGTACCCACCCCTTGATCTCAGTGCCCAACCTAACTTCCATTAAAAAAATCTAGTGGAAAGTACTCCGGCGATAATTACATTAGTTAATATGGTAGCTTACTGAAAGCAGTTTTTAAAAAAAAGTACGGATATATTAATATTGAATTAATGAGGTATTATTTTGTGAAATTTCCTTTTCTGTTGGAAAGTCCCCCGCGTGTGTGTATACATACATAGAGTCACTCTCAAGTCCAACCGGTTGGACCACCCTCTTAAGTGCTCGTGACATCCAATCCTCTTAGGTTGGCCCCACCATGAGGATCTTCTAATGCAAAAATCAGCCCTATCCAATCATTATGTGAGCTACAATATAGAAAATAGTGTATAGCCATTGATTAATAGCAAAATTTTAGCGTAGTATATTGAGTTACTGATGAAGTTGATTTTTGTATGAATTGTTCCTCATGGTGGGGCCAACATATTAGGAGGATTGGATGTCACAAGAGCTTAACAGATGGGGGAGTAATCCACTGGGTGGACTGCAAAGTGTGGTCCAACCGGTTGGACTTGAGAGTGCCTCTCTCACACACACACACACCCACACATATATGGAAAGTCCCCGGTATATAGACTATGCACTAGAACTCAGTGTATTGATCACGTCTACCGTCCATTGATCCACTTGCCCATCAATCTGGACAGTCCATCAGTGTATTGATCATGTCTACCGTCCATTGATCCAGTTGACCATCAACGTGGACAGTCCATTCAATGTGTCATTACTGACCGTCTATTTGGAGGCTAATGACCAACAATTGAGATCAGTCACAAGGAGAATTTCGGGCATGTCTAATCCTTAATAGGGCCCACCAAACTAAACGGCTCTGATCACTTAAATTTGGGTCCCACCTGTTGTGTTCCGGGAGATATTGCTTCTTTCTATTGAGCATCATATCATACCTATATCATTGGAGGGACTGGATTGAAAGGCAAGTGGAATGTGTACCGTTGAATGGTAAAAGGGATTTTAGATAATATAGTTATACTTTCATCAGCAGCACTTACCGTGCAAAGTGGGGGCCCTAATGTAGAGGATCCACAGCCCCAAATCAAGCTCATCAAATGATTCTAACCGACTGATGGTTTTCAATTTATTTCAGGTGGGACACTAAGGCTGTGGATGTCCTTCCAGAATACATGAAGATATGTTACATAGCGTTATACAACTCCGCTAACGAATTTGCCAATGACATCTTAAAAGATCATGGATGCAACATCTTACCCTTCATTAAGAAAGAGGTAGTCTGATGTATCATTTCACCTTTTTTTTTTTTTTTCATTTTATAATGCTCTAGTTGCATCAGGATACTTGAACCATCCAAACAATTGATCTAGACTGTCCATTAATTAGTCACATTGATAGGATCATTTCCATCCATAAGATGGCCTTCCCTTTTAAAGCCATCCATTTTCCAAGCAATTAATGGATGGAGAGGTTAAGAGGATCTGATTAATTTGATGGTCTGGAACCAGACCCATGTTGCCCCAACAAAGAGATCTATCCAATTCCTTATTGGATCCAATTTTTATATAAATAATCTTGGCCACCCATTTAGTGGCGACTGATTGGATGGTTGGAATCGTTATATCATATCAGTGTAAATTTTGCATTGAAAGCCACGAAATGTGGCTCAAGTGGTACATAGGCCACCCTCTTTTTGAAAGGTACCGAACCATTAGTGGATTCCAGCTCCAAAGGGCAAAAAAAATGCAAATAATTAAATATTTGAAGAAGTCCAAAAGGTTTAAGGACATTTCGTCAAAAAAAAAATAAAAAAAAAATAAAAAAATAAAATAAAAAGGTGTTCCCGGTCTAGAAACAATGGAAGCTGATTGTGTTACCATAATCCTTTAAGACAGGGTCTGTGGGGCCCACTGTGATGTATAGGTTTTATATATGCCATCCATCCATTTTGGGAGATCATCTCATGATATTAGCCGAAATAAGGGGTATCGAAGGCTCAAGTGGACCACACAGTGGAGATTGAACGCACACCATTAAAAACATCCTGGAGCCCCGTAATTTTTGGATCAAGCTGATATTTGTCTATTCCCTTCATCCAGGTCTATGTGGCCTTATGAACAGGTTGAATGGCAAATAAATCACAGTGATCCTTAGGAATGTTTGAACAGTTAATGTCATTATCACCGCTACTTCTTATGGTGTTGCTCACTTGAGCTTTGGATCTACCACATTTTTGGGCTCATATCCTAAAATGATCTAAATAAATTGATGAATGGTGTGGATAATTCCCATACATCATGGGGACCCTACGGAGCCCCTGCCTCGACAGATTATTGTCCCTGCAAGGGCTGGACACAATCCACTTCCAAAAGCTAAGGGCCTGTTTGGTTGCAGAATTCAGATTTTAGAGAAAATCCAGATTCCATTGTTGGAATCCAAAATTGCATAAACTAGTTCGAATGGAAACCAACTTGCTGTTTGGTTGAAAATTGTTCAGATTCTGTTCCAACTGTTGCTTGTGGCATGGCCCACTTGGGCTTTGGATCCGCTTAAGAACTTGACCCCTGGACTATAATAGTCCCACAAGACAGATGACCAGGTTGGATGGCAAATAAACATTATAGTGGGCCCTAAGAAGTTTGTTTTTCAATGGTGGACACTCAATCAACACTGTTTTCCTATGGTGTGGTCAACTTGAGATTTAGATCTGCCTCATTTCTTTTTTCCTAATGCCCTTCATTGAACTTTCAAAATGGATGGACCGTGTGGATATAAAACACATACATCATAGATGCACAACGCATGACGCTCACTTCTGCCTTTTTTTCCCTTCCATAGAAACAGTTCCCTAGGCGGTTTTCACTAATCCCGGTTTCAGCCAAATTAGGTTCCGTACGAAATCTTGTTTGGCTGGAACTTACCACCAAAGACACCACTTTAAATTGGATTATGCTGGAATCCAAATTTTAAGTTGGAAACAAGTTTCCAAACGGGCCCTTAAAAGTATTTAAGGAGTGATCCTGTAAACGGGCTTCCATCATACTTTGGCTCTTTTCAGGGAAAAAGCCAAAATGACTCAAAATCGTGTCCATTTTAAAAATGAGTAGTGACTTGGTCAGGTTGGATTGGATTGATTTTGGGAGAACACAAAAGGAACTAATTTAATCAGTCAGAACTTTCTGATCCAAACCCTCCCATTGGGGTCCAGACTCATAAACTGCTTGGTCAACCCAACCCATTTGCACCCTAGCCACTACAGCTGTCAGTGCTATTATGAGAGCATGAGAAGATTTCTCAATTTTCAAACATTTCATTCCCTTGCAAATTTAACTTATCTAACTAATCATCTTCTAATCTTGTTTAATCCAGTGGCAAAATTTATGTAAAGCATACTTAGTGGAAGCAAAATGGTTTAGCAATGGGTACACACCAACCCTTGATGAATACTTGATGAACGGTTGGATATCTGTGGGCGGCCCAGTGGCTATGGTTCATGCCTATTTTCTTCAAGGGTGCTCGATCACTGAAGAGTTGATTGATCAGTTTACAGACGGCTCAGATCTGATTTATTGGTCATCGCTAATTACTCGGCTTTGCGATGATCTGGGAACTTCTGAGGTATGTGGCTTAGATACACATATGTATAGGTATGGGCCACCTCTTGGTGGACCACAACTCAAAAACAGCATTTATTGAATGATCTTTACCATCCAACCAATGGACCATCTTTCTATGGTTGCCTGTGACTTTTGATTACCACCCAAAACCAGGCTGCTGCTCGGATGCTCATAGATCATTTTGATGGTGCACTTTTTAAGCTGTGGCCCATGCAACATGTGGTCTGATAGAGAGGGCTCATCAGTCGTGTGTTTTGAAATTGAAGGCTGAGATGAAGAGAGGGGATGTACCAAAAGCGATCCAATGCCGCATGAAAGAAACGGGTGGACCCCACGAGATCGCACAAGGACACATCAAGGGCTTGGTGAGCGATGCATGGAAGAGATTGAATGAGGAGTGTTTGAGAAGCTCTCTTCCCAAAACCTTTGTAGACATGGTCTTGAACATGGCACGTACATCTCAATGCATCTTCCAGCATGGAGATGGCATAGGAAGTTCAAAGGGGGAGACTAGGAACCGGATCATCACATTATTCAACGAACCGATTTCAATTTGATTATCTGCAATCAATGTGGATGTGGGTAACCTGTAAAAGATCCGAATTGATTGGTTTGGCAGGAACGTGGAATATAGGTGCATGGGCCGTGTTGGGTCACTATGGCCTTTTGATCAGATCCTAATTAGACCCATGAATTTATCTATTTGTTTGTCAATGTTGTTTTCAGGTAATTTCTATTTCCCTGTCTAATGTAAATTCCTGTTGAGCATTTTGTTTGTTGTGAAAGGTTTTTTATTTTTTACACAGGAAAAGCTATAATTAAAGACCTAACAAGGGAGGCTTGCCTCTAATCCGAATTGTATGAGACCCAAAGCGAAACCCAACTCGTTTTAAATAAGCGGCCGGGCTCAAATTTACCCTAACTTGACCTAACCCGTCAACATAATGCATTGATGGGCCAAACTATGTGACCTGACTTGACCTACCTAACCTAAAGACACATCGTTAGGCATAAGGAAGCGGTAACAAATTGCAGCTGAGCACACTTGGCATCCTAAGTCAGATTGGGTAGGTCAGTTGCACAGAACCTGAATATAAAAATCTTAAAATCTGTGGAGTATGACCACTAAATCTCCTAAAAATCATAAAATCCCTTAAAGTAGAAAACGCGCATTGCACAAGCAAAAAATGATACCTAATCCTTGCCTTTCCCGTAACTAAGACCTGTACTTAGAATCTGTAATTGCAAACCAATTGCATGAGTCACTTGAGTTGGGGAATCGTAAGATTTTCGACCGTTAAGCGATTCTACGGTTTCTAGTCCGCTGTAGATTTTGAGCTTTCTTTGATTAGTAGTAATTCCAAGTTAAATACACGTTTACCTCTGAGTTAACCCCACAGTATAATCGAATCAAACTAGAATTGATAGACAAAAAAAGCAAAAAAAGTGAGGGTATCATTCCGCAAATGAATGTCCACACCCGAGAGGACATTCATAGTATTATTTTCCCATCTCCTTTCCGATATGTTGCTAAAAGTAACACTAGAAAACAAGTAGAGCTAAACAACACTTCAAGACAAGCCAAAACCATGAATCCTATTTTTAAATGTTATATTTTTGCTAACATGACATCGTCACCGTTCAAGAATTCTTTTTTAAACCAAACCCATTTACTAAAGGATCCAATAATTTTAACCCATCTACTAAACACACCTTGAGCCTAAACACGATCCAATTATCTTTTGGACGGACCTGGCCCACTTAAAATTCATTCTTGGAAGGTAGATAGTCAGGCATTACATCAACATTAGATCTTTCTCGAGAGATATTACAATTTACAACAATTTTCAAACTGTAGTTTGCAGGAGGATGGAAGAATAGATAGCCCTCAATTAGCCAACAATCCAACGGCCCTCAAATACTCTACTGATTCATCGTACATCTCTTCGATCCCATAGTTGTAGCTAAATCCAGCTTTAATCAGCTTCTCTGAGGAGATGCTCAACTTGGGATTCACCGGAAAATCGCCAAAACTGGAATAGATCACGCGGTTAGAAATCATTTCAGGCAATGAATCTGGACCGACCAAGGTAAGTAGGATGATGAAGAATCTAAAATGGGGGAGCAATGATCACATAAAGTAGCAAATCTGAGCCTTACAAAAGTTGGACCATCCCATGGAGATGGCATTGCACAAAAGTTAGGTGGGCCATGTCATTTAAATCATTGGACGGCTGATGGCTCATCCTATAGGTGGGTCATATATTGCAAGGTGTGGATTAATGGGTGTTTTCTAAAACATAGATTGGAAGAGAAAATGAACAAAAATTGGAGGGCTTACTCAGTGAGAACATTGTACGGTGGATATCGTTCTGAAAGGAATTTGGCAAGGTCTGGTACACACGTATTGACAGCGCAGCATATGTAACGGCCGGATGCCGATTCGTTCTCCGCTACAAAGATGTGGGCCCTACATACGTCCTCCACGTGTACAATAGAGATCGATCCCGAGATCAGTTGCTTGCGTTTCAAAGAGTTGATCATGTATTCGTTCCCTACAAAAGCCAGAGGTAAACCATGAAAATGCTCCAATACGAATGGACGGTCCAGATCGTTTATGTGTATGTGGTGGGACGTCTAACCGTCTATCAGATTGGACCCATCTTGAATATGCATTAGTACAAGAAATGAGGTCGGTCCAATCATCTGGTGGGCCAGAGGAATAGGAAACAAATCAACGGATGGAAACAAATGGGCCATCAAATGGATTGGCCTATTTTTGGGACTGATGGATGCGTTGAAGTCATACGTGTGTGACATCTTGGCACATGTGGAGACGTCTACAGGCCAGTGGGGCTGGCCTACGCCTATGAACGTGGGTAGGACAGGCACACATGTGGAGGTTTGCTGATTCCACAGGCATACATGGCCAGTCTCAACAGGGAACATGAGTGTGATATGTAAGCTATGTGGTGTGGTCCACCTGAGATTTTTATCTGCTTCATTTTTTGGATCGTGCCTTAAAATGATTTGACAATATAGATGGACCACATAGCTTTTTCAGGGGTGGAATCCGAGTCCAAATAATGGGTCTTAGTTTGGATGCATTATGAACCAAATATTAAGCCTTTATCTGATTATTTGACCATGGGCTTGGTGGACACATATTAGACGGTTAAAAATGAGAAATATCCAATCATCCCATTTCTAATGAGAGAAATATCCAGCAGATTCTACAATTTTAATTAGTTTAATGTGAGTTAATATATGCCACATGTGTATCCGAGCATCAAATGACTCATCTTTCTTTTTCAATGACTAAGGAGGATGTAAGTGTCACGTGGTCACGTCGCTGGACTGAATAGCATGAAAAGCATGCTGAGAGAGATATGTACAGTCGGTCCTTCCTAAACTCCTCGAGATATTACTTGAACTATTTCTCCCACCCTAGTTCCATCTATGAAGTGATACATGGACCAATCAAATTCAACCACATCAGGTCTTGGGTCCACCAATTACCTTTTGGTCAGGAAGTTAGAGCACGTCTTCTCAACTGTACATATCTCTCTCAGCATGCTTTTCATGCTATTCAGCCCAGCGACTTGACCACGTGACACTTACATCCCCCTTAGTCATTGAAAAAGAAAGATGAGTCATTTGATGCTCGGATACACATGTGGCATACATTAACTCACATTAAACTAATTAAAATTGTAGAATCTGCTGGATATTTCTCTCATTAGAAATGGGATGATTGGATATTTCTCATTTTTAACCGTCTAATATGTGTCCACCAAGCCCTCTCATAAACAGGCCGGTCCTTCCTAAACTCGTCGAGATATTACTTGTACTATTTCTCTCACCCTAGTTCCATCTATGAAGTGATACATGGACCAATCAAATTCAACCACATCAGGTCTTGGGTCCACCAATTACCTTTTGGTTAGGAAGTTACAGCATGTCTTCTTAACTGTACATATCTCTCTCAGCATGCTTTTCATGCTATTCAGCCCAGCGACTTGACCACGTGACACTTACATCCCCCTTAGTCATTGAAAAAGAAAGATGAGTCATTTGATGCTCGGATACACATGTGGCATACATTAACTCACATTAAACTAATTAAAATTGTAGAATTTGCTGGATATTTCTCTCATTAGAAATGGGATGATTGGATATTTCTCATTTTTAACCGTCTAATATGTGTCCACCAAGCCCATGGTCAAATAATCAGGTAAAAGCTTAATATTTGGTTCATAATACATCCAAACTAAGACCCATTATTTGGACTCGGATTCCACCCCTGAAAAAGCTATGTGGTCCATCTGTATTGTCAAATCATTTTAAGGCATGATCCAAAAAATGAAGCAGATACAAATCTCAGGTGGACCACACCACAGGAAGTTGTGGTGATTGAATGCCCACTATTAAAAGTTTCTTGGGGCCACAAAAGTTTTGAATCAAATTGATATTTATGCCTCTTTGTGACCTAATCTTTTTATTTTTATTTTTTTACTCACGCACTCACACCAAAGTAGCAGGATTTCACAACAATTGGTAATTTTGGTAAAACTTATTTTCTGCGCTTATCTCAGTGATTTTTTCAATTCAGACTTTTTGACAAATCTAAACTACTTAGCACTTAATTTTAAATTTTACTGAAAAACATCTGATTTTTTTCAGCCATCTTCCTTTCACTTAATGCTTAAGGTTGAAAGTAGGAAGTGATTTCAAAGTTAAATATTTTTTTAAATGATAATTTTATCCTCATAAATTGAGGTACAAGTTTTAACAAAAGAGGTTTGACATCTAAATGATCCGGCAAAGTTTTGTGCTTATCATGATGTATGTGTTATATCTATACCATTCATACATTTTTCTAAATCATCATGGGGCATAAGCCAAAAAATGAGGTGGACCCAAAGCTCCAGTAGATCACACCATAAAAAGCAGTGGGGATAATGATGCCCACTATTGAAAACTTCCTACGACCCACCATTCTATTTATTTTCCATCAAATCTATTCATGAGGTCATATTAACTTGGATGAAGGGAAAACAAAAATTTCAACTTGATCCAAAACCTTTGTGGCCTTGAAAAAGTTTTCAATTGCACATATCAAGTGCTGGTGTTTTCTGTGGTGTGGTCCACTTGAGCTTTGAATCTGCTTCATTTTTTGGATCACAAACTAAAATTATCTAAATAAATAAATAGATGGTGTGGATCTAACAAATACATTATGGTGGGGTTCACATGACTTTGCCATATCAACGGATTTGGAAGCAATCCAATTCGGATTGCCTACGGACGTTGTCACCATAAGGTGGCTACTGGACAATGTTATGTGGGGCCCACCATAATGCATGCATTTTATCCAGGCCGTCCATCTATTTTCCCATATCATTTCAGGGCATAGGCTAAAAAATGAGCCATCCAAATCTCAAGTGGACCACACCATAACAAAATAGTGATGATTGAACGACCACCATTAAAAGCTTCCTAAGGCCTGATGCAATATTTTTTTCCATCCAATCTATTGATTGGGTCACACACAGCTGGACCGAGAAACACAAATATTAGCTTTATCCAAAACTTTGGTGGCCCAATAAGTTATTAATGGTGAGTGTTCAATCACCACTTTTTCTTATAATGTGGTCCCATGAAACTTAGATCCACCTCAATTTTTAGCTTATGCTGTAAAATGATATAAAGAAATAAATGGAAGGCATGGATAAAACAGATGCATCATGATGGATCCCACATATCACTATCCAACACCCACCTTGCGCCGGGCAGTCAGGAGTGAATTTGGTGAGACCACGGCCTCACCTAAGATGCTACCTAAGATGGTGCGGACCATGGGGCCCACCTTGACGTATCTATTTGTATCTATGCCATTCATCCATTTTTCCGGATCATTCTAGGGCATGATACCAAAAATGGAATCTCCTGTAGACCATACTCTTGGAAAAAGAGGTGATTAAACGTCTTACCATTACAAACTTCTTAGGGTGCACCATAAGCTTAGGTGTGTCAAGTCCCATAATGTGGATGAAGATGGATTTTATATAGACATCAAGGTAAGCCATCTCATTTAATTTCTTAGAATGGCCATGGAACACACACACACACACACACACACACACACACACACACGCGCGCGGGGGGGTTACATGGATTGTACCCAACGGTGTTCTGTGGGGCCCACCATGATGTATGTGTTCTATTGATGATATCCATCTATTTTTCTAACATATTTTAGAGCACGAGACAAAAAATCAACTTTTATAAATTAAATATAAGATGTTGTTTATGTTCTCAAAAATTCTCTGGAAAGAAAATCAGGAAGACTATTAGTGTATCCTTTTATAGATTCTATTTTGAAATCAAAACTGGATAAAATAGCTTGCCATCTTACAAATATTTGTTTACTTGCTAAATTTTTAACATCTATTTCTAAAATATATTTAGCGCTTTTGCAATCTATACGAAGTAAAAACTCTTGATTTATAAGATCACTTTGGAATTTTGAAATACATAATACAATTGATAAAATTTCCTTTTTAATAGTACTATAATTCTTTTGTAAATTATTCCAAATTCCTGAAGTATATCTAACTAATTGTTCTTGTGATTCTATCATTTGTTTAAGAATTCCACCATATCCTATATCAGAGTGTAGACACCCCACATTCGGCTACATTGTTGGTAGAGATAGCTGGATGAATAGAGGACCATACCCCCAAATCCCAAGTCCAAACTCAGCCAAACTCACCCTTGTAAGCCCTATTCCATAGCCCAGTTCAAGCCTGAACCCAGTCAACCCAGTCCTAAACATCAGCCTGAAAAACCCCCATAAGAAAAGCCAGTCAAAAAATCCCAAAAAAGTCAAACTCACTGAGTCAACCCACTGAGTCAACCCGATGAATCAACCCGCTGAGTCAACCCACTGAGTCAACTTGTCGAGTCTAAACACCGAGTCAAACCGTCGAGTCAACCCGCTGAGTCAAACCACCGAGTCGACCCGTTGAGTCAACTCACTGAGTCGACCCAGCGAGTCAAGCAGCAACCCCGAGGGTGCGACCGTACCTCGTTGGAAATCGAGGAACGGCCGTACGGGCGGCCCATAGCAGGCCGCCCAAAATAAATTACGAGCTCTGCCACTGCTCGCTGCTATAAATACCCCCTCCCCTTCTCATTTCAAGACACCACTCAGCCAGAGGGAGCCCGTCCGTCTGAGTCACCCTCTTTCACCCCTTAGCCCATTCCTCCACCAAGGAGAGCCCGAGTGAGGAGAGCCAAGCCCTGGTCCAGCCCAGCCTGACCACTGGTCCAAGTCTCCCAAGCCACCCAAGTCTTGATCCAGCCACTCGAAGCCAACCCTTGCGACACCTCCGTCCATCCAGCTACTCTTTTTCCAGCATCATCTCATTTGCATCTAGCATAAGTGCAACATTTACTTTTCTTCCAACCCCCCTGCTTCATTGCAAGTACCCTGATTATTCAAGCACACTGCATATGTCTTAAATTAAGCACCTGTCAGTTCGAGCGTATGCTCTGGGCTTGCCCGTTGTTGGAACCTGCCCATCAGAAACTCTTACTGTTCAGACCTGCATTCATGCTTCACTATAAAGCACCTTGATTATTCAAGCACACTGCATACGTCTTATATTAAGCACCTGTCAGTTCAAGCGTATGCTCTGGGCTTGCCCGTTGTTGGAACCTGCCCATCAAAAACTCTTACTGTTCAGACCTGCATTCATGCTTCACTATAAAGCACCTTGATTATTCAAGCACACTGCATACGTCTTATATTAAGCACCTGTCAGTTCGAGCGTATGCTCTGGGCTTGCCCGTTGTTGGAACCCGCCCATCAGAAACTCTTACTGTTCAGCCCCGCATTCATGCATCATGTCATCTATGAGAATGTACGAGGATTAAAACCGACTTTCAAGTATTAGTTCGATTCTGTGAAGTAGAGACCGTACTTCGGTACGGGCAGTGTGTGGGGTGCTTAACCTCTTCCCACCCTGTAACCGTGATCCCTTACCTTGAATCTTTGGCCGCAGATCAAAAGGAGTCATTTTAGAGAAAAAGGATCTTCGGATCCCCTTCTCTAACGTTTCTACGGGGTCTAGCCGATTGTAGATTCGAAGTAACTGGCTAGTTGCGACTCTGGTTTTATATAAACTCACTTAAACACATCCAGCTTAAGCACAACTACCAAACAAAGCCCTCGAGAATGAGGCAAGCCAGTGGCAAAAATGGCGATTTTGCACTCACGCATCCTCTTCTCCTTCTTTTCCCGAAAGGGGAAGGGACGAGAACGACGTTGTGTAGGAGCGCAGAAACGGCGAGGGTCCACAGAATGGCGACTCTGCTGGGGATGAACTAGTCCCACTAATCGTGATCCGACTTGAAAAACAGAATCCTTCCCGTACTTGAAAGTCACTAATTCTCATACAATCTCATCTGCATAGCATTCTATCCAAAACAAAAAAAATAGAAAATCCCAAAACCCAAAAAGAGTAGAGTATAGTCCTCACCATTGCGCCTCCTCGGGCTCAATGTACGCGGAGACAACTTCCCTTCCGCAACATAATCCGCACTCGGGCTCAGCAAGCCATGTCCGACCACGAAGAAGAAACTCATCTCCTTCCCGCTCTTGAGATGACCGAAGCGCAACTTCAAGCACAACAGCCCATTGATAATACGCCAATCATACATGAATTGGCACAAGGAGTGAGAGCAATGCAAGAAATACTCTTGCAATTCATGAAAGCACAAGCCACCGCAACAGCCAACAATCAGGTTGGCCCAGTTCAGCAATCTCAGCAGCCATGCCGGGTCCTTCCGGCCTCCAGTTCGAATCAAGCGCAACCATCAGAGTCTGCCCGAGACTACCGATAGCAGCCATCTTAGCCCTTCGTTACGGGGCATCTTCCTCAGTACCTTCCTGCAACGACAGGGCCATCTCAGATTACTCCCGTCGCAGGGACTTCCAGTCAGCTTCCAGTCAATCTTGCAAACAACAGTCTCAGTAGATCTCAGCATGTCCCCTCCGATGGGACACCTTTTCAATTTCAGCACATCCCCGCCGATGGGATTTCAATTCAATTTCCAACAACAGGGACAGCACTGGCGAATGCCCACAATGGGGGTCAGTGTCAAGCTCACATCAATCAGCGGACAGTGGCGAATACCCAACAAGGGGGTCACTTCCCAGCATCTCAGCCTCCTGCAAACAGGAGCACTTTTCAATTCCAGCATATCCCCGCCGATGGGATTCCAGTTAATTTCCAGCAATCTTCAATTCAGCGAAATCCAGTTAATTTTCAGTAATCTTCAATTCAGCAATCTCCAGTTAATTTCCAGCAAGTTCCAGTTCAACCTTCAGTACCGTTTCCAATTCAATTACAATCCTCTCAAGCACAAGTTCATCAGAATCCAGTTCAGTCATCAAATCAATTTCAGCAACCTGCGGTTGCTTTTCAGCAAGCACATAGGGTCGAAGACATCGACCACTATGCCGAAGAAGAACGTGCCTTACTCCAAGAGGCACCAGTCTCTCGAACAGATCATTCAGGACTGGACGAGTTGCGGGAGCAGTTCCAGATCTTGCAAAATCAGCTTCAGCGACAACAATGAATCAATCTACCTTCGACCAAGTTCAGAGACTTGTGTCCTTTCCCAGATGCTCAAGTACCTCAAAACTTTGAGGTTCCAAAATTCAAAAGATACTATGGCAGCGGTTGTCCCACAGCACATCTCAAGGCCTTCTGTAGAGAGCTGAGTGCAATCTCAGGAAATGAAGGGGCCCTCATTCGCTTGTTCCAAAAATCTCTGAAGGGCGATGCCCTAGATTGGTACACTTCATTGGACTGCCATCGCATCAGGACATGGGAACAGCTTTCCCAGGCTTTCGTCGATAGATTCGCGTACAACCTCAACATGGCACCCAAAAGAGCTGACATCGCAGCTCTCAGGCAAAAGAGTGATGAGACACTATCAGCTTATGTGGGACGTTGGCGAGCTATGGCAGCTCGAATGCGAACGCCTATCGACGACGAAGAACAAATCTCCATGATTGTTCATTCAACATATCCAAGTATATCCGGGTATCTCATCTCGCATTCATATGCGAATTTCTCACAATTGATCCGTGCTGGAGAGCAAGTCGAAGCAGGAATCCGTGCCGGGACAATCTCCCCATGGCCTCATCAAGCTACTCCAATCAAAAGGAACAGAGTGGAAGGAAGACCTATCGGGCACGGGAATGGAAACCGCAGTGGTTCTCCTCCCCGCCCAACAGAGGTAAACAACATCAACACCACTGCTCAAGGAAATCAACATGCTCCCCCACAGGGACGTCAATAGTATCAGCAGAATCAAGTTCAGCATCAGCCTCAGCGGTATCAGCCACAACCGAATCCTCGCCACAACCACCTCGACAACACAGCAGTTCAGAGGAAACGGTCAATACTCATATCAAAATAGGCAAAACTACAGGGAGTTCAGGAAATTTACTCCCCTCTCTCAACCACTCAGTCAAGTCATGGCTACGCTGGTGCAGAAGCAGTTACTTACTCTAATGGTACCTCGGCCTCCGCCTCATCCTCTGCCACCAAACTACCGAGAAAATGAGTATTGTGCCTATCATCAAGGGCGTGGCCACACCACTGATCGATGCTATACTCAGAAGAATGCTATACAAGATCTGATTGATGACCGCAAGATCGTCATCTCGGTCCCTGGGACTCCTCCAGCAGCTTCCACCAACATCCTTCAGAATCCTCTGCCTCAGCACCCAACGGACCCCAGTTCGTCTCGTGGCCCTGCAGTCAATAGTATAGAAGAAGGGGACCATCTCGATCGCTTCTTCTCCCCCATCCAATCCATTCATGCCTACACTTATGGGCCAACAAATCCTCCTCCGATCATGCAAGGGGCAAGTCCCTTCCCTCCTTCAGTCTCTGAGCCAGTAGTACTCGAAGGAGCACTTCCATATGATGTACAAGTTGTGCAAGGGGCACCTTACAACCATTCATGCTGGGAACCAGTCGTCCTGGAAGGAGCACAATCATACATCGAGCCCACATACGAACCTGTCATCTTGCAAGGTGCAATCCCAATTCAAGAACAATCCAATCCACGAGGGAAGGATTATACTCATCAGCAGCAAGAGCCCATTGTCTTGGAAGGAGCTCCTCCGGTTGAGCCGGTCATATTGCAAGAGGCAAATCCTAGAGGTGTGTCAATCACATTACGACAGTTGGGACGAACGGTATTCATTCCATGGGAGCCTCCTGCCCCAGGAACAGTCAAGCCAGGACCACGACCTTATGTGGTCTACGAAGATAAGCCTCGATATTACCCCTTCAGCACAGGCAACAATGTAGTTCTCAAGGCAAAAGCTCCATACGAGGAAGATCTGGTACCCACACCAGCACCGTTGCAAGAGCCGGTAGTCATAGAAAGAAAATGGGAGGAAAATTATAAAGAGGTCCCATGGCACTATCCAGAATGTGCGGAAGTGGGGAAAATGAATCCCAACGGGCATTGCATCTGAAAAGACAATCAGAACAGAGGAGATCCCAAAGGCACTCTCTCAGGTGTCGGTAACAAAAATGAAGCCGCATACGATGTGGCGACTCAGCTCAAAGCAATCCCTGCTCAAATCTTAGTATGGGAGCTATTTTGCACATCTCGCATACACCGAGAAATGTTTGCCAAAACCTTGAGCGACGCTCACGTCTCCTCCGATACGGCACCAGAGATGATAGCATTGATGATTGGACAACTCCTGGCTCCACGCACCATCACCTTCACCGATAATGAGTTACCACCAGAAGGACGAGATCACAGGTGATCCCTCAACATAGCCTTACGATACAAAGACCTCTGCGTCCCACTGGTCCTTATCGATAATGGCTCAAGCTTAAACGTCTGCCCACTAAAGACTGCAGAATGTCTGGGAATCAGTCCTTCTTCATTCCGTCCCAGCACCATATGTGTCAGAGCATTCGACAACACCTGCCGATCAGTGGAAGGGGAGGTCGACATAGAAGTACAGATAGGTCCAGAAGTCTCCACCATCACATTCCAAATCCTGGATATATCAGCCTCTTTCAACATGCTGCTCGGACGACCTTGGCTGCACAAGGTTGGAGCTGTGCCATCAACCCTGCATCAACGAGTGAAGTACATCTGTGGAAATCAAGTGATCTCTATCCACGCAGAAAAGGAGCTCATCATTCCTTCCAACGCTGCTGCCACTGAACCAGACATCCCGGTCATCGATATCCAGCACTCTGAAGAAGACATCCCGTTTCACAGTTTCGAATTCGAGATTATGAACTCTATCGCCAATCCAGAACCGATAAGGGTGGACCGCGTCTTTTCACCGGCAGAGCGTCTGAGCCTCAAATACCGAATGAAGAATCACTTCAGGTCCAGAAAGGTACCACTGATATATAACCAACGCAAATGGGGACTCAAATACAGGTCAATCTTCATGGACAAGGGAAGGAAGAAATTTTGGTGCTCGCCCATCCAATTCGTCAAGCCAGGAGAACCTTGCAAAGATCCAGGAGGAATCAACCGACTGCACTACACAAAGGCCTCCCGATGAGCCTAGCTTGGGTCACGTGGCCCCCCATTCGATGGGATCAGATTCTCGAACCGTCTAAGCCTCCAGAAGAAGAAGGAAATGATGAAGACGAAGAAGGAAGTCAAATACAATAGCTTCAGGACCAGGTTACTCTGACACCTGCTCCCAACCAGGGGCACAACCTGCCCACTTCAGCATCAATCAACCAGGGGCACAACCTGCCCACTTCAATTCCAACCAGTCAGGGGCACAACTTGCCCATCTCAGCATCAATTAGCAAGGGGCACGACTTGCCCATCTCTGTAGAATCAACATCAACCAGCCAGGGGCAGAAGCAGCCCATCCATTGGACCAAGAAAGGGAAGTGGCCAGCCCTAGATTGGTCTGATGTCCAGATTCCAAACTTGTGGCTAGCTGTGGAACCAGACGAACTGCAATGCGAGGTAAGTGACCCGGGAGGGACTGAATGCGACTCAGATCTCAAACCCGACCAGCGAGAAGTCATGGTCATTGGGCCAGACTATGATTCTTCGCCTAAAGCATCAACCCCCACCTCTTCAGGGGAGGAAGTGTGGGGTCCTGAATGGTCATCCGTTCTCCTAACTTTTGAATCAGCCAAAGAGTCATCTGAGGGCTCTGGCTTCCAAAAAAACGCCTGTTTAAGCAGCGACTGGAACTTTGGAACAAGTTGGGCTCAATCATGGTCCGCAACGCCCACTTGTTCAAAGTCCCGTGAATTTTAAAAATCCAAAAAAATAAAAAAAATTCAAAAGCCAAAAACATCTAGCATTTCCATTTCAGAAAAATCTCAAAAACCAAAAAACATTTCTTTTTCTGCATTCAATAGTGTGCCAAGTTCGTCTAAAGAGTCACATGAGTTTGAAGTCGAATCATATGATTTTGACATCGAATTAGACTTTAAGCTCATGGGTCTAGATGAAGCTCGGGATGAGGAAGATGATGATCCGGCTCCCGAACTAGAGGATCTCCTCAAAAAGTTCGAATCTAAAGCCAATGTTGTAGCCGATGATTTTGAGATTGTAAACTTGGGGACGCCTGAGATCCCTAGGGAAGTACGCATTGGAAAAACGTTGCCACCTGAGAAGAAACAGAAAATGATAGAGTTCCTAGCTCCAAGATTGTCCAACTTCGCGTTCTCATATGAAGACATGCCGGGGCTCGATGAAGAGCTCGTTGTACACCATCTACCAACCAAGGCAGATATGAAGCCAGTGAAGCAGAAACTTCGAAGAATGAAGCCAGAATGGGCTCTGAAAGTCCGAGATGAAGTCATCAAGCAGTACAATGCGGGATTCTTGGTAGTCTCCAACTACCCTGAATGGCTCGCCAACATCGTACCAGTACTAAAGAAGGATGGCAAGGTTCAAATGTGCATCGACTTCCGAGATCTCAATAAAGCCAGTCCAAAAGATGACTTCCCTTTGCCACATGTCGACACTCTGGTCGACAACACTGCGGGATACAAGATCTTCTCATTTATGGACAGGTTCTCAGGATACAATCAGATCAAGATGGCCGTCGAAGATCGCGAGAAGACATCATTTATCACTCCCTGGAGAACTTTCTGTTACAGGGTAATGCCGTTCGGTCTAAAGAATGCAGGAGCAACATATCAGTGAGCAATGACAGCATTATTCCATGACATGATGAACAAAGAGCTTGAAGTATATGTGGACGACATGATCGTCAAATCTCGCACAATTGAAGGACACTTTGAAGATCTGAAGAAGTTATTCAACAGATTAGAAAAGTACAAGCTCCATCTCAACCCTCAGAAATATGTTTTCGGTGCAATGGGAGGAAAGCTCCTCGGCTTTATGGTGAGCGAGGATGACATCAGGGTCAACGAGACCAAAACCAGAGCAATCATTGAGATGCCCCCTCCTAGAACAGAGAAAGAAATTCGTGGCTTCCTCGGTAGAATTCAATACATCAGTCGCTTCATCGCACAGCTCACACCTATCTGTGAGCCCATATTCAAGCTCCTTCGGAAGAACATTCCAAAAGAATGGAATGATGATTGCCAGGTCGCTTTCGACCGCATCAAGAAGTATCTCATGAATCCTCCAGTTCTAGTGCCGCCCACTCCCGGACGACCACTATTGTTATACATCTCAGTAGCAGCAGAAGCCATTGGCTGTGTCTGTTCGCTTCCCCAAGTGTAGGGTTGCGATGTAGTAATAAACTCGGTAAGACCGAGGTCGATCCACAAGGAAGGAAGTAAACAATTCCAATTATCCTAATAACTAGAATCAAAGAGGTTTGTGAAATTGGTTTTGAACATAAAATAGAAAATCTGATAATGAAAAGATAACTAGAGCATCAAGGATCCACTTATAGCTCTTCTTAGATGCATAATTTGCTATGGTTTCTTATTTTCTCAACTAGAATCGACATTCCTGTCTATCTAGTCGGATGATAGAGCTGTTAAACCAAACAATCTGTCATATGTAAGTTCTATGCATAAGATTCACTCAATGTAGGCTGAGCTGAGCATGCTCAATTGCATAGGTCATTCCCCTTTCCTATAGGTCCAGTTCTCAATCATAACCATCCCCAAGTCCTCTCACAAGACAAGGCTAGATTAGGATTTGAACTAGATTCAAATCACAAGCACAGTCCTTACATATTCCAGAAAATCAACTAAAATAGAACTTTGGCATGAAGTCCCTTTATGAAGAGCTTAGTACTAGAGCGCACTCTGATTCCTCGGATCATACAGGTCTAGACCGTTGCAAACGAGATAAGAAGCTAAGTAATTCATCCAAACATCCATGAGTCATCACAAGACTAAGAAAAATTACTTAAAAACTTGTATAAACTTCAAACCTTAGTTCATAATCATTAATTCCAAACTAAAAACCAATAAAACGAATTAAACAATCTAAGAAAACTATAAGGTTCACCTCTTAGCTCTAGCTAAGAGATTAGCTAATAAAAAGCATATTAAAAACTAGAACTAGAACTAAGAAAAAGGAAGAAAAACTAGCTGGAGGAGGCTAGGAAGCCTCCTATGACTTGAACTCCTTGCTCCCCACGTCCTTGGTTGCCCTGGAATAGAAGAGAGCACCTCCTTTTATAGTGCAGCAATAGTACAACAACATAGCAGAATTTGTTTCGCTTGGTACGGCTTAACCAATGGTCGGATTGCCTTCAAATTTGATTTGTAGCTTCCTTGTAATGTGATCTTCCTCATAGATGATTTAGATTTCCAAGATTGTCCTCTGAATGGGCCCACCAATCACATCACCGACCGCCTCTCAAAATCACGCACTTCGGGTACCTTCAGAACCAGTCATCTTGCTTTCAACGCTCCGGAGTGTACAGAGGTCGGATTGATCTTAAATTTTGAACATGAGTAGAAAACTTCATCCTCTACATGATAGACGGATTAGATTGTCCAAAACAATCTCAGAATGTGGTCCGAAAATTAGAACAATTAGGGCTTTTATAAACTCTGCGCAGTTGGAGCTTTCTGGATGGTCCATTTTTCTTCAACCGGTACGATCAAACCACACACCCTTTTGATCTGAAACTTTTGTGGTTATTCATATATGGATGTGGTCTAAAAGATGGGCCACCTGGACCGGCCCAGAGTGGAACAGCGAAATCTGGAACTTTCTGGACAGTTCGTATTGTTTTGGTCACCACGATCAATCCGTAACTCCGATCGACACGAAACCACTTGGGTTAGTTCGGCGTCGAGTTCCTCTTCGACATGGATGTGTTGGATTTCCAAATATCATCAAGATCGCCCCAGAAAACTGGTCCGAAAAATCAGGTGCGGGAATACATTGCTGTTTTAGAATCTGGAATCTGAAACTTGCATGGCCGACCGGTCACGACCGGTCGGACAGGGCTGGCCGACCGGTCACGACCGGTCAGGCCCTCTTTGGCATTACTCCAGCAAGCATGGCCGACCGGTCAAGTCCGGTCGGTCTCTTTTTCTTCTTGTTTTCTTCCTTTCTTTCTTCTATTTTCTTCTTTCTTTACTTCCTTCTTCCTTCAGCCCTCCTTGGGTCTTCATCCAAGGTTCTAAATCAGCTCTTTTGGTCATCAATTGGGCAAAGTAACTCTCATTCCTACAACCACAAAACATGTATTTGATTAGTCTTTAAATTATGAAAACCATGCATAATGAGTGATGAATTGGGGTTAAAATATGCACAATTAAGAGCTCAACACACCCCCCAACCAACATTTTGCTAGTCCCGAGCAAAACATGCGTGAAACAAGTTTCATTCTCCAAATCCAACTCTCCTCTAGAAACTATTCTTCTATACATTCAAAGACACACAAGCATAAAAATCAGAGAAATTAGGTGATAGAAGTTGAAACCTTAAACTCTTAGAACATAATAAGTATTTATATGAAATTCCCACTGATTGATTGATAAATAGAAGAACTTGAACAAATTTACCCTAGTGTGCATAGTGAAAGTTCATCTCATGAGTTTCTGGGCTCATCTTCATCATAGATCAACTAAACTATGGATTTCAAGGTGCACAGAGCAACAACAAGCCTATGACAGGAATTTGTCTTACCGTCCTTCCGACGACTTTCACACTACGTCCCATTTCCGGCTTTGGTTACGGGTAGACCATCCCCCGGTTGGTAGTAGGTAGCCCTAATCGGAATTTTCCACCGTTTTTCCATCATTCCCAATTTCATCCTTCCTTTTCCTTTTTTTTTAAATTAGATAGGATTTTTAGAAATCCATATCTTTCGTTATTTTCCCATGGACAAGGATGGACAAAGTACCCCGGCTTGGTTTCTCAACACCTTAAATCAAAGTATAGTTAATCCACAAATCACATAATCCTTTCAACCCATGAAAATCGTGTAATGTGAACTAGGTGTAAAAGTGTTCAAATTTTCTATCACTCACATAAATAGGGGAATTCACATATAAAACCATTATATTAAAAGAAATTCAAAGCTTGCAACATCACTCACTTCGTATCTCCTCTTCTTATACTCGTATCATCTTGAATGCATAGAAACAACGTTTTCCAAAAGAGTTTTGAATTTTAGAAAAATCGAAAATTTTCTACATAATTGCTCGAAATGTCACAAAAGTTAATAGATTCATTAAGGAATCTCACCCCCCAACCAAAATCTTACATTGTCCTCAATGTAATAAGATATGCAATATGCATGACATGAGAGCAATGACACAAAACAAAGGAGAGTGAGAACAAGAGTACCCGAGGTAGCAAGTTGATCAATTCTAGCATCTTCCATTGTCTCAATGAGACTTATTCAATCCTAAATGCAGAAAGAAATCCTAACCTACCTACCTACCTTTGATTAGTCTGATCGACTACATGATCAAATTTGAGCAGGATCTTCATGAATTTCAATAGGTTTCTCATGAGGACCATCCAAAGTCCTGCTCGAATGTATACATGTGTGCGTTTCTTCATGAAAGTCCAATCATAGTATGCACCACACGCATGTAAGGAGGAGATAAGAGCAGCAAAAAGATATCTCCTCAAGTTCTGAATTGGGTTGTAATTGATTAAAAACGGGTCCTCCCAATCAGAATTTTCAATGGGTTGAAGAACCCATGATGGTGGAGAGACATTCATTAAGTATTTTTCAGTTTGGATTGTCTCCTCCACAAATTCAGATTTGCATGGTGCTTCCACAAACCATGGTAAAGAGTGTAAATCAGTGGAATGGTGTTCTTCAGGCACCGACACCATGTCTAACAAACTATCCAACTCCTTAATCATCTCATCATCCAGATCATAGGGGTGGGTCATGCATTCCTTTAGGAAATCGAGAGAGTCGAATGAAGGGTCCTCGTTCTCCCTAAGTGATTGAGGAAATTATGTTTCAAGGGTAAGGAATTCCTCCTCTATAGAGGGGAGGTCTTCCAAAGAAAAATTTTCAGATTCAGTGGTAAGCACATCATCTAGCATTGGTTGATCTTTTGAAATTTCAGGTTGTGCCACCCCATCATCCAAAGAAACAGAATTTTCAACCCAAGGGAGTTCTTCTACAATAGAATCCGGCATGTGTTGTTGGTGGAAGGACTCAAAAATATCGACTTCAGCCATCTTTCTAGCAAGAATATCTTCTGGCGACTCATAAACATTCAGCCCTTTGGAAGAAGAAATCATGGACTCACAATCATCCTTCAAACCCTCATTGTAGGCAATCAAACTATCACTTTCAGATTTTGTAGATTCCTCGGGTTCGTCAACCGTCCTTGAAATCTCTTCATCATTCAAATCGGAATAGCTAAAAGAGATAGTTGATTTACCATAATCGATGGTAATGGTGGGATCACTGAGATCAATACCCTCTAGAAGTTTAGTCATTAAATCTAGAGAAGGTTGGGTTTGGATAGCCTCATCCTCCTCATTGTTGGGGATTGATTCAGTGTTCCCAATGTTGGGTTCAATATTTTGAGATGGCGAGAGATTTTGTATGCATTGCTCAGTTATTTCAATAAACTCTCGCAGTGTATCCTCAAGAGTTCGTGTCGGTTGAGGATCATGAGAAAGAAACTCTTGAGGATAATTGTTGGCATCCATGGTTGGCTCATCTTCCATTGGACTAGAGGTGTGAGGACTCTCTTGATGAAGACCATACGTGTTATATGACAAAGACTGATAAGATGGTTGATAAGCATAACCATACAAGTGATCACGCAATGTCTTTACCGGTTGTTCATTACTCCCCCGGTCCTTTTTCTTATTCCTACCTCCTGTTAAACTTGGTGGGATACTCATGTTATTCTCAACCCAGTAATCACGTAGCGTCTTACGTTGGGGGGTAGTGGAGGTTGATTTACTCTCAGAATAATACTTATGCTTAAATTGGTTCCAATCATAAAGAGTTTTGATTCCATGGTCTGTCATCTCATCTTCCAAAGGGTATGCATAAGCACCACACTTCCAATCAGCCATAATGAGATTTTAAAGAGTTGGAACTACCCTAATCTAGAAAAAAGAACAAAAAGAAGGGAGATGGAGAGATGTTACCCAATAGAGCGAGATATATGTCAGCAACAATGTCCTACAAAATCCAACAAAAAATTGTTAGTAATCTACAACAAAAAATTGGAAAATCTTCTTCTATAAAAACTGAAAATCCTACCTAACTAAGACTATTCTATAGTTACTAGAACAATTAAAACCGTTTAACCTCTTCCCCGGCAGCGGCGCCAAAAAACTTGTTCGCTTCCCCAAGTGTAGGGTTGCGATGTAGTAATAAACTCGGTAAGACCGAGGTCGATCCACAAGGAAGGAAGTAAACAATTCCAATTATCCTAATAACTAGAATCAAAGAGGTTTGTGAAATTGGTTTTGAACATAAAATAGAAAATCTGATAATGAAAAGATAACTAGAGCATCAAGGATCCACTTATAGCTCTTCTTAGAAGCATAATTCGCTATGGTTTCTTATTTTCTCAACTAGAATCGACATTCCTGTCTATCTAGTCGGATGATAGATCTGTTAAACCAAACAATCTGTCATATGTAAGTTCTATGCATAAGATTCACTCAATGTAGGCTGAGCTGAGCATGCTCAATTGCATAGGTCATTCCCCTTTCCTATAGGTCCAGTTCTCAATCATAACCATCCCCAAGTCCTCTCACAAGACAAGGCTAGATTAGGATTTGAACTAGATTCAAATCACAAGCACAGTCCTTACATATTCCAGAAAATCAACTAAAATAGAACTTTGGCATGAAGTCCCTTTATGAAGAGCTTAGTACTAGAGCGCACTCCGATTCCTCGGATCATACAGGTCTAGACCGTTGCAAACGAGATAAGAAGCTAAGTAATTCATCCAAACATCCATGAGTCATCACAAGACTAAGAAAAATTACTTAAAAACTTGTATAAACTTCAAACCTTAGTTCATAATCATTAATTCCAAACTAAAAACCAATAAAACGAATTAAACAATCTAAGAAAACTATAAGGTTCACCTCTTAGCTCTAGCTAAGAGATTAGCTAATAAAAAGCATATTAAAAACTAGAACTAGAACTAAGAAAAAGGAAGAAAAACTAGCTGGAGGAGGCTAGGAAGCCTCCTATGACTTGAACTCCTTGCTCCCCACGTCCTTGGTTGCCCTGGAATAGAAGAGAGCACCTCCTTTTATAGTGCAGCAATAGTACAGCAACATAGCAGAATTTGTTTCGCTTGGTACGGCTTAACCAATGGTCGGATTGCCTTCAAATTTGATTTGTAGCTTCCTTGTAATGTGATCTTCCTCATAGATGATTTAGATTTCCAATATTGTCCTCTGAATGGGCCCACCAATCACATCACCGACCGCCTCTCAAAATCACGCATTTCGGGTACCTTCAGAACCAGTCATCTTGCTTTCAACGCTCCGGAGTGTACAGAGGTCGGATTGATCTTAAATTTTGAACATGAGTAGAAAACTTCCTCCTCTACATGATAGACGGATTAGATTGTCCAAAAAAAGCTCAGAATGTGGTCCGAAAATTAGAACAATTAGGGCTTTTATAAACTCTGCGCAGTTGGAGCTTTCTGGATGGTCCATCTTTCTTCAACCGGTACGATCAAACCACACACCCTTTTGATCTGAAACTTTTGTGGTTATTCATATATGGATGTGGTCTAAAAGATGGTCAAAGTAGATTTTTTATATCCTCAATGATGAGCCACCTGGACCGGCCCAGAGTGGAACAGCGAAATATGGAACTTTCTGGACAGTTCGTATTGTTTTGGTCACCACGATCAATCCGTAACTCCGATCGACACGAAACCACTTGGGTTAGTTCGGCGTCGAGTTCCTCTTCGACATGGATGTGTTGGATTTCCAAATATCATCAAGATCAGCCCAAAAAACCGGTCTGAAAAATCAGGTGCGGGAATACATTGCTGTTTTAGAATCTGGAATCTGAAACTTGCATGGCCGACCGGTCACGACCGGTCGGACAGGGCTGGCCGACCGGTCACGACTGGTCAGGCCCTCTTTGGCATTACTCCAGCAAGCATGGCCGACCGGTCAAGACCGGTCGGGCTTCCTTGGCCGACCGGTCAAGACCGGTCGGTCTCTTTTTCTTCTTGTTTTCTTCCTTTCTTTCTTCTATTTTCTTCTTTCTTTGCTTCTTTCTTTGCTTCCTTCTTCCTTCAGCCCTCCTTGGGTCTTCATCCAAGGTTCTAAATCAGCTCTTTTGGTCATCAATTGGGCAAAGTAACTCTCATTCCTACAACCATAAAACATGTATTTGATTAGTCTTTAAATTATGAAAACCATGCATAATGAGTGATGAATTGGGGTTAAAATATGCACAATTAAGAGCTCAACAGTGTCCTCGGCCAACACGACGAGATCGGGAAGAAGGAACAAGCAATATACTATTTGAGTCGAAAGTTCACCGACTACGAGACCAGGTATTCCCCGATCGAGAAGACTTGCCTTGCCCTAGTCTGGGCAACTCAGCGACTCCGTCAATACATGATTGCATTCCCTATTCTCCTCCTCGCTCACATGGATCCGCTCAAGTACTTGTTCGAGAAACCGGCACTCACTGGAAGGATAGCTAAATGGCAGCTACTCCTGTCTGAGTTTGACATCACCTATGTCACTCAGAAGGCAATCAAGGGACAAGCCCTCGCCGATCATCTCGCGGCTCACTCTCTCCTGGACTATCAGCCGCTCAAGACGTTCTTTCCTGATGAAGATCTCTTGCTTGTCGAAGGTGAAGAAAAGAAGAAGAAAGACGAATGGACGTTATTCTTCGACGGCGCAGCAAATTCTAAAGGGAGTGGTATTGGAGCAATCCTCTACTCTCCAGACGATGTCCCTATTCCTATCTCAAGGCGCATAGAATTCGAGTGCACCAACAACATGGCAGAGTACGAAGCATGCATCGCTGGCTTAAGAGAAGCCATAATCTTGGGCATCAAGAAGCTACGAGTATTTGGAGACTCACAGCTTATCATCAATCAGACCAATGGCGAATGGAAAACCAAGGACGAGAAGTTGATACCATATCATGTGTATCTTGACAATCTGATCGAAGAATTCAAGGAAATCACCTTCTCATACATGCCCAGAGCCAAAAACCAGTTTGCCGATGCTCTCGCCACACTCGCATCAATGCTCGAGATCCCAAAAGGAGCTTCAGAATGGGAGCTCACAGTCGAAATTCAAGAAGAACCTGCTTTTTGCCTGCAAATAGAAGAAGCCGAAGCTGTCCCTGACAAACCCTGGTATGCCGACATCAAGCAATATCTCGAAACCCAGGAGTATCCAGAGTCAGCAACAGCAACAGATCGCCGAACCATCCAGTGTTTGGCCGGCCAATTCACCATCAGTGGCGAAGTTCTTTACAAGCGATCCTATAATCACATCCTCCTTCGATGCGTCGATGAAACAGAAGCTGCAAAGATCATGAAAGAAATACACGAAGGAATCTGTGGCCCACACATGAATGGGCACATGATGGCAAAGAAGATTCTACGACTCGGCTACTATTGGCTCACCATGGAGACAGACTGTTGCCAGCACGTCAGAAAATGCTTCAAGTGTCAGGAGCATGCGAATCAAATCCATGCCCCATCATCAGAGTTATACAACCTGACCACCCCCTGGCCCTTCTCCATGTGGGGACTCGACATCATCGGCAAGATCAGTCCCAAAGCATCAAACGGTCATGAGTACATACTTGTGGCAGTCGACTACTTCACCAAGTGGGTAGAGGCAGCCTCCTACACCACGATTGCAGCATCTCAGGTGATCAAATTCATGAAGAACAACATCATATGCCGGTATGGAATCCCCAATGCTATCATCACAGATAATGGGACCCCGTTTGTCAACAAAAAGATGGATGACTTCCTCAGCAAGTTCAAGATCCAACGTCATCGATCAAGCCCTACCGTCCCCAGATGAATGGTGGGGTAGAAGCCGCAAACAAGACAATCGTCAAGATACTCGAGAAGATGGTCGTGACCTATTGAGATTGGTCAGATATGCTCCCATATGCACTTTGGGCCTATCGAACGTCTGTATGGTCTGCTACGGGCGTTACTCCTTTCGAGCTTACCTACGGAATGGAAGCAGTCCTACCAGTCGAGGTGGAAATACCATCGCTACGGTTGTTACTCGAAAGCGGAATTGAAGAAGGAGAATGGCAACGGGCCAGATTTGATCAGTTGCAGCTAGCAGATGAAAAGCGCATGCGGGAACTAAGTCATTCCCAGTGTTATCAAAAAAGGATCGCTCGGGCTTACAACAAGAGAGTCCGAAAAAGAAGTTTCAAGGTAGGCGACATGGTCATGAAGAAGATTCTACCGTCGCACCTCCCGGATCCCAGAGGAAAGTTCAAACCCTCGTGGGACGGGCCACTGATCATCAGAGAAGTACTTCCCGGAGGCGCCCTCAGACTCACCAGCATGAGAGGGGTGGATCTTCCTGAGCCAACCAACGTCGACAACGTGAAGATCTTTCACGGGTAAGTCATTCTGACCTTATCAAGAGTTACTTTAATAGGGCTAAAGTCAAGAGGTTGAAGCTAAGACCTCTGAAAGATCATTTCTGTCCACCAACAAGTGTTTCAAATAAGGGGATTCAAAAAGAGGAAAATACAAAAAAAAGGGGGGGATTCAAAAGGAAAAGACAAAAAAAAAAAAGAGAAAAAGAATGCAAAAGAAAAAGAAAAAAAAAAGAGAAGAAAAGAGAAAGAAAAAGGGAAGCCAAAGCAAGGTACCCAGGAAAAAAAAAATCAGTCCAAGAAGAAACACAGTCATCCATCCATTCATCTCAGAAGGTCGATAGCAAAGACTGACAGCTCTATCATTGTAACTTAGGATAAGGGCTGAAAGACTGCCGTCGGCCGGCAACGATGGATTCCCGACCTCTAGTCGCTGCAGTTATCCAGAGATCCAGAAAAAAAAAACAAAAAAAAAGAAAAAGAAAATGTGTGCCTAAACAAAGAGGGCGGAGTGAAAACCAGAAAGGGCGCTCCGAGTAAAAACAGTGGGCGTACAACGGACTTGGTGAAAATCCGAAAGGGCACTGAGGGTAAAAATAGCATAGCTGCCAAGGGGCAGGCAAGATCAAACACCCGGGACATGGTGAAAACCCGAAAGGGCGCCACGGGCAAAAATGACGGGGAGAAGCCGGCTGTGGTGAAAACTCGAAAGAGCACTGCAGGTAAAAATGGCTCAAATAAAAAAAAGAACAAATAAAAGTGCAGGTACCAAGAAATCAGACAGTCCAGATCGGTTCAAGCAGCTACAGTTCAAGAACAAGAAGGAGTGCAGTCAGGAGCGAAGAGCTCTACAAATCCTGACAATCTCAAGAGGCAACAGTTTCTATTGCCTACACCTCTAGGGAACCAAAGGAGCACTCAAGTTAAATCTCGAAACATCGGTCAAAGTATTGGCCGAGCCCCAGTTCTGATTCCTATATCCCAACATAAAATCTAGACACACTCACAATACAACTCATGGCACAGTAGATTTTCAAACAGTTTTCTCTTTTCAAGTAAATGCATCATATTTCTTTTACACGTATCATATCGTCTTTTTCAAAAAAAAAAAAATACAAAAAAATTTTCATCATCATCAATCATATATGCAAAAAAGAATGTGCAGGTGGCCAACACAATCAATCTCTACTCTCCTCCTCGGCCACATCAGGCAAGTCCTCTGACTCATAAAAAGATAGTCTCTCTCTTAACCTGCTCACCTCCATACGCAGGTAATGCGCCTTATCGTGCTCAAGGGTACGGATCGCTGTCTCTTCATCAGACAATCTCTGATCGGCAGCCAATCTCCTCGACATCATCTCACAATGATACCGAAGTGCAGAGATCTCAGACAGCAGATGGCCATGAGTGGCCAAAAGGAAGCAAGGATCAATGAAAGGGCGCTCCTCAAAAGGTTCATATGAACCAGATGAAGAGCCAGCATCTCCAAGGATATCCTGCTCATCCTCATCAGCATTCTGGTGCCAGCAAGGGATACGTCGATACAAAGACTGCTCAGCAACCCAGTACTGATATGGGGTGGTCGCCATCGGAAAAGTCCGCAGCTCAAAACCCAGCAAATCAGCAATCAAGTAACTCGCCCAAGAACAATCAATCCGGGTCCTGAAGTCAGAGGACCTAGAGGGAAGTGCTCGACGCCCGATACCAGTGAAAGCGAAAAGAGGAACATCCTGCTCATATCAAAACTGCCGCAGGAACCGGATGGGATGGTAAGAAAAGTAAGATCGAAAGCCTACCAACATCAGAGGACGGCGGTGTGCATCACAAAGCACTGGAGGAAGTGAAAGCCAAGATGACTCCCAACGAACGTTCCAGTCACGAAGTTCAGCAAACATCCTGCGATACAAGGGCTCGCTCATCCTAGCTGTATGCGGAAGGAACTCCATGATATAATGCATGATGTCAGAGCTAGGAATGCCAGGAAGGGGTACAGGAACGGTCAAAGAAAGACGCTCCCATAGCCAGACCTGATCACAAAAAGGAAAAGAAGTTCAGCTAAAGCAAAGCAATTCCCAACAAAGCAAGAAGAAAAGGGTGTAGAAAAGATACCTGAAGAAAGGCACAACAGTCGCGAAGGACACGAGTACGGCCCAGGGCGAAGTCGGTCAGCCCATTAAACAGCTCGGCTAAGATGAGAGAAATGATCCCCTGCCGTCGGATAGCTCGGCTCATCACCTCAAAAAGCAGAGGAGTCTGGGACCTGCGCCATCCCGAGAACAGCACCTCGGCTATCAAGCAGAACATCAATGCGTTCCAAGCAAAGGTAGAATCGGCCACACTCCGAAGACCCGAAAAAAGATCATACAGCAAGTCCAAAGAGAACATTACAGCATCCTGGCCAATGGCTGTAAGCCAAACAAGATAGGGGATCCCGAACCAGTTCTGCGGTATAGCAGTCTTCGGCGAAAAATACTGAGTATAATCCCAGGGCAGGCCTGTCAAGCGTTCAAGCTCCTCCAAAGAAGGCCACATCTCCATATCGTTGAACGCAAACAAGTTCAACGAAGGGACCCAGTCAATCAAGGCAGCTCCAAGCATCCTCCAATCAATATCAACTCTAGCCATATGAATCAAACTGCCGAAGCCATAGGACTCCAAATCCCGAATCTCATAAGCTGACAAGCTATCAAGCCAAGCAAGCAGCCGTGGCGAGCAGGAAGGACGAGGAAGCAGCTGACAAGTCCTCACTGGCACCCCCTCCAGAACAAAAGGCCCAGAAATCAATGATGACTCATCGAGGATCGGAAGGTCGACGGGCGAAGGAGAAGGAAAAGCTGGAACCTCTGCAGACTCGACAGCCCCTGACCTACCCTCAGTAACGACTATGTCTGATATAGTCGCGTCACTGTCCGAAACTGTCATAACCTCAGCCGCATGAGAAGACTTGCCCACCTCATGAACAGAGTGCGCAAAAGACTGACGATCAAAAGAAGAACGATACTCCCCATCAAAAGGGCTACCAGTAAAGACCACACCGCACATCGTGGCATCCTGACCAATCTGACCGTCAAAGAAAGCATCTGAACCATCCAGAAGGGTCCCGGCAACCCCAATCGAAGAATCAACGGTCAGATCTGGACCTGCAGCCCCCTCCAGCAGGAAATCATGAATCCAGTCATCATCCTGGCCGATCAAAGGGATCATCGAAGCATTCACACCATCCATCATCAGGGGGACATCATCAATGATCACATCAAGTCCACCCAAACAAGTATGCCGCACATATTGGCCCTCATCAAGAGCATCCAAACCGTCAAAGGTATCATCTGAACCATCCATACCATCCAAGCATGAGATCAGCCCATCTATGTCCATCATACCCCCATCACCACCATCCATCACATCATCCATGTGGCCCACACTCAAGGGATGCATAGCCTCACCTATGTCCCATCCCATCATCCTATCTATACCATCCATTCCTCCCATAATGAAGGCCCCATTCAAATCAGAAATTCCAGCCATCCCACCATTAATGGGGCCATTCAAAGCTCCACCAACCACCAAGCTTAAGTCTTCATCAATGCCCTCTCTTAATGCCCCATCTACCCCATCCATTAAAGGCATCTACCCATTATCAAAGCTCAGTTGAAAATCTGAAGTGTGGGACCCACCTTGGACAGCCCCCACAGCCCTTAAATCTCTACCATCCATTGCCCAAGAAAGGACAAACCAAGAAAAAGACAAAAGGAGAATGAAAGAAGAGACAAGGAAGAGATTCATGGCTGAACCGAAGAATCGGATGCAGGTGATGAGGGAGACAGCAGCCAGAGGAATATGCTCACTGTCCGAACCAGAGCCAGCCCAGGCCGCTCAAGAGGCGAGCCTTGGGCGGCCTGCTCTAGGCCGCCCGTATGGACGCGCTCCTTCTCTCTCCGCGGGATTGGCTCCAGGGTTCTTGGTAGGTAAGGCTGACAGTCCACGTCAGCAGATGGCACTCCGTGGGCCTCCCAAGGCTCCGGTCCACTCCAGATTTCGATTGAGGCTGATCAAGATCATATAAAAGGTGCCCCACCGGTCCAATCATGAAGCAATGCAGCCAGAACATGGTTGATCAAGTTAAAGAGAAGGAAAAGCGATCAAGTGGGGGCCACAAGCAATCCAAGTCATTCAAAGACTAGATCACCATGATCTAAACCATTGAAGAACCTACATGAGCCATTAAACAACAAGATCAAAAGTCTGATCATCAAAAGAAGGGCCAGAATTCAAGATTTAATCATCAAGTGGGCCCACAAGGCCAAAATAAGTGATCTAAGCAGATCAGGTCATCATCCACACCATGAGAAGCCTTCTTAGCCTCACAAATTATCAAAAGAGGTGCCCCAAAAGGTCTCAAGTGGGCTCATAGGGCCGAATCTATCAATCTGAACCATTCAAGGGCTAAATCATCAGGATCCAAACCATTGGAAAGCATACCTAAGTTATGGAGCAGCAAGATCAAAGGTTCGATCATTAAAAGAAGGGCCAGAATCGAAGATCTAATCATCAAGTGTTCCCACAAGGCCTAATCAAGCAATCTGAACCGTTCAAGTCATCATCCATGCAGTTAAGAAGTCTCATCTTCCACAAATCATTAAGGAACAAGTCAAAGGTCAAAGCATCCAGACATCATCAAGGAATTTGAGACAAGTCAAAAGTTGTATATTCATTTAGAAGATTGTGATACAGAAGAGGATAAAAAGAAGAAGGTCATACATCAAGTAAGATGAATACAAAAGCAGGCTACAAGTCGCCAACATAGTCGTCATCATCCCTCCTCTCGTCTCGCTCCCGACGATAAAGATCCATCAAAGGAGCAGTCACCGATCCTCCAGCGTACCTGCGACGACCCCCTGGAACATAGAGCGAAGAAAGCAGAGGCCCCTGGCCGTACAGCAGATACCACTCATCATAGTCACGATCCGGGATCGTGAAACGAAATCCGGGCTGGCCCACGAGAGCCTCAGCTCTCTCATCAGCCGGGATCCGAGCAGCTGGAGGAGGTGCAGAACAAGGGACCCGAGCCACCCCGGTGACCTGCCGAAGCAACCTCTCACCTAGATACCACTGAAAAGATTCAGCATCGGAAAGCATGATACGGAGACATGAAGGTCATATGCCTCCACACGCTGGGGGATGTAATAGAGAGGGAAGCTGGCATACGGCATCCGAGCGAGCTGCAGCAAATAAGGTCACCACAATCAGTTATAGAGCAGCATAAGGGATAAGGAAAGCAAGACACTTACATCTTCGATGGTCAGCCCATCTATGTCAGCACACCAATTGTCCCCAAAAACTCGGGAGTTCCGCTGACGGTTTTGCTGGTGCCAGTACATGTGGCGATACAAAGAGGGTTCAACATCGTCTCGCATCCTCGGCGCGAGATGGGGAAAATGGTCATAAAAGCAGGTTTGGGCAAAAAGCACACCTAATGATCAGAGAGAGAAAGAAGGCGAAAGCCTACAGGAAAGGTGAAAGAAGAGATACCTCAACGACAGGCCAAAAACCTGTGAAGGACTGACTATGCCGACAGGTCTTGTCCAGACCCTGGAAGATACGGGTCAAGATAGCTCGTTCCAGTTATAGGGATGATGAAGATCCTCGACTAAACGAAGAAACTTATGATCAACCCTCTCATTCCCATGGCAAAAAAGGAAGGACCCGAAGGCATAAGTGATCATGGCCCGGGCTTTGTGGAGGGCCTCTCGCTCGGTGGTGGGGATGACGGAGGCAAAAGTGTTGTAGAACCATCGCATCTTTACTTGATGGCCTTGGAATTCACCCTCAGGTGGGACATCACCGACGAGCCGTAGCCAATCAGTGGAAGTGAGGGGAGCCAGAGAGCTGACTTGAGGAACAACTGCTCCATGAAACGGAAAGCCTACTTGCATATAAATGTCCAGGGGAGTTATTCCCCATTCACCACAAGGGAGCTGGAAGGTGTGAGTCTCGTCCCGCCACCTCTCGCAAAGAGCCGCGAGCATCATGTGGTTAGCATCGTTGTTACGAAAACGTAAGGTGAGGAGGCCAGTAAAAGGAGTACCATCCAGTACTCGTTCAAGCAAGGGCTGTGGATCCTTCACCCAGTTGTCCCAGTGATCCCTGGTACCTCGACCCTTGATAGCGGGAAGAGGTTGATGCTCCATAGCTAAGGAACACATGTGGTCCCCTCGGCGGACGATGAAGGCAGGATCATCCCCATCAATCACTCGGCGACCTCTGGTACCATCCGCCATTGAATCCTAAAAGCTTGGCAAGGTAAGTCCCTAATCCTTTACTCGTTAAAATCCAAATTATCATCCAGGAAACCCATGGGATTGGGCTCACATTTAAATGCAAGATCTAAAGTCCAACTCCATGTGTCACCTAGGATATGTGTTGGGCCCATTGGAAAAAGTAAGGCCCACCTTAAAGAAGGTTACATGGCATGCCTTAGGTAAGAAAAGTCCATCATCCAAGGACACATTTTGGACAACAAATGCACTCAAGTGTCACGAGATCAACAAGGGATAAGAATCCTACTTCACATGAGAAATCCCTTTTCAAAGTCTATATGTGGCCAAGGATTGGTCCACTTTTATGCCAAGGCCATGATTCTCATTTAAGGTGTTTCCACCTTTTTACACATGTACATGGACAAGTGGAGAATAGGAGGGAAGTGGGCCCCCAAGAGCAACCCAAATGACTCATCTCAATGGATTGGAGAGAGCACATTGCCCACTTTGAAGAACATGAGGACCCATTCATGGGTTAACCATGGGCAACCTTATGTGCCTCATCTTGATGAAAGTTTTGACCATGAGAATACAACAAGGAGGTCTACCCACAAACATATGAATCAAAGAGGCCAATGGTAAAAATTTTGATGCACATAGCCCACATGAGGAGTCAAAGTTAGAAATGCCCATGAAAAGGCAAGTTTGGGCAACTTATGTGCACCAATTTCTTTACAAAACAAGGAGACCATTTGAGCACACAAGGGCATGGCTTGATGAGTCACCCAACCATCATGAAAATGGATAAGAATGGTACACAGCCCACTCGAAGATCAAAATCCAAAATGTCCCAAAGCATGGGACAAAAATGGGCAACTTATGGGTATCATTCTTTCTCACAAATTGAAGAAAAAATCACTCATACTTGAGAATGATGGTGGATGACCCACCAAGCCCCCAAAGAAAAGATCAAGGAGCCATGGTTGTATGAATAGCTCACTTGAGGATCATCCATTTGAGGTTGATAACATTAAGGGGAAACTCTTGAGAACCACTTTCCTACCTCATGGAAAAAGCCATTTGAAACTTAGTGAGATTGTTGGAACAACTCACTCATTGGACTTGTAGATGATCAAGTAACTCAAGTCCTCCATCCATCAAAAGAAAAGAAAAATTCTACATGAACAAAGTGTAGTGGGGCACACATGGTTCAAAGAAGTGCACAAGTTTCAATGAAGGCCCAAAAGCCTATCCATATGAAAAAATTATAAGGAACCCACCACACTTTGTACAAGGATGTACATCATAATCAAGAGATGGTGGAAGGCTTGGGTCATTTGTCCATAAAGGCCCAACTAGGAAATCTAGCCCACTTGAGATCCAAAATGAAGAATGGGCTAGTCATCTTGGTCCATACATATGTGAAGAAAGATGGAGTCACCTAAAGTGAGCCCCATGAGCCCAAAATTTGAGATGGGCCCTACCATGCCCATGGGTCCAAACCTTGAAAAGAAGATGAAAAAGAAAGGAAGAGCATTAAGGAAAAATGACAAGGGCAAGAAAGCATGAGGGAGCCCAAAATGAAGCATTGGGCCCATCAAATACACGAAGGGCCATGACTTCACTTTGAGCCCATTTGATACATATGAAAAGAGGCCCAACTCCCATAAAAAAGATAGTATTTTGCCATGCACACTTGATGACATGGCAAAATCACCCTTTACATACACATGAAGGGAGTGTGAAAAGAAGAAAGAAAAAATGAAGTGGAGAGCTTGCAATGTCCTTCTCCATGCACCACCTTTGAAAAAGACTTGAGATTTAGAAAATGGCCAAAAACACTTGGGCCCACCCTCACTCTTTTTGGAATAGCTACATGGAAAAAGAAAAGGGTCATGAGAAGAGATAATGAAGAAGGAAAAGGACAAGAAAGGGAAAGGAAGTGGTCCATACCTTTACCACTCACCAAAGAGGGACCACCTTGCTGTCCCAAAACTTCTCTAAAGCCCACCACTTAAAAAGAGCAAAGGACCACCAAAGAAGAGAAAGAAAACTTGAAAAAGAGAGAGTATGAGAGAGAAAAGAGAGAGATTGCACGTTGAAGGGGGCAAGGGTGCCCCATGTTATATAGAAAAGGGGAGGGCACCCTCTTACCCAGCCCACCAAAGAAACCAGGGGGTCAGAGATCGTCCGTGCGGCCCATAGGAGGCCGTCCTACCCCCTACCTATATGAAACGACTTCTCCCCCCCTCTCCTTGGGAAGAACTCCTCCTTGGGAAGGGTAGTTGCAAGTGAATCTTGTACCTCTATGTAAGAATGAAGTGATGGAAGAGAATGGTGAGAAAAAGGAAGAGATCTCACCAAAATCTCATCTTGTGAGAAATTGGGGGGAAATTGGCTTGATGATGTGGAAAAGTTCCATGGAATTTTCAAGAAAAAGAAAGAAAAAGATTGACTTGGTTAAACAGTGATCTCAACCATCCAAGGGTATGACCTGATGATCCGAACCATTCCAAGAAGAATTCCCGTAGTCTCCAACTTGGATTGCTGCTCTCTTGTACATGTTTTAGGGTCCGAAGACCTTAAACTACGTCGGGATCAAGATCCCGAGGGACTTTTTAATAAAAACCGGTAGCAGTCTGGATCGTCGAATCAAGATCCACTGATACCGGATATTTTCCAAAAAAAGAACAAAAAATAGGTTTTCCCTGGCGTGTACAGTTTCTGGTCCGAAGACCTTAAACTACGTTGGGATCAAGATCCCGAGGAATTTTTAATAAAAACCAGCATCAATCCCAGCCGTTCAGGCTAAGATCTGATGACTTAGATCATTTCTAAAAATCACAAAAAGAGTGTATTTTCAGCATGTACAGTTTCTGGTCCGAAGACCTTAAACTATGTCAGGATCAACATCTCGAGAGATTCTTAATAAAAACCAGCATCGATCCTAGCCGTTCAGGCCAAGATCTGATGATCTGGATCATTTCGAAAACGAAAAAAAAAATGTGTTTGCCCCCTTTTGTACAGTTTTTGGTCCGAAGACCTTAAACTACGTCGGGAACAAAATCCCGAGAGATTTTCAATAAAAACCAGTGTCAATCTTGACCGTTCAAAATTGAGATTTTATGACCTGGAATAGTTTTCGAAAAATCATAAAAAAGAATGTACTTTCAGCAAGTACGTAAAGTTTTTTTTTTTTATGGTCCGAAGACCTTAAACTACACCGGGATTAATTTCTCGGGGGACCTTTCTTGCTTTCAACCAAAAATCGGCATCAGCCTTGATCAAGGTTCGATAACCCGGATCATTTCAAAAATATCAAAAATATTTTAAAGCTTTCCACAAAAACCAGCATCAATCTCGATCATTCGAGCTGAAATCTGGAACTTTTTCTAAAAAAACACAAAAAATAAATGATTCACCAAAAATTTCAACTGCACAAATTCATCTCCAGCGGTCCGAAGACCTAAAACTACACTGAGATTAACTTCTCGGGGGCTTTCTTTCCTAACCTGTTCCAGACATGGCTGACACTTGATCGTACGGGTGGCTGGAATCTTTTAAACAGGTAAGGGCTGAGGCGGGCAGAACTCCGCAATCCTGTTCGTGTTGAACGCACCGTGATAGACAACCTTGATTTAGAAGTCGCTGTTGAATCTGACGGATGTTCCCTGTTCCTAAAACTCATGAAGGGGATTAAGGCTGTTGGGAGGTGGAGCGCACCCTCACAGAATTGTGAGCAACGTAAGGCCCCAAACTGGATTGACTAAGGGAAATGTGAGGATGTGGCTCATTTTGTGGCTGAAGGAGTCCGTCGGACGATACGTGGTCTATGTGCATTGCACATGAGGAACATGCAACTTTGTGAGTGTGTTGACTAAAACCCTCAAAATCCCCTCATCCGAAGATGTAAAACTACGGCACTTAACTGTGTGAGACTCGTCTTGCTCGCTGACGTAAAATGGATCGGGTGCCTTACCAGCAGTAGAAGCTGGAAGTGGATGAAAATTCCACACTTTTCCCTGCATTTCAGAAAAATCACAAAATACAAAACATTGCAAAATCACCTCTTCAAAAATCACAAAAATATTTTCCTTGCTTTCAAATCAAAATATTTTCAAAAATCACAAAAAATATTTCCCTTGCTTTCAACAAAATATTGTCAAAAATCACAAAAATATTTCCCTTGCTTTCAATCAAAATATTGTCAAAAATCACAAAACTATTTTCCTTGCTTTCAAATCAAAATATTTTCAAAAATCACAAAAATATTTCCCTTGCTTTCAATCAAAATATTGTCAAAAATCACAAAAATATTTCCCTTGCTTTCAACAAAATATTGTTAAAAATCACAAAAATATTTCTCTTGCTTTCGAACAAAATATTGTCAAAAATCACAAAAAATATTTCCCTTGCTTTCAAATCAAATATTTTCAAAAATGACAAAAAATATTTCCTTGGTTTTCAATAACCGATCTCTACCTTGACTACTCAGGTAAAAGATCCGGACCCAAATACTTACAAAAACTACAAAAATTGTCACTGTCCCCCAGCACTACACTTCAGGAGTCTTGAACTCCACTCTCTTCACAATTTGGGATGACGGATCCGATCACCTACAAATTGGGATCTTGACCAAAACGGGCAACCAAACACCATCTCAATCACACGTATGCCCAGAAGAACATCTTGAGGTCAGATAACATCCTCGTACATTCTCATTAGCAAAGAAACAGCATCTTGGGACGATGGACCTGATCGACCACGGGTCAGGATCTTGACCAACCCGCTGACCAAACATCCGCATAAAAAAGAAAAAACCCCAGGGGAGCACAACCCTGGAAGCAATAAGCTCAAAATTCTCTGCATCTCCAGCAAAAGCAAAATCATCAAACTGAAAGAGAATGAGCTAAGCCATGCATTCATCATGCATCTCCATGCATCAGCATCCATCGCATCAATCATCATGTTTACCTGCTTTCAAAATAAAAGCCAGTTAGCCAAAGACCCCACAGGCATCCCTAGTGGAGGCGCATGCAAACCAGATTTCCATTCCAAAAGACAAAAAAATATTCCTATTTGCAAATAAAAACCCCACGGAGTATCACTCCTCAGAGTGGGTATCTTTTCAAAAACCCAAAAAATATTTTCTCAGTAGAACGTTCTGCCTCCAACACACCAGGAGATCTTCCATATCTCTGAGTAGGAGTCGACGCAAAAATCAAATAAGATCTGATATCTCGCGGTTTCCCCGGAGACCATCGAATCCAATGCACTCAATGTACGGTCGAACTGAACTCCAGTGTCAGTGCGGTCGTACCATATGCCAAGATACAAAAAGATGAAAGACAAAAGGCTCGGTCACAAAAACCATTTGAACAGGTGGAAACGATGAATTGTAACCCAAGTATCAAAATCAGCAGATTGGGTGGAAAGAGTTCACCCGCACATACCTAGGCGTGGATGCCTGAAGTACCTTGACTGAGACCAAGTTGGCGTAGTAGAATCCCGTAAGACTATCTGACGCAGGGCGTCTAACCACTTTGACAGTCAAGCGAAACAAGTACTCCTGGAGTGATCTGGAAAAACATCAAACATCACACAATCAGTCTCAGGGTCAGCAACCTCGTAAGACTACGGACGCAGAGGCTCTGCTGTACCTTTCTGATGTTAGTACCGATCAGGAATGGAAGGGTTGCGATTGGGTACCCAGGTTGCAGCAAACTGCAGGGACAATCGCAACGTTTTCTCCAAACTCCCGCGGTATGTGCGAGTTATCAATTTCCAGACAATCAACTGATTCAGATACAAAGGACAACAAAGATTTCAGACCACAATTGAGGAAAGAATGAATTGCAAACCAAGCATCAAAACCAGCAGATCGGGTGGAAAGAGCCCACCCGCACATACCTAGGCGTGGATGCCTGAAGTACCTTGACTGAGTCCAAGTCGGCGTAGTAGAATCCCGTAAGACTATCGGACGCAGGGCGTCTAACCACTTTGATAGTCAAGCGAAACAAGTACTCCTGGAGTGATCTGGGAGAACATCGAACATACAATCAATCACAGGGTCAGTAACCTCGTAAGACTGGCAACGCAGAGGCTCTGCTGTACCTTTCCGATGTTAGTACCGATCGGGAATGGAAGGGTTGTGATTGGGTACCCAGGTTGCAGCAAACTGCAGGGACAATCGCAACGTTTTCTCCAAACTCCCGCGGTATGTGCGAGTGATCGAGTTCCAGAAGATCAACTGGCACAGATGCAAAAGCAAGCAAAGATTTCAGACCATGATCTATGAATGACCGGATCAGAAGTGGGGTGTCCACTCACTTTGGCATTCGGTTGCAAGCAACCTCTACCAAAGAGGGGCATCTGTAGACACCCCACCTTCGGCTACACTTTTGGTAGAGATAGCTGGATGAATAGAGGACCATACCCCCAAATCCCAAGTCCAAAGTCAGCCAAACTCACCCTTGTAAGCCCTATTCCATAGCCCAGTTCAAGCCTGAACCCAGTCAACCCAGTCTTAAACATCAGCCTGAAAAACCCCCATAAGAAAAGCCAGTCAAAAAATCCCAAAAAAGTCAAACTCACTGAGTCAACCCACTGAGTCAACCTGCTGAGTCAACCCACTGAGTCAACTCGTCGAGTCTAAACACCGAGTCAAACCACCGAGTCAACCCGCTGAGTCAAACCACCTAGTCGACCCGCTGAGTCAACTCACTGAGTCGACCCAGCGAGTCAAGCAGCAACCCCGAGGGTGCGACCGTACCTCGCTGGAAATCGAGGAACGGCCGTACGGGCGGCCCATAGCAGGCCGCCCAAAATAAATTACGAGCTCTGCCACTGCTCGCTGCTATAAATACCCCCACCCCTTCTCATTTCAAGACACCACTCAGCCAGAGAGAGCCCGTCCGTCTGAGTCACCCTCTTTCACCGCTTAGCCCATTCCTCCACTAAGGAGAGCCCGAGTGAGGAGAGCCAAGCCCTGGTCCAGCCCAGCCTGACCACTGGTCCAAGTCTCCCAAGCCACCCAAGTCTTGATCCAACCACTCGAAGCCAACCCTTGCGACACCTCCGTCCATCCAGCTACTCTTTTTCCAGCATCATCTCATTTGCATCTAGCATAAGTGCAACATTTACTTTTCTTCCAACCCCCCTGCTTCACTGCAAGTACCCTGATTATTCAAGCACACTGCATATGTCTTAAATTAAGCACCTGTCAGTTCGAGCGTATGCTTTGGGCTTGCCCGTTGTTGGAACCTGCCCATCAGAAACTCTTACTGTTCAGACCTGCATTCATGCTTCACTATAAAGCACCTTGATTATTCAAGCACACTGCATACGTCTTATATTAAGCACCTGTCAGTTCGAGCGTATGCTCTGGGCTTGCCCGTTGTTGGAACCTGCCCATCAGAAACTCTTACTGTTCAGACCTGCATTCATGCTTCACTATAAAGCACATTGATTATTCAAGCACACTGCATACGTCCTATATTAAGCACCTGTCAGTTCGGGCGTATGCTCTGGGCTTGCCCGTTGTTAAAACCTGCCCATCAGAAACTCTTACTGTTCAACCCCGCATTCATGCATCATGTCATCTATGAGAATGTACGAGGATTAAAACCGACTTTCAAGTATTAGTTCGATTCTGTGAAGTAGAGACCGTACTTCGGTACGGGCAGTGTGTGGGGTGCTTAACCTCTTCCCACCCTGTAACCGTGATCCCTTACCTTGAATCTTTGGCCGCAGATCAAAAGGAGTCATTTTAGAGAAAAAGGATCTTCGGATCCCCTTCTCTAACGTTTCTACGGGGTCTAGCCGACTGTAGATTCGAAGTAACTGGCTAGTGGCGACTCTGGTCTTATATAAACTCACTTAAACACATCCAACTTAAGCACGACTACCAAACAAAGCCCTCAAGAATGAGGCAAGCCAGTGGCACAAACGGCGATTTTGCACTCACGCATCCTCTTCTCCTTCTTTTTTCGAAAGGGGAAGGGACGAGAACGACGTCGTGTGGGAGCGCAGAAACGGCGAGGGTCCACACAGAGGCATCTATTTCTACTATTTTATTTGCTAAAGGATCTGGTATATATATGTAGTAATGGTAATGCTTTAGTCTCGAGTTTTACTTTTTTAACTACATTTGTGTGTTCTTGTGTCCAAGGGCCTGAATTCTTTTTTAATCTATCATAAAGAGGTTTACATATTCTATGTAAATCTTTGTAAAATTCTCTTATGTAATTTAAGCTTCCTAAAAACTTTTGTAATTGGGTTTTGTCCTTTATTTCATCTAAAAATTTGCTAGCAAACTCTAAACATCTCTTTATAGGCTCAATTGTTCATTTATAAATATAATGTCCTAAAAATCTTACTTTTGTCTGAAATAATTTTATTTTAAGTGCTGGTACTACTAAGCCATTTTTTATTATTACTTGTAAGAATTTTCTAAGATGTTTTTAATGTTAGTCTATACTTGTAGAAAATATTAATACATCGTCTATATATATTATAGAGAAGTGTGAATATGGATTAAATATGTCATTCATTACATTTTGAAATTCAGAGGATGCATTCTTTAATCCGAAAGGCATAACATTCCATTCGTATTGTCCAAAAGGGACGTTAAATGCTGTCTTCTATCTATCTATATCATCTATCTGTATTTGCCAAAATCTTGACTTCATATCAAATTTAGAGAATAAAGTAGTATTGTATAATCTGGATAATAAGTCTTTCTTGTTAAGAATAGGATATCTAATTCATTGTAATACTTTATTTAATGGTTTATAATTAATAACTAATCTAGGGGTTCCTCTTTCTATTTCTGCTTGTTTACTAACATAAAAGGTTGAACAACTCTCTGGTGATTTACTTGGTCGTATTAATTTTTTATCTAATAATCCCTGTATTTCTATTTTACAGTATTCTAACATTTACTGATTCATTTGTATAGGTCTAGCTTTAGTTGGAATAATCCTTTCATTAAATTCTTTTTCATACGGTAATTGTATTATGTGTTTTTTCCTATTCCAGAATGCATGAGGAAGGTCTGAACATACTTCATGCTTTAATTTACTCTTAAATGTTTCTATTTCTTTTATTAATTGAGGGTTTTTTAATTGTTGTTCTATTCTAATATGATTAACTTGCCTTTTCAGATATTTCACATGTTCTTGTTTTTCAGTGATTAGATTGATGGATTTTGTTATTAAGAATGACTTAATCTGATTAATATCTCTAACCTGTGGTGGATTGCTTATCCTGTTGTGTCATATGGTTATCCCACCAACCTTTAAGTTATCCTGTAAAACGAGTGACAATCATTTGGACGGTAGTAAAATTATCGGTGCCTTTACTCTTATGGGCATTAGCGGCCATGGTAATTTCATTAGTAGTACTAAGTATTTAATATTCAGATTGACCATCAATGTTCCATTCATATAATGATCCGGCATTATAAGTAGCTTGTGTATTCTGTCCGCGTTCTTAAAATTGTAAGTCTACGAGTGTAGGTCTATGATAATAATTGCGAGTATGAAATAAATGAATAGATCGAGTTGTGATATTATGTAGTTGGTGATTAAGTTGGTTTATATCCTGATCGGAAGAAGAAGAGTCTGTTTCTGTTGTGGAAGAATTGGAAGGTTCGGATCTATTTTATAAAAAGGTTACAGTCTTACCTCTATCTTGGAAAGTGGTTGGTAGTTGTATGGATGCTAATTTCTTAGTGATTTCATCTAGCATTTCTTCGGTAGAATCTTTAAATAATTTAATTGGTATAGTAAATACATGTGGCTGAAATATTAGAACGTCTTCTTTAATTTGGGAATCGGACGGTGGAATATATGTGTTACTGGAGCTTACTTTATTTATATAGGACTCTTGAACTATGCTTTCTATCCTATTAGAGGTATTTTCTACTCTATCTAATTGTTTTCCTATTATTTGTAAATATTGATTTGTATAATTATTTTGTTCGACAATTGCTATGGCTTCTCGCGCTGTAAAAAATCATAATCCTGAATCTGGAATACGAATCATTTTAAAGGGCGTGGCTTGTACTGTTGTTCATTTGACATTAATACTTATTTATTCATTAGGTGGATGTGTTGATTGTATTATACTATTATTTACGGTCTTCCATGTATGAGTAATTTTACTTGTTACATTAATTTGTGATTCATCTTCTAATCTCCACATATTATACCATTTAAAGAAGGGAATAATTGTTTTATTCCTATCGCAATATTTATAATGTAGTTTTTTAATGAATTCTTGATCTCGTTTTTCTGAACGATTTTTATAAAAAAAATTTCGACTAATATCATTATAAGCTTGCACGAATTCGATTGCTAATTCGAAATCGCTTAATTTAAATTCTTTGATCCTAGTTATCATACAAACGGAAGGTAGGTCATGCATTTGTGAGTATGTTGGTGATAGATTTTCTTGTGCTGTGTATATAGGTTGGCTTATATTATTTTGTGTTCTAATCCTAGAAATTTCTATTGGATCTTAGAGAACATCTGGTTGTTTAAAAGTTGAGGTTCTGGAAGCTGAAGTCTTAGGTTGTTCTATCTTAAATACTGAAGGTATTTCCTTTTCTTTATCTTGAAAATTTTATATTCTTAAGGTTACTTGTCTGGTTGGTGTAAACCTAAGAATTATCTTACCGTCTGGGTCTTCTATTATTTGATCAAGATTACTATTTTGTATTGGAATTGGCTGTTGAATATTTTCTAAATCTCACTCATCTAGGAGTTTAACTTCACTCCATGTTATAGTTTTGGGTACAGCTACATGAGATATAGATAAATCGGTTTGTAATAACATTGTTTGATCTTTTGGGCTGGTTACTATGGCATTTGGCGATAAACATGTAGTTGTTACCTTATAGTGTACAATATATACAATAGCTATTGGTAATGATCCTTCTTTTAAATTATATTCATGAGTTTTCATGTTTAATGTCAATACATCTAAGATATTTTGATATCTTAATTATACCATAAAACTAGGATAACAGTTAAAATAAATAGGGCCATTATGCAAGCTAGTTTCTATTACTCCTAATAATGGATCTTTAATGTTTTTCCACCTATCATCTCTTAAGGCTAGTATTATACTGAGGTTTAATCCATTTCTAGTTAATGGTTTTATTCCTATTTGCACTAATCCTAAATGTAAATAGTTATAATTTCTCTTTAGATGTTTATTAATTATTTCTTGAGATAATAATTGAAATTTTAGTGTTGAATCTTGTACTTCTACTATTTTCTCTACAAGCTTTATTGTATAGTCTGATAAAAATTCAAATATTCCTAACTTATAAATTTCTTTTGTAGATACCTTAGGTATTTTTTAATTTAATAAATCATTGTTGTATTTTTCATAATTTACTGATAAACTATTAATAATATTAGTGTTCTCAGTCATTGATGCTGAGCTACTTTGTCCTTCTGATGGAAGAGATGAGCTATTATTAGTTCGGAATAATTTATCCATCATACCACTATTTGGAATACTGTTTAGAGACTAAACTATTCACTTTCGGGTCCCTTAACGGCACAACGGCATTCTCTTGCCTAAAGCCATCACAGGTCCACGCCTTAGAACAGTAAATCTTTCTGAACATTGATTCTCAATAGTGTTGATCACAGATATCATATTTTTTACCATTAGTATATTAATCTCTTCTACAGATAAAGTAATTCAGAATTACTTCTGAGATATTTTCTACTATTGATAAGTATATAAAGTAGAAACATGTAATAGTAATAATTACTATAATTATATATTCTGGATAATCTAATAAAAACATTGCAAACTCTAATAAGTCTTCATCACAAGTTGAAATAAAATTTTCTAATAAAAACCATATGATAGATCTAATCATGGTTAATCTATTTAACAGTAATATTCCCCACAAGCTATAAAGTCTTCATCCACTAATGCTAAGCAAAACCTATAAATAATAATTGTAAGAAATAGCCATGCAATAATTATAAACTCAAGAATATTCGAATAATATAATAATGTGTGATATAACCTGAAAATACTAAACATTTTTTTTATAAGCTTTTAATTTAAACGTAACGTGGCACAGGGTGTACCGCTGTGCTGCTGTGCTGTCTAGGTGTACAGTTGTGCTGCTATGCTGTCTCGGTGTATCGCTGTGCTGCTGTGTTGTTTAAGTGTACAGATGCAGGTAATGTCAATTTTTCTGTCTAAGTGTATAGATGCAGGTGATGTCAATTTTTCTAAATTTCTTGCTGTAAAGTAATATTTCTATTCTGTCATTAAATTAATCTCTATATTCTCGTCTTTATTTAATAATTCTTATTTCTAAATTATTACAACATATTAATATTATTAATATTATTAATATAAACATTATTCCTACATATATTAGTGATAAGATAAAGTCAATTAGTATACTAATCATTTTATAAGAGAACTTTATAAATTGAAACTTATTTGTAAATGAATCTAACTATTTATAGATAATGACAACCAGTCATATTCGGACTATATTGGTAGCTTATTTTACATTACTATTGTTCGACAGTGACCTCTTTACTACTATTCTCTGATAAAGACTTTTCATTACTAATGTTGTTATTATTGTTTGATAATGACATTTCTACTACTATTGTGTGATAATGACATTTAAGCTTCTTAGAGACAATCAAGATTAATATTTTTTTTTTTATTTTTTCTATTTTGAACATGCCATTTTTTATAATTTATATTAACTATAAAATTTAAAGCTTTTATTTGGTTTTCTATTGGTGATGTGGGTGTATCTTGCAAATGATTTTACTCTCTTAAAAAAAAGATGACAATGGACAACCCGTTCTAGAATAAGGACATCCAGTCCAAGATGCTGTTAATACTCTTATCTTTACTATACTTAAGACATTTTTTAGCCGACCCTATAAACATAAGACAACGTACTAGTGATATACTTAACAACCTACGATGCCCAACCTTATCAAACTTTCGATGGTATAAAGATGTATTTATTAGTAAAGTTATGCTTAGAACATATTACAATGTAGTATGTTGGAAAGAAAGATTTATTGTAGGATTACCAAAATTATTTGTGGAAAGAGTTAAATTAAATTTAAAAAAATACTATAATTTTAGTAACATCCATTATGATAGAATTACTTATAGAGACTTAATATCAGTAATGGTACTGAAGGATCAACATTATGTTCAGAATTAAAATTACAATCTAAAATTAAAAAAGAAAGAAAATTGAAAAGAATAGAAATAGGTAAATTCTATGGACAATTTTGATACACACCAATTATAGCTCCCTCAGATCAAAAGAGAAGATTTTATAAAACAAAGTGTCCTAAAAGTAAATTTAAAAGAAATTTCAATAAATTATATTCATGGAAAAAAAATATCCGACATTCCAAAGAACAAATAAGTTTAAAAGAAATTGGAAATATAGGAAAAATAAAAACTCGATAAACCATATAAAAAATATAATAAGCAACCAGTCTATTACAAATGTGGTAAGATAGGATATTACAAAAATAATTGCTCCCCTAAAAATAAAATAAATAATTTAGACTTAGATGAGAATTTAAAGAAAAATTTATATAATATACTAAAAGAAAATACAAGTTAAGAGTCAAAACAAGATAATAAATACTTTGGATCAGATAATGAAATAGATCAAATAGATTCAGATACATACGATTCTGATCATAGTAGTATAAGATCTTTAGAAAATAAATCCAAATGTGGAGTATGTTTAAGATGCAAAGATAAAGGCAAAAACATATGTGTATTAACTAAAGATCAACAATATTTAATAAACTATGCAGAACACATACAAAATCCCTTACTTAGAACACAATATTTAAACCAAGTATAAAATACTATTACTAACACACCAGAATTAAGTGAATTAATTAAAGTAAAACTTTATAACATAACAGAAATATTAGATAGGTTTCAATCATCAAATGAAAGAATACCTACGCTACACGAATTAAAAAAAAAAAATTAAGGATAGTAAAAGAGAAATTCAGGATTTAAAGAGACAAGTAAATATATTAAATATAAATCATGAAGTTCTTGAAGAACAAGTATTTAAACTTCAAGTTAATAAAGGAAAATAAATTCTTGTAGAAACAGAAATAGATACACCCACAACACCAATAGAAAACCAAATAGAAGCTTTAAATTTTATAGCTAATATAGATTAACAAAAATGACATGTTTATTTAACTATAGTAATAAATAATAAATTTCATATAAAAATAGTAGCTCTGATAGACTCAGGAGATGATATGAATTGTATACAAGAAGGATTAGTTCTAACACAATATTTTGAACCAACAACAGAACAATTAGTAACAGCTAGTGGATCTAAATTAAAGATTAAATATAAATTATCTAAGTCACAAGCCTACAATGAGTAGATATGTATTAAAACAAATTTCCTACTAATAAAAGACCTAACCAAATCAAATATATTAGGAACACTATTTTTAGAATTAATAAAACCATTCAGTGTAGATCATATAATGATACACACGACAATATTAGAAACAGATTTAATATTTGAATTTATCAATCAACCACAGGTTAGAGATATTAATCAGATTAAGTCATTATTAATAACAAAGTCTATCAATCTAATCACTAAAAAACAAGAACATGTGAAATATCTGAAAAGACAAGTTAATCATATTAGAATAGAACAATTAAAAAGCCCTCAATTAATAAAAGAAATAGAAACATTTAAGAGTAAATTAGAGTATGAAGTATGTTCAGATCTTCCTCATGCATTCTAGAATAGGAAAAAATACATAATACAACTACCGTATGAAAACAAATTTAATTAAATGAATATTCCAACTAAAGCTAGACCTATACAAATGAATAAAGAAATGTTAGAATACTGTAAAATAGAAATACAGGGAATATTAGATAAAAAATTAATACGACCAAGTAAATCACCATGGAGTTGTTCAGCCTTTTATGTCAATAGAAGTAGAAATAGAAAGGGAAACCCCTAAATTAGTTATTAATTACAAACCATTAAATAAAATATTACAATGGATTAGATATCCCATCCCTAACAAGAAAGACTTATAATCCAGATTATACAATGCTACTTTATTATCTAAATTTGATATGAAGTCAAGATTTTGACAAATACAGATAGATACAAGACAGCATTTAACGTCTCCTTTATAAAATACGAATGGAATGCTATGCCTTTCGGATTAAAGAACGCACCCTCTGAATTTCAAAATGTAATAAATGATATATTTAATTCATATTCACACTTCTCTATAGTATATATAAACGATGTATTAATATTTTCTACCAGTATAGACCAACATTGAAAACATCTTAGAAAATTCTTACAAGTAATAATAGAAAATGGCTTAGTAGTATCAGCACCTAAAATAAAATTATTTCAGATAAAAGTAATACTTTTAGGACATTATATTTATAAATGAACAATTGAGCCTATAGAGAGATGTTTAAAATTTGTTAGCAAATTTCCAAATGAAATAAAGGACAAAACCCAATTACAAAGGTTTCTAGGAAGCGTAAATTACATAGGAGAATTTTACAAAGATTTACATAGAATATGTAAACCTCTTTATGATAGATTAAAAAAGAATCCAGGCCCTTAGACACAATAACACACAAATGTAGTTAAAAAGTAAAACTTATGACTAAAGCATTACCATTACTACATATATCAGATCCTTTAGCATATAAAATAGTAGAAACAGATGCCTCTGATATAGGATATGGTGAAATTCTTAAACAAAGGATAAAATCACAAGCACAATTAGTTAGAAATACTTCAGGAATTTGGAATAATTCACAAAAGAATTATAGTACTATTAAAAAGAAGATTTTATCAATTGTATTATGTATTTCAAAATTCCAAAGTGATCTTATAAATCAAGAGTTTTTACTTCGTATAGATTACAAAAACGCCAAATATATTTTAGAAAACGATGTTAAAAATTTAGCAAGTAAACAAAAATTTGCAAGATGATAAGTTATTTTATTCAGTTTTGATTTCAAAATAGAATTTATAAAAGGAGACACTAATAGTCATCCTGATTTTTTTTTCAGGAATTTTTACAACAAAATTATGGTTGGAAAATCAACAAGTAAAGATAATTATGGACCTCCCATTTCATCTCTTACAAGTCCTTCCAGTAGTTCCTCTCCAAAACCCAGAGTCCAACAAACTTTATTTAGATCACCGATAGGTTCAACTGTTGCTTTAAGCCTTAGACCAGCAATTTCATTTTCTCTAAACCCATTTAGCCTTCTTGCTAGTGATTATCCTACACCCAACCTTAGTCCATCCTCTTCTAAAAATTCAACTCCACAAACTTATGCAAGCATTCTTACAAAAGATGAGGATCAACAGGAGCAATCAGATAAAGATTTTCCACAAATCAATTTTCAACCACAATATTGTTGCAAAAAAGAAATATTTTCTCTCTTCCCTATTGTAGACACCCCACCTTCGGCTACACTGTTGGTAGAGATAGCTGGTTGAACGGAGGACCATACCCCCAAATCCCAAGTCCAAACTCAGCCAAACTCACCCTTGTAAGCCCCATTCCATAGCCCAGTTCAAGCCTGAACCCAGTCAACCCAGTCCTAAAAATCACCCTGAAAAACCCCCCATAAAAAAGGCCAGTCAAAAAATCCCAAAAAAAGTCAAACTCACTGAGTCAACTCGCTGAGTTAACCCGCTGAGTCAACCCGTCGAGTCAAAACACCGAGTCAACCCGTCGAGTCAACCCGTCGAGTCAAACCACCGAGTCGACCCGCTGAGTCAACTCACTGAGTCGACCAGCGAGTCCAACAGCAGCCCCGAGGGAACGGCCGTACTCGCTGGAAACCGAGGAGCGGCCGTACGGGCGGCCCATGGCAGGCCGCCCGGAAAAAATTACGAGAGTGCCCCTCTCTGCTGCTATAAATACCCCCCTCCCCTTCTCATTTCAACAGGCCATTCGAGTCCATTTCAGCCCGAGAGCTCTGAGTCCATCTCTCCACCCTTTAGCCCATTTTTCCACCAAGGAGAGCCCGAGTGAGGAGAACCTAACCCTGGTCCAGCCCAGCCTGACCACTGGTCCAAGCCTCCCAAGCCATCCAAGTCTTGATCCAGTCACTCGAAGCCAATCCTTGCGACACCTCCGTCCACCCAGCTACTCATTTTCCAGCATCATCTCATTTGCATCTAGCATAAGTCAACATTTACTTTCCTTCCAACCCCCCTGCTTCACTACAAGCACCTTGATTACTCAAGCACACATGCATATGTCTTTATATTAAGCACCTGTCAGTTCGAGCGTATGCTCTGGGCTTGCCCGTTGTTGGAACCTGCCCATCAGAAACTCTTACTGTTCAGACCTGCATTCACGCTTCACCATAAAACACCTTGATCATTCAAGCACACTGCATACGTCTTATATTAAGCACCTGTCAGTTCGAGCGTACGCTCTGGGCTTGCCCGTTGTTGGAACCTGCCCATCAGAAACTCTTACTGTTCAGACCCGCATTCATGCATCATGTCATCCATGAGAATATACGAGGATTAAATTAGACTTTCAAGTATTCGATCGATTCTGTGAAGTAGAGACCGTACTTCGGTACGGGCAGTGTGTGGGGTGCTTAACCTCTTCCCACCCTGTAACCGTGATCCCTTACCTTGAATCTCTGACCGCAGATCAACAGGAGTCATTTTAGAGGAAGGAATCTTCGGATTCCCTTCTCTAACGTTTCTACGGGGTCTAGCCGACTGTAGATTCGAAGTAACTGGCTAGTGGCGACTCTGGTCTTATATAAATTCACTTAACACGACAACCAAACGAAGCCCTCGAGAACGAGGCAAGCCAGTGGCACAAACGGCGATTTCGCACTCACGCATCCTCTTCTTCTTCTTCTTCCGAAAGGGAAAGGGAGAACGACGTCGTGTGGGAGCGCGGGGAAAATCGGCGAGGGTCCACAGAATGGCGACTCCACTGGGGATAAATTAGTCCCACTAGTCGTGATCCGACTTGAAAAACAGAATCCTTCATATACTTGAAAGTCATTAGTCCTCATACAATCTCATCTGCATAGCATTCTACCCAAAACCCAAAAAAAATAGAAAACCCTAAAACCCAAAAAAAAAAAAAAGTAGAGCATACTTCCCCACCATTACTCCTTCAAACCAAATCACCCTACCACGTCCAGTACAAAACCGACATGGCTCTCCCATTCCCTGCCCTCGAAATACTTGAGGCTTCCTCTCCACATTTAAACTTGAGAGAATCCATGTCAATTCCTGGCATCCAAGAGCTACAGCAAAGCATGAAGGCCATGCAGGAAATGCTTCTTCGATTCACACAAGCGCAGGTTTCAGCAGCCAGCAATCAAGCTGGTCCAGTTCAACAACCTCAACAACCATCGAAGGTACTCCCGGCCTCCAGTTCATCCCAACCACAACCGCCAAGGATCACTCAGGACTTTCGATACCCTCCTAACAGGGGCCTTCAATCAGAACAACCCTCAACCTCAGGGCATTTCCTCCAGTATCCTCCTGCGAATGAGAGTCATTTTCAGTCACATCCCACAACCAGAACTCCGAGCCAATTCCAACATCCTCTTCCTAATGAGAGTTCCAACCAATTTCAATATTCTCTTGTGACTGGGATTTCTTTGCAGTCTCCTTTCTCAGCTCCAGTCCAACAAAGTCCCTATAATGGGAGTAATTATCAGGCCCAACCTCCTTCAAGCAGGAATCATAGGAGCATCAATGACACCAATTATTACGAAAGGGGGCCAGCTCAGTCTTGGCAAGGGGCAAGATCTCCTTCATTTGATCCCTCTGAAATCGAACAACTCCGAGAGCAGATGCAAGAGATGAAGAGAAAGTTGCAGAAGCAGCAAGGGGTGGATCTTCCATCCACTAAGTTCAGGGACCTCTGTCCCTTTCCAGATGCAATGGTACCTCAAGGCTTTCAGGTACCAAAATTTAAAAGATATAATGGGACAGGGTGTCCTATAGACCACTTAAGATCATTTTGTGGTGAGTTAGATGCTGTGGCAAGCAACGACGGAGCGTTGATTCGTCTGTTTCAAAAGTCCCTGAAAGACGATGCCCTAGATTGGTACACATCATTGGACTGCCATCGCATCAGGACTTGGAAGCAGCTCTCCCATGCTTTCGTCAACAGGTTCGCATACAATCTTAACATGGCACCCAGGAGAGCAGACCTCGCAGCTCTCAGGCAAAGAAGCGATGAAACATTGTTAGCTTACGTTGGACGGTGGCGGGCCATGGCCGCTAGAATGAAGACTCCCATCGACGACGAGGAGCAAATCTCCATGATCGTCCACTCGGCAAATCCAAGTATCTCCGGATACCTTGTCTCACATCCATATGCGAACTTCAACCAACTCATCCGCGCCGGGGAACAAGTCGAGGCCGGAATAAGGGCTGGGATGATCTCCCCTTGGTGGCCTCATCAGGCTTCTCCAATTCAACCGATAGTGGAAGAAGAGCCTACTGCTGAATACGAGAATGATAACGGAAGTGTCCTCATCTCCCATCCAATGGAAGAGGATGATCTTTTCACCTCTACCGAAGGTGCACTATTCCTCCCTCAGCATGGACAACCACAGCAACAGCAACAGTCAAGATGGAACTCACAGTTCCCTAATCAAGGTTGGCAAGGGGCACCCCTTACCAGTCCAGTTTCAGAACCCCTCATCCTGCAAGGGGCATCTCCAGTTGATCCAGTCTCCGCAATGCAAGGGGCACTTCCTACCTGTCCAATTGTCATCAGCCAAGAAGAGCCTCCTCTCCAGTTTATTCGTGCCATCGACTCTAGTTTAGAGTTCGAGCCTCTCATCCTGCAAGGGGCACCCTCGGTTATTTCAATCCCAGAGTCCATCATTATGCAAGGGGCACCTTCAGTCGATTCAATCTTCGCACCCATTTCTAACCATGGGCACATTCAGCCCATCTCAGTCAACCAAGGGGACAATCTCCCTAACGCAGCATCAGCAAACCAGGGGCACAACCTGCCCGTCTTAGCAATAGTCAGTCAGGGGCACAGTTTGCCCACTCCAGCTTACCAGGGGCAAAGCCTGCCCGTTTCTCCAGCAAACAACCAGGGGCACAACTTGCCCACCGCACCTGTCTATTCGGCTTTTACCTCAGTCATCGTCCTCCAAGAAGAAGACCCTTCCTCGGACAGCATGCCACATGCCCTAGCAGAATTAGGGCCCAGCTTCAATTATGTGGCCACTATCGAGGAGGTCGAAGGAGAGATTGATGTCCAGGTTCGGATCAATCCAAAAACATCAACCATCACTCTTCAGGTCTTAGACATCTCAGCTTCATTACATCTCCTTTCCGATCGGACCTGGTTTCACAGAATCGGTGCCATCTCTTCAAATCTTCACCGAAGGGTCAAGCACATCTTCGGAGATAGGGCGATCACCATCATTACCGATCCCGGACAATTTCCCATGGTAGAAGCATCCAACCTCCGAGAGCCTACCATCCCAGCCATGGACGTATAACGCTCCAATGGGGAGGTCTCATACCATCACAATGCAAATTACTTCCCTCGCGCATGTCCCATCGGATCGAACTACGTCTTCCTTTCTGTCGAGTGTCAAACCTTCTACTATCAGCTCGAATATCAAGACTCGACCCGAATCATGGGAGTTCAAGAGAATGTGGATAGAGAAAGACTGCGATATCAGCCTACTCAGATTAGGCACAGAAATTTCAGAAGAAGACGGGGTCATCAAGAAGAAGGGAACCTCTGCATCATCACACCAATCCAGTTCATCAGTACAGGGATTATCTATCCTGATGATGGGCTGGATTCCACCTTCGATGATCAAGCGAGCAGATTGAGTCTGATAGAGTTACCCAAAGAAGACTCAAGCAAGGGGCAGAAATTTCCCCCGATCGACTGGACTACCGTCCTGGTCCCACCTCAGCCGGATGAACCTGAAGAGCTGCAATTCATCGGGGACGAACCAGGAGAAATCGCATCCGACACCGACTCGGAGCCCAATTCCAGATCTATCCTGATGTTTGGGGGCAACGAAGAGGGTTGGCCTACTGATCCCTCTGGCCCTGCCTCCTGAGGGGAAGGAGTGCAGGGCAGTAACAGGTTTTTAGCCCCATGACGGCACAATAAAAGCCGACAGTGCTCGGCTCCCTGAGCCGAATCAGGCAACACCTGGTTCATATCGCCGTCTTGCTCGGGTCTTTTACAAAAAATTTTAAAAAAAAATCAGAAGATTCAAAAACCCAAAAACACCAAATATTTCAAAATTTCAAAAAAAAAATCAAATTTTCACAATCCAAAAGTTCAAAAAAAAAAAATCCAGATATTCACAAAATTCCAAAAAAAAACCAGAAAATCTTTGAAAGCAAAAAAAAAAAAAAAATTAGAAATCTCTTTTTCAATAAAGTATCAAGTCTGTCTGTCAAAGCACTTGAGTATGAAGCTGACTCATAAGATTTCAATCTAGAGTTGGACTTCAAACTCAAGGGTCTGGATAAAGCCAAATGATGTGGAAAATGATGAGCTGACTCCCAAACTTAGAGGGTCTCCTCGAAAGTTCGAACCAAAAGCCGATGTCATCTCAAAAAGTTTCAAAATTATAAACCAAGGATCTCCTGAGACCCATAAGGAAGTGTGCATTGGGAATCCTTGTCCGCGAAAAATAAGCAGAGAATGATCGAAGTTTTGAAGTCATGACTTCCCAATCTTGCATCCTGTGAAGACTCATCGATCAAAAACTCATCAAGCCTATCAAGAAGATGCTGCCAAGACTATGCTTGCATTCCATGCTGAAGTGTGCGACTTGACGAATGATCGAAGAAACCTCACGGCTCGATGAAGACATATTGTTGCCAACATGTCAGAAAGCACTTCAAGTGTCAGCAACATGCACATCGGATCCATGTGTGTGCTTCAAAATTCTACAACCTGAAGACGCTCCAGCTATTCCCTGTACAAGGTATCTACATCAGCAGAAAGATCGACTTGACATCATCTAGTGCTCATACGCATATACTCGTGGCAGTCGATTACAGCACAAAGTGGATGGAGGTAACATTCTGATCTCGCACGATAATTCTCATGAAGAATGACATCATCAATTGTTAAGGGTTCCCACATGCTATCAACATTGGCAATGGGACATCCTTCGGAATCTAAGGACGAAGGAGTTCCTCGAGAATCTTAAAATCAGAAGACAAGCCTAAGAGTTCAACTTAAAATCCCGTCAACGTGAGTGCTGATGAAGAATGAAGCCGAAGAAAGACAAGTCATATCGGGTTTACAACAAGCACTGCTGCATCTATCAGACTCAAGGGGCAAGCCCCAAGAATCAAGGAAGTTCTTCTGGGAGGCACCGTTCGACTCACCAACCTGAGGGGTAAGGATCTTCCAGAGCCAATCAACGCCGACAACGTGAAAATCTCTCACAGGTAAGCCAATCCAACCTTATCAAGAGTTACATTAGTAGAGCTGAAGTCAAGAGGTCAAGGCTTAGACCTCTGAGAATCCCTTCCCGTTCACCAATAAGTGTTCCAAATAAAGGGTTCAAAAGCCAAAAAAAAAAGATGAGAAAAAAAAAAGATAGAGCAAAAAAAAAAAAAGGGGGTTAAAAAAAAGAAAAAGAAAAAAGAAGGGGCATACAACCCACGAAAAAGAAGAAGAAGAAGAAGAAGAAAGAAAGAAATAGAAAAAAAAAAAAATCGACCCAAAAGAAACACATCTATCCATCCATCCATCTTAGAAGGGTCTGTAGCTAAGACCGACAGCTCTGCCATTGTAACTTAAGATAAGGGCCGAAAGGTTACTATCGGCCGGCAACGACGGATTCCTGACCTCTGGGCGCCGCAGTTATCCAAAAAAAAAAAAAAAAAAAAAAAAGAGGAAAAAAAAGAGATGTGTGCCTAAACAAAGAGGGCGGAGTGAAAACCCGAAAGGGCGCTCCGAGTAAAAACAGTGGGCACATAGCGGACTTGGTGAAAACCCGAAAGGGCGCCAAGGGTAAAAACAGCATAGCTGCCAAGGGGCAAGCAAGATCAAATACCCGGGACGTGGTGAAAACCCGAAAGGGCGCCACGGGCAAAAATGACGGGCAAGCCGGACGCAGCGAAAACCCGAAAGGGCGTTGCGGGTAATAATGGCTAAGAAAAGAAAAAGAAAAAAAAAAGAAAGAAGAAAAAAGCAGGTACATGAGAGATCCAAGCGACATGAAGATTCAATGAAAGCAAGGATGGCGGCTATGAGTCGAGAATTCTTTCAGGATCTGCCCCAATTCTAGGGGAAGGATACCATTGCGCACTATCTTAAGGGGACCAGGACCCTTGGTGAATAATTAAGAAAATCGAGTATGACATCAGGCTGAGTCAAATATTCTGATTCCTACATCTAAAAGCACAAGTCCAAATCATGCACAGACAGATAAGCACTTGAAATAAATTTTTACTTCATGATTTACATATATTTTCCAAAAAAAAAAATTATTTTTCCTTATTCGTATATATGCCAAAAAAAAAAAAAACTTGCAGGGCTTTCAAAATAAACATCTCCCAACCAACTTATGCAGTGCCTCGTACAAGCGTCTTTCTCCCGATCATTCCTCCCAAAAGGTAAGTATCTCTCTTCCTGCTTTGATGCTTCAATTCTTTTGCTAAAGTGTTTTCTCTCTTCACAGGTACCAGAAGGCAATCTAAGATCAGCCCATCTATGTCCATTAAACCCCTATCACCACCATTGATCACATCATCCACGTGGCCCACACTCAAGGGATGCATAGCCTCACCTATGTCCCATCCCATCATCTCATCCATACCATCCATTCCTCCCATAATGAGGGCCCCATTCAAATCAGAAAATCCAGCCATCCCACCATTAATGGAGCTATTCAAAGCTCCATCAACCACCATCCCAAGCCCCTCATCAATGCTTCCATCTCCACCATCCATTAAAGAAATCTCTCCATCATTAAAGCCTTCAATACTCTCTGAAGTGTGGGACCCACCATGAACAGCCCCCACAGCCCATAAATCCCCACCATCCATTGCCCAAGAAAGGACAAACCAAGATGAAGACAAGATGATGATGAAAGAGGAGACAAAGAGAAGATTCATTGTTGGAATCGAACCTGAACGTACACAGCAGGTGGGGACAGCAGCAACAGGGACCAGAGAATGTCCGAGCACGAGCCAGCCCAGGCCGCTCAAGAGACGAGCTCTGGGCGGCCTGCCCTGGGCCGCCCGTACGGACGCAGATCCCCTCTCTCCACGGGATTGGCTCCAGGGCTTTTGGTAGGTGAGGCTGACAGTCCACGTCAGCAGATGGCGCTCCGTGGGCCGCCCAAGGCTCCGGTCCACTCCAGATTTCGACTGAAGATGATCAAGATCATATGAAAGGTGCCCCACCGGTCCAATCACGAAGCAATGCGGCCAGAACATGGCTGATCAAGTCAAAGAGAAGGAAATGTGATCAAGTGGGGGCCACAAGCAATCCAAGCTGTTCAAAGACCAGATCATCATGATCTAAACCGTTGAAGGACCTACATGAACCATCAAACAACAAGATCAAAGGGGTGATCATCAAAAGAAGGGCCAGAATCCAAGATCTAATCATCAAGTGGGACCACAAAGCCAAATCAAGCGATCTGAGACGTTCAAGCCGTCATCCACACCATGAGAAGCCTTCCTAGCCTCACAAATCATCAAAAGAGGTGCCCCAAAGTAAAACCAAGGTCTCAAATGGGCCCACAGGGCCGAATCTATCAATCTGAACCATTCAAGGGCTAGATCATCAGGATCCAAACCATTGGAAAGCTTACACAAGTCATCAAACAACAAGATCAAAGGTCTGATCATCAAAAGAAGGGCCAGAATCCAAGATCTAATCATCAAGTGGGCCCACAAAGCCAAGTCAAGCGATCTGGGCCGTTCAAGTCATCATCCACACCATAAGAAGCCTTCGTAGCCTCACAAAACATCAAGGATAAGTGCTCCAAAGTAAAGCTGAAGTTTGGAAAGGGACCACATGGCCCACTCAAGCAATCCAGACCATTCGAGTCACATCGGCCCTATCAAAAGCCAAATAAAGCAAGGTAAGTATGTCCAACCCTAAACTTGGTCCGAAGACCTTAAACTACGTCGGGATCGACATCCCGAGAGATTTTCAATAAAAGTCGGTATCGGTTTTGATCGCTCGAATTAAGATCCGACGACACCGAGTACTTTCAAAAAAAAAATGTCTTTCCTGTTTTGTGCAGTACTGGTCCGAAGACCTTAAACTACGTCGGGATCAAGATCCCGAGGGATTGTCAATAAAACCGGCATCAGTCTTCTTCAAGATCTGGTGGCTCCGGACATTTTCAGAAAACCAAAAAAATATATACATCACTTGTACAGTTTCATGGTCCGAAGGCCTTAAACTACGTCGGGATCAAGATCCCGAGGGATTGTCAATAAAACCGGCATCAGTCTTCTTTAAGATCTGGTGGCTCCGGATATTTTCAGAAAAATATATACATCACTTGTACAGTTTCTGGTCCGAAGACCTTAAACTACGTCGGGATCAAGATCCCGAGGGATTTTTAATAAAAATGGGTATCGATCTCGACCATCAAAATCAGAATCGATGACCCAGAATTTTTTCCAAAAAAAGAAAACAAAAAAATGTCTTTCCTCTTTTAAAGTTTTGGGTCCGAAGACCTTAAACTACGTCGGGATCAACGTCCCGAGAGATTTTTAATAAAAACCAACATCGATCCCAGCCTTTCAGGCCAAGATCTGATGATCTGGATCATTTCGAAAAAAACAAAAAAATGTGTTTGCCCCCCCTTTTACTAAGTCTGGGTCCGAAGACCTTAAACTACGTCGGGATCGACATCCCGAGAGATTTTCAATAAAAGCCGGCGTCGGTCTTGTTTGCTCACATCAAGATCAATGACTCCGGACATTTTCAAAAATCATAAAAATATATTACCAGCCCCGCTTTTAAAGTTTTGGTCCGAAGACCTTAAACTACGTCGGGATCGACATCCCGAGAGATTTTCAATAAAAACCGGCATCAGTCTGGATTGTCCATCCGCTGATACCGGACATTTTTCCAAAAAAAAAAAAAAAAAAAAAAAAACATGTTTGCCCCTCTTTTGTACAGTTTCATGGTCCGAAGACCTTAAACTACACTGGGATTAATTTCTCGGGGGACCTTTCTCACTTTCAACTAAAAACCGGCATCGGCCTCGACCGTTGGGATCATGGTTCGATAACCCGGATCATCTCAAAAATACCAAAAATATTTTAAAGCTTTCCATAAAAACCAGTGTCAATCTCGATTACTCGAGTTGAAGTCTGGAACTTTTTCAAAAAAATATATATATACAATATAAAACAAAAAAAGTTTTCATCACCAGTTTTGATCCACCAATTTATCCCCAGCGGTCCGAAGACCTAAAACTACACTGGGATTAACTTCTCGGGGGCTTTCTTTCCTAACCTGTTCCAGACATGGCTGACACTTGATCGTACGGGTGTCTGGAATCTTTTAAACAGGTAAAGGCTGAGGCGGGCAGAACTCCGCAATCCTGTTCGTGTTGAACGCACCGTGATAGACAACCTTGAGTTGGAAGTCGCTGTTGAAGCTGACGGATGTTCCCTGTTCCTAGAACTCATGAAGGGGATTAAGGCTGTTGGGAGGTGAAGCTCACCCTCACGGAATTGTGAGCAACGTAAGACCCCAAACTGGATTGACTAAGGGAAATGTGAGGATGTGGCTCATCTTGTGGCCGAAGGAGTCCGTCGGACGATACGTGGTCTATGTGCATTGCACATGAGGAACAGGCAACTTTGTGGGTGTGTTGACTGAAAACCCTCAAAATCCCCTCATCCGAAGATGTAAAACTACGGCACTTAACTGTGTGAGACTCGTCTTGCTCGCTGACGTAAAATGGATCGGGTGCCTTACCAGCAGTAGAAGCTGGAAGTGGATGGAAATTCCATATCTTTTCCCTGCATTTCAGAAAAATCACAAAATACAAAAAACATTGCAAAATCATCTCTTCAAAAATCACAAAAATATTTCCATCAAATATCTGCAAAAATCACAAAAATATTTCCCTTGCTTTCAATCAAAATATTTCAAAAATCACAAAAATATTTCCTGTGTTTTCAATAACCAATCTCTATCCTGATCGCTCAGGTAAAGATTCGGACCACATATTTACAAAAAAATCACAAAAATTAGCATCCCCAGCACTACAATTCAGGAGTCTTGAACTCCGCTCACTTCACAGTATGGGATGACGGATCCAATGGCCCGCAAATTGGAATCTTGACCAAAACGGGCAACCAAACACCATCTCAATCACATGTATGCCCAGAAGAACATCTTGAAGTCAGATGATATCCTCGTGCATTCTCATTAGCAAAGAAACAGCATCTTGGGACGATGGACCTGATCGACCACGGGTCGGGATCTTGACCAACCCGCTGTCCAAACCTCCGTATCAAAAAGAAAAATCCCCAAGGGAGTACAACCCTGCAAGCAATAAGCTCAAAATTCTCTGCATCTCCAGCAAAAGCAAAATCATCAAACGAGAAGAGAATGAGCCAAGCCATGCATTCATCATGCATCTCCATGCATCAGCATCCATCGCATCAATCATTATGTTTACCTGCTTTCAAAATAAAAGCCGGTTAGCCAAAGACCCCACAGGCATCCTTAGTGGAGGCACGTGCAAACCAGATTTCCATTTCAAAAAGACAAAAAAATATTTCTATTTGCAAATAAAAACCCCACGGAGTATCACTCCCCAGAGTGGGTGCCTTTTCAAAAATCCAAAAATGTTTTCCAGTAGAGCGTTCTGCCTCCAACACGCCAGGAGATCTTCCATATCTCTGGGTAGGAGCCGACGCAAAAATCAAATAAGATCCAATGTCTCGCGGTTTCCCCGGAGATCATCGGATCCAATGCACTCAAAGTACGGTCGAACTGAACTCCAGTGTCAGTGCGGTCGTACCACATGCCAAGATACAAAAAGATGAAAGCCGAAAGGCTCGGTCACAGAAACCATTTGAACAGGTGGAAACGATGAATTGTAACCCAAGTATCCAAATCAGCAGATTGGGTGGAAAGAGTTCACCCGCACATACCTAGGCGTGGATGCCTGAAGTACCTTGACTGAGTCCAAGTCGGCGTAGTAGAATCCCGTAAGACTATCGGACGCAGGGCGTCTAACCACTTTGACAGTCAAGCGAAACAAGTACTCCTGGAGTGATCTGGGAAAACATCAAACATACAATCAATCACAGGGTCAGTAACCTCGTAAGACTAACGGACGCAGAGGCTCTGCTGTACCTTTCCGATGTTAGTACCGATCGGGAATGGAAGGGTTGCGATTGGGTACCCAGGTTGCAGCAAACTGCAGGGACAATCGCAACGTTTTCTCCAAACTCTCGCGGTATGTGCGAGTTATCAACTTCCAAACAATCAACTGACTCAGATACAAAGGACAACAAAGATTCCAGACCACAATCAAGGAAAGAATGAATTGCAAACCAAGCATCAAAACCAGCAGACCGGGTGGAAAAGCCCACCCGCACATACCTAGGCGTGGATGCCTGAAGTACCTTGACTGAGTCCAAGTCGGCGTAGTAGAATCCCGTAAGACTATCGGACGCAGGGCGTCTAACCACTTTGACAGTCAAGCGAAACAAGTACTCCTGGAGTGATCTGGGAAAACATCAAACATACAATCAACACAGGGTCAGTAACCTCGTAAGACTGTCGACGCAGAGGCTCTGCTGTACCTTTCCGATGTTAGTACCGATCGGGAATGGAAGGGTTGCGATTGGGTACCCAGGTTGCAGCAAACTGCAGGGACAATCGCAACGTTTTCTCCAAACTCTCGCGGTATGTGCAAGTGAGCGATCTCCAAACGATCAACTGGCACAGATGCAAAAGCAAGCAAAGATTTCAGACCATGATCTATGAATGACCGGGTCAGAAGTGGGGTGTCCACTCGCTTTGGCATTCGGTTGCATGCAACCTCTGCCAAAGAGGGGCATCTGTAGACACCCCACCTTCGGCTACACTGTTGGTAGAGATAGCTGGTTGAACGGAGGACCATACCCCCAAATCCCAAGTCCAAACTCAGCCAAACTCACCCTTGTAAGCCCCATTCCATAGCCCAGTTCAAGCCTGAACCCAGTCAACCCAGTCCTAAAAATCACCCTGAAAAACCCCCCATAAAAAAGGCCAGTCAAAAAATCTCAAAAAAAGTCAAACTCACTGAGTCAACTCGCTGAGTTAACCCGCTGAGTCAACCCGTCGAGTCAACCCGTCGAGTCAAAACACCGAGTCAACCCGTCGAGTCAACCCGTCGAGTCAAACCACCGAGTCGACCCGCTGAGTCAACTCACTGAGTCGACCAGCGAGTCCAACAGCAGCCCCGAGGGAACGGCCGTACTCGCTGGAAACCGAGGAGCGGCCGTACGGGCGGCCCATGGCAGGCCGCCCGGAAAAAATTACGAGAGTGCCCCTCTCTGCTGCTATAAATACCCCCCTCCCCTTCTCATTTCAACAGGCCATTCGAGTCCATTTCAGCCCGAGAGCTCTGAGTCCATCTCTCCACCCTTTAGCCCATTTTTCCACCAAGGAGAGCCCGAGTGAGGAGAACCTAACCCTGGTCCAGCCCAGCCTGACCACTGGTCCAAGCCTCCCAAGCCATCCAAGTCTTGATCCAGTCACTCGAAGCCAATCCTTGCGACACCTCCGTCCACCCAGCTACTCATTTTCCAGCATCATCTCATTTGCATCTAGCATAAGTGCAACATTTACTTTCCTTCCAACCCCCCTGCTTCACTACAAGCACCTTGATTACTCAAGCACACATGCATATGTCTTTATATTAAGCACCTGTCAGTTCGAGCGTATGCTCTGGGCTTGCCCGTTGTTGGAACCTGCCCATCAGAAACTCTTACTGTTCAGACCTGCATTCACGCTTCACCATAAAACACCTTGATCATTCAAGCACACTGCATACGTCTTATATTAAGCACCTGTCAGTTCGAGCGTACGCTCTGGGCTTGCCCGTTGTTGGAACCTGCCCATCAGAAACTCTTACTGTTCAGACCCGCATTCATGCATCATGTCATCCATGAGAATATACGAGGATTAAATTAGACTTTCAAGTATTCGATCGATTCTGTGAAGTAGAGACCGTACTTCGGTACGGGCAGTGTGTGGGGTGCTTAACCTCTTCCCACCCTGTAACCGTGATCCCTTACCTTGAATCTCTGACCGCAGATCAACAGGAGTCATTTTAGAGGAAGGAATCTTCGGATTCCCTTCTCTAACGTTTCTACGGGGTCTAGCCGACTGTAGATTCGAAGTAACTGGCTAGTGGCGACTCTGGTCTTATATAAATTCACTTAACACGACAACCAAACGAAGCCCTCGAGAACGAGGCAAGCCAGTGGCACAAACGGCGATTTCGCACTCACGCATCCTCTTCTTCTTCTTCTTCCGAAAGGGAAAGGGAGAACGACGTCGTGTGGGAGCGCGGGGAAAATCGGCGAGGGTCCACACCTATTGAAGAAGAACTTCAACACAAAAATGTACAACTACTTTTACAAACAATGTTTTTACTATGATGGCATTGGCCAGCTACAATAGGTTCTAAATTACAAAATTATTATGAATTTATTTTAGTAGACACTGAATCATGTATTTTTACACATCATTATGATAATATTGATCGTAGTAAAGTTACTCATTCAAAATGTCAAATGGTTAAGATTTTACATCTTTCAGATTGGAAACAAGAACTTCATACTCATATACAATTTTCAAGACAATTTATTCCTCCGAGCTATACCTACTTTGATTACCAAGATGCATAGATTTACACATTTTTTAAACAAAACAAAACTTTGAGTCACTCATGGTTTTTCCATTTTGTAGCAAAAAATAATTTTGAATTTCCTCATTGGTTTATAAAATTTTGAAAGTATTTTTGACCAGATATTTTGATTTTTCCCAAAAAGATACAAGAAGGTTATTCTTATTTTCTCAACAACTACAAATTTACCACTCATCAAACACACAATCCTCATCTTCTTACATTTTTTACCTTTTTCTCTCCCATGGATTCTTATGTGCGAATACCATATTACTCCGATAGAACCACTTCCCCAACCAGAGTATTTAGTTCGCAAGTTCAAAATTAAATGGTGGCATGCGACTAAACAAGACAAAGTTACTTTAGCAACAATTCAGAAGCTTTTTCAACAACACCCACAAATTAGCAAAAATTCTGTATAAGATCAGGACTTCTTAAGTTAAAAGAGCAGCATACAAGCAAGATTAGCAGCAGCAAAGACAATACATTAATATAAACAAATTCTTAGTGAAGCCAGTTCAGAATTAGAAGATGATGATGAAGATGATCTATTAGAAGTTTCAAGCCAACCACAAGAGCCACAACTTTTCAGCAATTCGCAGCAGCCACAAGAGCTACCAAATTACGATCCATTTTCTTTCATGCAATGACAACTTAATAAACAAATATTGTATCAGATCCGATTTACCAGAAGATACCCGACAAAGCATCACCAGATCCGATTGCCGATAAATACTGTATCACTTTTACTATAGCAAGAAAAAGACAAAAATCATTATAGCAACAATTATTCAAAATACTGTAGCAAGTCACTGTAACAATTATTCCAAATACTGTAGTAAAGGCCAGTTCACAAGTTCTCGCTTCTTCCGGATAAGAACAGAATCGTCAACGTAGCTAGTCTCGGACCGTCTACATGATCCAGCGCATCACCTCTAAGCATCAGGACAAATCTCTCCACCACTATAAAAAGACCACTCTGGTCTCTATCTCAACAAGCTGATTCCGAAGCTCTTTTCTTTCACCAAAATTTTTCCATTCTGCTACTAACCTAAGCCTCTACTAACCGTAAATCGTTGTTTTAGGAATACCCTTACAAGATCTTAACCTTATAGTTTTGAAGCTTAGCCCTTTATTGTAAGTATATGTTTTTACAGTTATAATAATTTACAGTTATTAGTAAAAATCTAGTTGTTTCTTATTTTCATGGTTTATTTATTTTGTGGAATAGTTCTCTTGCTTTCTTTGTTCATGATTTATGGAGTTTATTTTTGTCTCAAATATTTTACAAAATAGATTTTAAAATAATAATTTTATCTTTGAAAAATTTGCAAATTGAAAATATTTTTTAAAAATGTCTCGATTTAAATTTAGAAAATTGAAAAAGAAAACCCGTAATGAAATGGTAGAATTTATTTTTGAAATAGTTATCCACACTATAACAATAATTTTATTCACTTTCTTATTAATATTTTTAAAATTACAATTATTCTTTTGGAATTTACATAGAACATTAAGAGGAATGTACAATTATAAAAATCAAAATAAAAAAAATAATAAAAGAAAAAATTAATCTTAATTGTCTCTAAGAAGCTTAAATGTCATTATCACACAATAGTAGTAGAAATGTCATTATCAAACAATAGTAACAGCATTAGCAATGAAAAGTCTTTATCAGAGAATAGTAGTAAAGAGGTCACTGTCGAACAATAGTAATGTAAGATAAGCTACCAATATAGTCCGAATATGACCGGTTGTCATTATCTATAAATAGTTAGATTCCTTTACAAATAAGTTTCAATTTATAAAGTTCTTTTATAAAATGATTAGTATACTAATTGACTTTATCTTATCACTAATATATGTAGGAATAATATTTATGTTAATAATATTAATAATATTAATATGTTATAATAATTTAGAAATAAGAATTATTAGAGAAAGACGAGAAAATAGAGATTAATTTAATGACAGAATAGAAATATTACTTTACAACAAGAAATTTAAAAAAATTGACATCACCTGCATCTGTACACTTAAACAGAAAAATTGACATCACCTACATCTGTACACTTAAACAGCACAACAGCACAGCGGTACACCTAGACAACACAGCAACACAGCGGTACACCCTGGGATAAAAAGGTATCAAAGCCACGATATGTTGAAATTAAAAGCTTATCAAAAAAAAAAAATGTTTAGTATTATCTGGTTATATCACACATTATTATATTGTTCGAATATTCTTGAGTTTATAATTATCATATGGCTATTTCTTACAATTATCATTTATAGGTTTTGCTTAGCATTAGTGGATGAAGACTTTATAGCTTGTTGAGAATATTACTGTTAAATAGATTAACCATGATTAACTCTATCATATGGTTTTTATTAGGAAATTTTATTTCAACTTATGACGAAGACTTATTAGAGTTTGCAATGTTTTTATTAGATTATCCAGAATATATAATTATAGTAATTATTACTATTACATGTTTCTACTTTATATGCTTATCAATAGTAGAAAATATCTCAGAAGTAATTCTGAATTACTTTATCATCTGTAGAAGAGATTAATATACTAATGGTGAAAATATGATATCTGTGATCAAAACTATTAAGAATCAATGTTCAGAAAGATTTACTATTTTAAGGTGAGGACCCGTGATGACTTTAAGCTAGAGAATGCCGTTGTGCCGTAAGGGACCCGAAAGTGAACAGTTTAGTCTCTGAACAGTATTCCAAATAGTGGTATGATGGATAGATTATTCCGAACTAATAGTAGCTCATCTCTTCGATCAGAAGGACAAAGTTGCTCAGCATCAATGACTGAGAACACTAATACTATTAATAATTTATCAGTAAATTATGAAAAATACAATAATTATTTATTAAATTGAAAAATACCTAAGGTACCTACAAAAGAAATTTATAAGTTAGGAACATTTGAATTTTTATCAGACTATATAATAAAGCTTGTAGAGAAAACAGTAGAAATACAAGATTCAACACTAAAATTTCAATTATTATCTCAAGAAGTAATTAATAAACATCTAAAGAGAAATTATAACTATTTATATTTAGGATTAGTACAAATAGGAATAAAATCATTAACTAGAGATGGATTAAATCTCAGTACAATACTAGCCTTAAGAGATGCTAGGTGGAAAAACATTAAAGATTCATTATTAGGAATAGTAGAAACTAGCTTGTATAATGGCCCTATTTTTTTTTAACTATTATCCCGGTTTTATGGTATCATTAAGAGATCAAAATATCTTAGATGTATTGACATTAAACATGAAAACTTATGTTTCTAATTTAAAAGAAGGATCATTACCAATAGCTATTGTATATAGAGTACACTATAAGGTAACAACTACATATTTATCGCTAAAGACCGTAGTAGCCAGCTCAAAAGGTCAAACAATGTTATTACAAACTGATTTATCTAGATCTCATGTAGCTGTACCCAAAACTATAACATGGAGTGAAGTTAAACTCCCAGATGAGTGGGATTTAGAAAATATTCAATAGCCAATTTCAATACAAAATAGCAATCTTGATCAAATAATAGAAAAGCCAGACGGTAAGATAATTCTTAGGTTTACACCAACCAGACAAGCAACCTTAAGAATAAAAGATTTCCAAGATAAAGAAAAGGAAATACCTTCAGTATTTAAGATAGAATAACCTAGGACTTCAACTTCTAAAACCTCAACTTTTAAACAACCAGATGTTCTCTAAGATCCAATAGAAATTTCTAGGATTAGGACACAAAATAATATAAGCCAACCTATATACACAGTACAAGAAAATCTATCACCAATATACTCACAAATGCAAGACCTACCTTCTGTTTGTATGATAACTAGGAACAAAGAATTTAAATTAAGCGACTTAAAATTAGCAATCGAATTCATGCAAGCTTATAATGATATTAGTCGAAAAGAATTTTATAAAAATCATCCAGAAAAACGAGATCAAGAATTCATTAAAAAATTACATTATAAATACTGCGATAAGAATAAAATAATCATTCCCTTCTTTAAATGGTAAAATATGTGGAGATTAGAAGATGAACCACAAATTAATGTAACAAGTAAAATTACTCATACATGGAAGACCGTAAATAATAATATAATACAATCAACACATCCACCTAATAAACAAATAAGTATTAATGTCAAATGAACAACAGTACAAGCCACGCCCTTTAGAATGATTCATATTCCAGATTCAGAATTAGAATTTTTTACAATACGAGAAGTCATATCAATTGTCGACCAAAATAATTATACAAATCAATATTTACAAACAATAGGAGAACAATTAGATATAGTAGAAAATACCTCTAATAGGATATAAAACATAGTTCAAGAATCCTATATAAATAAAGTAAGCTCCAGTAATACATATATTCTATCGTCCAATTCTCAAATTAAAAAAGACGTTCCAATATTTCAGCCACATATATTTACTACACCAATTAAATTATTTAAAGATTCTACTGAAGAAATGCTAAATGAAACCACTAAGAAATTAGCATCCATACAACTACCAACCACTTTCTAAGATAGATGTAAGACTGTAACCGTTTTAGAAAATAGATCCGAACCTTTTAATTCTTCCACAGCAGAAACAGACTCTTCTTCTTCCGATCAGGATATAAACCAACTTAATCACTAACTATATAGTATTACAACTCGATCTATTCCTTTACCTCACTTGCAATTATTATCCTAGACCTACACCCGTAGACTTAAAATTTGAAGAACGCGGACAGAATATACAAGCTACTTATAACGCTGAATCATTATATAAATGGATTATTGATGGTCAATTTGAATATCAAATACTTAGTACTACTAATGAAATTACCATGGCCGCTAATGCCTAGCTATAAGAGTAAAGGCACCGATGATTTTACTACCGCCCAAATGATTTTTTGGTTTTACAAGACAATTTAAAGGCAGGTGGGATAACTATATGACACAACAGGATAAGCAATCCACCTAATCAGATTAAGTCATTCTTAATAACAAAATCCATCAATCTAATCACTAAAAAACAAGAACATGTGAAATATCTGAAAAGGCAAGTTAATCATATTAGAATAGAACAACAATTAAAAAATCCTCAATTAATAAAAGAAATAGAAATATTTAAGAGTAAATTAGAGCATGAAGTATGTTCAGACCTTCCTCCTGCATTCTGGAATAGAAAAAAACATACAATACAACTACCGTATGAAAAAAATTTAATGAAAGGAATATTCCAGTTAAACCTAGACCTATACAAATGAATAAAGAAATGTTAGAATACTTTAAAATAGAAATACAGGGATTATTAGATAAAAAATTAATACGACTAAGTAAATCACCATGGAGTTGTTTAGCCTTTTATGTCAGTAAACAAACAGAAATAGAAAGAGAAACCCCTACATTAGTTATTAATTAGAAACCAATAAATAAATTATTATAATGGATTGGATATCCTATCCCTAACAATAAAGACTTATTATCCAGATTATACAATGCTACTTTATTCTCTAAATTTGATATGAAGTCAGGATTTTGACAAATACAGATAGATGATAAAGATAGATAGAAGACAACATTTAATATCCCTTTTGGACAATACGAATGGAATGTTATGCCTTTCGGATTAAAGAACGCATCCTTTGAATTTCAAAATGTAATGAATGACATATTTAAAAAGTAAAACTCAGGACTAAAGCATTACCATTACTACATATACCAGATCCTTTAGCATATAAAATAGTAGAAACAGATGCCTCTGATATAGGATATGGTTGAATTCTTAAACAAATGATAGAATCACAAGAACAATTAGTTAGATATACTTAAGGAATTTGAAATAATTCACAAAAGAATTATAGTACTATTAAAAAGGAGATTTTATTAATTGTATTATGTATTTCAAAATTTCAAAGTGATCTTATAAATTAAGAGTTTTTACTTCATATAGATTGCAAAAGCGTCAAATATATTTTAGAAAAAGATTTTAAAAATTTAACAAGTAAACAAATATTTGCAAGATGTCAAGTTATTTTATCCAGTTTTGATTTTAAAATAGAATTTATAAAAGCAGACACTAATAGTCTTCTTGATTTTCTTTCCAGAGAATTTTTACAACAAAATTATGGCTGCAAAACCAACAAGTAAAGATGATTATGGACCTCTCATTTCATCTACTACAAGACCTTCCAGTTCTCCAAAATCTAGAGTCCAACAAACTTTATTTAGATCACCAATAGGTTCAACCGTTGCTTCAAGCCTTAGACCAACAATTTCATTTTCTTCAAACCCATTTAGCCCTCTTGCTAGTGATTATCCTACACCTAACCTTAGTTCATCATCTTCTAAAGATGAGGATCAACAGGAACAATCAGATACAGATTTTTCACAAATTAATTTTCAACCACAATATTGTTACAAAAAAAAGAAATATTTTCTCTCTTCCCTATTGAATATAATGTCCTAAAAGTCTTACTTTTATCTGAAATAATTTTATTTTAGGTGCTGATACTACTAAGCCATTTTCTATTATTACTTGTAAGAATTTTCAGGATGTTTCCAATGTTGGTTTATACTTTTAGAAAATATTAATACATCGTTTATATATACTATAGAGAAGTGTGAATATTGATTGATTATGTCATTCATTACATTTCGAAATTTAGAGGGTGCGTTCTTTAATCCGAAAGGCATAACATTTCATTCGTATTGTCCAAAGGGGACGTTAAATGCTGTCTTGTATCTATCCTTATCATTTATCTGTATTTGTCAAAATCCTGACTTCATATCAAATTTAGAGAATAAAGTAGCATTGTATAATTTGGATAATAAGTCTTTCTTGTTAGGGATAAGATATTCCTGACTTCCATTATATAATCCTAACTTCCATTGTAATACTTTATTTAATGGTTTGTAATTAACAACTAATCTAGGGGTTCCTCTTTCTATTTATGCTTGTTTACTAACAAAAAAGGCTAAACAACTCCATGGTGATTTACTTGGTCGTATTAATTTTTTATCTAATAATCTTTGTATTTCTATTTTACAGTATTCTAACATTTCTTTATTCATTTGTATAAGTCTTGCTTTAGTTGGAATATTCCTTTCATTAAATTCTTTTTCATATAGTAGTTGTATTATGTGTTTTTTCCTATTTCGGAATGCATGAGGAAGGTCTGAACATACTTCATGCTCTAATTTACTCTTAAATGTTTCTATTTCTTTTATTAATTGAGGGTTTTTTTAATTGTTGTTCTATTCTAATATGATTAACTTGCCTTTTCAGATATTTCTCATGTTCTTGTTTTTTAGTGATTAGATTGATGGATTTTGTTATTAAGAATGACTTAATCTGATTAATATCTCTAACCTATGGTGGATTGATAAATTCAAAATTTAAATCTTTTGCTAATATTGTCGTATGTATCCCTATATGATCTACACTGAATTGTTTTATTAATTCTAAAAACGGTGTTCCTAAAATAACTGGTTTGGTTAGGTCTTTTATTAGTAGAAAATTTGTTTTAATACATATCTGCTCATTGCAGACTTGTGCCTTAGATAATTTATATTTAATCTTTAATAACATTGTTTGACCTTTTGGGCTGGCTACTACGGCCTTTGGCGATAAACATGTAGTTGTTACCTTATAGTGTACTCTATATACAATAACTTTTGGTAATGATCCTTCTTTTAAATTATATCCATGAGTTTTCATGTTTAATGTCAATACATCTAAGATATTTTGATCTCTTAATGATACCATAAAATCGGGATAACAGTTAAAATAGGGCCATCTGTTCTTAGATTCTCTTATTAGTTGTTTTATTTAGGACACCAATTGAATGATTATAATTAATTTATTAAGAATAATAGAATACATGGTCTATTAAAAAATTATGTTTGAGAGAATATAAGTGAATTAGGTATAAATGTGTCAAATTTGGTGACATGATAATCAGGTGACATGATAATCACATGCTTTGTCCTATACTTTATAGTAGATATAAATTGAAACAGTAGGGGCAAATATAACAAATTGTTAATTTTCAGACATTTATGATTTGTGTTTACCAAATAGTTTTTTGTGAAAAATTACTTAATTTCAAATATCAAGACCTTTTTCAGACAAATTACCAAACGGATTTTTCAGTACTTATAAGTACTAAAATTCAGCACTTCAATTAATTTTCAAACCTTATTTTTCAGTTTACTGAAAAGCACCTCACACCAAAGTAGTAGGATTTCACAACAATGGATAGTCGAAACCATGACCTCATGTGAAACTATTGGACCCAATCAGTAAGTCGGATGGCAAATAAACATCACAGTAGTCCACTAGATATGTTGATTTTTTTTTTTTTTTTTTCAGTGCATGGCCTTAAATGAGCCAGTAAAATGAATGGATGGTGTGGCTAAAACACAGACATCATGGTGGGGCCACTTTCCCAGCATCAACCAATACCAACCCGAATAGGGTTGGTATCAAATTCGAGTCCCATACGTTGGAAGCTGCGTGGGGCCATCCTTGATGTGTATGTGGAATCCAATGCCCATTTGATGGCACATATGGACACATATAACATGTGACACAGCCTATTTGACAAAACACACATTTTTGTGTTAAATCTCACCTGTGAGCAAGGATAGAGCCAAGCGAACACTCCACGGGACCTCTGGAGTTAGAGACGCACCGGTGATGAGAACAGGAACGATGGTGATGAGGTTGATGTTGTTTTCTTCAGCAAATTTCCATGCTGCCTTCTCTGCTAGGGTTTTTGACACTGGGTATCCCTACATTGTATTATTTTAGATATATCTTTTAATTTTCCTATTTAGAGAAAAGACATAGAAGGTCTAATAAAAGAAGAGAATAGCATATTCAGATGCAAGAAAAAATTATGACATTATGGGAATGCAAAAAATCCCCCGCGACCCCCCCCCCCCCCCCCCCCCCCCCCCCCCCCCCCCCCCCCCCCCCCCCCCCCCCCCCCCCCCCCCCCCCCCCCCCCCCCCCCCCCCCCCCAATATGACCTTTTGTTTTGTTTCAATGGGAGTGAAAATAATAGATTCCAAATAAATAATTAATTGTCGTTTAGTACAGATTTTTTATCACAAGATATGATATGAGGTAATTATTGTAAAATAAATATAAGGCTTTTACTTACTATCCAATAAGACTCTTATAATTAAATCCATGTTCGCATTGTGTCTTGGAAAATAACCATTACACCAAGGATTCCTCTAATGCCAACATGGGGTGTCGATTAATTAGGTACTACCCCACCAGGACTTAGCTAGATATGGAAGATCCTGTCAGGGGCTCTGTGGGGCCCATTGTTATGTTTATTTTTTATCCATGTTGTTCATACATTTTGAAAGATCATTTTAGGTCATGACCCAAAAAATGATGTAGATTGAAGGCCCAAGTCGACCACATCACAAGAAGCAGTAGGCGTTGAAAGCTTACCATTGAAAATTTATTGGGGGCACAGAAATTTTGGATCAAGCTGATATTTATGTTTTCACTTCATACAGGTCTATGTGACCTTATGAACATGTTGAATGACAAATGAACATCATAGTGGGCCTTAGGAAGTTTTCAATAATAGGAATTCAATCCCCACTGCCATCTATCGTGCAGTCCACCTGAGACTTCAGTCTGCCTCCTTTTTGGGCTCATTCCCTAAAATGATATGTTAAAATGGATGAACGGCATGGATAAAGCAAATACATCACGATGGGTCCCATGGAGCCCTTGACATGTCTCTAGCTAGGTCCTGGTAGGGTTAGTACCTAATCTTTGTACTAAACATGCCAATAAGGCTGTAACTTGAGTTTGGGTCAACCAAAATCATACACCAGACGCGTCCCTTGAACCTTGGTTTGGATCAACTCAAATCATACACCAGGTCCCTTAACCATGATATGCCGACACCACCATGATTATCATATACCAAAAGCTCAGGTAAATCCAACCATTACCTAGGCCAAATCATAAAAAATAACATACACCTCTCATATTTTTGTAGTGTTTAATCATCGTAGTGGAATGCACCTTTTGGACAGGCTAGATTAATGCACAAACCACTTAAAAAAAAAAAAACAAGAAGAGTTTTAGCTAGGCCACATATGAGGATCAGTCAGCAAGGGCTGGCTTCGTGTGCAAGCCTTCAAATTTACTATTGGGTCTGAAATTTGGACTTGGGCCCAAACCATGGTCCTCAATGATGTGCCTAAAACCTCGCAAGAAGTGGGCAGCCTAGCTCATTTACAACCCTGATTTGCACTGAGTCAAACCGAGTCTGGCAGAGCTAACCTGAAACAGAAACCAGCTTACCCAAATCGGCGGCTTCTCAGAAGTCAAATATTCGACGTCGGTCCAGCTCTCCTCGTCAACGACATGGCCTGTCCCGGTGAGCTGGTTCAGCGACACGGCAGACCCAGATGATGTGCAGACCACACGCTTCACGGTCTTTGCTTTGACGCATGATTTCAGAACGTTCAACATCCCGTCGATCGCCGGCTTGATCAGGTCATTCTACAAGCATAAACAATGTAAATACGATGTGGAGGGAAATGGAACAGTACCCTAATTACAAAATTAGAGGTTTCATAATCCCACACGTGTGCTGATATGTACCACGAGCTCGAGATCTACACCATCTATCACAGGACTGATGCCCCACTTGAAAGTTAGGCCAGTCTGGAGGTTAGGTGGGCTAAGGTTTTTTATTTTTATTTTTATTTATTTTAAACAAGCGAAAATCTTATTCACAAGAAGAGGAATACAGAGACATTCAGGTTGAGCGCCAAACAAAAAGAACTGGCCCTGCCTATCACATGCTAAACCCGAAGAAAAAAGGAAGAAAAAAAAACACCCAAGCGGGTTCAAACTTAACCTAACTAAGGTTTATGAAACAAATGGAGGATAAAAAAGGTCGGCCAAATCTCTCTAAGCTGTCCATTTATTTCTAAAATTGTGGCCCACATGATACGTGAGCCAACCTTTTTTTGAAAATTTGAAAACTTTTGCATGTTTTTCTGCATCAGGTCCCAGGCCGGATTAAGAACGGACTTGCATCAGGTTGGCAGCCAATATGAAACTTATGTTATAACTTTCATCATGAAACCAACTTAATCTTTTGGCGTTTGATTTTTTTTTTTTTAACCCATGGCATATGTAATATATTTGTTTACTTTTCTAAAAATAATATTTATTAATGAAATTAATTTTCATCACTGATGATTGATTAATTACCTCTGGGTCTTTTGACTCCAATTGCACTGGGGCAGCCACATTGAAGAAGATATCACAACCGTTGATGGCATCATCAAAGCTGCCTTCGTCTGTCAAATCAGCCTTGAAAAGTTTTAGATCACCCAAGACCTGTAGATCAAAGAGGTGGGACACCTTTTTGATATTTTCTGCACCAAAGAATAAAATGCATTTGGTTTTTATTTTAATTGGGAAATGTCAATATAGAACGGGCGGGAATCCCCACACGCATTCAAAATGGCAAAAGCTACAAACAAATGGATTGGACCATCCTCAACTTCTGATCAGCCTCCAAAGCAAGGATTTGAAACAAAATTGGTTGAGGGTCCACATTCATCAGTACACGAAAGGAAAGAAAACAGATGGCTATGATCGTCCGATAGGTGCAGTCTCTAAGCATGGGCCACCACGATTGGGCCCGCTAGATGGACGATCCTGACTGATACATCACCCTCCCATGTGCACCCATGGGACTGGTTGGTGCTGGAAAAGCTACGGACCACACCATGATGTATGTAGTTTATTCACGTGGTCCATCTACATTTCCTAATCATTTTATGACATGAGCCTAAAAATGAGGTAGATACAAATCTTAAATGGACCACATCATAAGAAAGAGTGGTTATTGATTGCCAACCATTAAAAACTTCCATGTCCCACTATAATATTTATTTGTCATCCAACCTGTTGAAGGGAAAACACAAATATCAGCTTGATCCAAAACTTTTTTGCCCCCTCGAAGTTTTTAATGGTGGGCTTTCAATCACCATTGTATTTTATGTATGGTTCACCAGAGATTTGGATCTGTCTCATTTTTGGGCTCATGTCCTAAAATGATCCGTAAGAATCGTTGGACAACATGGCTAAAGTGCATACATTATGGTAGGGCCTACAAAGCTTTTTCCCATACCACTACGGAGCTCGGTTCTTGAGGGCTTACTAACGAATCCCAGTCCCAAGTTGTGCGTGCAGCCTTGTCCTGATTACAAGGGTTCAGCTTTATGATGCCTCTTTAGGGCTGGTTTATTTCAATGCAAATACCTGCACTTCTATTTTAAAAGTGTAATAATTATTTCAGCTCCTTGTGTTAAAAAGAATGAAATTACTCTAGCAAGATTCAACACAACGTCGTTATTGAAACTCTGTGGGCCTCACAAGGATGTATGTGTTAAATCCATCCGTCCATTCATTTTTCAGATCATTTTAGCGCATGAGCCTAAAAATGGGGCAGTAATTAATAAATGCCTATCTCAGTCAAAATACAAGTAAATATATATAGCTGATCGAAGAAACAGTTAAATAGTTAAAGTGACTGAAATTGGAGTATGATTTACTGCACCTTGGGCGATTAATTTAAATCATCCCTGTTTTAGATATTCAGATGATTCAAATCACCTCGATTGAGATATTCAACCAAAATTTATAATTTTGTACACATATAAAAATGATAGCCTACCAAATTTTGTAATGAAATGAAGGGATTATGACCTTCCACCTGTGAGGGAAGTGGAAATACAAACCCCACTTACAAATTCCACCTCACATCAGTATAACCGTGTCCTCCAAACAAGCCCTTAGGTGTGTAGCCTTGTCAAGATTATTTGGGGTCAGTTTTGTAAAATTTGGTGAGCAGATTGTGTCCTGCCATTTTGACAGGAGCTACGTGGGGCCCACCCTGATGTATTGGTTTTATCCATGCAATCCATCTCTCTTTCCAAAGCAATTTAAGGTATGAGCTAAAAAAATTGACAAATCCAAATCTCAAGTGGACCACAACATAGAAAGTAGCAGTGATAACGACAGCCATAGTTGAAACCTTCCTAAAAGTCACTGTGATGTTTATTTGCCACCTAATATCGTTCATAAGGTCATATATACCTAGATGAAGGGACAACACAAATTTCAGCTTGATCCAGAACTTCTATGCCTCCCAAGAAGTTTTTAATGGTTGGCGTTCAATTCCCATTGTGTGGTTCACCTGAGCCTTGGTTGTACCTCATTTTGCTCCCAAAGATGATATGAAAAATTGGTTGGACAGTGTGGATAAAAACCTATACATCATGGTGGGTCCCATAGAGCATAGCGGACACGGATTGTGTCCTACCCCATCGTCTCTAGCCACAAAAGGGCAGTTCCGTGGGCAGGCCCACCGTGATGTTTCTGTTTACCTACACTGTCCATCTCTTTTCCCAGTTCACTTTTAGGTAAGAGCACAAAAAATGAGGCAGATCCAATGCTCTAGTAGACCATGCCAAATAATAAGTTTGGGTTGCATTAAATGTAGGAGTCATTTATGGGGTGGTCCACTTCAGCATTAGTTCTGCTTCATTTTTATGCTCATTTGATAAAGTGATATGAGAAAATGGATGGATCGGTATGGATAAACAGATACATCACACTGAGCCCGCTCACATAACTGCCCATTCGTGGCTAGAGACAGGCAGGTACAGGACGGAATCCACGTCCTGCCTACTCCTGCCCATTTGATGTCGGGCGCGGATTGGGTACTACTCCCACCCGGACCTAGTCAGAGACAGACGGTCTTGGCAAGGGCTCTGTGGGCCCTTCTTGATATATGTGTTTTATCCACACCATCCATCCATTTTGAAATATTATTTTAGGCACAAAAAAAAAATAAAAATGAGTCAGATATAAGGCTCAAGTGGACCACACTACGGAAACAGTGGGGACTGAACGCCTATAGTTGAAAACCTCATATTGACCACGGAAGTTTTGGATCAAGCCTATATTTACATTTTCCAATCATCAAGGTCTGCTGTAAAATGATCTGTCAAAAATAGATGGAAGGCATGAATAAAATACATACATCATAGTGGGGCCCACAAAGCCCATGACAGGATCGTCCCGTCCAGCTCTAGCTAGGTCCTGGTGGGTGTAGTACCCAATCTTATTTCACCAATTATAAGATCATGTGCTACTGCAAATGTCTACGCTCTGTAGGGCGTGTCACCCATACTTTAAAAACTCGAAATTCAACTCAACTCGATGTCTAGCCGAGTTGGGTCAACTCAAAAGACTCTCAACTCGTATTCGATATTTTGATAATTGCATTTTAAAGTTATACAGTTTGTTGAGAAAATTTTAAAATTGTTGGAAATGGTAAAGTAAATAAAATGTAGAAGTGGTGTTGGACGCAGCTGGCTCCAAATCTCTCTGAGTCGAGTTGACACACCGAGTTTTAGAATAATGATGAGATGAGGAAGAAAGAATGTGACGATGGACGAACCTGGGTCTCTGACGGTGGCGTTGACGGCGTACCCTTTCTCTAACAAGCTTTTAACGAGCATGGACCCCACATATCCAGCCCCTCCAGTTACACATGCTCTCTTCCTTTCCATCCTAGCCGTTGCCTCTTCTATCCTTCCTCCAACGAAGATCTTAGCCGTTAACACACAGGCGCACTCGTGGTCGAACCTCAGCTCCTCCTTTCCCGGCTTAAATAGATGGCGTTTTTCTTTCCTTTTCAGACTCCTATGCTAGTTCACCACCATTTAAAAATCGCTTTCGCTGTGAATAGAGATGAAAGTTACATTTGCTTTTGCCCTTGGAATCTTGGACTAATTACCGACCATCCATTTGATATGTTGAAGATCTCGCCAGAATATCGTTTAGCATTTTATCGCAATAGTTTCAAAATCTCGGAGATATTTGTCACCATGAAGAGGAACTGTAGGATGCATGATGGTAGGCTTTTCATGGTATACGAAGGGTTTTCAATTCTGATGAGTAGGGCCGTGTTAGAAAATCCAGACCGTTGTTCTATTGATAGCTACTATGGATGGACCAAGTACCTGAAAAAATATCAATTAATGTTCAGGATTATAGATGTTGTTTCAGTTCGGTGAAGAGGAATCGTTGTTTTGTTTCCCTTCGTACGATTCATTTGTAGGCCACAAATCCAAAGTCTACAATTTTCCTTATGGGGATATTTTTCAGGAGTTGTTCGTCCAATGTCTAATCGTTTGGATATCAAATCTTATTCATAATGCTGATGGATTCCACCCCAAGATTTTTTAAAGATGCCAACCGAAGAGTTTTGTAAAACAAAAATAAAAATTCACTCATTGAAAAAAGTGGGAGAATAATGTGGGATTTGCGCCTTCCAAACCGTTCATAAGCATATGCTGGTCTGGATGGAATATTCCGGATCCTCCTCTGCTCATACCAGGGCGCGGATTTCCTGCGAAAGCCTTGCGCAGGAAGTTCCTGCGCTGCTAACCGAGGTGGGGTCCATAGTGATGTATTTTGATAAATCCACCCCGTCCATCCGTTTTGGGAGCTCATTTAAGGACATGAAAACAAAAATGAATAGAATCCAAGACTCAAGTGGGCCTCATTAAAGGAAAAGGTAGGTAGGTAAATTACTACCGTTGAAACCTCCCTGGGTCCACAGTGATGTTTATATGACATCCATACCGTTCATAACGTCACTACTACTGGGATGAACTGGAAACACAAATATTATCATGATTCGAAAGTCCTGTGGCTCCAAAAATGTTTTAACTGTGGACGTTCAATCCTCACGTTTTCGGCCCGCTTGAGTCTTGGATCCGGTTCATTTTTCCTCTCATTTCCTAAAATGATCTCCCAAAATGGATGGACCGGGTGGATTTATCAAAACACATCACTGTGGGCCCCACCTTGGTTCCAGTGCAGGAACTTCCTGACGCAAGCCTTTCGCACGAAATCCGCGCCCCCACCTGCGAAAGCCTTGCGCAGAAAGTTCCTGCGCTGCTAACCAAGTGGGGCCCACAGTGATGTATTTTGATGAATCCACCCCGTCCATCCGTTTTGGGAGCTCATTTAAGGACATGAAAACAAAAATGAATAGAATCCAAGACTCAAGTGGGCCTCATTAAAGGAAAAGGTAGGTAGGTAAATTACTACCGTTGAAACCTCCCTAGGGTCCACAGTGATGTTTATATGATATCCATACCGTTCATAACGTTACTACTACTGGGATGAACTGGAAACACAAATATTATCATGATTCGAAAGTCCTGTGGCTCCAAAAATGTTTCAATTGTGGACGTTCAATCCTCACGTTTTCGGCCCACTTGAGTCTTGGATCCGGTTCATTTTTCTTCTCATTTCCTAAAATGATCCCCCAAAACGGATGGACCGGGTGGATTTATCAAAACACATCACTGTGGGCCCCACCTTGGTTCCAGGAACTTCCCGCGCAAGGCTTTCGCAGGAAATCCGCGCCTTAAGCAAAGAAATTCTGCTTTTCATCACTCTCATTGGTCCAGCTCAACACAATCCAGCTGAGCTGGACCAATGATATAGAGAGAGAGCAGCAAAGGTTGTCTGTTCAGTATGAGGAGAGGATCCGGATTCGTCTGGATAAAGGGAGAACACAAATATCAACTTCATCCAAGGCGTCTACGGCCCAGCAATCCATCAACAATTATTCAATCCGAAAGGCAAAACGACACTAGAGAGATTTTTAGAGGAAAAAATTCGAAAACCTCGTTTTTCTGCCTGTCTGTCTATCTCTCTCTCTTCTACAACAACTCGACTACTTGCTCCTGCCACTCCATCCAGCATTCTGACTACTCACTCCAATAGTTGTTCTTCGAGAAGCCCTTCTACGGCTTCCATTACTCTCCGTAACAACATAAGTAAGAGGATATCATCTATTTATTTCTTCATTACAAATCACGAGTTTAAAGATTTAATGGAGGAATCATCTAGAGAAGACACCTTAATGGAGTTTTTCTTAATAAACAACTCTAGAGAGGAATAATAAATGGAGATAGCGATCATGGTCAATACCAAAACCAGACCTGCAACTCATTTGAAACCATAATCGAGAAGTTTATAAAGAGCCAATCTTTTAGTTTTAAATGTATGGCATGGTAGTAAAGGGTTTATGTATTAGAGTGTTATGAAATAACCAACATTGTGGTTCATCGTCGCAGGGCTCACTCTTTGCAGGAGTCTACTGCATAACTGAGAAGGTTATGTGGAGCCAATCTTTTATATTTTTATTTTGTTTATTTATTTGATGAATAATGAAAAATTGAAACAATGATAGCACGTTGTGTTAGACATAGACCTTCAACCACCATGAAACCCTAACTGAGAAACATATGTATAAACCAAGAAGTGTCCTGCATCAACTCCAATCTATACCTAAATGAAGGTCTGAGGGATTTAGGTTGCGACAAAAGGGTAAAGCAACAAGATGTGTGAACATGGTCTAAGTGTATCTTCAGTCGCACCAATAAAGTAGTAATCACGGTGTTAATAAAGTAGTGACCATAGTTTGGTCCAAGGAAGCCGCGATTGATGTTCGTTATAATCGTGATTGTGGGTTCTCCAGACTCCGATCCATTTTTCATTTGGTTCAAACTGCAATCTCTTCCTTATTCCTTCCATGATTGATTCATTGGTCAAATAACGATCAATGTCATTAAGACCTTGATTGACACGCCGTAATGAAATTCATTATGCGATGCAGGCCTTGCTATGGAGGATATTAGTGGAGATATATAGTGCAGGAAGGTATATATTTCATTTGGTTACGATAATTTCCACTGGAGTTTGGCCATCATCTACCCCAGAGTCAAGGAGATTGTGCTCATCAACAGTTTCCAATTGGATGTAAAGTAGACATACAATAGGGTGAAAGCTATAGTTGAAGGACTCCTTCCTTTATTTTACATCATAAGGGATGATGATGCATTAGAGGGGTCCAAGTGAAGAGTTGCTCAGTTTGATAGCCTCCTTAGCAAACAATAGTGTAAGTTCACATTATTCACAAGAACATTATTTTGTTAACATTTCTTCTATTTCCCCCTCTTATAAGCCAGAATGTATTGTTTTTAATGTATAAAAGTGACTGCAATATCTATATAATGAAGTACATGGACTTCCTGTGCAGCGACCTGAGTTTGGATTTTGACCAAGTAATTTTTAAATAAATAAGCAAAAAATATTTTCATGATGCACACATTATTTTAATGCGTGTAATAATTTGTAGTTTAATGTTAAGTTGCAGAGACATTTTAAATTTAGAGAGCCTGAAGCCTTTGATTGTCTCCAAGCAAGCAAGAAATGATATATATCTTTCATTGAGAAAGAGGTGACTAGCTGAACAGAGAAAGAAGGGGAAAGAGGAACAGAGTAAGAAGTGGAACAAAAGGGTTGTACCAATGTAACAAACTTTTTAAGTTTTTTCCTATATGAAAATGAACTTATAAGACTTATGTGTCGTTGGAACAAACATTGTTTTCAACACTCATCATCAAGATTTGATATTTTTTTTATGATTTTCATTGAGAGCTTATCAAATTTTCAACAATAATGTAGTGAATTTGTTTTAGATTCGCTTTTTTGAAAGGCACTATTTCATGAAGAGCATATTCTATTTCTTTATTACTTATTTCATAAGCATGTCTTGCAAAGCCTTTAGAAAACAAGATTGTGGTTTATACGAGGCTTCAAATGAGGTTCTTTCTTTTGGCTGGACCATAATTTGTATGAAGCTGGGAATCTCTTCTTGGCAGTAGTCAAGTCCTGAGATTTTATGCCTTATCGAGACATTATTAGAAAAAAAATAAAAACAAGTTAGAGAAAGAAAAAATAAAAAATTGGTTAACACAAATTATAAGGGAGGAAGGAATGTACCAAACTTATTTTGTGGTATGTGTGACATACATTGCTATTTGAGGCAAGTTGTCCATGGTATGTATGACATACATTGCTATTTGAGGCACCTCTATCTCCACTGCCAATTTGTAGCAGACGTTTGGTGGAATGTTCTAAGGCTAGCTCTCAAGGGTGTCATGGGCTATGCCTCAGAAAGTTGATGAACTCCGACCTATGCGGTTAGCATGGTGAATCTGAGGGGATTTTGGGTAGAAGGAAATGGAGGGCAATCTGTATTGCAGTGTTGTGGGCCATCTGGGTTGAGCGCAATAATCGCACTTTCCGCAGCAAAAGTGTGTCCGAAGCAACGGTTTTCTCTAGGGTTCTGGTATCCTTTAGAGATTGGGCTCCGTAGTGGATCAGGGTTCATTTTTCTGTTTCTTTTGTTTTTCTTAGTTTCTTTCTCTGTGTATGTTCTGTTTCTGTTTCCTCTTTTTAATAAAATTAGTACCTTTCAAAAAAAGAAAATCATATTGTTGGATCTAAATGGGCCAGCATGCTGATCAAATGTTCCAAACTGGACCATCTAGTACGCCCATTTCACTCTTGGTAGGCTTAAAAAGTTCATGTTGATCAAATGAATCCAAACTGTTCAGTTAGTGGCATGAAGATGGATATGGATGTAGAAGGTTGTTCATAGAAGATAGGACTTGTCATGGATGTTTAGAATCATCTGATTCTTGTGGATTTTGCCAAGCAAAAGAATAAGATGTGAGTTCCAATAGGTCCAAGTGCAACTACGTGCATGCAATGGAAGATTTCCACAATATCTCACTTGATCATTACTTAATCCACCACAGAGCAGGTCCTTATAACTCATGCCATAATGCTAGACTCACAAGAGTTTCAACACCAGGTCTTGGGTTTGAGTACCCATTTTGGTAACAAAAAAATAAAAATAAATAAATAAATAAAAATCCACCACAGAGCCCACTAGGTGAATGGTCTGAATCCACCATGTGTGTTGCCACTTATATAGGGATCAAGGTCTCGAGGAAAGTCCAGTAAATTCATTGTAAGGAGTATAAAGAACTTAATTTTTTGACACTTGATTTGAACTCATTTGAAAAAGAGTTTTCAGACATTATAGCGATGAGACATCCTCACGGCTCAAGAATTCTTTTCCAAACCCAACCCATTTATTAAACGGCCCATTTACTTAATGGAATTTCAATTGATGCCATCTTGAACAGAATCGAATTATCCTTTGGACCGACCCAGCCCACTTAAAATTCATCTCGACCAAAGCTACCTGACCATTTAATTATAAATGGGTTTGGCTTGAACAATCCAACGATTGGGCTTGGGTTTAAGAATGCATGGAATATGGTGTAACCAATTAATTGTCATACACTAACCTAGATACTACATTTGCATGTATCCATTAATTACTTCATTTTTTTTATTTATTTGGGGTAAGTGATCGGTGGGCCCTACCTGATGAATGGCCCAGATGTGGCTACTATGTTGCAACAGCATGTGTGTTGTGAGAGTTGGATGGGTCTAAACGGATGAATGTGATCATGGCTTCAAAGGTTTGGTAGTCCCTCACGTTCTAGACATTCATTTTACTAATACAAGTGGTTGGAAGTTAGATAATCAAGCATTACATCCACATTGTCTCTTTCTTAAGAGATATTACACCAATTTTCAAACTGTAGTTTGCAGGAGCATGGAAGAATAGATAGCTCTCAATTGGCCAGCAATCCAACGGCCCTGAAGTACTCCACCGATTCATCATAGATCTCTTCGATCCCATAGTTGAAGGTAAACCCAGCTTTAATCACCTTTTCTGAGGAGATGCTTAACTTTGGATTCACTGGAAAATCGCCAAAACTGGAATAGATCACACGATGAGAAATCATATCAGGCGATGAATCTGGACCGACCATGGTAAGTAGGATGATGAAGAATCCAAAATGGGGAGAAATCATCACATAAAGTAGCAAATCTGAGCCTTACAAAAGATGGGCCATCAGCATTGGACAGCTGATGGCCCATCTGATAGGTGGGCCATATATTGCAAGGTGTGGATTGATGGATGTTTTCTAAAACATATGAACGAGAAAATGGAGGGCTTACTCAGCGAGGACATTGTACGGTGGATATCGTTTTGAGAGGAATTTGGCAAGATCCAGTACAGACGTATTGACAGCGCAGCATATGTAACGGCCGGAAGCCGATTCGTTCTCCGCTACAAAGATGTGGGCCCTACATACGTCCTCCACGTGTACAATAGAGATCGATCCAGAGATCAGTTGCTTGCGTTTCAAAGAGTTGATCGCGGATTCGTTCCCTACAAATACCAGCCGTAAACCATGAAAATGATCCAATACGAACGGACGGCCCAGATCGTGTTCATGCATTCACATTCACATTTGCATATGGCGGGACATCTAACTGTCCATCAGGTGGGACCCAGCTTGTAAATGCCTTAGTACAAGAAATCAGGTCGGTCTAATCATCTGGGGGAAACAAATGAACGGCTGGAAACAACTGGGTCATGGATTACTCTTGGGAATGATGGATGAGCCATACGTGCGTGTCATCTTGGTGCTTGTGGAGACGCATACAGGCCAGTGCCCAGTGGGGCAGGCCTACGCCTATGAACGAGAGTGGGACTGGCACACCTGTGAAGGTTTGCTGATTGTACATGCATACATGGCTAGCCTCGACCGGGCACATGTTTGACTCGAAATTCAGTCGCTGGCATCGGCCTACTAAATGTGGCTCAATCTGAACTAGATAGATTGAGAGGCCATGAGTGGTCGTCTATAACTGGGATCAACTCAAGGATTTGATCATTTATCTAGTCATTTGTAATAAAGATTAGGCGGTTTGTAAAGGAAATGACTCATCCTTTTAATGAGTTTTTTTTCCCCTCTTAAATGACTTTTTCTTCAATGGGATAGCAAAGATTGAAAAAATAAAACAACATGGGAAAAGAAGGGGAAAAAAAACATTAATAAAGATAAATACTTAGAAAACAGAAATAATCCTCGGCAATTCAACAACTGTGGCATAAATAGTGAAGTCTTAGAGCTAAGATCTTCCCTGTCCAGTGACTTGGGCACAATAGACAAAAGGGAATTACACTAAAAAGACAAAAAAGAAAAAGTCTTCCATAGTCCCGCGATATGGGCATAAATGAAGGGAATTATACTACTTTTAAGCTAATTTGGTCTAGCATAGAAGTGTAGACAAACATGATTACATTGCTCTTAAATTGAAGCTCATTTAATATAGTAGCGTAGATGGACTGGATTACACTAAGAGCTAGGCTAAGTTAAGATAAAAGCCAAACTAGGATAAAGAAACGTTAACGTTGTACTATAAAGCTGAGTTGGGTTGGGTTGGGTTGGGTTGGCAAGGGCATGGAGCTCTTTGATCTTCCTCTTATTTATAGAAATTTTCGGCGGTAGCTAGAGAGATCTTTGTAGTCACTCCTCACATTTATTGATACGAAATTAACCCTATGAGCTCATAGACAGTAGTGGCTTATTACATAACACTGCGTGTGTTAGTTATTTGTTGTGGGCTGGTCATTGGTTGTGCACTTGCATGTCCTACACTCACTATACAGATGAGAGTTTTTCTTGTGGTGCTATATAGCTAATTGTTATCCCTTTCTCCACTCGAATGTGTGTTATGCACCATGAAAATTGGTCAACTTGGCATCGTTGTTACATCACTTCATAGCTAGGCATTTCTACAGTTGGTCTCAAGTTCAAGTGCTAAGAAGATACACTAACCCCACCGATGGGTGAGTGCATTATGTGACTAACTGTGTGGGTGTTGCGCAATTAGCCGGGTCGATGCGTTGCATGACTCACAAAAAAAGGTGGTTTTAGCCGTAAGGGTTTTATTCTGTGCAATTGTATAGTGCATTGGATGGATTTGTCACTAACCATGGAGTATTTTGGTCGATACCCATTGTCAGTTATAAGATTACTACGATAAATACTTAATTCTACTATATGCATGAGGTATTGACACCCGTCTAATGACAATAAATGACTAAACTTATCCCTTTTAGGCACTACTCATGATTTTTTTATATAATTCTAATTAAATTCAGTCATCAAAGCAGCAAAAAAGATCTTCTGTCTTTTATCAAAATCTCTCTAGCATGTGGCATCATCTGAGTCATTAGATCTAGCACGGTCATATCAGGTGTAAACAATGCTCCCGATGTCTCTTGGCATTCAACCAGAATGTGAAAAAATGTAGATGCATTCTATGAATAGTCATATTAATGCCTCCCACGTGGCAGCACTTGGTTAATTCTCAGTCTATAAGATTAAAAATGGCAGATCCCTAGCACAAGAAGCCAAATTAGTGGTTCTACATGGCGTAACCCCATTGGTGCATTGACCACCCAGGTAGTCTTTACTTCGAGGCTTGCTTATTACCATAATGTTACATTGAATACATGCATAATTTCACAAAATCTTTCTCTATTTACAATCTTCTTCCTCGTTCCTTCATCCTCCTTGTTTGCTCATTTAGAGACCAGTCTGGTGCAATTGTTCTTCGCTTTTATAATAGCGAGCAACACTACTTCATCCAAACTCAGTACCTAAGCTCAAAGATTGCTATTGGATCGATTCATGATGGATCTACCAGACCTTGCCTCATCGGATCATTTTAAAGAAGTTTGGCCATTGATGGACTGTCTTCAAAATTCTTCAACTGTAGATGCTAGTCTACAAGCTACGTTGCAAAATCGGCATGAGATTGTAGCGATTACTTAGCAATCGCTAGGATGTACATGCTTGCTTGGTAGAGCTGTACACAAGTCAAGCTAGCTCAGTTGGCTCGTTCGACTCTGTTCGAACTAGCTCGGTTCGGACGCTGGGTTTAAATCGAGTCAAGCCACTTTTTTTTTTTCAACTCGAAGATTTTCGAGCCAAGCTCGAGCTGACACTGGCTCGATTTGAAGCTTGACTCATGTTGACTCAATTCGAGTTTGAATTGACTCAGCTAGTTGGAATGGAGGTTTGTTTAGTCCTACATCGGAAGAGAAAAGAAATAAGAGGGAAATTGTCTATAAAAGCAAGTGAGACAGTCAAGGGTGTCAATAGGCCTGGGGTTACCTTTGGGACCGAATTTTGAACTGTTGTAGGCCAGGATTTTGGGTTGGGCTATTCAAATTTTAATTTTTCCAGGCTTAAACTTGGATCGAACCAGCTCAAACTCAGTTCGAAAGCTCAACCAAACTAAGCTGAGCATGCCATTCCAACTTGAAGGTCGAACTGAGCCGAGCTCGAGCCAAGGTTGACTGTTGGTCGAGTCGAGCTAAGGTAGGCCCAGCTTAGTGTACAACTCTATTGCTTGAGAGACCTGTTATCTGAGTATGGGACTCGTAGATTGGGAGGGGTAGGAAGTTACAACTAGGAAGTGATGAATGTAGAGATAAGATAGACAATTTCTATAGCGTGCTTGAATGATCAAGAATAAACTGCATGAGCTTCGCCAACGTCGGGAGGCGGCAAAAGAGGAGCTATGCCTTCAAGAGAATAATCTCATCGAATTGGAAAACCAATCTAACAAAGCTTATAACTTCATTCAACAGGCTATTTGTGAAGGCCAATCTTGAGAGAATGCATAAGAAGCCTTCCAAGACATGACGTGGGCTTTGACTCGATACCATTTCTTCTGTTCTAAGATCCTTGATGAATGAGCCTAGACCCAATGAGAGGGTTCTTTTTTCTTTTCTTTTTCTTTTTTGTTTTTAATTGGCCCTTAAGGTCATTGGCGTTTTGTCTTTTTTTTTTTTTTTTTCCTTTTATATTCATATAAATATTTCTTCGACTACTGAAATATAGAGCCGAAGAGGTCGATATCTTCGTGGTGGAATCAATACTGGTGGCTTTGTTAAGTAATCCTTGATATTCCTAAAAGTCATTTGGTGTCCACTCTCCCACCTGAATTCTTTACTTGCTTTCAATTTCACCAAAGGCAAGAAAGCATGAATTAGAAATAAATCGATGTAGAAAGTTGATTTGATTGATGAACCTTTGTAACTCTTTCTTATTTTTTAGTAGTTAGACCCTATGGATTGCTCGAATCATATTTCGTTGAACCTAATTCCTCTCTAATGTATCAAGAATCTGACGAAAGTTCTGGCAGATACGTCGAAAGTACACTTGTGCGGGTTCATTCTTAATTTATGTAATCTCATCCGCTCAAATGATTTCTTCAGTTGTGTGAGGTGATCACCCATGTCGACCACATCATTAATATAGACATCCATAAAATGGGCAATCATGTCATGAAATACCAAATTTATAGCCTTTTGGTAAGTTACACCAACATTCTTCAAATCGAAAGGCATGGCAACCCAACAATATGTTCCTATTTCCCTAGGACATTTAAAGGCCATCTTTGAGATGTTTTCATCCATGATATAAATTTAGTTGTAACTTAAGTGGTCATTCATGAAATATATCATCTTATATCCATCCATTCTATCTACCAACCGTTATGCAACTACCATTGAATGTTCTTTGGAGTAGCCTGATTCAGGTTTTTGAAATCAATGCATATCAATAACTTACCATTTTTCTTGATGATGGTTATGTTTGATATCCATTCTCAATATTTGATTAGTCGAATGAAGCTGACTTTTAAAATCCATTTGACCTCTTCTTTAATCATTAAGGTTATTTCGGTCGTTGTTGTGTTAGTTGCTGAGTGATTAATAACCTTCTTTAATTGGGAGATGATGCTTGATTAATTTTTAGTTCAGTTGTGACATCCCATAGCAGTCCCAAGCGAAAAAATTAAAATATTCTCTCAATAGAGCAGTGATCTCCTCTTAGACTTGCAACTCCAATAATCCACTAACGTACATCAACAGAGTGGCATGTCTAATTCCTAGGCTAATTTCCACTAAAGGGTCCTGAACATTAGCATGAGAATCATCTAATTTTGTGGGGGCTACCTCAAGGTCTTGAAAGTTTATTTCATCATCATCGATTTCATCTTTTTCTAAGATACAATCAGTTATGTTGACAAAATAGCCGTTCTACAATTCCTCATGTTGAAGATGCTTTTTTATTTTTTCTAGAATGGTTGTGATTGTGGTTGATGCTTCGACTAATGACACTTAACTTTTCATGTAATCTCCTCGATGATGAATCCGTTCAACATAAGCCAGTAAGGATTGATTGCATTTAGTTGATTTATTATAAGCACTTTCGTGTTATTCGTTATGAGCATTAAATGGTTAATTGAGGCAATAATGTCTATGGGTCGGTTGATTTTATCTCGACTTATGAAATACAATGATCTTATCTCATCACCATATAGATAAGCCTGGGTTGAATTTGAATTGGCCATAAATGGATAACTATCTGCCTACAACACTTTGATCACCTTGTCTTTATTACAGAAAATAAGAATTGATGCAAGGAGGAAGGGATGCAGCAACTAAATTAAGTGTATAAAATTTCTCTCAAGCAAAGCATTAACTTTAAGAGGATTCAATCACAAAAAAGGTCGATAAACCTTTAATACTGTTGACTAATAGTTTAATGGGTAAAAGCCCTTAAGTATCATGTTGATGGTGCATGACCTCTTGAATTAAGTTGATCAATTTTTTATGACTCATCTGAAGGATATGAGCAGGTTCTGATCGGATGGGTTAACTATCAAAGGTGCCAAGTTAACTATAAGAGGAATCAAAGGCATAAAAGGTTACCCCTTGGGTTGTTCTGTCCTTGCGACAAATTGCCCCCAAAGGACTCCATAATTTGGTGTCACTTGGTCATATTGGTTGTATGGTCAATCATTTTGGTTGTATGGTCAATCATTATGACTCTTTCTCTTGATACCGACCGGAGGTGGCAAGTTTCAGCCAAATTAGTATTGATCCAATCAATTGATCCTCAACTATGGATATATCGGCTGATCCTATAGAGGATTTAGTTGAGGATAGGGATCCATGCCACTTGACTGACATTCATTAAACCTCTTAAATAAGAAGCATGTAAGTCCGTTAAGATTTTTAGCCTGTATCCTTGCTTACTTGAAGTCGTGCTTATTTAATTTGGATCCTTCATTGTTCAAAAAGTTTTTGTAGGCTAGCTTGTACATCGTATAAAGTACTTATAATGATTTCAAAGGTATTGCTCAAGAAAGATGATCCTACTTCTAAGGGAGCAAGATCTGTAGGACTAGGGAGTTAAGGTTCAACATTCACAGCAATTTCTTCCTATAGATGAGGCATCTACTGGTCCCCTGGATGAACAAAATGTCTGGTAGACCTTTTACTCGATGTATTATAAAATTAAATTAAGCACCACACATGAGTCCTATTATGCGTGCTAAGGAAGGTGCTTGCTTGAAATTTGGTCGTTGGTATGTGTATGTGATGCAAGGCATGCTAGAGCCTAATGTAGTTCAATTTGAACGGAATGACTTTAACACAAAGGGCCAAGATATACAAAGAGACCATGGGCAGTTGTCGATGACCAAGAACTTAGTAGTTTGATTGTCTATTTAGCCACTTGTAGAAGAGACCAGATGATTTGTGAGTTCTTTTCTTCCTTTCATTTGAAATGATTTTTTTTCTCACCTTGATAGTAGAGATTGATCAGTTAAAACAGCATGGGAGTATAAGTAAAGAAATTGCATTAATAAAGATAAACACTTTCAATAGAGATAATCCTTTGTGATTTAGCAACTGCTGCATATATGGTGATGTCCTAGAGCTAGGGTTTTTCTTGATCCAATGACTTGGGCATAGACAAAGTGAATTGCACTAGAAAAAAGGAAAAAAAAAGTCTTCCATAGTCTAGTGATATAGGTATAGACGAAAGGAATTACGCTACTCATAAGCTAAATCTACCCAATATAGTAGCGTAAACGGATTGGATTCCACTAGTTCTAAGTTAAAGTCGGTCCATCGTAGCAACCTAGGCGAACTGGATTACGGTAAGAACCAAGCTAAACTAAGATAGAAGCTAAAATAACATAAGTAACATTGCACTATAGAGTTGTGATGTGTTGGGTTGGCGAGGAACCTAAGCTCTTTGATCTTCTTCCTATTTAATTACAAAAATTATAGGTAGTAGATGGAGAGAGATTTTCGTAATCACTCTTCACGTTTCTTGATATGGAAATAATTGTCTGGGCTCATTGACAGTAGTAGCTTATTATGTAATGCTACGTTTGTTAGTTGTTTTTTGTGAGTTGGCAATTGGTTGCGCACATGTTGCACCATGATGTGGATGAGAGTTCTTCTCATGATGTCACATGTAGTTGATTATTATTCCTCTCTTTGCTCAAACATGTGTGTTATGTGCCATGAAAATTGGCCAACTTAGCGTTGCTATTACATAATGGGGATTTTTTATGTACAATATTATGGTGCATCGGCCGAATCATCACTAGCTATGACTATATTTCGATCAATTACTATTGTAGGCCATGAGACCACTACAATGAGTAGTCGACTCTTCCACATAAGCGAGACACATAAAACATGTCTCATAACAATAACCGACTGGACTTACTCTTTTGGGCTACTCATAACTTTTATAATTCTACTCAAATCTGGCCATTAGAGCAACTAATTAAAAAAATCTTATGTTTGTCTCTTACCGAGATCTGGCTTTCACATGGCATCATATGAGTCGTTAGATGTGACACAATTAAACTAGATGTAAATAGTAGATTTGTATAATTTTCACATGAGATTATCTTCACGGTAGGACCAACATCTTCAGCGGCTCATATGTCCTACAGCTGTAACAGGTTACTACTAAAAGAGGTGCACCAAGGTCAACTTATAACTAATACTGCTGGTGCTGCCTATTCTTCATTACAAATATGACATTCCCTGCATGTAGGGCTGGCATCGGGTGGGTCTAAGGTTGGTTTTGCCCGGATTTCGAGCTATCAAGGCCGGGCTTGATGGGTGGGCCTATTTAAAATTTTAATTTTGCTTGGCCTGAGCCCGGCTCATTGATAGCCTTATAATACGAAGGATGTATAACACTCCATAAAAAAGACCAGAAAACTTGCTTTAGAGTACGGGAATATATTGGGAATGATCAGCTACGTGACATACGTTTGAAGCATTGTGGGGCCCACCCAATTGATATGTATACGGAATATGATGCCTATTTGATGTCATTAATTAAGTAATGGACATCTCTCTCTCTCTCTCTCTCTATATATATATATATATATATATATATATGGGGTACGTGACAAAATGCACATTAGGTAGTGGAAATCTCACCTGTGAGCAAGGATATAGCCAAGCGCAGGCTCCATGGCACCTCTGGAGTTAACGATGGGCCGGCAATGAGAACAGGAGCAACGGTTATAAGGTCGAGGTTGTTTTCTTCAGCAAATTTCCATGCTGCCTTCTCTGATAGCGTTTTTGACACTTGGTATCCCTGCATTTTCAAAAAAAATAAAATAAAATAAAATAAAATAAAATAAAATAAAAAATAAATAATAATAATCATAATAATAATAATAATAATAATATGATTTATTTTGTAATTTTTTCAGTAAAATAAAACTACAGTTATCAAAAGACATGGAAGGTCTAATAAAAGATGAGAAGATCATAGGAACGTGGAAAAATAAAAAAATAAAAAAAAAATCAAGTCCTTTCACTAATGTAATTACTTTCTTGTTATTTAGATGGTGTTCTTGTTGTTTGGATTTTTAAGCGTAAAATATGAGGTAACTATTGTAAGAAAAGTATAAGAATACGAGATGATTATTGTAAAGAAAATATAAGATTTTTACTTTCCATCCTCAATTCCTTATTATCTGTGCCTTTGCAAATAACAATCGTACCAAGGCTCTCTCTCTCTCTCTCTCTCTCTCTCTTTCAACTTGGGTTCAGGTCAACTCAAATCATGCACCCTGTCATTTACACCATGACTCTCCGGATACCACCATGATTATCATACACCGACAGATCAAGTAAATCCAATCATCAGGTGGGCCTAATCATAGAAAATTACGTACTCCTACAAGTCTCCAATTCTACATGTGGCTCACCTAATAATTGGATTAGCATATTTTTGGGGAGTTTGATCATCATGGTGGGATGCACCGATGTAATATACAAACCACATCCAAATCATCCAATAGATGCACACCAACAATGTTATTAGACAAACAAAAATATGATGGATGCAATCGTAAGAGTTGTACTGAGTTATTAGACAAACAAAAATAATGCGCTGCCTAGCCCATTTACAACTCTGATTTGCACTGAATCAAACTGAGCCAAACCAACCCGAAATAGAAACCAGCTTACCCAAATCGGCAGCTTCTTAGAAGTCAAATATTCGACGTCGGTCCAGCTCTCCTCGTCAACGACATGGCCCGTCCCAGAGATCTGGTTCACCGACACAGCAGACCCGGATGATGTGCAGACCACACGCTTCATGGTCTTCGCTTTGACGCATGATTTCAGAACGTTCAAGGTCCCATTGATTGCTGGTTTGATCACATCATTCTACAAATTAAGCATAAACAATGAATAAATACAATGTGGAAGGAAATGGAACAGTACCATAATCACAAAAATTAGAGGTTTCATAATCCCACAGGTGCGTAAGGCAGCTTGTGTTGATGTGTTACACGAGTTGGAGATCTACACCATCTATCATGTGGTCGACACCCCCTTCTGAAAGTTATTCCGGTGTGTTGATTGGGTGGGCCAAGGTTTATGAAACAAATGGAGGAGAAAAAGTTCGGCAAAGTCTCTCTAACCTGTCCATTTGTTTCTAAAATTGTGTCCCAACTGATGAGTGAACCAGCCTATTTTTTGGGACAGGGCATCCATATGCTGGGCCGACATGTTGGACAGATTGCGTCCCACCCATCAAACATCTGATGGAACACCATGAACACATGAAGCATAGAAAATGTGTATTACAAATACAACTATAGATAACTCCCACACCTTTGGGATCGTGTTAGACTGAGTGAAGATAACCTCATTTCAACAGGTGGCTAACATTGAAGTCTGACTAACAGTGTGGGTGTGTATTAACAGTGGAATGTGTGTACTAACCGGAAAAAAGAAAAAAAGAAAAAAAAAAAAGACTATAGATCATCTTCTATAAGGGCAATTGGGAAAACTTTGTGTGCGCACTACGTGTTGGGATTATGTGGAGGTGTCCTGCGTGTGAGCCTAAGTTAAGGCATTTTGGTCTTTTGCTAGACCCCTTTGTTTAAGATAAAAGCAAAACAAAAGGGGATTTTTCTACTGCAACAATACACAACAGCTGATTTAGGGGTCCTTTTTTGAGTTTTTTTCTGGCAAAAAAGGGGTTTCTGCAGTAAGAAGAGCAAGGCTTCTCTACAAGGCCTTGGCACATGTTCCTTGTGAAGGTTATTGAAGGTTGTTGTGTGGTGTAATTGGAGATCTAAGAGAAGACGTTCTCTTAAAGATTATAATTCTATTTTGATTATAGTGAATTTGTTGTTGAACTAGGTTTCGTGATTTATTCCTTTCATTTTTTAGGGTTTTCCACGTTAAAAATCTTGGTGTCTCTTTTGCATGCATCCTACATGTTCAATGAAATACTTGCCTAGGCTGGAATTGATAATCTTTTATTAAATCTCCTATACTAGGTAATCTCACTAATTTTCATGGTTAGAGAATGAGTAGTTGTTTTCCCTACATTACGTGCATGGAGGATTAGTGCATCCATATCTCCCACTATCTAATAACTTGGTCATTACAGGAAAAAATGGCCAATAACGGCCCTCCAACGGTCTATTACAAGCCCAAAATATGTTTAAGTGAGTGAGTGAGTGAGTGAGAGAGAGAAAGAGAGAGAGAGAGAGAGAGAGAGAGATAGAGAGAGAGGCCACAACAAGAATGGTGGCCACCACCGTTGCTATTATGGAACACCTTACGTGCGTATGAGAAAGAAATGTACCTCTTTAGAATATACTATTTTACTTGCAATCATCATTCTAGTCAAATATGTCATTTATTCCTGTCATTTTCCCATGCCACGGTGAAAATACTCATCACTAAGGCTTCATCATTATCATCATCTAATCCTTATCTTAATTTATTGGGCCACTATATGAATCTTATTCTGCCATTCCACTCTATCAAAGATCAAATCTTCAATTGGACCATAGGCGCAATGTGATAGTCTATAATATAAATAGTGTGATGTGAACTCCCTCAAAACACGAGAGTACCAAAAAGGGTCGATCCTATTTTCTCCCACCACCCAGTCCAACCGTCCGTTGTATATTAAGTAAATAAATGAAAAGATTTCCAATTATGAGTCCGTACACTAAAAAAATTTGGTATAAATGATACAAATAAATTAGCAGATTTTAATTATATATATCAATACATTAAAAGTAGTGATTACTAATTAATGGAGAACCAGAAAGCTAAGGCCCACGAAACCACACCGGTGTACCTTCTGCTTTAGTGTTGGTAACTACCGTAGTAGTTTCGACGGAAGGAGGCAGTCTAGTCGGACTTTCAAATAATTTGATAGAGGGAATAGCCATGACAAGAAGGACAAGAAGGGTGATAAACATAAAGGGAAATCATCCAAACCTTCATCCGTCCGATGTTACGGTTGCGGTCAATGTGGCCATATTGCCCCGGACTGTCCGGAAACGCCTAAACCGAAAGGTAAAAGGCGATGGCTGCCACGTGGGATAATACGGAGGAGTCGGACTCCAAATCCGATGACTCTGCTAGTGATGGGAGCCAACATAATGATCTAGCTCTCTCGGCTTCCACCACTACGCCTCTTCCCGCTTATCTAAGAGGGGATCCCAACTGCTATCCCTTCTAGGAGTAGAAGGAGTTCCCAACCCCTCACCTCATGCTACATTTTATGAGGGTGTTGAGGAAATTAGTTACCCTTACGCTTATCAAACTAAACATAGTTAGTGAGGGTAGCTAGAAATGCTTATGTAGGTAAATCTGAGGATTTCAGCCTCATTTGTGTGTATGGGCAAATCAGAGGATTCAAGCCTCATTAGCCTAATTTTTGATAATTTAGCCTTGCTTTTAATTAATATATTTCTTGCTAGATTATCACCATGCTTAGATTAGCTAATCATCTTGAGTTTATGCTTCATTGTATGCTAATCTTTGCTTAGTATTGGTCTTATATACCAATAGGGGAGGTTGGTTGATTGGGCTATAAGCCCTTGAGCTTTAATGCTTAGTGTATATCATAGATGACCAATTATGCATGATTAACTATGCTTAGATAGATACATTTCTTGTTAATCATGTTCCTTAGCATGCTCCATGTATTTATGTATCATGCACCCTATACTCTCCTTGTTAGCATGTGTTTATAGTTATAATTGTGACATACTATCTTCTCTTACCTTGACCTTAATTGTTGCATCATTAAGGGGAGAGAATAGCTTGTCAATTGCTAACAAAAAGGGGGAGAAAGATCAAGTCCCACCAAAACTAGTTTGCTATGTTTTGTGATGCAGGGATTGACAGGTTATGGGGGAGCAAACTGAAGAGGAGCTGCTTAGATTAGGCATGTCAAGAGTCCTGTATTTCATTTTATATCAATGTAATCTCTGTACATGTATTTGTTTTGGTAGGTTAGGGTTTTGTAAGTAATTGACAAAGGGGGAGATTGTTAGTGCACTTTTCTATGGTGGTATACTAGTGCACCTTATTTGTCAATTACTTAGGTCAGTATCTAGTGTCGGTTGAGCTTAATGAAGACAAAGACCGAAGACTCAAGTGGCCCGGCTGCATCAAGAAAGAAGAAACAGGTAAATGTGATGCCTTGGTGTGCCTTGCCTTGACCAAAACCTAACCCATAACCTCTTAGATACTTGCACCACCTAGGTATACCTTTAGTCATCATCATTAGTCTTAGAACTCCATAAAAAATATGATAAATTAGACTAATTAAAGAAGTGGAAGCTGCTGCAATAAAAAGGCTCAAACAACACTTTCCGATAGGACTCCGATCAATCGGACAGGTGCTCCGATAGGACTCCGATCGATCGGACAGAAATTCCGATCAATCGGAAATTGTCCCAGAAAAAAATTGAAAACTCACTGGACATATTTCCAATCAATCGGACAGTCTTCCGATCCATCGGAAGGGACCGTCCGATCAATCGGACAGTGTTCCGATCAATCGGAATTTCTTCCAGAGACTTCTCTGGATAGATTTTCGATCAATCGGACTTGTCTCCGATCAATCGGACTGGGCTCCGATCAATCAGACACTTTTTTCGATCAATCGGAGATGCACGAATCTGCCCGTTTTTAACCGTTGGAAGAAAATCTATTTAAAAGGGGGATTCATTTTTTGAGCTAAGAGAGGGGGATTTTGAGGAGATAGAAGCCACCATTGCTAGAGATCATTAGAGGCTCTATCCCAAACCTAAAGCAAGTCATCCTCCTTGTGTTTTCATCACAAGCTTGGGCCATTCAATGGCATCTTGAGAATGGACTTGTTCCCTCTTGATTCCTAGGGTTTAGACACCTTGATGATAGTTAAATCCTTTGTCTAAACACTACCTAGGAGTCCATTTAGGTGCATTCCTCTAGGAAACCCATTTCCTACCATTTGTAGAGGTTTCACCATTCCCTAGCACCTTGGGCATCTCCAATGGAGCATCACATGCAAGGTAGCTGATCTTGGAGCTGAAGCCTTGGCAAAGCAACGGCGTCAACGATCGGGGGAGCACAAGGGGAGCTGATTCAAGCATGGGAGAGCGAGAAGAAACAACCCAAGACGGTGCAACAAGGGGCTCAATCCGACAAGTAAGGTTGTCTTGTTAAGAGTCCATCCACTCAATTCCCTGTGGGAGTTGAGTGTAGAGTTTGTTTGACAAACTCGCCCCGGGGTCGTTAGCCGATCCTTGGCCTATTAGTTGGGCCTAAAATCTAGGGACGTCAGCTGTTCCTTGGCACGTTAGTCGGGCCTAAAACAAAGTCTCCAAGGGGGAGCCACCAACACGGGTGCAAACGTGTAGGTTGGGAGGAACCTGTAAACTCCCCGGTTGGGTGGATCCGAGTTAAAACACCTTGGTTGGGAGGAACCAGATTTAAACTCCCCAGTGGATGCCGGTGTGCTCAAAGGGGTTGAGTACTTGAACCAGGAGTGGAGTAGACAAGTAGTCGAACCACTATACATCCTTGTGTTTGTGATTGTATTGGAGCACATTTCTCTTTAATGCATTGCATTTAATTGGTTAATTATGAATGCTTAGTTAGGAATGTATGCTAGGCACTTGATAGGCATCCACACTCACAAGATGTACTTTCACTACCTCATGTTGACTTGAGCATTTCTTGATCCATCCTCTATAGTCCACATGAGTCACTTAGACTAGGTTGCTTATTGCTCTTATCTCTTGCTAGTCTTTTAATTGGACCCACTTAGGCTTGGAAGTCGAAGTGTTAATTGCTTACGTATTTTAATTTGCTGATTTGTTAAAGTAGGCGAAAAGATTTTTTAAAAGGTCCTTATACTCCCCTCCTATAGGTTCAGCCATAATTCTAGTTGCTCCTCAAGTTTCCGCACGCGTATGCGTAGGGTGTCGTGTTAGACTACCCGACGCAATTTCACATATGGTGTGCAAGCTTAGGAAGAGCTTGTATGGGCTGAAGCAAGCTCCTAGCCAATGGTACAAGAAGTTCAACTCGTTCATGTTGAAGCATGGATATGACAGAACGGAGTCGGACCACTGTGTGTTTACATGCAAGTTCTCAGATGGTGATTTCTTAGTTCTGCTATTGTACATTGATGACATGCTCATTACAAGAAAATACATCAAGAAGATTGACAGGCTGAAACAGGAGTTGGGCAAGTCGTTTGCGATGAAAGACTTGGGCCCGGCCAAACAGATCCTACGAATGGAGATAACCCGTGACAGAAGCAGCAGGAAGCTTTGGTTGTCACAAGAGCGGTACATTGAGAAAGTCCTAGAGCAGTTCAACATGAATGCAGCGAAGCCGGTCAGTACTCCATTGGATGGTCACTTCAAATTGAGCAACAAACAGTGTCCCAAGACGAAGGCAGAAGTGGAAGAGATGCGGAAGATACCCTACACATCAGCGGTAGGAAGTTTGATGTATGCTATGGTGTGTACGCTCCTAGACATAGCATATGCGGTTGGAGTTGTTAGCCGGTTTCTTGCCAATCCTGGTAAGGAACATTGGGCAGCGGTGAAGTGGATATTGCGATATCTGAGAGGCTCATCCAGGTTGATCCTATGCTATGGTGATGGAAAACCTGTGTTAGAAGGCTACACAGATGCAGATATGGCATGTGACATAGACTCCAGGAAGTCTACATCGGGGTTCATGTTCACGTTTGCAGGGGGAGCGGTCTCTTGGTAGAGCAAGCTACAGAAGGTCGTAGCATTGTCAATGACAGAGGCTGAGTACATTGCCGTCACAGAAGCATGCAAAGAGATGCTTTGGATGAAGAGGTTCCTACAGGAACTCAGCCTGAAGTAGGAGGAGCACGTGGTCTATTGCGATAGCCAAAGTGCTATACACTTGAGCAAGAATCCAAGTCAGCATTCCAAGTCGAAGCACATAGAGATTAAGTATCACTAGATCAGGGATACTTCGGAATAGATGGTGTTACAGCTTGAGAAGGTCCATACGGACGATAACGGGTCAGACATGATGACTAAGGCTTTGCTCAAGGGTAAGTTTGAGGTTTGAAGAAACCTGACTGGCTTGAAGAAGGTGAATTTCTCCTGAGAAGGAAAGGGGGAGATTTGATGGGTTTTTCCTCCTTTGGATGGTTGGGCGCCCGGACCATTCTTGGTTGGGCGACCGAAATTGGTATAGGAGAAGGCCTTTATTGCTGGCCTGTTTTGACAACGGGCGGGCGCCTGGCGGTCTGGTGACCGGGCGCCCGGTGCCCTGGTCGGGCGCCCGAAATTCAGTTTTTCCTCATTGTTGCTCGCTGGACGATTTTTGATTTGGGCGAGCGCCCGGTCACTAGACCCGGCGCGGACTGCTTGTACGCAGTTTCCTATTTGGGCTCTAATTTCTTCGTTTTCTTACTTAAGGAGTTTCAAAACGGGATTAGGTCATCCCATTAGAGTGTTTGCACGTCCAAGGTGAGAGAGAGAGAAAAAGAGGAAGAGAGAAAGAGAAAAGAGAGAAAGAGGAAGCTTGTAGAAGGGAGGAGTTGCTTGAAGAGGAGTTCTTCTGCGCAACTATCATCTCAGCGCTTCTACGTCCTCGGGATCGGTGAGATCGCTCTACTTTTGCTATTCTCTTATTGTTTATCCACTCTTACGTGAGTGAGGAAGGTTTGATCCAAGCGGTGTGTGCTTGAGATCGGTTGTAACAGTTCTCTGAGATAGTGGATTGTTGATCTGGACTAGGTCCCATGGTTTTTACCTCTTTTGAGGGTTTTTCACGTAAAACCTCCTTATGTCGTGTGGTTGATGTTTATTCTTGATTATTGCATTATCATAGTCCATAATTCTAGTGCATTGGGGGGCGAGATCCGAAGGTTTGTGTGAAACGCACCCAAAAAGGATGACCATATGAGTTGGGCATGGTATATCTTAGGTAGGCCCTAGGTAAATGAGATAGGTCGAATTAACAGATGGAGAGGCCTAACAATCCAATCCAGACTAAATCATTAATTGGGGCCCTTTCATAATTTAAACGTACTCCATCATGATGAATACACCTCTAGCTAGCCAAAAAGGGCTTAAAAACACAAATTGGCTGGCCAGTGAGGATCCCTAGTAAGGCCCCAAGATGATCAACAGTTTGGGTTGGTAGGCCCGCAACCCGTTTAGATAGATTGCCGACTGATCATCCAATGTGTCCAAGAGTTATGGATTAATCGAGACGCATTTTCCAAACTCCAACAATATCAAAAAACCGTCAAAGTTGAGCCGTAATGGTCCTCAACACCTCTTAGAGGTGGCTATCGGATTCCTATCGGCTGACACCTGACCACGCAAACTGTGGAGGAAGGATGTACACCGTAGCCCCTGTAAGCCTCAGGACCCCTCCCACATCAATTGATGTGCATGAAAAAAGTGAACAGTACAACTAGCCTTGGAAGGGCCGGTTAAGAAAGACATCGAAAAGGCAGGAAATAATGGCTTGATGGTAAAAAGGAGCCCATCACATTAAAAAGCATACCTACCGGCCTACAACTGGTCCATCATAGCCCGGTTGAGGGGGGGGGGGGGGGGGGGGGGGGGGGGGGGGAAGACATCGAAAAGGCAGGAAATGATGGCTTGATGGTAAAAAGGAGCCCATCACATTAAAAAGCATACCTACTAGCCTACAACTGGTCCATCATAGGCCGGTTGGGGGGGGGGGGGGGGGGGGGGGGGGGGGGGGTTGATGGCCGGTTGGAGGTTTTTGGGGCGAGTGGAGATAGTTGAGCTGCCCAAGAGCACGCCAAGGTGAGCTAAAGCCGATGCCTTGTCACTAATTGATAGCTGTAGCTACCAGCCACCTCAATTTCATGTTCGCTTGGGACAAGCCTGATTACACCGTTATTTTGCCCAACTAAAAACAAAAAATAAAGCCAAAATAGAAGAAGCGACTAAAGTAAAAAAGTAGGGCTGAAATTGGAGACACTTGATAATTCCTTTCGTCCAAAAAGTATCTAATTTCCTCTTTTTCCTTTTCACATCTTAAAATACTCCATACTCAATTCCCCACATTCCTAGGACGTCCACAATATTTGCACACATGCACATTTTTTATTCTTCTGTAGCTACTTTTTCTCTTTTTTCTTTTAACTTTTTATTTTGCCTACGTACGTGGGGTCCTGATAGCCTACGAAGTATCTTGATAGCCTATGAAGTATGGACTAATGCACAAACGCTAAAACTTTGTTGAATTTTCAAAAAAATTATAAAATTTTGTAAAATAGGGACTGCACACATGTGGGTGGTAGAAAATGATGCCAACCCTTAGAAAATGATGCCTAACTCTTTCTTTTTTCATAACTGAGGCTCTTACTCAAAATCTATGATGCAAATCAACCACAGGAGTCATTGGGTAAGAAAATCTAGTGATATCGTTCAGTTCATGAATAATTTTACGATTTCTAGCTAACTGTAGATTCTGGAGTTTATTTAGCTAATACTCTAATATTATAATATCTGATTTCATATCATGATCTATTGCATAGCACAACCAAGTAAACAAAAGAGAATGCCATAGAAACCAGATATGTGCACGCTCTACCGCACAGCGGCATCCACATGTACACTTCCCAAAAATCTTCTATTCCATATGTGGCTTGCCTAATAGTTGGATTAACATATTTTTTGTGTGTTTGATCATCGTGATGGGATGCCCCTTTTAGACAGGCTGGATGTAATGCAAAAACCACGTCCACCCATCAATACTATGCTACTCCACTTTAAAATTAAAGTGATTTTCATTGCAAAATTCATAGTGCTTTTTAAGATGATTACTGTCCTCATTTGCTTTCTCTTGACAACAAAGTGGAAAATCAAAATTTGCGGAGCCTACATGGTATGTTTCTTACATCCAACCTGTCCAATAAATGCATGTTGACATTATTATTTGACAAACCTAAAAATATGAAGAATCCAATCATAAGGTGGGCCAATCCATGATGAACTCAAAAATATGAAGGATCCAATCATAAAGTGGGTCAATTCATTAAAAAATAATGTCCACCAAATAAAATATCCCAATCAAGTGTAGCCCATTTGATGATCTAATTGACCTGATGTTTTGTTTATGTTTATTGTCATAGTGTGTGGTCCATTAGTTTAATTGGTTAGATGTTATATTCACAAATCTTGAGTTCCACAGCCTTTTAAATTAAAAAAAAGTGAGGGCATTTTTGTAATTTCATTCCTGAAAAAGCACCTGTAGAAGAAAAAGTCTAGCCATTTTAGCCATTTTGCTATCTATCCAACAGTGAGAGGACCCATTTGAAAATGGGTCAGCCAGGGGGCCAGGGGCTGGCTTGATGTCCAATCCCTCCAATTTACTATTTGGGCCTAAAACTTGGGCTTGGGCCCCACCCATGGACCTCAATTATCAGACTAACACCTGGCCCAAAGTATGCGGGCCAGCTCCGTTTACAACCCTAATTTGCATTGAGTCAAACCGAGTCCAGCTGAGCTAACCTGAAACAGAAACCAGCTTACCCTCAAATATTCGACGTCGGTCCAGTTCTCGTCGTCAATGATACGGCCGTCACGGCGAGCTGTTTCAGCGACGCGTGTGTAAGGCAGCATGTGTTGATGTGTTACACAAGCTTGAGATCTACACCATGACTGACATCCCTTTCGAAAGTTAGGCCGGTATAGTGATTGAGTGGGCTAAGGTTCATGGGACAAATTATGAAAGATAAAAAAACTAGACCAAGTCTATATTTGCTGTCCATTTGTTTCTAAAATTGTGGCCCACGCGATGAGTGAATCAGCCTGATTTTTGGGACAGGGCATCCATAAGGTGGGCCTACATTTTGGGCAGATTGCGTCCCAGCCATTGAACATCTGATCAAAGCCCATGAATACATGATGTGTAGAAATTGTGGATTACAAATACGACCGTAGAACGCGTTTTATAAGGACCATTAGGAAATGCTTGTGTGGGCACTGTATACATGAAGGATTGGTGCAACCATATCTCCCACCATTGAATAATTCATCTATTACGAACCGCCCTGTAACGGTCCATTATGTAGCCCACAAGAGTTTAAATGGTCAATCAACACTGTTTCATTACAGTATAGTCCACCTGAGATTTGGATTTGCTTCATTTTTTGGGATCATGCAGTACTAAAATGATCTGTCAAAATGGATGGATAGCATAGATGTAAGGCACATACATCACGGTGGGCCTCACAAAGGGGGATCCACCCACCTTGGAACATGAGCCATTGATGATGGGGCCCACTAGATAGATGTCCCTGACCGAGACATCGCCCTTCTATGAGTGCCGGAGAGATGGCTCTGCCACATTCCGGTTCCCCAGGTTGGGAAATGGGATCATCCAGTGGGTCCCACCAGTGGACCCTGGTGCACATGTTAATATCAAAGAGCATCCTAACTTTGGACCAGAAAAGGCTAAGCAACCTGTCACCACACACCACTGTTTTGTTACAGAGGCTACACTTTTCTCTCATCGCAAGAGCATAGACCACAAAAGTCATTGTATGTATGTATCAAAATGAGGGGTGATAATATCATTCTCCCAACTTGAAATCCCACATGTTCCGCATGGGATCACCTTTTTGGGTTTGAAAATCAGAAAAATTCACGTTTTTTCAATTGAAAAATGAGTCGAGCCGATCATGATTTTTTGCCTTTCAGGAAGTGAAACTACAAGTTATCCCACTTGACAAATTCAGCCTCATGTCAATTTAACGATATCCAAACTTGACCTCAAGTTGCTGGAATCGGATTCATTAGTGACCCGTCATCCTGGAAAAAGCTCTGTAGGGCCCCACCATGATGTATGTTCTTATCCACACCGTCCATCCATTTTTTCACATCATGTTATATCAAGATCCAAAAAATGAGACAGATTCAAATCTTAGGTGGACCACACTATAGGAAACAGTGGTTATTGAATGTCGACAATTAAAAACTTCTTCGTAGCCACAATGATGTATATGTTTTATCCACGCTGTCCATCCATTTTGTTAGATCATTTTAGGGCATGATACAAAAAATGAGGCAGATCCAAATCTCAGGTGAACATTACATAAACCGTGGCTATTGAACGTCTACTATTAAAAACTTCCTAGAGCCACTGTAATGTTTATTTGCCATCCAATCTGTTGATTAGGTCACATAGACATGGAAGAAGGGAAAACATAAATATCAAGTTGATCCAAAACTCCTGTGTCCCTCGAGATGCTTTTAATAGTAGGCGTTCAATCATCACTGTTTCCTATCGTGTGGTCCACCTGAGATTCAGATATGCCTTTTTTTTAGCTCATGGTCTAAAATGATCATGGAAAAATGGATGAACGGTATAGATAAAACACATACATCATGGTGGGCCCAAAGAGCTTTCCCAGCACCGACCTGGTTCCACCCTTGATTTGTATGTGAAATTCGACTCCCATTTGATGGCACGTATGGACACATCTGGCACGTGATATAATGCACATTTGGTGTTCTCAATCGAACCGGCTCACAAGGATAGAGCCAAGTGGGCGCTCCATGGGGCCTCTGGAGTTAGAGATGGGCCAGCAATGAGAAGAGGAACAAGAGTGATGAGGTCTTGGTTGTTTTGATATATTTCATAATTTTCCTCGTCTGAAAAAGTCACGGGACGTCTAATAAAAGAGGAGAAGAGCATGTTTGGATTCATGAAAAATCATAGAAATTTTAAAAAGAGAATTTTCTTTCATTGATGTGACCTTTTGTTCTGTTTGGATGGCAGCTAAAAATGATAGATCCCAGCTAAACACTTAATTGTTACTTTCGTAATATGGACTTGAAGCATAAGATACGAAATGACTAATGGCATTAGAATATAAAGATTTTAACTTGCAATCTTAATAAGACTTTTAAAATGGAACCCACGTTTGCACTGTGCCTTAGTAAATAACCATTACAACTAGGATTCTTCTAATCTAAAGATACTAAGGGGTTGTTTGGCACCATGGATTTAGGGGAGATTTGAGGGGGTTTCAAATCCCTTTGTGTGTTTGGCACATAAAGTAATTGGGGGTTTCAAATCTTGGGAGTTTCAAATCCCTTCAATATGACAGTTTCAAATCCAAGGTGGAAGCTTGAATTACATCTAAAATCCTTCCAAGAGTCACATGTGTAACATGTGTGTTACTAGGCTATTAATCTACTGGGCAGATGGCCCACTGATGATATTCCAAAAAAAATCAGATTATCAACTGCATCACTAAAAATTACTTTAATAGAAAGATCCACCGTCCAAACATTGTCCATGTAAATCAACGGTTAAAAATCATTAGTTCGTCTTTCAGATGTGATCTTGTGCTTGTGGCCCATCTAAGACTCAGAATTTCATCATTTTCGGCCTAAGTATATATTTCAATAGGCATACTACAACCATGGTGCCAACCATTACATAAGTACACTAATTAGGAATATTAAAGTTGATTTAGTAATTAAATTTAATCCCTTGAAAATATCATACTTTTAGATTACAGGGGATTCCAAATCTAAGGTGCCAAACACAACCAGGGGGTTCCAAATCCATGCTCCAAACAGGCCCTAATGAGGCTGCACCTTAGGTTTCGGTTAACCTAAATCATACACCATGTCCCTTACACCTAGATTATGCAGACGTCACCATGATTATCAAATAATGAAAGATCAGATAAATCCAATTATCCGGTGGGCCAAATCATAGAAAATAACATACTGTAGATACCCCATGTTGGTATGTGTATATTGAAATTGCGGTTTTACCGCTTGTAGAGACACTTGGAGACATGTCTATGGACCTAGAGGGGGGGTGAATAGGACCTTTGAAATTCTTTTCGCCTACTTTCACAATGCAACAAAATAAGCTATGTAAGCAAGAACACCTCGGCTTCCAAGCCTAGGTGGGTCCAATTACAAGACTAGCAAAAGATATGCACTAAACAATTCTAGTCTAAGCATGCATAGGTAAGTAAATGATTGAACGAATTAAGCTTCTAACCTATGCATCTTGTGTAGACTTATGAGAGTGGATCAATGAGCTCAAGTCTACACAAGTAGTGAAGGTACATCTTGTGTGGGGATGTCTAAAAAGTGCCTAGCATACATTCCTATCAAACATGCATAATTAAGCAATTAAACTAACAATGTGAAGATATGAATGTGCTCAAGACCAATCACAAACACAAGGATGTATAGTGGTTCGACTACGTGTCTACTCCACTCCCGGTTTAAGTACTCAACCCCTTGGAGCACACCGGCATTCACTATCGGAGGTTTTAAATGAGGTTCACCTCTCAACCTTTACACGGAGGTTTTATCGGTTCACCTCTCAACCGTATCCGGAGTTTTAGACATAGGCTAACTCTCAACCTAATCGTACGTTTACTCCCGTGTCGGAGGCTCCCCCTTGGAGACTTAGTTTAGGCCCGGCTGACGGGCCAAGGAACGACTAACGTCCCTAGGTTGAGTTCGAAAAACAAACTCTAAAATGGACTCTCAAATAAGACAACCTACTTGTCGGATGAGCCCCTTGTTTAGCGCCGGATTGGGTTGCTTGATCTCCGCTCTCCCGTGCTTCAATCAGCTTCCCTTGCTCCCATGATCATGTTGCCTTTGCGTCGCCAATGCCTCAGCCACATTCGATCAAACACCTTGCATGCGATGCCTTGAAATGCCCAAGGTGCTAGGAGGATAGGTTTAAGAGCTCTACAACTTAGTGGGAATGGGTTGCCTAGAGTCTCTTACCTACAACGATCTCATCTTCGAGTTTAGGATAAGGATTTGCCAATCAAGAAGCTTCCTAACTCTAGAGATCAAGAGGGGATGAAGGTCATCTTCTTCATGAGCTTGGAATGCCCTAATCTTGTGTTAAAGCACAAAGAAGATGCCTTGCATAGGTCAATGAATGAGCCTCAAAAGATCTCTTTCAATGGTGGCTTTTCTTCCTCGAAAATCCCTCTCAATATGGCAAAAAACGGAGCCCCATATATATAGAAAAATGGCTCCAACGGTCATAAAACGGCTATGAGCCGACCTGTCCCGACCGGTCATGACCGGTCGGACCCCCCTGCTGAAGGGAGACATCAATGCACGGGCCGACCGGTCATGACCGATCGGACCCCCTTGCTGGACAAGCACATCAGTCCAGGCCGACCGGTCGTGACCGGTCGGACCCCCTTGCTGGACAGCTGAAGATCTAGAGGAAAACCAAACTGGCCGACCGGTCATGACCGGTCGGCCCATCTTGCTGAATCCAACCTGTTGATAAGGCCAACCTGTCATGACCGGTCGGCTGTCCATTTCAAACAGCAACAAGGCTGCTGGCCGACCGGTCTTGACCGGTCGGACCAGCCTGGTTCCCCTATGAAATTTCTGAATCTCCACTTTCTTCAGCTTGTGGATTTAGGCCAAGGTTAGGGTGATCAAATGGGACACCTAGGGCCTATCTATGATGCCTAAAAGATTCCTAATATGGTCAAGGACATCAAGGATACAAAGGGGATGGGTTTTGGTCAAGGTTAAGGCACCAAGGCATCACTTTTACCTGAAACTTCTTCCTTGATGCGGCCGATCCGTCTTGAGTCTTCGGTCTTCGTCTTCTTTGCGCTCAACCGATACTAGACTCACTGCCGTAAGTGATTGACAAACAAGGTGCACTAGTATGCCACGGAAAAGTGCACTAACAATCTCCCCCTTTGTCAATTACTTACAAAAACTTAACCTACCAAAACAAATTACATGATCAAGATATTACAATGATAATGAATTAAATACAGGACTCATGACATGACAAACTAAGCAGCTCCTCTTCAGTTTGCTCCCCCACAACCTGTCAATCCTTGCATCACAAAACATAGCAAACTAGTTTTGGTGGGAATTGATCTTTCTCCCCCTTTTTGTTAGCAATTGACAAACTATTCTCTCCCCCTTAATGGTGTATCAATAAGGCTAAGGAAAGAGAAGATAGTATGTCGCAGTTATAACTATAAGCACATGCTAGCAAGGAGAGTATAGGGTGCATGAATCATAAATACATGGAGCAAGCTAACAAACATGATTAACAGGAAGATATAGCTAACTAAGCAAGGTTAATCATGCAACATTGGTCAAGGATATACATTTGCAATGAAAGCACAAAGGGCTCACAGCCCAATCAACTAACCTCCCCTATTGGTATATCAAGACCAATATAAAGCAAAGATTAGCATATAATCAAGCATAAAACTCAAGATGATTAGCTAATCTAAGTAGGATGACAATCTAGCAAACAAATGTATTAATTAAAAGCAAGGCTAAATCATCAAAATCTGGGCGAATGAGGCTGGAATCCTCTGATTTGCCCATACACACAGAAATGAGGCTGAAATCCTCAGATTTTCCAATAAAAGTATAACTAGCTACCCTCACTAACCATGTTGAGATTAAAAAGCCAAACGGTAGCAAAATTTCACAACACCCTCATAGAATGTAGCATGAGGTGAGGGGTTGGGAACTCCTTCTCCTAGAAGGGATAGCGGTTGGGATCCCCTCTTAGATAATCTGGTAGAGGGGTCGTGATGGAGGCCGAGAGAGCAAGATCTTTATGTTGGCTCTCATCACCAGCGGAGTCACTAGATTCAGACTCCTCCGTATCATCCCAAGTGGCAGCCATTGCCTTTTTACCTTTCGGTTTAGGCCCTTCCGGACATTCCGGGGCAATATGGCCACGACGACCGCAACCGTAACAACGGACGGATGAGGATATGGATGATTTGCCTTTACGTTTATCACCCTTCTTGTCCTTCTTGTCTCGGCTATTCCCTCTATCAAATTTGAGAAATCTCTTGAATTTTTTGTTCAATTTCTCTTCCTCATCATCCTCATCATCGCTATCTTCCTCCGACTCACATTTGATTTTCTTGTGTTTGTGAGAGGACTTAAAAGCGATGTTTTTCTTTCTAGAGGGGGCTTTGAAGCCTAGCTCAAAGGTTTGTAGGGATTCTATGAGTTCTTCAACTTTCATTGTGTTTAGATCCCTACACTCTTCAATGGTGGTGACTTTAGAAGAGAACCGTTCCGGAAGAGATCTCAGTATTTTCCTACAAAGCCTATGTTCCGGAACCGGATCCCCTAAGCCCCACATATCATTTGTGATTTTGTTCAGTTTGGTATAAAATTCAGTAAACGTTTCATCCTCCTCCATAGTAATATTTTCAAATAGAGTGGAGAGGTGCTGGAGTTTAGAATTTTTAACAACATTTATACCTTCATGGGTAACTTCAAGAATATCCCATGCTTGTTTACTGGTAGTGCAGTTTTGAATCCGACCAAATTCTTCTCTAGATACTGAACAAAAAATGGCATTCAGGCCTTTGGCATTATTGATACGTTGAGCTTTTTCATGATCAGTCCACAATGCCTTGTCTTTTGGCCTGAGAACATCCGGCTCACCCTCCTTAGAAATAGTGACCATTGGGGGTTTATATCCAAAATCAACCATGTTCCTCACATCCGAATCAATGGATTCCAAGAAGATGCGCATTCGGGCTTTCCAGTATGGATAATTTGACCCATCAAAGAAAGGAGGCTTAGTGACGGATGAAGAGTCCTCTCTAGACATATTTTCAAGTTTCTCTTTAGGATCTACCTCTAGGCAATTAAGCCCTTAAAGAGGAACCCGCTCTGATACCAATTGAAATTGCGGTTTTACCGCTTGTAGAGACACTTGGAGATATGTCTATGGACCTAGAGGGGGGGGGGGGGGGGGGGGGGGGGGGGGGGGGGTGAATAGGACCTTTGAAATTCTTTTCGCCTACTTTCACAATGCAACAAAATAAGCTATGTAAGCAAGAACACCTCGGCTTCCAAGCCTAGGTGGGTCCAATCACAAGACTAGCAAAAGATATGCACTAAACAATCCTAATCTAAGCATGCATAGGTAAGTAAATGATTGAACGAATTAAGCTTCTAACCTATGCATCTTGTGTAGACTTATGAGAGTGGATCAATGAGCTCAAGTCTACACAAGTAGTGAAGGTACATCTTGTGTGGGGATGTCTAAAAAGTGCCTAGCATACATTCCTATCAAACATGCATAATTAAGCAATTAAACTAACAATGTGAAGATATGAATGTGCTCAAGAACAATCACAAACACAAGGATGTATAGTGGTTCGACTACGTGTCTACTCCACTCCTGGTTCAAGTACTCAACCCCTTGGAGCACACCGGCATTCACTATCGGAGGTTTTAAATGAGGTTCACCTCTCAACCTTTACACGGAGGTTTTATCGGTTCACCTCTCAACCGTATCCGGAGTTTTAGACATAGGCTAACTCTCAACCTAATCGCACGTTTACTCCCGTGTCGGAGGCTCCCCCTTGGAGACTTAGTTTAGGCCCGGCTGACGGGCCAAGGAACGACTAACGTCCCTAGGTTGAGTTCGAAAAACAAACTCTAAAATGAACTCTCAAATAAGACAACCTACTTGTCGGATGAGCCCCTTATTTAGCGTCGGATTGGGTTGCTTGATCTCCGCTCTCCCGTGCTTCAATCAGCTTCCCTTGCTTCCATGATCATGTTGCCTTTGCGTCGCCAATGCCTCAGCCACATTCGATCAAACACCTTGCATGCGATGCCTTGAAATGCCCAAGGTGCTAGGAGGATAGGTTTAAGAGCTCTACAACTTAGTGGGAATGGGTTGCCTAGAGTCTCTTATCTACAACGATCTCATCTTCGAGTTTAGGACAATGATTTGCCAATCAAGAAGCTTCCTAACTCTAGAGATCAAGAGGGGATGAAGGTCATCTTCTTCATGAGCTTGGAATGCTCTAATCTTGTGTTAAAGCACAAGGAAGATGCCTTGCATAGGTCAAGGAATGAGCCTCAAAAGATCTCCTTCAATGGTGGCTTTTCTTCCTCGAAAATTCCTCTCATTATGGCAAAAAACGGAGCCCCATATATATAGAAAAATTGCTCCAACGGTCATAAAACGGCTATGAGCCGACCTGTCCCGACCGGTCATGACTGGTCGGACCCCCCTGCTGAAGGGAGACATCAATGCACGGGCCGACCGGTCATGACCAGTCGGACTCCCTTGCTTGACAAGCACATTAGTCCAGGCCGACCGGTCGTGACCGGTCGGACCCCCTTGCTGGACAGCTGAAGATCTAGAGGAAAACCAAACTGGCCGACCGGTCATGACCGGTCGGCCCATCTTGCTGAATCCAACCTGTTGATAAGGCCGACCGGTCATGACCGATCGGCTGTCCATTTCAAACAGCAACAAGGCTGCTGGCCAACCGGTCTTAACCGGTCGGACCAGCCTGGTTCCCCTATGCAATTTCTGAATCTCCACTTTCTTCAGCTTGTGGATTTAGGCCAAGGTTAGGGTGATAAAATGGAACACCTAGGGCCTATCTATGATGCTTAAAAGATTCCTAATATGGTCAAGGACATCAAGGATACAAAGGGGATGGGTTTTGGTCAAGGTTGAGGCACCAAGGCATCACTTTTACCTGAAACTTCTTCCTTGATGCGGCCGATCCGTCTTAAGTCTTCGGTCTTCGTCTTCTTTGGGCTCAACCGACACTAGACTCACTGCCATAAGTGATTAACAAACAAGGTGCACTAGTATGCCACGGAAAAGTGCACTAACATATATTGTGTTGGGCGTGCTAGAGCCTATTACGGCTTGATTTAAACTGAACACCTATGACCCCAACTAGTAAGATAGATAGAGAGACCATGAGCAATTATCTATGACGAATTGAAGTGTAGTTCAGATGTCTTTGTTAGGAAAACCAACAACGGAAGCGAGTCAAATGAGCAAACCACCATGAAAATCACACAAGCAACAATCAAACACACACAAAAATGCAATCCGAATTTAACGTGGAAAAATCCCCTCACGGCTAAAAAATCACGGCACAAAGCAAACAATCCACTATGATATCAAAAGTTACAAGAGATAGAAGAAACAAAATTTGGATCTCAGCCCCACAAGAGAAATCCCAAGTTGCCCAAAGCTTATTCTCACATGAGACAGACAAGCATTGTCATTTTCCTCATCCCAGAGAACCCTAAGTTTTCCCCAAGCTTTTTCTCTTTCTCTAGAACTCTCTCAATACCCTCTAAAAAGCCTGGCCCCTTTGACAAAACTCTTAATCCCACATTACACTCCTTTTATAAGCATAAAATCGAAATTAGAAATCTATTGTGCAAAATCGGGCGAGAGACCAGCTCAAATAAGAAACAAGCTGACCACGCGAGCCCTTGTTATAGAAGATTTGATGTGTCCGATTCCAACAATCTCCACCACAATTCCAATCTTCATGCAACACCTTGCCACACACCATCTTCAATCTCTACTTCGTCATCATCATAGCTCCACCGCTTCTCATGCCTCATCGACTTCATCCTTGCACCTTCACGCACCTTTACTGCTCTTCTCATGTGGCCCTTGGGCACTTGCCACATACGAGCAACAGTGGATTCCGTTGTCGATCCCATAGCTCGACCATGAATAGTGCTCCCGATCAAACCTGGTCGCAGCTGATGGACCTAATTGAGATATTGGCGTATCGATCCACATTCTTCCACTTTACTTGTTTCATAGATGCCGATTGCTTTTGACATTTTTCTTTCACGGAATATTTCTTTGTATCGAATCCCATGCTTGAAGACACCATCGATACCTCATCTCAGATTTCGATCTACCTCCCAACGATTGCTCTGATACCACTTGTTGGGAAAACCGACAGCGGAAGCGAATCAAACGAGCAAACCACCATAACAATCACACAAGCAACAATCAAACACACATAAGGAGGCAATCCGAATTTAACGTGGAAAAATCCCCTTGTTGGGGTCCCAAAAGTGAGGATCCCCGAAACGATGATTCCAAGTGCCCAAACCATCACTCGGTCAAATTTAGGGCCAGTGCATCGGAAATCACGGCACGAATCGCGACACACACACCAGACTTGACCAAAAGCAGGGAATTGGGCCAGTGGTGGACCCCACCGGTCATCATGATCAAAACTGTCAAAATTTGGGAGGATTACCTCAATTATGAAGAGATAGGAGTAGTGCATCGGCATTCATTGCGAGGCGGACCCCACAAATCCCTCAATTTGCAAAACCCAAGTTTGGGAGACACGAATACGTCCGGCGCATTCAGAAATGAATTCAGAAATGAATTTCAGGACGCACCGCCCTCGGCGCATCACAAAAGTCCTCCAGCGCGTCAAGAAATTCGGACGGATTGAATTTAAGGACGCACTGCTTCCAGCGCATCCATAAATTCACCCGGCGCATCACGTAATTCAATCATTTTGAATTTAAGGACGCACTGCTTCCAGTGCATCATAAATTCACCCGGCGCATCACGTAATTCAATCATTTTGAATTTAAGGACGCACTGCTTCCAGCGCATCCATAAATTCACCCGGCGCATCACGTAATTCAATCATTTTGAATTTAAGGACGCACTGCTGTTCGCTTCCCCAAGTGTAGGGTTGCGATGTAGTAATAAACTCGGTAAGACCGAGGTCGATTCACAGGGACTATGAAGGATCTCACAAATTCATCCACAAGTGCCTATTGAAGTCTACTAATCCGATTGATGTATAAAGTTGATATGAGAAACAAGAACTGAATTAAATCGAGAGTAATTAATTATAAGAGAGTACTAGGGTTTCAAGGATCCACTTGTAGCAATCCTTGATGTTCAATCCGCTGTGGTTTCTTATTCTCTCAACTAGAATCGACATTCCTGTCCGTCCAGTCGGATGATAGAACTGTTAAACCAACAGTCTGTAATATGTAAGTTCTATGCATAAGATTCACTCAGTCTAAGATGAGCTGAGCATGCTCAATTGCATAGGTCATTCCCCTTTCCTATAGTTCCAGTTCTCAATCATAACCATCCCCAAGTCCTCTCACAAGACAAGGTTAAATTAGGATTTGAACTAGATTCAAATCACTAGCACAGTCCTTACATATTCCAGAAAATCAACTAAAATAGAACTTTGGCCTGAAGTCCCTTTATGAAGAGCTTAGTACTAGAGCGCACTCCGATTCCTCGGATCATAGAGGTCTATACCGTTGCAAACAAATTAAGAAGTTAAGTAATTCATCCAAACATCCATGAGTCATCACAAGACTAAGAAAAATTACTTAAAAACTTGTATAAACTTCAAACCTTAGTTCATAATCATGAATTCCAAACTAAAACCACTTAACTACGAATTAAAACATCTTGGATTCACTACAAGCTTCACCTCTTAGCCCTAACTAAGAGGTTTAGCTGCTCATGATCCAAGGAAACATGAAACAACTACAAAAACATGAAAACAGCAAAGCAAACGAAAAGGAGTTGTGAAACTCCAATCTCCACTTCCACAGTCTCCAACCTCGCTTGAACCCTCCTCTGATGCCCTAGGAACAATCCCTAGGTGTCTATTTATAGTCTGGAGGCTCCACAACTTCGGAAGAATCGAGAAAGTGCGTAACACTTACGTAGCGCAGAGAAAATCGGGATGAATTTAGAAGTTTCTCTCTCCTTTCGCACAGTCGACCGGTCACGACCGGTCGGCTTCAAAATATAGTCATTCCAGCAAGCATGGCCGACCGGTCATGACCGGTCGGCCTCATTCGATCATCAGTCCAGCAAGCACCCCCGACCGGTCGGATGTTTTCGTCCATATTACAGCAGTAATGACCGACCGGTCATGACCGGTCGGTCGTTTTCATTGAGGTCCAGCAGCCTTGTCCGACCGGTCATGACCGGTCGGACGTGATCCTACACCTCTCCTAATGCATGGCTGACCGGTCGCTGACCGGTCAGGCTTCTCTTTCTTCATTCTTTCTTTCTTTCTTCTTTCTTTTCTCTTCTCTCCTTGCTTGACTTTCTTTGATCTTTCTTCATGCTTCATCCTATAGTCTTCAATACTTGTAAGGGGCCTCATTTAGCTTTCAAATGGTGGACTCTCCATCTTGTTCCTACAATCACACATCATATATTAAGTTGGTCCTTTAACATGTATATCATGCATAATGAATGATGAATTGGGGTTAGAATATGCACAATTATGAGCTCAACAACTGCTTCCAGCGCGCCCAAAAATTCACCCGGCGCATCCAAAAAATCAGCCAATTTCAAGACGTGCTGACAGCTGGCGCGTCCTGCAAACCAGCTTGTGGACTCCGACCATTTCGAGACGCGCCGAGCGCATTTATCGACGCGCCGACCTAATTTCTCTACGCGCTACACGTGTCGACCGCCTATTGGGCGACCTTACCTATAAATACCCCTTCCCACCGCCTCATTCGAACGATTCAGCGAGAGAGAGAGAGAACCTCATTGTCGGAATCCTTTTCCGATCACTGGATCCCCTCGCCGGAAATCGCACCCCGACCATAACAGGTCTGGAGATGAAATAACTTAAGTCACCCTTTTCGGACGCACTGGCCCCAGCGCATCGCAAAATAGGCCAGCGGATCAAATAAATCATAAACAGTTATTTTTCGGATGCACTGGCCCCAGCGCATCGCAAAATAGGCCAGCGGATCAGAAAAATACATTTTTGGATGCACTGGCCCCAGCGCGTCAGAAAAATCAGGCCAGCGGATCGCAAAAATCAGCACTTTGAGCGTTCATTCCAGCACCCTTAAATCCTCGTTCTATAACGTTTTCAATCCCCGTTTGAGCCTATTTTGGGTATTTCGAGCATTCCAGACGCAATGGAGTGGTCAAATGACCCACCTGGGCCACCCAATGAGCAGAACGCGAGCCTTCTGGATCCGACCCGATCCGACAAAACGAATGGAGTAATTCTCCCGAAGAGAAGCCACCAGTGCCTGGAGCCATACTGATGCATCATCATTACATGTACTACCATAATATACTCGGATTCAGGCCCGGATTAAGCAAAGGGGACTATGGTTAACACGATAAACTATACCAGGAGAGTTCTAAACTATCACACACAATTTGTTAAAGACTGATACTTCAAGAACAGTCGATGCCCTACCCATCCAAAACGGCATCCGCTGGTTGAGCTATTCAGGTACATACAACCGTGGAATGGACTTCCCGAGGTCACCTGTCCCCACATTGACAGGCGCGGGCCCAGAGTCGTCCTTCCCGGCCATAAACCCTGACAGTCTCAGCTCGGATCTCCGGTCAAAACATGGGACATAGACATCCGACTTGTACAAAGACGATTCAGTCTATAATAGAACACCACAAATACAGGTCCCGCGACCATACAAATACAGGTCTCCGTGACCATACAAACAGAGGTCCCCATGACCATACAAATATAGGTCTCCGTGACCATACAAACACAGGTCCCCGTGACCATACAAATACAGGTCTCCGTGACCATACAAATACAGGTCTCTCCGACCACCAAAACACAGGTCTCCGCGACCATGAACTCTGAAACCATGGTCCTCGCTGACTAGTCTTCCACCTTTTAATCAAGGGTCATCGATCATTCGATGTAATTAAGGGCTCGTGCCAGATCACGGCCTGGAATGTACAAGATCTCAGAATCTCTGGAATAAAATTCGCCTTGCGATATCTCTTCTCTTGTGTACTTTTGTGAATGCTTGTGATTGTCTACGAATGTTTTTATATTCAGAACCCCAGAGCAACAAAACACCACATTCCAGAGAATGTTCATTCTCTAGTTCTAACAAACTGGCGACTCTGCTGGGGATCGAACTATACCAGGATCTCTGGTTATATCTGAATATAGGAATACTCTAAGATCAATTACTTACAAACACGAATCTACGCATAAGAAAGTTACCGTGAGGCGTAATGTTTCGGCGCCTCTCGGGCGTCAAACTGGCGACTCTCAACGGGAACGTTCTTCCCTTCATCTTTAAGGCAATAGACATTTAAAAGGTTTTCGAACCCACAATTTCCACAATTATACGTATTTTGTCTCCTTCTTGCTTATTTTGTCGGTTTATGCACTGCGATCAATGGGCTCATACTCCCGACCGCACTTGTGAACTGTTCTAACGGTTTTTATGACACAACAGAATTAGCAAGATATTAGGACAGACAGAAGAAATGGCATGCTCTATGACCAGTTCGTGCACCTTCCTTACCACTGGAGGCTTCAACTTCCCTCGCTTCATCCCAACCACGACGATTGCTTCTAGTTCAGGATGGCAGTTGGTCGAAACGCGCCGGCAGAAGAAAGAGCAGAAGAAAGCAGCCAGCTTAGCAGCATACAAGAAGGCGAATGTTGCAAGACCTCGCTCCGCAACCAAGAGACAATGGCAACTAAAACAAGGGCAGAAGATTTCCACCAACTGTCAGGCCGCATCAACCACATCCTCGGTGCCTGCAATGATGATGGAACAGTTTCCGCCATTGTCCAAGACCACCCGTGCCACATATAAATCCACCAAAACCGCGATTGCAAGGAGCTCCCAGCCCATGACAATTCCCAAGCTAGGACAGGGGAAGGTTCAGAAGGCCCGACCAGTGATGATCGCAATGGTTCAGGTAGCAGAGGCAGAGGAGGGATCATACGAAGCAGACAAACTGCCTACAGTCCAAGATCAGATCGACAGATTAGTTCAGGCTAATCGGGAAACGAATGAGCGAATGAGGGTGATTCAGGAAGCATTGACCACTTTAATAGCTCAGAATGCTACTCGAAGCCTTGCACCACCTACGCGTCCATTAGCCGAAGAATCTCAAGGGGCAGCAGAAGAGCCAGCTAGTGCCGAGCCACTTACCCAGGCCAAAAGAGTTCCAGCGGAACGAATAATAGTCCCGACTATGCAAATGACGAGAGAGGAACTGTTGCAAACAATTACAAGTCTCATGCGACAAGAGAAGGAGAAGGAAAGAGGAACTGGGTACAAATATCAGGTCCCATACCTGCTGGAGATAGAAGAAATACCATTTTCGGTCAACTTCAGATGTCCGGATTTCGAAAAATTTGACGGTAGGGGATCGCCAGAGGAACATATCACTCGCTTCCTCACAGCATTGGGGAATTGGTCTACCGTCCCACAGTACTGTATGCGGTTATTCGGGTCAATGCTGACAGGGAAGGCTTTTCAATGGTACATGTCGCTACCAGCAGGATCAGTGAAGTCATGGGAGCAGATGCGAGACAATTTTATCTCAAAATTCTTCTCTATAGAAAGGGAAACATCAGTAACAGATCTGGCCTTGATCAGACAAAGGCAGGGCGAACCCGTGGAGAGATTCATGGACCGATGGGGGACAATAGCTGCTCAATGTCAAGAGTTACCCAGCGAGAAAGAACAGATAAAGATGTGCATGCGAGCCCTGGACCCAATGATATCATACGGGTTGTCAGGGAATAGTTTTCACTCTTTCCGAGAATTGGCCACCAAAGCACACCTGGTAGAAGAAGCTGCAGCACGGGTGAACCTCAGCCCAGAAAGGCAGAAAAGAGAGGGAGTAAGGGTTGCAGAAACACACAATATAAACAAGGGCAAAGGTGCGATAGATCGGAAGCGGCCCGCCGTGTATCCCAAGACAGACACGAAAGTAACACCTACCCAAGACAGAGGCAAGAGGCCCTACGCTTCTCAAAGAATAACAATAGTCGAGAGAGAAAGAGCCAACGGCCCATACACCTTCGACATGGCCGACCTGATCCCCATCATGGAACAATTGGTGGAAGAAAAGGTAATCCGCTTGCCAGAACCGATTCGGCCCCATGAGGTTGGGAAGGTAGATGATCCCCGGTATTGCAAATACCATCGGTGTCTGAGCCACAAGACAGAAGACTGTTTTAGTCTAAAAGGAAGAATACAGGGGTTGATCAACCAAGGGGTGATCAGTATGAAGGCACCGGAAACGACAACGAAGGAAACAGCGGGGGTAGTTTCAGCCTTCCCCTCACACGAAAACACCCAATTGTACATTCCGTTCCCCGAACCTGAAGAACCCTGGACTTTGGTTAGCAGCCAGAAAAGGCTCGAGAACCGAAGAAGACTCCTCAACCGCAAGAAGGAAGGGACGAGAAAGAAGGGCAGCCAAGAGAAGAACCAACTTATAGAGACTCGGGTACATTGCGCAATGGTGTCGTTTATAGAACAACCATCAACAGAAGAGACATTGCAGGCAGATAAAGAAGAAGTCAATGCCGTTATCCTCCGATCCGGAAGGCAAATGCCGGAGCGCACTCGACCAGAACTAGTCGACCCGATGCAAGAAGACGGAAACCCGGATATATCCTCAACAAGGCCCCAGGGGCAGAAGTTGAAAGAGAAAGTTGTCGAGGCCACGTCCAGTCGGCCGGCGCCAAGGCAAGGGGCAGCACCAGTAGCATATGATGTCGTATCACACCTGTGAAGGGTCCCGGCTCACTTGAGCATATACGATGCCTTGTGCCTCTCAAAGGTATATAGAGAAATGTTGATCAACGCGCTGCTAGACAGTGAAGCCCGAGAAGTAATGATGACGGAAATCGAAGCAGAAATGAACGATCTGGATAAGTTTTGGGAAGGAAACGCACCAATCCAGCAAGCGATGCAGATAGATCACCCCTCTGTAATCACATTCTCCGAAGAAGACCGCACAATTGAAGCAACAGACCACAACTGTCTGTTGATGGTCACAGGAACGATTAGAGATACGGAAATTAAGCGATGCATGCTCGACGATGGGTCCGCAGTGAACATCATGTCGTTGAAGACACTACAGAGATTGGGTTATAGACCATCAGCCCTGCGACCCAGCACGATGGTCATTCAAGGGTTCAATCAAGACAGCCAATGCACTCTAGGGTCAATCACCGTAGTGCTAGAAATCGAAAAGCTAAAGACAAGAGTAACATGTCAAGTAATCGACGCAGTAACAACGTATAATCTTCTGCTAGGGAGGCCGTGGCTCCATCAGAATCGCGTCATTCCCTCAACTTATCATCAGTGCTTCAAATACAACAGAGAGGGAGTTCAGTACAGAGTGGCAGCAGACCCGAAATCGTATACAATCGCGGAATCATTCTTGGCTGATGCCAGATACTACGACCCGGTCGACGAAAGAGAGGTCACAAAGAAGCCCGACGTAACGCAGAAAGGGCAAGGGGCGAAACCGAAAGTCAACAAGTTCGAACAGAGAGGCAAACCTCAGTTCATTACTCAGAAAGAAGCTGCAGGTCAGCCGGCTGAAGAACCTCAAAGGTCCACCAAGAAGTTTTACATAGTCCCAAAGCACTTGCGACAGCCCGGGCAGTCCGTCCTCGAAATGATATCGAATCAGCACATGAGTGTGCTCAAATCTAGCTTCAATATGCCAGTGCCAAAAATAGGAAGGGTTAGACCTTTCACAAGAGCTCCTAGCCAGTTTGTGGTACCGCCGAATGCCGATACAAAGAAAGAAATCAAATTCTATTCAGTGTCAAGTGAATCCACACAGTCTAGAGACGAGGCTGAGAAATCACTCTGTTTACCTCAACCGATAGAAGAAGGAAGATACAGTGAAGCCAGCCGTAACATCATGAAGAATATGGGCTTCTATTACTTAGAATCAGCCTCGAATGGTAGAATGTTAGCACCGTTCGAAGAAAACACCAAAGTTCACCGAAGAAGAGAAGGGTTAGGGGCAAAGATGAAGATTAGGCATGTCAACATGGTGACAATCAATCCTACGGAAGAGGTACGGCCACAAGAGGTAGTCGACGTCATCCAACCCAGTGTCGCACCTGCACAGATAGAGGATGGGGGAAAGCCCACGATAGATGAGCTCGAAGAAATAAATTTGGGAACCCCAGAAGACCCCAGAAATACATACCTGAGTAAAAATGTCTCAGAAGAGGAGAAAGAGAAATACATTCAATTGTTGAAAGAGAACTGGGATGTGTTCGCTTGGACGTACTCAGAAATGCCAGGGCTCAGTCCAACAATCGCGATGCACAAGTTGGGCATCTTGAAAGGGAAGAAAGCGGTCAAACAGCCTCAACGACGATTCCACCCAGACATAGTGTCCAAAATCGAAGAAGAAGTCGAAAAGTTAATGCAAGCCGGGTTCATCCGAGAGGTCAAATACCCACAATGGATCTCAAACATTGTGCCGGTCAAGAAAAAGAGCTGTCAAATCTGGATTTACGTAGACTTCCGGAACCTCAATGAAGCATGCCCTAAGGATGATTTCCCACTGCCTATCCCAGAACTACTGATCGACAGCACGACAGGATACACGGTGATGTCCTTTATGGACGGTTACTCGGGGTATAATCAGATTCGTATGGCCCCAGAGGATGAGGAATCGACAGCATTTCGTACAACGCTGGGCATATACTGTTATCGCGTGATGCCATTTGGGTTGAAAAATGCAGGGGCAACGTATCAGCGTGCGATGCAAGTGATCTTCCAGGACATGTTGCATAAACATGTCGAATTCTATGTAGACGATCTGGTAGTGAGGTCGGCCGGGCATGAGCAACATAGAGAGCATCTAAGGCAAGTGTTCCAAAGACTGAGAAAGAAAAGCCTTCGCATGAATCCATTAAAGTGTGCATTCGGAGTTTCCTCTGGCAAGTTTTTAGGATTTGTTATTAGACACCGAGGCATAGAAATCGACCCTACGAAGATTAAGGCGATCAGGGAAATGCCACCCCCAAAGAACCTCAAAGAACTAAAAAGCTTCCAAGGCCGGGTCGCGTACCTAAGAAGGTTCATCTCGAACTTGTCCGGTCGTTGTCAACCATTTTCGCGCCTCAACAAGAAAGGAATACGGTTTGAGTGGGATGACGCTTGCCAAAAAGCGTTCGACTCTCTGAAGGACTTACTCGAAAAATCTCCAGTCCTTGCGGCACCGATCAAAGGGGAGCCACTAATCCTCTACATTGCCGTCGGTGAAAATTCACTTGGAGCCCTCTTAGCCCAGAAGAACGAAGAAGGGAAGGAAAGTGCACTCTATTACCTTAGCCGCACGTTGGTGGGAGCCGAGTTTAACTACTCAGCGATCGAGAAGATCTGTCTGGCACTGATCTTTGCTGTCAAAAAACTCAGACATTACTGTCTCTCTCATCAGATAACGTTGATATCCAAAGCAAACCCCCTTAAGTTTCTCATGAACAGACCCATGTTGTTTGGGCGGCTGGCCAAGGGGGCCCTACTCTTGTCAGAATTTGACTTGACATACATGCCGGCTCGGGCCGTCAAAGGGCAAGCTATCGCAGATTTCCTTGCCGCACATCCAGTACCAAGCGGTGAAGAAATAGAATATGACCTCCCAGACGATCAGGTTATGACGACTAATGAAGCACGCCATTGGGAGATGTATTTCGACGGTGCAGCCAGAGCGGTAGGGTCAGGGGCAGGAGTTATATTCATCAGTCTGCAAGGGGACCTGCTACCCTATTCATTCATGTTAGTCCCGGCATGCACCAACAACGAAGCAGAGTACCAGGCTCTTATTATTGGATTACAATTGGCCCTGGAAATGCAAATCAAGGAAATACGTATCTACGGTGACTCTAGGCTTGTCATCGGACAATTGAAGACAGAGTACGAAATCCGCAAACCCGAATTATCGCCCTATTGTCACCAGGCGCAGTCCATGTTCAATCAGTTTCGAAACAGCAGTATCTCACATATACCGAGGTAGGAGAATGTGCAAGCAGATGCACTCGCCAGTTTAGCCGCTGCTTTGGCTAACCCTGGAGGCAGCCCTCTTTAGGTAACGATTGAAGAAAGAAGAATCCTGCCGATGACCGCGTTGCGCAGTGGAGAGTTGAGTGCCAATCCCATTTGCTGCTTTGAGATCACAGAGGAAGATGATTGGAGAAAATCATTCACTGATTATCTGAAGTACGGATTTCTACCAGAGGATCCCAGAATGCGCATACAGATTAGAAGGCGTGCCAGTTCATTCGTGCTCCAGAATGACGTACTTTACAAGCGATCCTACGAGGGAGTACTGCTGCGATGCCTAAACCAAGATGAGGCACGTAACACCTTGAAAGAAGCTCACGAAGGAGAATGCGGTGCTCACCAGGGAGGGAAGAATTTACATCATCGCGTGCGACACATGGGTTACTACTGGCCTGCTATGGCAAAAGACGCGATGGAATATGTGAAGAAGTGTCACCAGTGTCAAGTTCATGCCGATATCATCCATTCACCACCGGAAGAGTTGCATCAGTCGGTAATGTCCTGGCCTTTTGCAGCCTGGGGCATGGACGTGATCGGGCCGATCAGTCCACCATCCTCCCAGGGGCATCAGTACATCCTCGCAGCAACCGACTATTTCTCTAAATGGGCCGAAGCAGTCGCCCTGAGAAATGTGAAAGCCAAGCATGTCGAAGGTTTCATCCGTCACACCATATTATACCGACATGGTATCCCCGAGAGAATCACCACGGACAACGGGACACCCTTCAAGAACGCTACTATTGATAAGCTGTGCGCAAAATTCAAGATCAAGCATTGCTACTCATCGCCCTATTATCCTCCTGCGAATGGACTGGCCGAAGCGTTCAACAAGACTATTGTGAAGATTCTAAAAAAGACAGTGGGAGAAAATACGAAGGAATAGGACAGACGGTTGCCTGAAGCACTGTGGGCTTATCGAACTACACACCGCACGGCCACCCGGGCTACGCCCTACTCACTGGTATACGGTACGGAAGCCGTGATCCCAATGGAGATACAAGTCGAGTCACTACGGGTCGCTCTCCGACACTCCCTGACAACCGAACATAATGCCAAGAGCCGGATGGTCGAACTCGATGATTTAGACGAAAAGAGGCTCGCTGCCCAACAAAGACTCGAAATATATCAGAAGCAGATTTCAGCCGCGTACGATAAGCGTGTCAGGGACAGATCATTCAAGAAAGGTGATCTTGTGCTAATGATGAAGCGCCCGGCACCGCTCCAAGGATCGAAAAGCAAATTCGACCCAAAATGGGATCCCGTCTGCATCATCGACGAAGTATATTCCAACGGAGCCTATCGGGTAATAGATTGCAAAGGGCAGGGCATCAGTTCGCTAGTGAATGGCCGATTCTTGAAAAGATATTACACCTGACATAAACTTATCATCGCAAGCTGTAAATACCCCAGTAGAGGGAATGTAATAGAATAGATGCCAAAAGAAAGGATGCCATGCAATGACTAAACTAAAATGCTAATCATCTGCTTTATGCTTACGCAGGTACTGAAAGGGTCACCAAGGCTCGAGACACGTCAAGCAGGACACCATGCCTTTTCGAGATTATTAAAATTAAGAAAAGCCCTAAGCCGAGGCCCGGCTACATCCTCGTGCACATGCATAGGTTTAAGTCCTAACAGGGGGACGTCCCTTTCCAAATAGCACAATCTATTTTGCATTCGAACTCAAGAGGAACGGCAAGCAGGCTAAAAAGCACAATATGAACTCAGCATCACAATAGTATACATAATGATACAACATTCGTTACAACGTGTTTTAAAACTACAAAAGAATCATTATTATTACAGCCTAACCATCTAAAGTTCTCAAACACTACTCCAATAGATTAACTGCAGACCCCGCAATTGCCTTCTGTCTTGCCTCAACCTCGGCCAAAACTTGGACAGGGTCAGGAGTATCTTGGAGAGACCGCTGCAGCTCCATAATTCGTGCCCTCACAGCGTTACACTCCGCCTTGCATTGGTCAATAGAAGACTGCAGGCTTGCTTTCTGACCACCGAGTTTCGAAAGTTTGAAATGGACGACAGAATGTTCAGCATGTAATCGGGCCATCTCATCCTCAATTTCTGCGAGACGCCTGGTGGCCTCTTGGTGCTCAGTATCTACAACCCGCCAATCCTTCTGTACTGTGGCCACATCCGCCTCGTGCAACTCTAGTTCCGGAAGAAGGGACCGCAATTGACCGCGTTTTTCTTCAACAGAGGGGTCAGTCTTAAGGTGCCTCGCATCGTTCACTTGAGCCACACCATCTTTGAATTGTGACACATGGCTGACTATCGAAGAAATGTCAACTCCAAGCCACGTAGCAGTGAGTTCCAACGCCTGCAGTGCCTCGTCCAAGATGGACCCTTCATCTCCTTTCCTAAGCGAATCGACGATGTCGGACAGTAAGCTCTTCAGAAGGTTCGCCTTGGTCCTTGATAAGCCTCGGAGAGATGAGAGGAATGCCTCGGGCAAGACTACAGGAACCAGGACGTTGGCAGGGGCAGTGGCTGGTAAAAGAAACGGTAAACATTAGCACACTAAAGAAAGAAGAGAAGCAAGCAAACGATAAAGTAGTATACCAGCAGGGGTTTCGTCATCTGGTGCATTAGTTGAGGCAACAGGAATTGACGAGCTAGGGGCACATCCAGCTGCGACCTCTGCTACTGGATCAGGCAATTCAGAGGAAAGAAGAACAACGACCTCAGGGGAAGGGATAGCTTGAACTGGTTCAGCGGTCAGGGGCACTTCGGCAATAGGCTCTGGTGCGCTAGCGGCATCTGGAAGCATGGTTCCTCGAGGTAGGAGTGATGCCTCTTCCGCAGTAGCAACAGATCTCGCCTCAGGAGTGGGGCTAGGATTCGCCGCAGCCTCGGTTGTATTGACAGGATCGGTAAGAGGGGGTCTTCAGCTAGCGGCTCACCATCGATGTCCATAGGGACGGGTTCTATGTCTACCTCAGGAACAGATCTCTCATACACTGGCTCGCTACCTTCACCTCCCTCCACAGGACGATCTTCGTTGAGGCCCGCCTGCGAGCTCATCTCCCCTTCCTCCCTTGGCCCGCTTGCATCATCGGTCGGGACGCTGCCGGCGGCATGGGGGAGTCGACTCCGTGCCTTCTCATCCCTGTAAAGCCTCAATAGGTCCTTTATTTTCTTGCCTCCGTCAGAAACAGAGACGCAATGAGCAGTCTTTATGCGAGGCCCAGAACGTTCAGGAGACGGTTCGAAGTCACTATCCCCGGGAACAGAACGTCTGGGCAGGCTCGTCCGACCTGCTGGGCTCTGGCCGCGACTTCCCTGACCACCGAACGGAGGAGTACCTGTGGTCGCAACATTATCTCCCTCGTCGCCACCCTCTTCACCCTCTCTGGTGACCTCCTCACCAATATCACCCCCCTCCATCATCGCCATCACCAGCGTCATCATTTTCGTCTCCTCCGCCGTCATCAGCAGCATCTTCCTCGTCACCATCCTCATCACCGGCGGCCTCGCTATCATCATCATCGCCAATATCATAACGCTCCCTCTGCCCCTCTGTCATGGGACCGACTAGTGGGGAATCCGGGTTCCCTTGTAGCGTGATCCTCTGGACATAAGCGACCCACCCTTCGAGCGTGTGCTCGGGTTTCTCATGATCTATTATAATGTTCAGGGAGGTCATGAACTTCTGCACGCCCGGAGTAGCTAGTTGGCGGAGCGGCTCTGCCACATAACCTAAGTCGTCGGTGGGAGTAGGATTGACAATCGGAGGGGAGACGAAGACAGGATCGGTTACGTGTCGGTTGTTGCGGATCAAGGAATATTGGTGAGCCCACCACCGCATCCATCCATATGTGGCGCCGGGGACATACTCTGTGCCGGGGACAATGAAAGAACAACCCGACCTGGTAAGCAGAAGCTGTCGCCATATCCACTTCCAATGGATCGGTCCTGTGCCGTATGCCCGCTGCTCTCTCGTCACTGGTTCGAGCGACTCCGGTACCCCTTGATCATAACCGAACTGCCTGGCAAATCGGTTCGGGTAGTATGGCTCTCTCCAAAACTCAGCGCCCTCTCTTAAAGGCAGCGAGCTCAGGCGAATGGACACCAAGAACGAGCGGTGATAAGAACTGAGGCTCTCGTCATCATCGAGCAGGTCTGGATCCTCGCTGTTGGTCCCCGAGAAGAGGAAGAAGTCGACGTCATCATTGCGAGCTATCTTCACCTCGATAGTCACCAGGTTTTCGCTTATCATCTTCCGTTTCTGAAAAGCGTGTAGCGGAACAGATCCCCTCTGGATGAAGTCCTTGAGCTCCATGCCATAGACCCATGGGAAATAAACCCCAAGCCATCCCGAGAAGAAATGCCACCCACAATAAGAAGAATTTAATCCAAAGGAAGCCGAACCCTTATTGTTAATGACGCCGCCAAAGGCCCGATATATGGAGCACAATACCACCGGGGCCAATGCGTAGCGATGGCCGTTAGCCAGACTCCCTGCAACAGCAAAGCAGGAGGCCCTCACACTATCCGCCTGCTTAGAGCTCGGGAGGGCCACACAGCAGAGCCAGTAGGCTAAAAACCCAGCGAGTTCGCAGGTGGGAGAGAGCTTGTTTGGCTGTGGGAACTTCTTTTTCATTTTGGCCTCCAGAATCAACTTGTCCTTGCGACCTTCATCGTACGGTCCGTAATTTAAGCTGAGACAGGAAGAAAACCATCAGTGGAAGAAAAGAATGAAATAGGACGCGAACAGTGCAAGACAAGAGAAGAAACTCACTTCAGACCGTGACTAAAGTAAACCAGCCAGTCCTCAAAGGGCACCTTATCCTTGGAACCCAAAAATTGCGGGAGCTCCGCGAATAGTTCGTAGCAGGCTTCTGAATAAAAGCCTTCATCAGCACCCTTCTTCTTCTTGGACAGCTCCTCATCACTAGGAGTCCATTCATCGTAGATTCTGCCACGGATAGGGAGACCTGCTATCCGATACAAATCCCAGAGGGAGATACTCATTTCTCCGCAAGGGAGATGGAAGGAGTTGGTGATGGAACTCCAATGGTTCAGGAACCCCTTATAGATGCAAGGTTCCCGATGGAAGTAACTCGACGTCGCTTGGATGGCCCGAAGGAGACCTACTTGCTTCAAGGTCTCTTCATGCTGAATGACTATCCGATTGGCCCAAGCTTCATAACCGGGATGAGGACTTAAATGTCCTCGGGTCCTAAAACCCCCGGTCGGCCAGATTTCTGCATCAGATAGAGGACGAAACCTTTGGCGCAGGGTCTCGTAGTAGTGTGTTGGAAATGGCAGATGAGGGTCGTGGTTTGGCTCCAAAAATATCATGTCCTTCTCCCCGAGGACAAACTGTAACGTGCCGTTCTTAGATATAGCTCAGTTAACGAACGTCTTCGGAATGGACGTCCAGGAGTCGACGTTGTAGAAAGAATTTGCGCGACTTATATCAGAGGGCTCAATGCTTGGCAGAGAACGATATCTCTGGAAGCTTTTAGGAAAGCGGATGAATTGCTTCGTGTAAGGGTTGCGAATCACGAGAGATGATACTGGCAGCTTCACAGAAGACCAGACAACCCTCATCCTATCGGACTTCGACCTAGTTTGGTTCTCTATATAGATCTGCTTGGCACTCTTCCCAGTCGTCTTTGGACGACCTTGCTTAGCAGACTGGGCGGGCACAATCGGGCTCGCTTCTCCCTCTTCAGACCCGACAGCCTCATCAGTCCGGAAACCTTGCAAGGGAGCGTACCATGCATCCCATTCCTCCTGGGTACCCTCATCAGGAGGGGGCGGTAAGGCCTTATCGCAGAGTATCTTCCGCTGGACATTCTTCGGAAGTGTCAGAATACGTTCGTAAAAGTTGAATGTCTCAGGCGGGAGAAACCATTGCGGATTCTCAGCTGACGGTCTGGAAGCCTGCTTGATGGCAGCACGTTTACGCTTGGATGAAATTTGAGACGGACCCGAAGGACCGGCTTGCGAAGGATTGCTGGCCATTATAATCTGCAATGGCATAGAAAGGGTTTAAGCACAGAGCAAATGAAAATATCCCCATAAAGACCAGTCAAACGTTCACAAAATCCAAAGACATATGAAGCAACAAGTAGACAAAGAACAGGCACTGATCCAGGCCACTACGCGACATCATCAACCAATGAAAAGAAATGAAACGACAACATCCGCAATAACATCATCGCAAACACACAAGCAAGGAAAGGCAGAAGTAAAGCAGAAAAAGTATAATTAGCATTCATTAAACCACGAGGGCTATGCCAAAGCCCAAATCGTTATATGTCAATTGTTTAAAAACAATAAAAATCGACAGTCAATATGAAATGACTCAAAATTGTGGGGGCCCTTCCCCGAAGATAGGAAATGAAGATTTCAGTCCTGCACCAGAGGAAGAACTCGAGCCCTCAGCTCATCGACCTTCTCTTGAATCTGGGCCTCCTTGAAGACCAAGTTCACCAGGATGGAGATGCATTGTTGCACAAGATCGAAGTTCAAGTGCTCAGCATTGGCGTAATTCCTTATCGCAGACAAGTCAATCGCCAGGTCGTCGTGCTCCCGGATAGCCGCTCTGATCATTCTCCAAATGCCGGCGCGACGATCCGGGTACTCGGCCTCCGCCAAGGGGATAAGCCAAGCCAGGAACCTCCTGCTCTCCCTCTTCTCATCCTTTAGGAAGCTGAGGCGCTTCGAGAGGGATAGGAAGGAAGTAGCCAGAGAAGGCTCCGCCGCTTCCAGAACCGCCAATTCCTCCAGGAGGGAAGAATCGCCGATGAAACCAGAGATAGCCTCCTTGCATTCGTCGGAGATAGAAGCCATCGCCGAGATATTCTGAAGAGCTCGGAGAATGGGGCGGGATTCAGCACCAAGATGAGTCAGGGCTTCGGCCACCTCATCGCATTGACCAGCAAGAGATGACCAAGCCTCGGGGTGGTCTAGATCGTTTAAGAGCCGCCCCATGCAGTCTCGGGCCGCGCGAAGGGAAGCACGGGTTATGGCCATTGTCTGCTAAAAAACAAGACGGATGAACCAAATGAAGCAGTTCGATAAGAAAAAGCGCGCGCAAAGACACTCGCGTAAAGTCAGAAAAGTCAAGAAAAGATATGCAAAGGTATGCTCGAAACATCATTTTAAATCACCACTAGAATTGCCCATTAAACTAAGGCAGCCAGGAAGTCTCCCAAGTGCGTGAGACCCTATGCCTCCCTAAGACAAGCGGCACGCATACGCGAATACGAAACAGAGGCATAGGGGTTCACACCCTTTGGAGACACGGCGGACCGCCGGTGCGGAATTCGCAGAAACCGCAGACTCCACTGAGGCCCACGGGCTAGGTGCGCGAGGTTTCACATACCCTGGTGATGCTCAAAGCAAATCTGGTTTAATAAAGAGGGTGCGTGAGACCCCACGTACCCGGAACAAGTCCCAAATATCGTGAGCAATGGTCAAATGAACCCGCAGATGACTGTGTTAAGCCACAATAAGCACACTTAAGTAGGACACTAGAACTGGACAACTTCTCAAACTCAGAAATCAGTGCTCGCCGGCTTTAATATGCTCAACAATCGGGTTGATTGACCAAGTCTAGAAATATGTACGGGAGCCGGTTTGCGTAACAATCCAATAAATTTCACTAAGTCCCAAAATCGCACGCGCAGAGCCCAGCGCGTCGCGAAAATCATGCAAATTCACAAGTCCAAAAAACATGATGCGCCGGGCCCAGCGCGTCCAGGAAATGGTAAATTCACTAAGTCATGAATTTTGACGAGCGCCACACCTTAGCGCGTCAATTAAATAAGCTTTCCCAGGCACACGGGTATGCGCTGGGGCTAGCGCATCGATTAATGAGATAGTGAAACCGCGCAGGGCTCAGCGCATCATAAATGGGTTTCCACAAGGCACGAGAGGACGCACTGACCCTAGCGCATCGATAAAATGCAAGATTTCAAGTTAAACCGACGTGCTGAGTCTAGCGCGACCACTTATTCTATGCGTTGTCCTATGGCGCGTTTAGAAAGTCGAAAATTCTCAAGTCCAAATTGATAGCCGCGCTATGCGTAGCGCGTCGAAAAAATGCCCAAGTTCGAATAACTCGACGTGCTACCTAATTTTTCGATGCGCTGGAGATACTAATTCGATGCGCTGGCGAAAAAATCGATGCACTGGCCGAGAGCTCTGGTCGTCGAAAATGAGTAGTGAAATGACGAAATGACCTGGATTTCCCTATTTATAGTGGGACCCGAAAAAATCCGATGTGTCGCAATGGATCGCCGCTCGTCCATCCCAACGCATTCGAGGGGCATCTGTTGGGGTCCCAAAAGTAAGGATCCCCAAAACGATGATTCCAAGTGCCCAAACCATCACTCGGTCAAATTTAGGGCCAGTGCATCGAAAATCGCGGCACGAATCGTGACACAAACACCAGACTTGACCAAAAGCAAGGAATTGGGCCAGTGGTGGACCCTACCGGTCATCATGATCAAAACTGTCAAAATTTGGGAGGATTACCTCAATTATGAAGAGATAGGAGCAGTGCATCGGCATTCATCGCGAGGCGGACCCCACAAATCCCCCAATTTGCAAAACCCAAGTTTGGGAGACACGAATACGTCCGGCGCATTCAGAAATGAATTTCAGGACGCACCGCCCTCGGCGCATCACAAAAGTCCTCCAGCACGTCAAGAAATTCGGACGGATTGAATTTAAGGACGCACTGCTTCTAGCGCATCCATAAATTCACCCAGCGCATCACGTAATTCAATCATTTTGAATTTAAGGACGCACTGCTTTCAGCGCATCCATAAATTCACCCGGCGCATCACGTAATTCAATCATTTTGAATTTTAGGACGCACTGCTTCCAGCGCATCCATAAATTCACCCAGCGCATCACGTAATTCAATCATTTTGAATTTAAGGACGCACTGCTTCCAGAGCGCCTAAAAATTCACCCGGCGCATCTAAAAAATCAGCCAATTTCAGGACGCGCTGACAGCTGGCGCGTCCTGCAAACCAGCTTGTGGACTCCGACCATTTCGAGACGCGCCGAGCGCATTTATCGACGCGCCGACCCAATTTCTCTATGCGCTACACGTGTCGACCGCCTATTGGGTGACCTTACCTATAAATACCCCTTCCCACCGCCTCATTCGAACGATTCAGCGAGAGAGAGAGAGAACCTCGTTGTCGGAATCCTTTTTCGATCACCGGATCCCCTCGCCGAAAATCGCACCTCCGACCATAACAGGTCTGGAGATGAAATAACTCAAGTCACCCTTTTCAGATGCACTGGCCCCAGCGCATCGCAAAATAGGCTAGCGGATCAAATAAATCATAAACAAAGTTATTTTTCGGACGCACTAGCCCCAGCGCATCGCAAAATAGCCAGCGGATCAGAAAAATACATTTTTGGACGCACTGGCCCCAGCGCGTCAGAAAAATCAGGCCAGCGGATCGCAAAAATCAGCACTTTGAGCGTTCATTCCAGCACCCTTAAATCCTCGTTCTATAACGTTTTCAATCCCCGTTTGAGCCTATTTTGGGTATTTCGATAATTTCGGATGCAATGGAGCGGTCAAATGACCCACTCGGGCCACCCAATGAGCAGAACGTGAGCCTTCTGGATCCGACCCGATCCGACAAAACGAATGGAGTAATCCTCCCGAAGAGAAGCCACCAGTGCCTGGAGCCATACTGATGCATCATCATTACATGTACTACCATAATATACTCGGATTCAGGCCCGGATTAAGCAAAGGGGACTATGGTTAACACGATAAACTATACCAGGAGAGTTCTAAACTATCACACACAATTTGTTAAAGACTGATACTTCAAGAACAGTCGATGCCCTACCCATCCAAAACGGCATCCGCTGGTTGAGCTATTCAGGTACATACAACCGTGGAATGGACTTCCCGAGGTCACCTGTCCCCACATTGACAGGTGCGGGCCCAGAGTCATCCTTCCCGGCCATAAACCCTGACAGTCTTAGCTCGGATCTCCGGTCAAAACATGGGACATAGACATCCGACTCGTACAAAGACGATTCAGTCTATAACAGAACACCACAAATATAGGTCCCCGCGACCATACAAATACAGGTCTCCGTGACCATACAAACACAAGTCCCCGTGACCATACAAATACAGGTCTCCGTGACCATACAAACAAAGGTCCCCGTGACCATACAAATACAGGTCTCCGTGACCATACAAATACAGGTCTCTCCGACCACCAAAACACAGGTCTCCGCGACCATGAACTCTGAAACCATGGTCCCCGCTGACTAGTCTTCCGCCTTTTAATCAAGGGTCATCGATCATTCGATGTAATTAAGGGCTCGTGCCAGATCACGGCCTGGAATGTACAAGATCTCAGAATCTTTGGAATAAAATTCGCCTTGCGATATCTCTTCTCTTGTGTACTTTTGTGAATGCTTGTGATTGTCTACGAATGTTTCTATATTCAGAACCCCAGAGCAACAAAACACCACATTCCAGAGAATGTTCATTCTCTAGTTCTAACACCCCTCATGGGTAAAAAACCACACCACAAAGCTAACAATCCACTACGATATCAAAAGTTACAAGAGATAGAAGAAACAAAACCCGAATCCTAGCCCCATAAGAGAAATCCCAAGCTACCCAAATCTTATTCTCAAATGAGACGGACAAGCACCGTCCTTTTCCTCATCCCAGAGAACTCCAAGCTTTCCCCAAGCTTTTTCTCTTGCTCTAGAACTCTCTCAATCCCTTCTAGGAAACCTGGCCCCTTTGACAAAACTCTTAATCCCACATTACACCCCTTTAATAGGCATAAAACCGAAATTGGAAACCTCTTGCGCAAAATCGCGCAAGAGACTAGCTTAAATAAACAGGCCGATTAGTCGTGGGCCCTTGTTACAGAAGATTTGAGGTGTCCGATTCCAACAGTTTATTCATTTACCTGTAAATGAAAATAGACGATTTGCAAAGAGAAGGGTTTGTCCTTCTAATGAGTTCTTTTTACCTTTCAGTTTAAAGGATATTTTCTCACTATAATAACAGAAATAATTCGATTTGTGCAAAGTCATAGTAGAAGGAACTCAATTGTATTAATGCAATAAAAAATAAATAAAATGTATAAAGATAATCCTCGATGATCTTAGAGCTAAGTCATCCTTGGTCCAACTATTTAGACGTAAACGAAGGGAATTACAATATTGAAAAGAAAAGAAAAAAATTATCTTTGCAATCCTTGCAATGCACCACTTAACATAGACGAATGAAATTATACTACTCTTATGTTAAAGCTGGTCTAGTATAGTAGTGTAGATGGGTTGGATTACACTACTCCTAAGCTACATAAGAAGATAAGATAAGCAGCATTACGCTATAAATTTGATTAGTGTTGTGTTGGCGAGTATTCTTCCTAGGCCACTTGTTGGTAATAGTTATCTTTTTCTTTGCACAAACGTATGTAGTTTGCAATGAAATTCGGCTTATTAGGCGTTGTTCTTACTTCAATCTTCAAGCAGTTTAGATCGTAAAGATTTATTTAGTATGATGCCATAGTGCTTTGGCCAAATCAGTCACTTGTCGTAATTATGTTTGAGTAGATGCTTATTTTTTGTCATGAAGCCACTATTATGAGTAGTTGACTCTATTAGTGCACTTTTCTGTGGCATACTAGTGTACATTATTTGTCAATTATTTAATTAGGTCAATGAGTCTAGCGGTTGAGCTTAATGAAGACGAAGATCGAAGACTCAAGGCGGACTTGCCATATTAAGGAAGAAGAAATAGGTAAAAGAGATGCCTTGGTGAAGCCTTAACCTTGAACCTAGCTAACAAAAATCCAAAACCTTTAGATGACCTTGACCCATTTAGGCATACTTATAGTCATCTTAGAATGACCTTAGGTTTCCCAAAAGAGCACCTAAACCTTGGCCAAAGAGGTTGCCTCTGTTGCTGCAAAATGCAATTCAAGACAGCATGCAGAGAAGGGCTGTCAACCGGTCTAGCTGGACCCTTCGCCGACTGGTCGTCAGACCATGAAATTGGGATAACAAGCATGGTGTGTTCCTAGATAGGTCTGACTATTCGACCGGTCCCGATAGGTCGTGACCGACCCCAGCAAGACAGTGTGCAAACTTTCTGTTTTGGCCATTGGCTGACCGGTCAGGGACCCTGTCCGACCAGTCATGACTGGTTGGCTACTAGCCGTTTTATGACTGTTTTTAAACCGTTGGGACTTTTTCTATAAAACGGATTGGGTCGATTTTTGAAGTAAGAAGAGGGATGTTGAGGAGATTGAAGCCACCATCATTGGAGACCATTAGATGCTCAAATCCTAACCCTAACCAGGCATCTTCCTTATGATTCAACACAAGAATGGAGCATTCCAAGTTCATGAAGAAGATGTTCTTGCTCCTCTCTTGATATCTAGAGTTTGGATTGAACTTGATAGTTATATATCTATCCAAAACTCTATGATGAGATCCTTGTAGGTGAGATACTCTAGGCAATCCATTTCCATTAATTGTAGAGATCTCAAACCTACCCTCCTATCACCTTGGGCATCTCAAAAACATCATATGTAAGGTGATTGATCAAGTGGAGTTAAGGTATTGACAACGCAGCGGTAACATGATCAGGGGAGCATTTGGGGAGCATTCAGGGAGCTGATTGAATCACAGGAGAGCGAAGTTGAAGTAACCCAAAGCAGCGCTAAACAAGGGGCTCATTCGATAAGTAAGGTTGTTATTTGTAGAGAGTACATCCACTCTTTTCCAGATGGGAGTTAAGTGTAGAGTTTGTTTGTCAAACTCGAATATATGGTTGTTCGTCGATCCTTGGCTTGTTACTTGAGCCTAAAAGTCTAGGGACGTTTGCCGTTCCTTGGCACGTTTGTCGAGCCTAAATTAATCTTCAAGGGGAACCACCAACATGGGTGCAAACATGTGAGGTTGAGAGTTAGCCTATTCCTAAACACCATTTGGGTTGAAAGTTAGCCCTTATCCAAAACTCCATTTAGGTTGAGAGGTGAACCGGTAAAACCTCCGTATAAAGGTTGAGAGGTGAACCTGATTTAAAACCTCCGTATAGTGAATGACAGTGTACTCAAAGGAGTTGAGTACGTGAACCGGGAGTGGAGTAGACCCAAATTCAAACAACTATATATCATTGTGTTTGTGATTGTATTTGAACACATTTATTATATTATGCATAAACGTGAGTTAGTGCACAATCATGTTTTATTTATGATTAATAAAACAATGAGAGATGCTTCCCGCTTTGGCCCGTATTTATAAAACAATAGTGCTCCAATTATAAAATGTGGGGAACGCGTGACTTGTTTGTTGTGAAAGAGTAACAAAAGGTTTGCAAAGGCCTCAAGCACACGTTCAGGATAGTTAATGTAAAGACCACCATAGGTACCATTGCAGCATATAGGCATGAGATCCAAGCCATCCATAACTTGGGTCTCACCCATGAATATTTCCTATTCTAGAAATCAGGTCGATTCTATTGTCAGGTGCTTCTCCATGTTAGAAATAGACGGATGGCTTAATGGCGCAAGCATAGGCGAAAGTGAGACCAATCTACTTCCATCTCACAAGATAAACACTCTGAATCCACAGAACAATCTGGGATCCTCACCCGGCACTTCGAATCCATGAAGAAAACAAAGTAAAGCTTTATTGAAGAATGATAATAATGAGATCAAGTTCCAAAACGAAGAAATAAACAAGTATTTATACCTACCAACATAAAAGAAGCCTTAAAACTAGATTAGAAAGAGTTTGCATAGAAAAAGGAAATGAAAGAAAGAAAAGTTCGGAGTTTTCAAGTAATAGAATCTGCGGGGGTCGGTCGACCGAAGATGATCGGGCGCTAGTTTGGGCGACTAACAAGGCGCCCGGCAATCGTGAAAAACGTCCATAGGGTCCTCTGGACAAAATTGGACCATTTCGGGCGCTCGATGTGAAACGGTCAGGTGCCCGACCTCCTTTGTTGGGCACTAGTTTTGGCGACCGAACAAGATGAAAAATGTCCAAAGAGTTTAACCTTGATTTTGGAGAGGGGGTCGGGCGACCGAAGACGGGTCGGGTGCCTGACCTGTGCGATGCTTCTTGGGGTCTTTCTTTTGGTCCATCCGGGTCATGTACTCCTCGGCTACCCTTCTACATCAGTCTTCCCTCCTTCGAAAGAACTCGTTCTCGAGTTCTTGTTCACCTCTAGCTCATGATATTTAAATAAGTCAGCTATGTTGAATGTCCATGATATCTCAAACTCATCCGGGAGATCAACTACATAGGCATTATTATTCAGCTTTCGTAGGATCGGGACCAGACCAATCTTCTTCAATTTGTTGTAGGTGCCAGTTGGGAAGCTCTCCTTGTGCAGATGCACCATTACTTGATCACTCACCTCGACACCTTGGCACGACGATGCATATCGGCTTCTTGCTTGTATTTCTCGTTTGACTCATTGAGCTTAGCCCAAAATTTTGTATGCAATGTAGTGATTTTGTTGGCCATATTTCCTACAACTATGCTCTTGCCAGGAATAGTGGGTAGTGGGATGAGGTCAAGCGTGTGGCGAGGTACCCGTCCATAGATGATCTGGAATGATGACTTCCTTGTGGAGTGGTTCACCAAGTTATTGAAAGCGAGCTCCACTTGTGATAAGGCCAAGTCCCATTGCTTTGGTTTAGTACTTCAGTCTGTCAGTCCGTTTGAGGATGATAAGCGCTGCTAAATTGAAGTTAAGTACGAAATCAACTCCAGAAAGTCTGCTAAAAGTGGCTCACGAACTTTGTATCACAGTCTGACGTAATGGTCTTGGGGAGTCCATGCAGCTTCACGATTTCTCTGAAAAAGAGATTGGCCATATTCGTCGCATCATAAGTCTTCTTGCACAGGACGAAGTGAGCTATCTTAGAAAACCTGTCTACAATCATGAACACGAAGTCCATGCTACGTTGTGTTTGTGGGAGACATAGGACGAAGTCCATCTATATGTTCTCCCAAAGACCTTCTGCATGGGCAATGGAGTGTAGAGTCCTGTGTTCTAGGAATTTCCCTTGGAGGTCTGACAAATATGGCATCGCTGCACAATCTTACCTACATTATGGCCTAGGTAAGGCCAGTAGTAACATTCCTCCACCAAAGCCTTTGTCTTATCATGACCCGAATGGCCTCCAAGGCCACCACCATGGAGTTCGAGTATAATTTTTTCATGTAAGGAGCACTGGGGGATACATAACCGATTCTCATAAAATAGGAATCCGTCTTGAATATGAACATTGCCTCGATGTCCCTCTGTACTTCGGATCCAATCTTCCTTAAAGTCCTCGTCTTCCACATAGAGCTCCTTGAGGTAGTCAAAATCGACAACCTCAACGCTTATGGTAACGAGAAGGGCGACTCGACGACTTAAAGCATCTGCAACATTGTTCTGCTGGCCCGACTTGTGCTTTAGTACAAATGTAAACTCCTGCAAAAATGAGACCCACCTGACATGCACACGATTAATGGTAGTTTGACTATTGATGAACTTCAAAGCTTGGTGGTCAGTGTATAAAACAAACTCCCTCTGTATAAGGTAGTGTCGCCAATGTCGGAAAGCTTGTACCACAGCGTACAACTCGATATCATATGTAGACCATTTCTTTCTTGCCTCAGTTAATTTCTCGCTGTAGAAGGGCACGGGCTTTCTCTCTTGTGACAACACAACACCAATACCCACATATGAGGGAGGTCAGGTGCTAGATCTGGCGACCGAACTGGGCGAAAAATGTCCAGAGAGTTTAGCCTGGATTTTGGAGACGGGGTCGGGAGCCCAACACGTGCGATGCTTCTTGGGGTCTTTCTTTTGGTTCATCTGGGTCATGTACACCTTGGCTGATCTACATCACTTAAAAAGCTTACCCAAAATTTCCTATGAGATCTTACATCGATGAGTCGGGACACCACGTGTTGGTATTAATAGTTCTCTTTTCTTTGCACGAACGTGCATAGTTTGCTATGAAATTTGGCTAATTAGGCTTTGTCGTCACTTCACACCTTAAGCTGTTTTGGTTGTAAAGACTTCTTTTTATTTTTTTTATTTTTTTATGATGCTACATTGCATTAGTTAAATCCATTCTTGTAGAGGGACCACCGTGTTTCACTTGATACTCATTTTTAGTCCTGAGACCCTATTATGAGTAGTTTTTATTTATTTTTGTTAGTCATGCAACGCACCCACACAGTTAGTCACACGATGCAACCACCCATTGGTGGGGTTAGCGTGTCCCTTTTAACCCTTGAACCTAAGACCTGCTGTTGCTAGCACGCGAGACCCACTATAATCTCTGTCATGTGAGTGAAATACTTGACGTTTCATGGTATTAGTTAGCTGAACTTATTAATTTTAAACTACTCATGACTCCTTAGATTATGTATTCATTTTAAACTACTCATGACTTCATAATATTCAGCTGTCAAGATACTGTTCAAAATATTTATCAGTTGTATGTATGTCTTTTGTTGAAAGTTTGCTAACACCCAGCATCATCTGAGTCACTAGATTAGGTAGCAGGATGGTGAGCTCGGCCCTTAGGAGACGGGATTTCTTCTAGGGTAGATGACTATGGGCAACATAGTCTTCCCTTATCGTCCCTCTATCTGATCAGTTCGGCGGCCCCTATTCTAGCTAGATTTTGTCTTCATAATTATGGTGCAGCTTTAATTTTAGAGGCTTTTGTATGGTGTTATGAAAGCTGAAGTTATTGTAGTTTAATTGGTTGGAAGCTTATGCTAGGTAGAGCCTTGTTTTCCTTTTGGTTGGGCTTACCTGAATGGTTATAACCTTTAAATGATAATAATAAAAAAAATGAGTCGCTAGATTTAGCAGTATCTAATTAAGATGGTCAGATTAGATGGAGCTCTAGTGCAAACGAGGGATACAAAAAAAACGTTTTAATCACTGTGATTGATAAAGAAATTAATGAGGATACGACAATGAGAGATGCTTCCCTTGTCTAATCCAATGATTATAAAATAATAATGCTACAATTGTAAAATTAAATGTCGGCGACACGTGATTCATTTGGTGTGAAAGAGTGACAGAAGGTATACTATCATACAAACCACCACATGTGCCATTGCAGCATAAAGGCATGAGATTTTCAAGCCGTCCATTACTTGGGTCCCACAATTTCTAGAAATCAGGCTGGCCCTTAGGTGCTTTTCCATGTTAGAAATAGACTGATTGCTTAAAAAAGCTAACCCAAATTTTCCATCTTGCATCTGATGGAGGGCTTGGTTCTTGTTCTTGTCGGCTAGCCTGGCACATGGGGTGATGTGTAGATGAGATGCTTTGTATATGCGTATGGACTTAAAAAGTTCCGAGTAGCAAAATAAACTTGTATTTTTTATTTATTTTTTTGTCTTGGGGTATACCAAACCGCACAATCCACGTGTCCTGAGTACGTTCACATTATGCAAAATAAACGTGAGGATAAATATACGCACCAACCACATTATGAATACTATATAAGCATGTTTTGGCTCTCTTCTTCTCTTAACAGTCTCCTCACGAATGGATTTTCTTATTCAATCTCCACCGTTCTCTTCCGTCATCGCCCCCAAGCCTCTCGGGATCCAACGGTTCCAAATCACATGGAGACCCAAATGGATCCCACTAGCACGTTCGAAAGTTAGATCGAAACCATGCATGTCACAAGAGATCATGCGCCGATCCGCGAATTATCACCCGACCATTTGGTGTCCCCAGCTAATCGAGTCGTTAACAAGCCCCTACACAGTAAGTTGGGTCAAGCCGGTGTGGTCACTAGGCCTGAACCAGGTCCTTACTAACATGGTGCACTTTTGTAGGACCGTCGCTTTGTGGTCCGCCTTGAAGAATTGAAGATAGAAGTGAAACGGTTGATCAAATCAACTGTAGAGCCATCTGATCGGCTAAAGCTCGTCGACTCAATCCAACGACTGGGAATTGGATACCACTTCGAGAAGGAGATCAAGGAAGGCTTAGATGATGTTTATGTGGCCCACTTTGATGATCTTTGCTCGGCTGCCCTACGATTTCGACTTCTACGACAGCATGCATATGAAGTCACCCCAGGTATATATAACCCGATCTCTCTCTCCCATGGTGGCACTAGTACCTGAAATTGGACTGTTCCTGGGAGATTGGTGTGAGTCGAAGTTAGATCTTTTTAATTTTATTAAACACACATACCCCACTACAGACACTCACACACACACAAACACACACACACACACACACACCCCCATGTCCACATCCACAGTATTGAAAAAGTCTGTTTACCACTGAACCATGGGGCTAGCCGGACCGATCTGTACTGTTCTCCTTCCTCTTTTCAGATCTGGACCTGATTGCAATCCGTCGCCTCCATCTACGATCACCATCACCACCATGTTGAACGGATACATGGTGCTAATCTTCCTTCAACAGTCGGTGATGGTGATACATCTAAACTGGCACTTAAAAAAGAGCATAGTTTTCTTTTTGTGATACATCTAAGCTGGTACTCATAATTTGGACAGTTAAATTTTAATTACTTAGCCACATATGCAATTTCTGAGTAATTTCTTAGTGCCTGTATATCATCCATCACATTGCACCAGAGTATCAAAGTTTTTCTTATGTAACTTTGATTTGTCTTTGTACAAAAAAAAAACAGACATTTTTTATGATTTTAAGGACAAGGAGGGGGAATTCAAAGCATGCATAAGGCAAGATGCAAAAGGGCTACTGAGTTTGTATGAAGCTTCATACCTTAGAGTGCATGGAGAAGGAGTGTTAGATGAAGCTGAGGAATTTAGCAAAAGGCATCTAAAGGGCTTGATGGGGAGTATGGACACTGATCTAAAGGTGAAAGTGCAACATGCACTTGAGATTCCCATGCATTGGAGGATGCCAAGGCTAGAAGCCAAACACTACATAGATGTGTATGAGAGAGAGAATGGGAAGAGTTTGGTTTTGCTTGAACTAGCCAAGTTGGATTTCAACCTTGTGCAATCCAAACACCAGCATGATCTCAAGGAGTTGTCAAGGTAAATCTCTCACTCCAAATCCCATCAGTGATTGGGACATGATCCAGTGATCCTAGTTGCATCCAGACATTTGGACGGTCAGATAGAGTCGTTTATGCTGGCTTTTTGTGCACCTGGTTACACCGGATCATTCCTAGCAGATGGCAAAAGGAAAAAAAATAAAAAAAAATAAAAAGAAAAGAAAAGGTTCAGTACATTGAGGAATATGATTTTTATGATTCATCAGGTGGTGGAGAGAGTTGGGTTTGGCAGAGAAGCTTCAGTTTTCAAGGGATAGATTGGTGGAGAATTACGTGTGGGCGATGGGGATTGCTTCAGAGGCCCAGTTTTCAAAGTGCAGGATAACGATCACCAAACTTGTTTCGATTTTAACGGTGATAGATGACATCTACGACGTGTATGGATCACTAGATGAACTTGAACTCTTTACAGAGGCAGTTGAGAGGTAAGGGTAGCATATATATATTTTTTTATTTTTTGGAATTTTATAAAATGGCAGTTGAGAGGTTAGACTATTATTATTATTATTATTATTAAATTTTTTTGGAAATTTTATAAAATAACAGTTGAGAGGTAAGGCTATAAATTTTTTTTTTTTTTTTTTTTTTTTTTTGAGAATTTTATAAAGTACCACGTCATTAACACGGTATTCACGTCTCAATGCCTTCTTCTAAAAAAAAGTTGCCAACAAGCTATCAAAGTAATTTTGATTAGAGACGCTTGGATTTCTTAAGGAAGCTGGGTTGGGCTTGTGGGCAAGCGATGGGTAGCTCACGTGGGACCCAACAGTGAAGTTTACTTGAAATCCACCTCAACTGCTGGATGTGTCATCTCATTTTAGTATTAGGACCGAAAAATTCATCCTCATCAATAGCTTAGGTAGACAATATCATTGGCCAAGCCATTTTCCTTACTTTTCACCTACCTAAACAATGGATGGGCTTAACTTTTGTGCCCTAGGCCTAAACTTTGGTGTGTTAACTATTGATTGGAGTGAATTTTATATATCTATCACGACGAGCCCTATAAAAGTTAAAGGTGGATGGAGCTCTCTAGCCCAATTATTTTCCTTGGTGCAGGTCAACTTATTTTTTTTTGGCCTTAAGTCTACCTTGAGAATACCGTTCTAGCTGCCGAAGTGGATTTCAGGTATACATTATGGTGGGCCCCTTAAAAAAAAAATCAATTGCAGCTCAATATCTTCTCACTTTCGAAACTTGGCTAATAGATCTAAAGAAAAAAAAAAAATCTTTATCATGCGCCTACCCTTGATCTTTTAAGGGCCCACCTTGATGTGTATATCCAATCCAACCATTAGACTTGTAATCCCATATTAGGCTAAGGGACCAAAAATTAGGCTTAATTAAGATTGATGTTGGCCGTACTAATGGAAATAGTTGGGAGAGAGACATCCACCTTTAATTTTTATATTTGGAGGTAAGACTATTATTATTAATTTTTTTTGGAAATTTTATAAAATGGCAGTTGAGAGGTAAGGCTATTAAAATTTTCTTTTCTTTTCTTTTGTTTTTTTTTTTTTTTTTTTTTGAGAATTTTATAAAATACCATCTCGTTAACACGACATTCACGTCTCAATGCTTCTTTTTTTTTTTTGAAGGTTTTCAACAAGCAACCAAACTAATTTTGATTGGACTGCCTTTGGATTTCTTAAGAAGTTGGGTTGGGCTTGTGAGCAAGCGGTGGATGGCTCAAGTGGGACCCAACCATAAACTACGTGAAATTCATGTCGACTGCTAGATGTGTCATCTCATTTTAGTCTTAGGGTGGAAAAATCATCCTCATCAATAGCTCAGGTGGACTAGATGATTGGCCAAACCGTTTTCTTTATTTTCCGCTTACCTAATTAATGGATGGGTCTAACTTTTGGGCCCTAGGCCTAAACTTTGGTGTGTCAACTAATGATTGGAGTGAATTTTATATAATTATCACCATGAGCCCTATAAACATTAAAGGTGGATAGAGCTCTCTTTCCCAATTATTTTCCTTAGCGCAGGTCAGTTTGTTTTTTTTTTTGCCATAAGTCTACCTTGAGATCACAATTCTAGTAATCGAGGTGGATTTCACCTATACATTATGGTGGGCCCCTTAAAAGAAATCAATTGCAGCCCACCATCTTCCCACTTAGGAAACTTGGCTAATAGATCTAAAGAAAGAAAAAAAGAAAAAAAGAAATCTTTACTATGCTCCCACCTTTGATTTTTCAAGGGCCCACCTTGATGCATATATCCACTCCAACCATTAGACTTGTAATCTCATATTAGGCTAAGGGACCAAAAATCAGGCTTACATATGATTGATGTGTGCCATACCAAAGGAAACAGTTGGGAGAGAGAATACCTTTGATTTTTACATTGCCTATTGTGATGATCATATGAAATCCATTCCAACCATTAGAATCCACACCAAAATTTATGCCTCAAGACTAAAACTAAAACTCAGACCTATATAGGCTTCAATTTTTGCCTCGGGGCTAAAACTCAGACTTATATATAATTCAAGCAGGCATACCAAAGGAAATAACGTGGAGGGTGAGTGTTGCCTTGTAGACAATTTAAAATATTGTGGTCCACTTGAGTGGTGGACCGGGCTGAATTTTGTTCCTCGGGACTAAAATAAGGTGACACATATTGTGGTCGGTGTGGATTTCACATAAACACCATAGTGTGTCCCATTGACCTGCCAACCCGTTGATCTTAGTGCCCAACCCAACTTCCATTAAAAAAATCTAGTGGAAAGTACTCCGGCGATAATTACATTAGTTAATATGGTAGCTTACTGAAAGCTGTTTAAAAAAAAAAAAGTACGGAGATATTAATATGGAACTAATGAGGTATTATTTTGTAAAATTTGTAAACTTTTCTTTTCAGTAGGAAAGTCCCCCGCGAGTATATCCTAAAGAGGACCTATCAAATGCATGGTGATGATTTCCAATCCACATCACAGTGGGGCCCACACTGCTCGACCTCATGGGAACTTCCCATGACGTCGACCTCATAGTACCATATATATATATATATATATATATATATATATATATATATATATATATATATAGTCCTCTTTAGGATATGGGATATCCTAAAAATCAGCCGTATAAGGATTCTGGTGGGCCATACCATCAAAAACCATGTGAAGGCATGCCTAAATTATCTAAAATCACTTGGTGGGTCCCACCTGAGTTTTGGATGTGGCTGAAACTTGGTCCAACCCCTCATCCAAGTGACACACACACAATGGATGGGCTGGATTTGTAAACCACATCTCAGTGGGCCCAAGAAGCAATCATGAAGGTTTTAATGGGCGGGTAACCCCTCTCAAATGTTGCCTATGGTGTGGCCCACTTAAGTCATCAATTAACTTGATATTCAAGCTCGTGTCCCATGATTGAATGGTGCATCTAACTGATGGGGTAGATGTTCGACACACATCATGGTGGGGCCCACACAGCTCGACCTCATGTGGTGTTCCGAATACAGCTGGATTTTTTATGTATACCCTAACCAATAAGGGGCCCATCAAATGCATGGTGTGGATGTCTGATATACATCATAGTGGGGCCCACACAGCTCGACCTCATGGGAAGACCGCATAGTACCTTTTCCCTCTATATATATATATATATATATATATATATATATATATATATATATATATATATAAGGGAAGTCCCCGGTACATAGACTATGCGCTAGAACTCAGTGTATTGATCATGTCTACCGTCCATTGATCCACTTGCCCAACAATCTGGACAGTCAATCAGTGTATTGATCATGTCTACCGTCCATTGATCGACTTGACCATCAACCTGGACAGTCCATTCAATGTGTCATTACTGGACCGTCTATTTGGAGGCTAATGACCAACACTTGAGATCAGTCAAAAGGAGAATTTCGGGCATGTCTAATCCTTAATAGGGCCCACCAAACTAAACGGCTCTGATCAATAAAATTTGGGTCCCACCTGTTGTGTTCCGGGAGATATTGCTTTTTCCTATTGAGCATCATATAATACCTATATCATTGGAGGGACTGGATTGAAAGGCAAGTGGAATGTGTACCGTTGAATGGTAAAAGGGATTTTAGATAATATACTTATACTTTCATCAGCAGCACTTACCGTGCAAAGTGGGGGCCCTAATGTAGAGGATCCACAGCCCCAAGAATCAAGCTCATCAAATGATTCTAACCGAGCGATGGTTTTCAATTTATTTCAGGTGGGACACTAAGGCTGTGGATGTCCTTCCAGAATATATGAAGATATGTTACATAGCGTTACACAACTTCGCTAACGAATTTGCCAATGACACCTTAAAAGATCATGGATGCAACATCTTACCCTTCATTAAGAAAGAGGTAGTCTGATGTATCATTTAACCCTTTTTTTTTTTTTTTTTTTTTTCATTTTATAATGCTCTAGTTGCATCAGGATACTTGAACCATCCAAACAATTGATCTAGACTGTCCATTAATTAGTCACATTGATAGGATAATTTCCATCCATAAGATGGCCTTCCCTTTTAAAGCCATCCATTTTCCAAGCAATTAATGGATGGAGAGGTTAAGAGGATCTGATTAATTTGATGGTCTGGAACCAGACCCATGTTGCCCCAACAAAGAGATCTATCATCCAATTTTTATATAAATAATCTTGGCCACCCATTTAGTGGTGACTGATTGGATGGTTGGAATCGTCATATTATCGGTGTAAATTTTGCATTGAAAGCCACGAAATGTGGCTCAAGTGGTACATAGGCCACCCGCTTTTTGAAAGGTACTGAACCATTAGTGTATTCCAGCTCAAAAGGGCAAAAAAAATGCAAATAATTAAATATTTGAAAAAGTCCAAAAGGTTTTAAGGACATTTCGCGAAAAAAAAAAAAAAGAAAAAAAAAAGAAAAAGAAAAAAAAAGGTGTTCCAGGTCTAGAAATAATGGAAGCGGATTGTGTTACCATAATCCTTTAAGACAGGGTCCGTGGGGCCGACTGTGATGTATAGGTTTTATATATGCCATCCATCCATTTTGGGAGATCATATCAGGATATTAGCCGAAATAAGGGGTATTGAAGGCTCAAGTGGACCACACAGTGGAGATTGAACGCCCACCATTAAAAACCTCATGGAGCCCCATAATTTTTGGATCAAGCTAATATTTGTCTATTCCCTTCATGCAGGTCTATGTGACCTTATGAACAGGTTGAATGACAAATAAACATCACAGTGATCCTTAGGAATGTTTGAACAGTTAATGTCATTATCACCGCTACTTCCTATGGTGTTGTTCACTTGACCTTTGGATCTACCACATTTTTGGGCTCATATCCTAAAATGATCTAAATAAATTGATGGATGGTGTGGATAATTCCCATACATCATGGTGGACCCTATGGAGTCCCTGCCAGGACAGATTATTGTCCCTGAAAGGGCCGGACACAATCCACTTCCAAAAGCTAATGGCCTGTTTGGTTGCAGAATTCAGATTCTAGAGAAAATCCAAGATCCAAAATTGCATAAACTAGTTTGAATGGAAACCAACTTGCTGTTTGGTTGAAAATTGTTCAGATTCTGTTCCAACCGTTGCTTGTGGCATGGTCCACTTGGGCTTTGGATCCACCTAAGAACTTGACCCCTGGACTATAATAGTCCCGCAAGACAGATGACCAGGTTGGATGGCAAATAAACATTATAGTGGGCCCTAAGAAGATTTTTTTTTTTAATGGTGGACACTCAATCAACACTATTTTCCTATGGTGTGGTCCACTTGAGATTTAGATCTGCCTCTCTTTTTTCTTTTTTTTCCTAATGCCCTTCATTGAACTTTCAAAATGGTGGAGCGTGTGGATATAAAACACATACATCATAGATGCACAACGCATGACGCTCACTTCTGCCTTTTTTCCCTTCCATAGAAACAGTTCCTATGCGGTTTTCACTAATCCCGATTTCAGCCAAATTAGGTTTCGTACGAAATCTTATTTGGCTGGAACTTGCCACCAAAGACACCACTTAAAATTGGATTATGCTGGAATCCAAATTTTAAGTTGGAAACAAGTTTCTAGGTGCCAAACCAAACGGGACCTAAAAGTATTTAAAGAGTGATCCTGTAAAGGGGCTTCCATCATACTTTGGCTCTTTTTAGGGAAAAAGCCAAAATGACTCAAATCGTATCCATTTTAAAAATGAGTCTGGGTTGGGTCAGGTTGGATTAGATCGATTTTGCGAGAACAAATAAGCAACTGATTTAATCAGTCAGAACTTTCTGATCCAAACCCTCCCATTGGGGTCCAGACTCATAAACTGGTTGGTCAACCCAACCCATTTGCACCCTAGCCACTACAGCTGTCAGTGCTATTATGAGAGCATGGGATGATTTCTCAATTTTCAAACATTTCATTCCCTTGCAAATTTAACTTATCTAACTAATCATCTTCTAATCTTGTTTAATCCAGTGGCAAAATTTATGTAAAGCATACTTAGTGGAAGCAAAATGGTTTAGCAATGGGTACACACCAACCCTTGAGGAATACTTGATGAACGGTTGGATATCTGTGGGCGGCCCAGTGGCTATGGTTCATGCCTATTTTCTTCAAGGGTGCTCGATCACTGAAGAGTTGATTGATCAGTTTACAGACGGCTCAGATCTGATTTATTGGTCATCGCTAATTACTCGGCTTAGCGATGATCTGGGAACTTCTGAGGTATGTGGCTTAGATACACATATGTATAGGTATGGCCACCTCTTGGTGGACCACAACTCAAAAACAGCATTTATTGAATGATCTTTACCATCCAGCCAATGGACCATCTTTCTATGGTTGCCTGCGACTTTTGATTACCATCCAAAACCAGGCTACTGCTCGGATGCTCATAGATCATTTTGATGGTGCACTTTTTAAGCTGTGGCCCATGCAACATGTGGTCTGATAGACAGGGCTCATCAGTCGTGTGTTTTGAAATTGAAGGCTGAGATGAAGAGAGGGGATGTACCAAAAGCGATCCAATGCCGCATGAAAGAAACGGGTGGACCCCACGAGATCGCACAAGGACACATCAAGGACTTGGTGAGCGATGCATGGAAGAGATTGAATGAGGAGTGTTTGAGAAGCTCTCTTCCCAAAACCTTTGTAGACATGGTCTTGAACATGGCACGTACATCTCAATGCATCTTCCAACATGGAGATGGCATAGGAACTTCAAAGGGGGAGACTAGGGACCGGATCATCACATTATTCAACGAACCGATTTCAATTTGATTATCTACAATCAATGTGGATGTGGGTAACCTGTAAAAGATCCGAATTGATTGGTTTGGCAGGCACGTGGAATATAGGTGCATGGGCCGTGTTGGGTCACCATGACCTTTTGATCATATGATCATAACAGTCACATTGGTGGAAAGTGGGTCAGGTGCAGGTGCAAATCAGATTAGCTTGCGTTAGGTCTGGTTGACTGTAGGCTAATTAGATGATCCTGACTAGACCCATTTATCCATTTGTCGGTCAATGTTGTTTTCAGGTAATTTTGATTTCCCTGTCTAATATAAATTCTGGTTGAGCATTCTGTTTGTTGTGAAAGATTTTTCATTTTTTGCATAATAATGCTGGAAAACCTATAGCCACTACAAGGAAATAGGCTTTTAGCCACAAGCTTTTAGCCTTGGTTCAAAAAAGAGAGGCTAAATGTGCTTTTTAGCCTGGGTTGCTAAGAAAGCGAGGCTAAAAGTTCATTTTTTTTTTTTTTTTTTACCTCGGTTATAAAGAAATTGCGGCTAATGTCTGCTATTTCGCATCAGTTGGGGAAAAATTGAGACTAAAATTCTACCATTTTGCCTTGGTAAGAAATTGAGGCTAAAAGTCTTCCGTTTTGCTTCAGTTGTAAGAAATTGAGGGTAAAAGTCCACCTTTTTACCTCAGTTGGTGAGTAAGTAAGGTTAAAACTTTACCATTTTGCCTCAGTTGGTCAGAAACTAAGGCTAAAAGTCTTCCATTTTGCCTCAGTTGTAAGAAATTGAGGCTAAAAGTTCGTCGTTTTGCCTCATTTGTTGGGAAACTGAGGCTAAAACTCTACCATTTTGCCTTTGTTAGTTAAAAACTGAGGTTTAAAGTCTTTCAATTTGCCTTAGTTGTAAGAAACTGAGGCTAAAAGTCCACCATTTTGCCTCAGTTGTTGAGAAACCGAGGTTAAAATCCTATCATTTGCCTCAGTTGGTCAGAAACTGAGGTTAAAGGTCTTCCATTTTGCCTCAGTTGCAAGTAATTGAGGCTAAAAGTCCACCATTTTACCTCAGTTGGTAAGGAATCGAGGCTAAAACTTTACCTTTTTGCCACCCTAGGTAAAAAAACTGAGGCTAAAAGTCTTCCATTTTACCTCAGTTGTTAAGAAATTGAGGTTAAAACTCTACCATTTGCCTCAATTGGTCAGAAACTGAGGTTAAAAGTCTTCCATTTTGTCTCAGTGACAAGAAACTGAGGCTAACAGACTTTCATTTTGCCTCGATTATAAAAAATGAGGCCACAGTTTTTTATTTTGCCTCAGTTATAATAAACTAAGGCTAAAATTCTACCTAAAATGTTGATATTGGCTTCTTCTTTTCTTTCCAACCATTCATTTCTTTGTACATGTGACCATGTGATAAATGGCTAGATTTTTTTAGTAGGGAAACATTCATAGTGGGGACCACCCTTTAAATCCCCTGGATCCTATACATACACGTAGCATGTGCCAAGTTCTTCTGCCCATGTTTTGGGTATAATACACCGCCATTTTGTAATGTGGGGCCCATGCGTTCTCGAGTTAAGGAATAATGTGCGTACTCCTGAGGAGATCAATTCCTCCATTGCTGTAAAATAGGCTTATTCTATATTGTTTTGTGTGGGGCCCACCGTGATGTAGGACCTAAGTGCAGGCGGATCAAAATCACAGTACATTGGGTATGGGACCGTTAAAACCTTGCAGATTGTGTGTGGGGCCCACTGTGTTTTGTAGATGTCATTCAACCCATTCATGAGATGAGCCCATCGGATGAATGGACACCCGCAACTCCAAAACTGAGGTGGGCCAGACTACAGAGTATAGAGGTTTTGGTAATGGTTTTACATTGTGTGGCCCACTTGAGTTTTGGGTTGGCATGGTTTTGAGCTCCACGGAAAACATAAGCGTGCATACCTATTGAAAGAGTGGATGTCATGCACAATCACGGTGGGCCACGTGCAACATTACATAATGTTATACGCCATCCAAGACTAAGTGGGCCGCACTAAAGGAAAATGTGAATAGGGAAATTTCTACAGTTGAAACCTCCCTAGGTCCACAGTGATGTTTATATGACATCCATACCATTCATGATGTCATCCCTACGGGTTGAACTGAAAACATAAATATTAGCCTGATTCAAAACTTCTGTGGCCCCACTAATATTTCAACTGTGGATGTTCAATCCTTACGTCTTTTGCCCACTTGAGTATTGGATCCAGCTTTGTTTTGGTTGGACGTCCTAAAATGATCTCACAAAACGTGTGGATGACATGGATTTCTCACAAACATCAATGTGGGCCCCACCTAGATTCCCAGCACCAGGAAATCTGCGTCCAACTGGTTGGGGGCAATACCCAATCTGTCCCCATTTTACATTCTCTACATCTCTCCTCCGACAATTTCCTCTCCAAATGAAACTCTAGCTCCTCTCCATCTCGTCTCCGAGCTTTCCATCTCCAAAGGAAACCCTAGCTCCTCCCCATCTCTTCTTTCCAAAGGGGTAGTACCCCCATAATATCGTCTGGTGTGGCTTTAAGATTATCCACCTGGGGTACTCTACGGAATACAAGGTTGTCTTGTATAGCGAGCGCTGGTGGTTGTTGGTTGTCTTGGGCTCGGGGCAGAGTTAGCAATGCCGCAATCAGGTCAAAGGTTGCCTGTATACCTTGCAGGAGCAACCGATTCTTCCATTGCGCTGCTTTGAAAGCTGTCACTATGAGATAGTCCTTTGGAGCATCGTTCTTAGGATGAGGATCGAACCATTTATTAGAGGTCATCGTCCTAAGGAAGAAACCTCTCTCCGATACCGCTGACGTAGGGAGGACGTGGGAGGTCGATCACCGTCTTCCTCGCCAGTTGGTTATCGTTTCACGAGGGAAAATAAGAGATAAAAAAGGAAATAATTCTGAATAATTGATTGAATGTGTAAAATAGGATTACAATGCATATAAATAGAAAACTATACCCTAGGTAAAGTATCAGACTCTTACTCAAACTAAAATGCCCTAGAAAGCCCGACTTACTATAGATAGTAAACTTACTATAAATAGTAAACTTACTATTTATAAAAGTCTTTCAAGCAACTAGAATTCATGGTTTTTAGCCAAAAATAAATTTTTTTCAAATGGGCTTAATCATGTTCTTCTACCAATTATTCTAAGCCTTTTTTTTTATTTTTTATGTCGGGCACTAATTCGAAAACCCTACCGATCAAAAGTTACGATCGAATTAAAGCTATCACTTCGCCAAAATCGCATTTTTGCGACGAATCAAGTTTGTCGCAAATGTCAATTAAAGACGAACTTAATTCGTCACAGTTTACCATGGCAATGTTTTAACGACGGATTAGGTTCGTCGCTATTAAACGATAGATTACGTTTGTCGCTAAATTATGTGAAACGACGGATTTAACCAGACGGATTTAACCACGGATTGTGTTCTTCGTTCTAAAATGTTGCCACGGATATGGTTCGTCGTTAAATTTTTGGGGGCAATGGACTTCTCAATTCCATTTATTTAAAATTTTAACCGTGGCTAAATTTTCTGCAACACAAACCTAATGCCTGAATTGTTTCTTGAATCTGTTGCACTTGATGGTCATCCAAATTAAAAAAAAAAAATTAAGAAGCTGAAACCTGATAATATATGAAACTTAAAAATCCTTACATATCTGGTGGAAAATAATATTAATATTTGTTACAAATCTATACATTTAAGTGAACCATTCTCCATAGAATAAGCAACTAAGCTTTATTTTGTCCTCATTAAGACTAATCTCTTGACCATACGTGAAACCTTCATTTCTTCTCTTTCCTTTATAGCTGCTTCCACCTCATATGTTAGCAAATTCATCAACTGGCCCACCTGCAAAATCCAGAAAAAAAAACAATAAGTTGTCCATGCCAACTAGATCTTCTGGAACATATAGGATTATAAATTCAAGTTGTCCATGCCGACTAGATCTTCTGGCCCAGACATAAGTCCATTTCACTCCTTGGGTGGACCACATTGTGACGTTTGAAACAAATTTCCAAGCCAACCATTTGTTTATTTACTTGCCCAAGCTGAAGAGTGGAACAACCTGATTTCTGGACGAGATGAACAGTGTACCCTATCTAATGGAAAGCTCAGATCTCGCTAGGCACGCCATATATTGGTGATGGGCATGGCCATATACACCTGTGCCTTAGCAAACCTCTTTAAGCGTTTTTTTTTACAATGTATTCCCACAACAATCTCATCCATTAGATCGATAATCTGCCACATTACCAATACCATCTATTTTCGAAATACCCCATCTATTACATTACAAATTTGCAACCTGATGTATATTATTCATAAAAACAAATAACAAAAACAAAACTAGAAGAGAGAAGTTCCACTGCACCGAGCACTATAAGTTATAGTATAGCCAGTTGCATCTGGACACTTTTAAGTCCAATCAAACCGTCCAGATCGATTGTTATGTACATCACACATTCGTGGGCCACTAAGCTAAAATAACACCAGCCGATCATCCGATCCATCGGTCAGTTAGCCTGCCTTTTTAATAGCCATCCTCTAAGCCATAGTTCAGGTGGTCAGAATTGCCTAATGTTATGTGATTCTTTAGAAACATAAGCCATCCACCATGTATCCCAACAAATAGATGGCTCAAATCATTGATTGGACATTTGTTACTTAAATGATCTACACGCTTCATTTCTACGCTATTGATGATGAAATGGTTATAATCGCTGGATCGATGTGATTCTTACATGGTAAGCCATGAAATGTATGCTACACCTAATGAGCAGTGCAGTGGAACTTAGCCTGAATATCAAGGTATCTATGACCTACTCGGCTGCTATGAGGCATCCTCCATGCACATTGATATCCATCAGATTTAGGGGGTGTTTGGTGCATGGTATTAGAAGGGATTGAATGGTATTAGGTGGAATTAACATCATTTATTGCACAATGATTACATGTCTGGTAATACCATGGTATTTTCACCTTCCAATGCCATGTTTGGGATCAAATTTTTGCTATGAGAAAAACACTGTATTAAGCAAATTCCTGTTTGGTGGACCATGGAATTGTGATCAATGAACTAAATTCACATCGGATGTCGGTCACTTGTACATATATATAACCATAATATCATGTGTAAAGGGCTTGTATGGATGGACAGCATGGAAAAAACGCATGCATCAATGTGGGGTCCACATGTATAGTGGATTTCAAAATCCATTGAAATCCCGCGGAAGTTCTTACAACAGTTTTCAGCAATAATCTAAAGTAGACTAGGCTAAGAATAAAGTAGATGTTCTTTTCTTTTACCTGCAATGACCGAGATATTCTTCCCCTTATACCTTTCAACAAACAAATCAATCGTGTTCTTGAATGCCTTGGGATCAAGAAGAAGCGCCATGATGTCTTGAAACATACTCCTTACAAACACCACCAAAAGATCATATATATAAAAAACCAGTAACTAACACTAACACGGATAATTCATTTGGAAATCAGCTTTTCGTTGGGTGAACTAATTACTAAATGTGCAACTGATCACCTTTTGTGGTAATACATCAATCCTTAGAACATGTGTAATGTTCAGAAGATAGTAGATTCACAGTAAAACACGAAAACCACACTAAACTGGGTCTGAAGTGCACATCAACTAAACTGATTTGTCATGACTAATGTATTGTAGAAGATAGAATTCTATCAAAACAACAATCACTTACTTTTCTTTCTTTCTTTCATTTTTTTATTTTTTGAATGGTAAAACAGAAACCACATTATTAAGAGAATTTATTGGACTAAGTAGCCAAGAAGTTATCTCTACATTTGTATCACAGATTGGAAAAGCATATGGGAGTTTTTTTCTCTCTCTCTATTATTAGTTTTACGGGTGCTCTACCACTACTAAAGGTCAATAAAGATGACTAGAGCACCAGATGATTCTTAGCATCTCTATCTCTACCACTACCTCATATACCACTCCCCCTGAATTAGTAGGGCAATGAATCATGCCCCCTTCTTCTATGAAACAAGCAGCAAATCATGCTCACCAAGGCATCCCTATCTCAGCATCTCCACATCTCTACACCATCACCTCATATGCCACTCCTGGATTGGTAGCACAATCAACCATGCACTCTTCTTCGACCATCTTTTTTCCCAGGCAGGCAATTGATGTATTATTTTCCTAACCATCTTCTGTAGGACATTGGTCGATGAGCTTCAATCTGTAATATGTTTAGAGCATCCTCCATCTTATAATGGAGCCTATTAAATCAAAGTTTCGATCTCAAAACTGCTGGGCGACATGCCTATGTTCAACACTGAAATTTTGAGGGTAAACGTCACACTCATGATGTGTGTATGTTTTATCCATGTTGTACCCAGGTGACACAGGCGTCTGCCATGACTATGTTTTTGCTATAACAGACTGACCTTGTTATATAAGACTGTTAACCGAAATTTACAACATACAAACTAGAAAGAAAACACATTGGAAAAAGAGTGTTGCAAGTTCATTGTACGTGATGTCATACCTGATTCCCTCTGATTAGCTGATTTGAACTGTGAACCCATGCTTAGATCAGGCTAGATGCCTCAATGGATTAACAATTATTCCACCTTGTAAAGAAAGAAAAACCTTTTCAGCTAAAACATTACCATTTACATCGAATATAAACTAATACTTGAGAGGAAGGTTTCAAAGAAAGAAAGAGACAGTATAAGGGAATCAGTCAACTTACCTCGACATATCTTCTTAGTGCAAAATCCAATCCTCATCCATGTACAGTTGCAAAATCCAGAAATGTTAGGTTGTCATGGGTGAAAAGCATTTGGCTGAATAGACCCCGAAGTTGGGAATAAATCCCAATAAATAGGCCGTGTTACTACAAAACTCCAGAAATACCTGAATCAGATGCCACACACAGTGCCAAGCATCTCGAGAAAAGACACGTGCCATAATTTCCACAATGCTGAGAAAAGGGGAACTACTATTTCATAATCATACTTGTGAACTTCGTTGTCACCTCTCTTTTTCCTCATTTCCCATGTCAGTCATTTATTTGGCTCTAAACCTCGCCCAAAATTGGTTGCGCATCGTACGCATGCACATGTGGGCTCAGCAAACCTCGCCCAAAATTTATGCCTTGGTCCAGGAATTAGGTTAGTCATAAATCAGGTGAGAGAAACGTGTGCAAAAGAAATGGACATTCAGCATTTACTATAAATGTATGGCCCACTAGATGACCAAACCAGCCTGAATTTTTCAATATATAAACATGATAGATGCAAGCCATGGCTGGGTTATGTAAAATACACATAAACCATCAAGGAGTTAGTGAAGAAGGAATGTGGGATAAAGGTACACCTCAGCTACTAGTCGTTTTGTGACCGTTTTTAAACCATTGGGACTTATTCTATAAAACAGGTTCGGTCGATTTTTGGGGTAAGAAGAGAGATTTCGAGGAAATTGAAGCCACCATCATTGGATACCATTAGATGCTCAAATCCTAACCCTAACAAGGCATCTTCCTTATGATTCAACACAAGAATGGAGCATTCTAAGTTCATAAAGAAGATGTTCTTACCCATCTCTTGATATTTAGAGTTTGGATTGAACTTGATAGTTATATACCTATCCAAACTCTATGATGAGATCCTTATAGGTGAGATACTCTAGGTAACCCATTCCCATTAATTATAGAGATCTCAAACTTACCACCTTGGGCATCTTAAGAGCATCATATACAAGGTGATTGATCAAGTGGAGTTAAGGCATTGGCAACGCAGCAACAACATGATCGGGGGAGCATTCGAAGAGCATTTGGGGATGTGATTGAAGCACAGGAGAGCGGAGATCAAGTAACTAAAAGCGACGCTAAACAAGGAGCTCATTCGAAAAGTAAGGTTGTCATTTGTAGAGAGTCCATGTACTCTTTTCCAGATGAAAATTGAGTGCAGAGTTTGTTTGTCAAACTTGAATATAGGGTTGTTTGCCAATCCTTGGCTTGTTAGTTGAGCCTAAAAGTCTAATGATGTTTGTCGTTTCTTGGCACGTTTGTTGAGCGTAAACTAGTCTCTAAAGGGGAACCACCAGTGTAAACGTGTGAGGTTGAGAGTTAGCTTACGTCCAAAACACTATTTAGGTTGAGAGTTAGCCCTTATCCAAAGCTCCGTTCAGGTTAAGAGGTAAACCGGTAAAACCTCTGTGTAAAGGTTGAGAGATGAACCTAATTTAAAACCTCCGTATAGTGAATGCCGATGTGCTCAAATGAGTTGAGTACTTAAACCGGGAGTGGAGTAGACTCAAAGTCAAACCACCATACATCGTTGTATTTTTTATTATATTTGAGCACATTTCTTATTATGTATTGTGTTTAATTGTTTAATTTGGATGTATGCTAGGCACTTGTTAGGCACATCTACACACACAAGATGTACTTTCACTTCTTGAGTAAACTTGAGCTTATATGATCCATTCTCATATAGTCTACTTAATTTGTATAGATTAAGAGCTTGATTAGTATAATCATTTGATAATCTATGCTTACTTAGACTAGGTAGCTTATTGCTTAAACCATATGCTAGTCTTGTGATTGGACCCACTTAGGCTTGGAAGCCAAAGTGTTCTTACTTAGTTTAATTTGATAAAATTGTTAAATAGGTGAAAATAATTTAAAAAGGTCCTAATCACACCCCCTTTAGGACTTAGCCATAATTCTAGTTGCTCCTTAAGGTTCCGCACGCATACACCTTTACAAGTGTGTTAATCCAAAAGGCATAATTTCAGATTGCTACATGAGCGAGATACATGACATATATTTCGTGATAGTAGTTAGTTAGACTTATCTTTTTTAAGCTATTCATAACCTTTTAGATTATGATCATATTTGGCCAAGCTATCAAGGAGGCAAAAAATACTGGCCGTTTGCCTTTTGCCTTTTGTTGGGATTACCCTGCCACCCAGCATCAACTTAGTCACTAGATCAGACATGGTTAGGTTTGGCATAAACAGGAGTTAGTGCACAATCATGTTTTAATCATTATGATTAATAAAACAATGAGAGATGCTTCCTGCTTTGGCCCGTATTTATACAACAATAGTGCTCCAATTACAAAATATGGGGAACACGTGATTCGTTTGTTGTGAAAGAGTAATAAAAGGTTTGCAAAGTCCTCAAGCGCGCGTTCATGATAGTTAACGTAAAGACCAACATAAGTACCATTGCAGCATATAGGCATGAGATCCAAGCCATCCATCACTTGAGTCCCACCCATGAGTATCTCCTATTTTAAAAATCAAGCCGATTATATTGTCAGGTGCTCCTCGATCCATATTAGAAATAGACTGATGGCTTAATGGCGGAAGTGTAGGCGAAAGTGAGACCGATCTACGTCTATCTCACCAGATAAACACTCTAAACCTGTAACGCCCCAGATTTTCGACATTTATTTGAAAATTTTTGAAAATTCATTTTTTATTAATTATCGTACATTTACCGTTGATTTGCGAATAGCGGGACATCCGTAAGAGATCCGATAGGGGACCCTTTATAAAAGTAGCTTAGAATGATCCCATAAACATCGTAGAAAGATCAGATTTCAAAAATCACGCATTTTTCAGATAATTACGAAAATGCCATTAGTTAAACTTAAGTTAAGATGCCATTTTTAAATATTATAATTTCTGACGATCACTTTCACGCAAAACCCTGGATTTAAGCTTTTGGGCACATATTAACCATACACATCAAATTTCAGCCCTTAAATCATAGTAGAAGTGGTCCAATTGTCAAATCAGCCCCTTAACCCTTGATTTTCATGTCCATCGAGTGAGGAAAGTAGATGGTTAGTCGTAGTCGAATATTTCTCTTCATATGAGTGACTTAGATCGTCTTTATCATGGAACAATAGTGTGATTTGAGTGCCCCACCTTGATAAGCATCTTTCTTATGCGCGAAGTCATCTCGTTCTAGAAATTAACGAGTTACCAACTCTTTTTAAATCGAACCTTTCAATTTACCCACTTCTCACCATCAATCGCTTCTCAAATTTGGACCACTTATTATACTCATATGACTACGAGTTTACACAAAGTTTGGACCCCGATCTATAACCCTACACCGTTGAACCACAAAGCCAGCCCCTTCCTTTTCCGCCAAAAATTGAAATTTCAGATCTAGGCATTTCTCACCATCAATCAACTACTAAATTTTGTACAATTGTTTGCCTATCATGACTACATATTTTTCCAAAATTTGGGCCTTGATCATCAAGTGTAGACCGTTAATTGAGATCTAGCCCATTTTAGCACCCGTTAGGCCATTTTCAAGGATCGGCCAATCTAGAATGTGGATCATCAAGAAATTTATTTATTCTGACTCTACTCTTCGAGCTTAATAAGATGAATAGATTAGAATTGATCATAGATCATCCGAATATTGAGATTTGAGAAACCCACCTCAAGAAGTTATTACACAAGACCTCGCGTGCACATCCCTCTCCATATTTCTACTACGCACCTCCAAACCCTAATTCCAACCCTACCTCTATATATAGGGCCCCTCTTAGCCAAAGGTGACCCCCACCCACGAATTTGAGAGAGAGAAAGAGAAAGAGAGAGAAGAGAAGAGAGTTCTTTCTCATATTTTTCCAGCGGCTAGGATCTTCTACAGCCCTCTTCTTCTAAGTCCATCCTAAGGTGAGGATTTTCCTTCAAGCCTTTCATTAATAATATTATGATTATCATAAGTTTCTTTTGTGGCATGTGAAGTTGTTTTGTTTTGAATTGCTGATCCATATAACATGAAGCTTAATGTAGAGTTTGTAATGAATATCATTATATAATGATGTGATTCATTATTTAGATTTTTGACTAAGAAGCATGCGTATTTGTGTTATTTATTTTTGTGAAATCTATGCCCTTATTTCCTTAATCTGTGTTTTACAAGTAACATTGGTTTTCATATTGTGATATGAAATATGTGTATAAGATCATCATATGGACATCCCATTATTGTATACTCTTTGTCCCTAAGTTGGTAAAATTATTCGATGTAGAGAGATGGAACCCGTGAGAGGTGTCCATGATGGAAGAATATATCTTGACTTAACTGAAAGAATGAAGTGATTGTTTGTTAATGGATCCTTACATGTACATGATGCTTAATTTGATCCATTTATATTACACGAGTATTTTAATGAATTTGGTCATGATGTACAACATTGGCTTTTTGGGACATGATGAAATCATAAAACGGGACAATGAGTGGACACTAATGGTATACAAATTCTCATGAGCCGGGGTTGGTGCTATGGACACTAATCCCGTGCTGTCGGCCTATGCTGGGTTGCTTGCGACTCCCCATAGTGACCATTGAGTTTTATTTAAATCGGTTGTATGCGAAAACACTTAAATAAAGGTGAAACTAAAGTCATACATTCACTTGGCTCCATGTGGGTGTACGGACTTGAGAATAGGCTAGAGCGTCCTACTTCTCCCGTACACTGTCAAGTGTAGATTTGGGCTATGAGCGTCCCATTTCTCACGTGGTGGGCAAAACTATGGGCTTGTGCGTCCCAGGAACCTCTGGTGACTAGTGGCTAGCATGAAGTCGTAACAGGGAGTCTCCCACTTCATGTATTGTGATTCTAGCCAGGGTGCCTTAGCCAGAGCATGCATTCCATGCATCGCATTAACAAAGATTTTTAGTTGGTTGTTTTGATTTGATTAAATGATAATATACTGGTTGCGTTTACTCTGTACCGTTATTATTATTCTTGATTGTCTTGGAGGAAATATTCCCCACTATGATAGCGTTTAACGCTATCCCAAACACAATTTAGGTGATGCAGGTGAAGATCCAGGTATTGAACCCGATTTTTAAGGAAAAGAGTTCGATGGTTCGTACGATCACATGGCGGATGACGATGTTAGAGAAACATAATTGATGTTATCATTTATTAAATATTTCTTTTGAGTAGTTGATACATTTGTGGAATTGTAATAAGTCTTCAAGACAAGACATGGTTTTGTATTTTAATTAATCAGTATGGATATTGGTTGGTTCCCTTATTTAAACATTGATGATGACGTAGTAAGTTTGATAGAATAAGATGATAATTGTTTCCGCCATTGTACTTGAATGCTATATTTTATTATTTGACAAATTAGTTATTCCATAAATTACTTGGGAATTCGGCCGTCGTATTATACACGAGAGTCGAAAATCTCGGGTCGTTACAAAACCCACAGAACAATTCGAGATCCTCAACCGGCACTTTAAATCCACGAAGAAAATAAAGTAAGGCTTTATTGAAGAATGATAATAATAAGATTAAGTTCCAAAACGAAGCAATAAACAAGTATTTATACCTACCAATATAAAAGAAGCCCTAAAAATAGATTAGAAAAAGTTTGCATCGAAAAAGGAAACAAAAGAAAGAAAAGTTTGGAGTTTTCGAGCAACAGAATCCGCAGGGGGTTTGGCGATTGAATATGATCGGGCGCTAGTTAAGGCGACCGACAAGGCGCCCGACAATCGTGAAAAACATCCATAAGAGTTCTTTGGACAAAATCGGACCATTTTAGGAGTCTGATGTGAAATGGTCGGGCGCTCGACCTCCCTCATCGGGTGCTAGTTCGGGTGACCGAACTAGATGAAAAATGTCCAGAGAGTTTAACCTAGATTTTGGAGAGGGGGTTGGGCGACTGAAGACGAGTCGGGCGCCTGACCCGTGCGATGCTTCTTGGGGTCTTTCTTTTGATCCATCTGGGTCATGTACTCCTTGGCTACCCTTCTACATCAATCTTCCCTCTTCGAAAGAATTTGTCCTCAAGTTCTCGTTCACCTCTGGCTCATGATATTTAAACAAGTCAGCTATGTTGAATGTCCGTGATATCTCGAACTCATTGGGGAGATCAACTACATAGGCGTTATCATTAAGCTTTCGTAGGATCGGGACCAGATTAATCTTCTTCTATTTCAATTTGTTGTAGGTGCCAGCTGGGAAGTGCTCCTTGCGCAGATGCACCATTACTTGATGTCCCATCTGGAACACCTTGGCACGACGATGTATATCGGCATCGATCTCGCTTGTATTTCTCGTTTGACTCAATGAGCTTAGCTCGAATTTTTACATGCAATGCAGTGATTTTGTCGACCATATTTTCTACAACCACGCTTTTTCCGGGAATAGTGGGTAGTAGGATGACCTCAAGCGTGTGGCGAGGTACCCGTTCATAAACGATCTGGAATTGTGACTTCCTTGTGGAGCGGTTCACCAAGTTATTGAAAGCGAACTCTGCTTGTGATAAGGCCAAGTCTCATTACTTTGGTTTGTCGCCGGAGATACATTTGATAAGATTACCCAATGTCCTGTTCACTACTTCAATATATCAGTCCGTTTGAGGTTGATAAGCGCTGCTAAATTGAAGTTGAGTACCAAATCGATTCCAGAAAGTCTAGCAAAAGTGGCTTACGAACTTTGTATCACGGTCTGATGTACTGGTCTTGGGGAGTCCATGCAGCTTCGCAATTTCTCTGAAAAAGAGATTGGCCACATTCATCGCATCATAAGTCTTCTTGAACGGGACGAAGTGAGCCATCTTAGAAAACCTGTTTACAACCACGAATACGGAGTCTATGCCGCATTGTGTTCGTGGGAGACGTAGGATGAAGTCCATCGATATGTCCTCCCAAGGACCTTCTGGCACGGGCAGTGGAGTGTAGAGTCTTGTGTTATGGGAGTTTTGGTCGTAAAGATTTTATTTTTATTTTATTTTTTATGATGCCAGTCAAATTCATCACTTGCAGAGACCATGTTTCACTTGATACTCATTTTTAGTCCTGAGACCCTATGATGAGTAGTTTTTATTTATTTTTGTTAGTCATGCAACGCACCCACACAGTTAGTCACACGATGCAACCACCCATTAGTGGGGTTAGCGTGTCTCTTTTAACACTTGAACTTGAGACCTGCTGTTGCTAGCACGCGAGACCCACTATAATCTCTGTCATGTGAGTGAAATACTTGACGTTTCATAGTATTAGTTAACTGAACTTATTCATTTTAAACTACTCATGACTCCTTAGATTATGTATTCATTTTAAACTACTCATGACTTCATAATATTCAGCTGTCAAGATACTGTCCAAAATACTTATCAGTTGTATGTATGTCTTTTGTTGAAAGTTTGCTAACACCCAGCATTATCTGAGTCACTAGATTAAGCAGCAGGATGGTGAGTTGGGCCCTTAGGAGACTGGATTTCTTCGAGGGTAAATGACTATGGGCAACATAGTCTTCCCTTTTTGTCCCTCTATCTGATCAGTTCGGCAGCCCCTATTCTAGCTAGATTTTGTCTTCATAATTATGGTGCAGCTTCAATTTTAGAGGCTTTTGTATGGTGTTATGAAAGCTGAAGTTGTTGTAGTTTAATTGGTTGGAAGCTTATGCTAGGTAGAGCCTTGTTTTCCTTTTGGTTGGGCTTACTTGAATGGTTATAACCTTTAAATAAATAAATAAATAAAAAAAACAGAGTCGCTAGATTTAGCAGGATCTAATTAAGATGGTTAGATTAGGTGGAGCTCTAGTGCAAACGAGTGATACAAACAACGTTTTAATCACTATGATTGATAAAGAAATTAATGAGGATAAGATGATGAGAGATGCTTCCATTGTCTAATCCAATGATTATATAATAATAATGTTACAATTATAAAATTAAACGTCAGTGACACGTGATTCATTTGGTGTTCTCCCATATGTTCTCCCAAAGACCTTCTGGCATAGGCAATAGAGTGTAGAGTCCTGTGTTCTAGGAATTTTCCTTGGAGGTCTGACAAATATGGCACCGCTGCACAATCTTACCTGCATTATGGCCTAGGTGAGGCCAGTAGTAACATTCCTCCACCAAAGCCTTTGTCTTATCACGACCCAAATGGCCTCCAAGGCCACCACCATGGAGTTTGAGCATAATCTTTTCATGTAAGGAGCACTGGGGGATACATAATCGATTCCCATAAAATGGGAATCCGTCTTGAATATGAACATCGCCTCGATGTCCCTCTATACTTCGGATCCAATCTTCCTTAAAGTCATCGTCTTCCGCATATAGCTCTTTGAGGTAGTCAAAATCGACAACCTCAACGCTTATGGTAACGAGAAGGGCGACTCGACGACTTAAAGCATCCGCAACCTTGTTCTGCTGGCTCGACTTGTACTTTAGTACAAATGTAAACTCTTGTAAAAATGAGACCCACCTGACATGCACACGACTAATGTTAGTTTGACTATTGATGAACTTCAAAGCCTGGTGGTCAGTGTACAAAACAAACTCCCTCTGTATAAGGTAGTGTCGCCAATGTCGGAAAGCTTGTACCACAGCATACAACTCGATTTCATATGTAGACCATTTCTTCCTTGGCTCAGTTAATTTCTCGCTGTAGAAGGGCACGGGCTTGCTCTCTTGTGACAACACAACACTAATACCCACATATGAGGGAGGTCAGGTGCCAAATCGGGCGACCGAACTGGGCAAAAAATGTCCAGAGAGTTTAGCCTGGATTTTGGAGACGGGGTCGGGCGCCCAACACGTGCAATGCTTCTTTGGGTCTTTCTTTTGGTTCATCCGGGTCATGTACACCTCGGTTGATCTACATCACTTAAAAAGCTTACCCAAAATTTCCTATGAGATCTTACATTGATGAGTCGGGACACCGTGTGTTGGTAATAATAGTTTTCTTTTCTTTGCACGAACGTGCATAATTTGCTATGAAATTTGGCTAATTAGGCTTTGTCGTCACTTCACACCTTAAGCTGTTTTGCTTGTAAAGACTTCTTTTTATTTTTATTTTTTTATTTTTTTATGATGCTACATTGCATTAGTTAAATCCGTCCTTGTAGAGGGACCACCGTGTTTCACTTGATACTCATTTTTAGTCCTGAGACCCTATTATGAGTAGTTTTTATTTATTTTTGTTAGTCATGTAGCACACCCACACAGTTCATCACACAATGCAACCACCCACTGGTGGGGTTAGTGTGTCTCTTTAACACTTGAACCTGAGACCTGCTGCTGCTATCACGCGAGACACTATAATCTATGTCATGTGAGTGAAATACTTGTCGTTTCATAGTATTAGTTAGTTGAACTTATTCGTTTTAAACTACTCATGACTCCTTAGATTATGATCATATTCAGCTGTCAAGCTACTGTCCAAGATATTTATCAGTTTTATGTACGTCTTTTGTTGAAAGTTTGCCTAACACCCAGCATCAACTGAGTCACTAGATTTAGCTACTAAGATGGTCGGATTAGGTGGAGCTCTAGTGCAAAGGGGTGGTACAAACATCGTTTTAATCACTATGATTGATAAAGAAATTAATGAGATAAGACAATGAGAGATGCTTCCCTTGCCTAATCCAACGATTATAAAATAATAATGTTACAATTATAAAATTAAACGTCAGTGACACGTGATTCATTTGGTGTGAAAGAGTGACAAAAGGTAAACTATCGTACAGACCACCACATGTGCCATTGCAGCATAAAGGCATGAGATCCAAAGCCGTCCATTACTTGGGTCTCACAATTTCTAGAAACCAGGCTGGCCCTAGGTGCTTCTCCATGCTAGAAATAGACTAATGGCTTAAAAAGCTTACCCAAAATTTCCATCTTGCATTTATGGTGGGCTTGGATCTTGTTCTTGTACACTAGTCTGGCACATGGGGTGATGTGTAGATGAGATGCCTTGTATATGCGTATGGACTTCAAAAGTTCCGTGTAGCAAAATAAACTTGTATTTTTTATTTATTTTTTATGACTTGGGGTATCCCAAACCGCACAATTCACGTGTCCTGAGTACGTTCACATTATGCAAAATAAACGTGAGGACAAGGATACACACCAACCACATTATGCATGCTATATAAGCATGTTTTGGCTCTCTTCTTCTCTTAACAGTCTCCTCACGAATGGATTTTCTTGTTCAATCTCCACCGTTCTCTTCCGTCATCGCCCCCAAGGCTCTCGGGCTCCAACGGTTCCAAATCAGATGGAGACCCAAATGGACCCCACTAGCACGATCAACAGTTAGATCGAAACCATTCATGTCACAAGAGATCTTGCGCCGATCGGCGAATTATCACCCGACCATTTGGTGTCCCCAGCTAATCGAGTCATTAACAAGCCCCTACACAGTAAGTTGGGTCAAGATGGTGTGGTCACTAGGCCTGAGCCAGGTCCATACTAACATGGTGCATTTTTGTAGGACCGTCGCTTTGTGGTCCGCCTTGAAGAATTGAAGATAGAAGTGAAACGGTTGATCAAAGCAACTGTAGAGCCATCTGATCGGCTAAAGCTCGTCAACTCGATCCAACGACTGGGAATTGGATACCACTTCGAGAAGGAGATCAAGGAAGGCTTAGATGATGTTTATGTGGGTCACTTTGATGATCTTTGCTCGGCTGCCCTACGATTTCGACTTCTACGACAGCATGCGTATGAAGTCACCCCAGGTGCGGTTTTTGCTTGGTTGCTTATGAAGGAAAAGATAAATCGCGCCGATCAATTAAAATTAGGCAGCCATATACACGTGGCACTTATGCATGCCAATTGGGACCACCCAGAAAATGGGCCCCAAAGCATGTTACTTAGTCAAGGGGAAGGTTGAGAACAATGTCAGTAGCCCAAATTCAACATGCTGGGTCAAATCGTCATGATATTCCAGCAAGTCTTATTTTCTGGCTATGCTCCACCAGTTGATATGGACCATCAGCACTGTATTTTGTTGGGTTAGGGGCCTTGCCCCGTTGGTAAACTCTAACAATGGGTCTTGGTTTTGAAAATAGTGGTGAAATATCCACACTGCTGACAACGACAGTGGGTGCATTGCATGACTGACTGGGTGGGTGGGTTGCATGACTGAACCCCCACCCCCAAACAAACAAACAAAAACAACAACAACAAAAAAAAAAAAACCACTTTATTTTGTTAGAAAACATGCTTGATTAGATAACTGAGTTGATTGAGAGTTGTAATGACGTTGAATAAGTAGGTTGAGCGTAGCACACAGAGGTCAATCTCTCTCTCTCTCTCTCTCGATATATATATATATATATATATATATATTTTGGGTGTGTGTGTGTAAGTGTCGGGTTTAGGACCTACATATTGGTGCGAGTCGAAGTTAGATCTTTTTTTTTTTTATTTTTATTTTATTTTATTTTATTAAACACACATACCCCACTACAGACACTCACTCTCTCTCTCTCTCACACACACACTCACACACACACACACACCCACGTCCACATCCACACAACATGCGCACTGGATCTCAGTATTGAAACAGTCTGTTTACCACTGAACCATGGAGCTAGCCGGACAGATCTATACTGTTCTCCTTCCTCTTTTCAGATCTGGACCTGATTGCAATCCGTCGCCTCCATCTACGATCACCATCACCACCATGTTGAACGTATACATCTGAACTGGCACTTAAAAAAACATAGTTTTCTTTTCGTGATACATCAATACTGGCACTCATAATTCGGACAGTTAAATTTTAATTACTTAGACACGTATGCAATTTCTGAGTAATTTCTAACTGCCTGCATATCATCTATCACACCCCACCAGAGTATCAAAGTTTTTCTTATGTAACTTTGATTTGGCTTTGTACAAAAAAAAACAGACATTTTTAACGATTTTAAGGACAAGGAGGGGAAATTCAAAGCATGCATAAGACAAGATGCAAAAGGGCTACTGAGTTTGTATGAAGCTTCATACCTTGGAATGCATGGAGAAGTAGTGTTAGATGAAGCTGAGGAATTTAGCAAAAGGCATCTAAAGGGCTTGATGGGGAGCATGGACACCGATCTAAGGGTGAAAGTGCAACATGCATTTGAGATTCCCATGCGTTGGAGGATGCCAAGGCTAGAAGCCAAACACTACATAGATGTGTATGAGAGAGAGAATGGGAAGAGTTTGGTTTTGCTTGAACTAGCCAAGTTGGATTTCAACCTTGTGCAATCCAAACACCAGCATGATCTCAAGGAGTTGTCAAGGTAAACCTCTCACTCCAAATCCCATCAGTGATTGAGACATGATCCAGTGATCCTAGTTGCATCCAGACATTTGGACGGTCAGATAGAGTCGTTTACGCTGGCTTTTTGTACACCTGGTTACACTGGATCATTCCTAGTGGATGGCAAAAGGAAAAAATAAAAAGAAAAGAAAAAGTTCGGCACACTGCGTAATATGATTTTTATGATTCATCAGGTGGTGGAGAGAGTTGGGTTTGGCAGAGAAGCTTCAGTTTTCAAGGGATAGATTGGTGGAGAATTACGTGTGGGCGATGGGGATTGCTTCAGAGGCCCAGTTTTCAAAGTGCAGGATAACGATCACTAAACTTGTTTCGATTTTAACGGTGATAGATGACATCTACGACGTGTATGGATCACTAGATGAACTTGAACTCTTTACAGAGGCAGTTGAGAGGTAAGACTACCACTACTTAGGGCTGGGCACAAACTAAGCCAGCTCGAAAGCTCGGCTCGGATTGGTTTGAAAAAGCTCAGCTTCGATTGGCTCGAATAGAAATACAAATCAACCCAAACCAGCTTGATCCACAAACTAGGGTGGCAAGAAAAACAAGCTAAACCAAACTAGGGCTAACTCAGCTCGGCCCGAATCATTGCCCCCCTCTACCACTATTACTATTATTCTTTTTTTTTTGGGGGGAATTATTATTAATTTTATAAAATACTACCTCATTAACGGTGTGTTCACATCCCACTTACTTTATTATTATTTTTTTAATAATTTTTTTAAAACGTTTTCAACAAGCTACCTAATTAATTATGATTAGTGTACCTTACGGATTTCTTATGGAAGTTGGTCTGACGGGTGAGCAAGGGGTGGGTGGCTCAGGTGGGACCCCATCATGATGTTGAGTGCTAGGTGTGTCATCTCATTTCTTTGATCGCAAAAATCATCCTCATCAATGGCTTTGGTGGACCACATGATTGAAAACTATTTGTATAGCAATGTTCACCCTCCAAATTGTTTTCCTTAGTTTGGCCTACCTAAATAACGGATGGGTATTTTGGACTTTAGGCTTAAATTTTTGTGTGACACTTGATGATTGGGGTGGATTTTATATAATCATCATGATAAACCCGGTAAAATTCAAGGGTGCACATAGAACTCTCTATCCGAACTGTTTTCTTTAGTGTGGCCAACTTCGTTTTTTTGGTATGGTGAACTTGAATCATAGATCAGCTTGATTTTTTTTGGCCCTAGGTCTAACTTGAGATTGCACTTCTAATAGTTGGGGTGGATTTCACATATGCATTATGGTGGACCCCTTAAAAAATCAATGGCAAGTGACCATCTCTACACTTATCAAACTTGGGCTGATAGTTTAAAAGGAAAAAAGAAAAAAGAAAAAAAAAAAGAAAGAAGAAGAAAAAAAAAACCTTCAATGTACACCCACCCTTCATTTTTTGGGGCCCAACTTGATGTGTCTATCTACTCTAACCATTAGACTTGTAATCTCATATTAGGCCAATGGACAAAAACTAAAGCCTATGCAGGATTGAGGTGCCCCGTACCAAAGGAAACAGTGGAGAGAGACATTCACCCTTGATCTTTAGAAGTTCCATTGTGATGATTATAAGAAATCCACTTTAACCAACAGATTCAACACCAAAATTTATGCCTCGGTGGATAAAAATCAAACCTTTTTGTGATTAAGGTGGGCCATAGCAAGGGAAACAATGTGGAGGGTGAGAGTTGTCCTGTACACAATTTCCAATATTGTTTTCCACTTGAGTCATGGACGGGGCTCACTTTTGTGCCTTGGGACTAAAATGGGGTGATTCACATGGTGGTCGGTGTAGATTTCACATAAACATCATCTTGAGTCCCACCTTAGCTGCCGAGCCCTTGATCGTAGTGTCCAACCCAACTTCCATTAAAAAATCTAATGGAAAGTACCCAGGTCTCTGGGTGATAATTACATTAGTTAATATGGTATCTTATTGTAAACATTTGTGAAGAAGGTACTGAGATGTAAATATCTTATTAATGAGGTAGTATTTTATAAAATTATCTTTTTATTACAAAAGTCTCCGTACATAAACTATACATTAAAACTCAATGTATTGATCATCTCTACCGTCCATTGATGCACTTGCCCATCAATCTGGACAGACAGTCCATTCAATGTGCCATCACCGGACCGTCTACTTGGAGGCCGATAATCATCAGTTGAGATTAGTCAAAAGGAGAATTTCGAGCATATGGCTAATCCCTAACAGGGACCACCAAACGAAATGGTTCTTATCACTTAAATTTGGGTCCCACCTGTTGTGTTCCGGGAGATATTGCTTCTTTCTATTGAGCATCATATAATACTTATATATCATTGGAGGGACTGGATTGAAAGGCAAGTGGATTGTGGACCTTCGGATGGTAAAAGGGATTTTAGATCATATACATTCATCCCCGGCCCAGTACACGGCAACCATTTACCCAATCCTTACCGTGCAAACTGGGGGTCCTAATGTAGACGGTCCACAGCCCGAGACTCAAGCTCATGAAATGATCCTTACTGACTGATGATTTTCAATTTTTTCCAGGTGGGACACTAAGGCTGTGGATGTCCTTCCAGACTACATGAAGATATGTTACCTAGCGTTATACAACTTCGCTAACAAATTTGCCTATGACACCTTAAAAGATCATGGATGCAACATCTTACCCTTCATTAAGAAAGAGGTAGTCTTTTTTTTTTTTTTTTTTTTAAATGCTCTAGTTGCATCAGGATACTTGAACCGTCCAAATAATCGATCTAGACTGTCCATCAGTCACACTGATAGGATCATTTCCATCCCATTTTCCAAGGAATGGATGGAGAGGGTCTGCAACCATAAGCGACCCATGTTGAGGCCCAACAAAGAAATCTATCCAATTCCTTATTGGACCCAATTTTTATATATATAATCTTGGCCATTCATTTAGTGGCGACTGGTTGGATGGTTGGAATTGTCATATCATCTCAGTGTAAATTTTGCATTATAAGCAACGAAATGTGGCTCAAGTGGTACATGGGCCACTCCCTTTTTGAAAGGTAGTGAACCATTAGTGTATTCCAGCTCAGAAGGGGGGAAAAATGCAAATTATTAAATATTTTAAAAGTCCAATTATAGAAAAGGTTTAGGTACATTTCGTCCAAAAAAAACAATAAATAAATAAAAAGGTGATCCAGGTCTAGATTAGGTTTTATATACGTCATCCATCCATTTTGAAATATCGTTTTAGGATATGAGCAAAAATTAAGGCACATCAAAGGCTCAAGTGGACCACGGAAATTGAGAGCTGCATAATTTTTGGAAGATGATATTTGTGTATTTCCTTCATCCCGGTCTATATGACCTTATGAACAGGTTGAATGGGAAATAAATCATTTTAGGATATGGTCCCACTGTGATGTATTGGCTTTACATATATCATATCCATCCATTCTAACAGATCATTTTAAGATATTAGCATGTTGATTCTATAAAGGGGCTTCCATCATACCTTGGCTCTTTTTAGGGAAAAAGCCAAAATAACTCAAATCATATCCATTTAAAAAATGATCCATACCGTCCCATTTGGGTCCGAATTCATAAAATGCTTGGTCGACCCAACCCATTTGCACCCCTAATCACTACAACCTACAGTGCCATTATGAGAGAGTGAGATCGTTTCTCAATTTTCAAACATTTCAATCCCTTGTAAATTTCACTTATCTAACTAATCATCTTCTAATCTTGTTTAATCCAGTGGCGAAATTTATGTAAAGCATACCTAGTGGAAGCAAAATGGTTTAGCAATGGGTACAAACCAACCCTTGAGGAATACTTGATGAACGGTTGGATATCTGTGGGCGGCCCAGTGGCTATGGTTCATGCCTATTTTCTTCAAGGGTGCTCGATCACTGAAGAGTTGATTGATCAGTTTACGGACGGCTCAGATCTGATTTATTGGTCATCACTAATTACTCGGCTTAGCAATGATCTGGGAACTTCTGAGGTATGTGGCTTAGATACACATATGTATAGGTATGGGCCACCTCTTGGTGGACCACAACTCAAAAACAGCATTTATTGAATGATCTTTACCATCCAACCAATGGACCATCTTTCTATGGTTGCCTGTGACTTTTGATTACCATCCAAAACCAGGCTACTGCTCGGATGCTCATAGATCATTTTGATGGTGCACTTTTTAAGCTGTGGTCCATCCAACAGGTGGTCTGATAGACAGGGCTAGCTCATCAGTCATGTGTTTTGAAATTGAAGGCTGAGATGAAGAGAGGGGATGTACCGAAAGCGATCCAATGCTGCATGAAAGAAACGGGTGGACCCCACGAGAGCGCGCGAGGACATATCAATGACTTGATGAGCTATGCATGGAAGAGATTGAATGAGGAGTGTTTGAGAAGTTCTCTTCCCAAAACCTTTGTAGACATGGTCTTGAACATGGCACGTACATCTCAATGCATCTTCCAGCATGGAGATGGCATAGGAAGTTCAAAGGGGGAGACTAGGAACCGGATCATCACATTATTCAACGAACCGATTTCAATTTGATTATCTGCAATCAATGTGGATGTGGGTAACCTGTAAAAGATCCGAATTGATTGGTTTGGCAGGAACGTGGAATATAGGTGCATGGGCCGTGTTGGGTCACTATGGCCTTTTGATCAGATCCTAATTAGACCCATGAATTTATCTATTTGTTTGTCAATGTTGTTTTCAGGTAATTTCTATTTCCCTGTCTAATGTAAATTCCTGTTGAGCATTTTGTTTGTTGTGAAAGGTTTTTTTATTTTTTACACAGGAAAAGCTATAAATAAAGACCTAACAAGGGAGGCTTGCCTCTAATCCGAATTGTATGAGACCCAAAGCGAAACCCAACTCGTTTTAAATAAGCAGGCCGGGCTCAAATTTACCCTAACTTGACCTAACCCGTCAACATAAGGCATTGATGGGCCAAACTATGTGACCTGACTTGACCTACCTAACCTAAAGACACATCGTTAGGCATAAGGAAGCGGTAACAAATTGTAGCTGAGCACACTTGGCATCCTAAGTCAGATTGGGTAGGTCAGTTGCACAGAACCTGAATACAAAAATCTTAAAATCTGTGGAGTATGACCGCTAAATCTCCTAAAAATCATAAAATCCCTTAAAGTAGAAAACGCGCATTGCACAAGCAAAAAATGATACCTATTCCTTGCCTTTCCCGTAACTAAGACCTTTACTTAGAATCTGTAATTGCAAACCAATTGCATGAGTCACTTGAGTTGGGGAATCGTAAGATTTTCGATCGTTAAGCGATTCTACGGTTTCTAGTCCGCTGTAGATTTTGAGCTTTCTTTGATTAGTAGTAATTCCAAGTTAAACACACGTTTACCTCTGAGTTAACCCTACAGTATAATCGAATCAAACTAGAATTGATAGACAAAAAAAGCAAAAAAAGTGAGGGTATCATTCTGCAAATGAATGTCCACACCCGACATTCATAGTATTATTTTCCCATCTCCTTTCCGATATGTTGCTAAAAGTAACACTAGAAAACAAGTAGAGATAAACAACACTTCAAGACAAGCCAAAACCATGAATCCTATTTTTAAATCTTATATTTTTGCTAACATGACATCGTCACCGTTCAAGAATTCTTTTTTAAACCAAACCCATTTACTAAAGGATCCAATAATTTTAACCCATCTACTAAACACACCTTGAGCCTAAACACGATCCAATTATCTTTTGGACGGACCTGGCCCACTTAAAATTCATTCTTGGAAGGTAGATAGTCAGGCATTACATCAACATTAGATCTTTCTTGAGAGATATTACAATTTACAACAATTTTCAAACTGTAGTTTGCAGGAGGATGGAAGAATAGATAGCCCTCAATTAGCCAACAATCCAACGGCCCTCAAATACTCTACTGATTCATCGTACATCTCTTCGATCCCATAGTTGTAGCTAAATCCAGCTTTAATCAGCTTCTCTGAGGAGATGCTCAACTTGGGATTCACCGGAAAATCGCCAAAACTGGAATAGATCACACGGTTAGAAATCATTTCAGGCAATGAATCTGGACCGACCTAGGTAAGTAGGATGATGAAGAATCTAAAATGGGGAGCAATGATCACATAAAGTAGCAAATCTGAGCCTTACAAAAGTTGGACCATCCCATGGAGATGGCATTGCACAAAAGTTAGGTGGGCCATGTCATTTAAATCATTGGACGGCTGATGGCTCATCCTATAGGTGGGTCATATATTGCAAGGTGTGGATTAATGGGTGTTTTCTAAAACATAGATTGGAAGAGAAAATGAACAAAAATTGGAGGGCTTACTCAGTGAGAACATTGTACGGTGGATATCGTTCTGAAAGGAATTTGGCAAGGTCTGGTACACACGTATTGACAGCGCAGCATATGTAACGGCCGGATGCCGATTCGTTCTCCGCTACAAAGATGTGGGCCCTACATACGTCCTCCACGTGTACAATAGAGATCGATCCCGAGATCAGTTGCTTGCGTTTCAAAGAGTTGATCATGTATTCGTTCCCTACAAAAGCCAGAGGTAAACCATGCATGAAAATGCTCCAATACGAATGGACGGTCCAGATCGTTTATGTGTATGTGGTGGGACGTCTAACCGTCTATCAGATTGGACCCAGCTTGAATATGCATTAGTACAAGAAATGAGGTCGGTCCAATCATCTGGTGGGCCAGAGGAATAGGAAACAAATCAACGGATGGAAACAAATGGGCCATCAAATGGATTGGCCTATTTTTGGGACTGATGGATGCGTTGAAGTCATACGTGTGTGACATCTTGGCACATGTGGAGACGTCTACAGGCCAGTGGGGCTGGCCTACGCCTATGAACGTGGGTAGGACAGGCACACCTGTGGAGGTTTGCTGATTCCACAGGCATACATGGCCAGTCTCAACAGGGAACATGAGTGTGATATGTAAGCTATGTGGTGTGGTCCACCTGAGATTTTTATCTGCTTCATTTTTTGGATCATGCCTTAAAATGATTTGAAAATATAGATGGACCACATAGCTTTTTCAGGGGTGGAATCTGAGTCCAAATAATGGGTCTTAGTTTGGATGTATTATGAACCAAATATTATGCCTTTATCTGATTATTTGACCATGGGCTTGGTGGACACATATTAGACGGTTAAAAATGAGAAATATCCAATCATCTCATTTCTAATTAGAGAAATATCCAGCAGATTCTACAATTTCAATTAGTTTAATGTGAGTTAATGTATGCCACATGTGTATCCGAGCATCAAATGACTCATCTTTCTTTTTCAATGACTAAGGGGGATGTAAGTGTCACGTGGTCACGTCGCTGGGCTGAATAGCATGAAAAGCATGCTGAGAGAGATATGTACAGTCGGTCCTTCCTAAACTCCTCGAGATATTACTTGAACTATTTCTCCCACCCTAGTTCCATCTATGAAGTGATACATGGACCAATCAAATTCAACCACATCAGGTCTTGGGTCCACCAATTACCTTTTGGTCAGGAAGTTAGAGCACGTCTTCTTAACTGTACATATCTCTCTCAGCATGCTTTTCATGCTATTCAGCCCAGCGACTTGACCACGTGACACTTACATCCCCCTTAGTCATTGAAAAAGAAAGATGAGTCATTTGATGCTCGGATACACATGTGGCATACATTAACTCACATTAAACTAATTAAAATTGTAGAATCTGCTGGATATTTCTCTCATTAGAAATGGGATGATTGGATATTTCTCATTTTTAACCGTCTAATATGTGTCCACCAAGCCCTCTCATAAACAGGCCGGTCCTTCCTAAACTCGTCGAGATATTACTTGTACTATTTCTCCCACCCTAGTTCCATCTATGAAGTGATACATGGACCAATCAAATTCAACCACATCAGGTCTTGGGTCCACCAATTACCTTTTGGTTAGGAAGTTAGAGCACGTCTTCTTAACTGTACATATCTCTCTCAGCATGCTTTTCATGCTATTCAGCCCAGCGACTTGACCACGTGACACTTACACCCCCATTAGTCATTGAAAAAGAAAGATGAGTCATTTGATGCTCGGATACACATGTGGCATACATTAACTCACATTAAACTAATTAAAATTGTAGAATTTGCTGGATATTTCTCTCATTAGAAATGGGATGATTGGATATTTCTCATTTTTAACCGTCTAATATGTGTCCACCAAGCCCATGGTCAAATAATCAGGTAAAAGCTTAATATTTGGTTCATAATACATCCAAACTAAGACCCATTATTTGGACTCGGATTCCACCCCTGAAAAAGCTATGTGGTCCATCTGTATTGTCAAATCATTTTAAGGCATGATCCAAAAAATGAAGCAGATACAAATCTCAGGTGGACCACACCACAGGAAGTTGTGGTGATTGAATGCCCACTATTAAAAGTTTCTTGGGGCCACAAAAGTTTTGAATCAAATTGATATTTATGCCTCTTTGTGACCTAATCTTTTTATTTTTATTTTTTTACTCACGCACTCACACCAAAGTAGTAGGATTTCACAACAATTGGTAATTTTGGTAAAACTTATTTTCTGCGCTTATTTCAGTGATTTTTTCAATTCAGACTTTTTGACAAATCTAAACTACTTAGCACTTAATTTTAAATTTTGCTGAAAAACATCTGATTTTTTTCAGCCATCTTCCTTTCACTTAATGCTTAAGGTTGAAAGTAGTAAGTGATTTCAAAGTTAAATATTTTTTTAAATGATAATTTTATCCTCATAAATTGAGGTACAAGTTTTAACAAAAGAGGTTTGACATCTAAATGATCCGGCAAAGTTTTGTGCTTATCATGATGTATGTGTTATATCTATACCATTCATACATTTTTCTAAATCATCATGGGGCATAAGCCAAAAAATGAGGTGGACCCAAAGCTCCAGTGGATCACACCATAAAAAGCAGTGGGGATAATGATGCCCACTATTGAAAACTTCCTACGACCCACCATTCTATTTATTTTCCATCAAATCTATTCATGAGGTCATATTAACTTGGATGAAGGGAAAACAAAAATTTCAACTTGATCCAAAACCTTTGTGGCCTTGAAGAAGTTTTCAATTGTAGATATCAAGTGCTGGTGTTTTCTGTGGTGTGGTCCACTTGAGCTTTGAATCTGCTTCATTTTTTGGATCACAAACTAAAATTATCTAAATAAATAAATAGATGGTGTGGATCTAACAAATACATTATGGTGGGGTTCGCATGACTTTGCCATATCAACCGATTTGGAAGCAATCCAATTCGGATTGCCTACGGACGTTGTCACCATAAGGTGGCTACTGGACAATGTTATGTGGGCCCACCATAATGCATGCATTTTATCCAGGCCGTCCATCTATTTTTCCATATCATTTTAGGGCATAGGCTAAAAAATGAGCCATCCAAATCTCAAGTGGACCACACCATAACAAAATAGTGATGATTGAACGACCACCATTAAAAGCTTCCTAAGGCCTGATGCAATATTTTTTTTCCATCCAATCTATTGATTGGGTCACACACAGCTGGACCGAGAAACACAAATATTAGCTTTATACAAAACTTTGGTGGCCCAATAAGTTATTAATGGTGAGTGTTCAATCACCACTTTTTCTTATAATGTGGTCCCATGAAACTTAGATCTACCTCAATTTTTAGCTTATGCTGTAAAATGATACAAAGAAATAAATCGAAGGCATGGATAAAACAGATGCATCATGATGGATCCCACATATCACTATCCAACACCCACCTTGCGCCGGGCAGTCAGGAGTGAATTTGGTGAGACCACGGCCTCACCTAAGATGCTACCTAAGATGGTGCGGACCATGGGGCCCACCTTGACGTATCTATTTGTATCTATGCCATTCATCCATTTTTCCGGATCATTCTAGGGCATGATACCAAAAATGGAATCTCTTGTAGACCATACTCTTGGAAAAAGAGGTGATTAAACGTCTTACCATTACAAACTTCTTAGGGTGCACCATAAGCTTAGGTGTGTCAAGTCCCATAATGTGGATGAAGATGGATTTTATATAGACATCAAGGTAAGCCATCTCATTTAATTTCTTAGAATGGCCATGGAACACACACACACACACACACACACACACACACACACACACACACACACACACACGGGGGTTACATGGATTGTACCCAACGGTGTTCTGTGGGGCCCACCATGATGTATGTGTTCTATTGATGATATCCATCTATTTTTCTAACATATTTTAGAGCACGAGACAAAAAATCAACTTTTATAAATTAAATATAAGATGTTGTTTATGTTCTCAAAAATTCTCTGGAAAGAAAATCAGGAAGACTATTAGTGTATCCTTTTATAGATTTTATTTTGAAATCAAAACTGGATAAAATAGCTTGCCATCTTACAAATATTTGTTTACTTGCTAAATTTTTAACATCTTTTTCTAAAATATATTTAGCGCTTTTGCAATCTATACGAAGTAAAAACTCTTGATTTATAAGATCACTTTGGAATTTTGAAATACATAATACAATTGATAAAATTTCCTTTTTAATAGTACTATAATTCTTTTGTAAATTATTCCAAATTCCTGAAGTATATCTACCTAATTGTTCTTGTGATTCTATCATTTGTTTAAGAATTCCACCATATCCTATATCAGAGTGTAGACACCCCACCTTCGGCTACATTGTTGGTAGAGATAGCTGGATGAATAGAGGACCATACCCACAAATCCCAAGTCCAAACTCAGCCAAACTCACCCTTGTAAGCCCTATTCCATAGCCCAGTTCAAGCCTGAACCCAGTCAACCCAGTCCTAAACATCAGCCTGAAAAACCCCCATAAGAAAAGCCAGTAAAAAAATCTCAAAAAAGTCAAACTCACTGAGTCAACCCACTGAGTCAACTCGCTGAGTCAACCCACTGAGTCAACTCGTCGAGTCTAAACACCGAGTCAAACCGCCGAGTCAACCCGCTGAGTCAAACCGCCGAGTCAACCCGCTGAGTCAACTCACTGAGTCGACCCAGCGAGTTAAGCAGCAACCCCGAGGGTGCCACCGTACCTCGCTGGAAATCAAGGAACGGCCGTACGGGCGGCCCATAGCAGGCCGCCCAAAATAAATTACGAGCTCTGCCACTGCTCGCTGCTATAAATACCCCCTCCCCTTCTCATTTCAAGACACCACTCAGCCAGAGAGAGCCCGTCCGTCTGAGTCACCCTCTTTCACCCCTTAGCCCATTCCTCCACCAAGGAGAGCCCGAGTGAGGAGAGCCAAGCCCTGGTCCAGCCCAGCCTGACCACTGGTCCAAGTCTCCCAAGCCACCCAAGTCTTGATCCAGCCACTCGAAGCCAACCCTTGCGACACCTCCGTCCATCCAGCTACTCTTTTTCCAGCATCATCTCATTTGCATCTAACATAAGCAACATTTACTTTTCTTCCAACCCCCCTGCTTCATTGCAAGTACCCTGATTATTCAAGCACACTGCATATGTCTTAAATTAAGCACCTGTCAGTTCGAGCGTATGCTCTGGGCTTGCCCGTTGTTGGAACCTGCCCATCAGAAACCCTTACTGTTCAGACCTGCATTCATGCTTCACTATAAAGCACCTTGATTATTCAAGCACACTGCATACGTCTTATATTAAGCACCTGTCAGTTCAAGCGTATGCTCTGGGCTTGCCCGTTGTTGGAACCTGCCCATCAGAAACTCTTACTGTTCAGACTTGCATTCATGCTTCACTATAAAGCACCTTGATTATTCAAGCACACTGCATACGTCTTATATTAAGCACCTGTCAGTTCGAGCGTATGCTCTGGGCTTGCCCGTTGTTGGAACCTGCCCATCAGAAACTCTTACTGTTCAGCCCCGCATTCATGCATCATGTCATCTATGAGAATGTACGAGGATGAAAACCGACTTTCAAGTATTAGTTCGATTCTGTGAAGTAGAGACCGTACTTTGGTACGGGCAGTGTGTGGGGTGCTTAACCTCTTCCCACCCTGTAACCGTGATCCCTTACCTTGAATCTTTGGCCGCAGATCAAAAGAAGTCATTTTAGAGAAAAAGGATCTCCGAATCCCCTTCTCTAACGTTTCTACGGGGTCTAGCCGACTGTAGATTCGAAGTAACTGGCCAGTGGCGACTCTGGTCTTATATAAACTCACTTAAACACATCCAGCTTAAGCACGACTACCAAACAAAGCTCTCGAGAACGAGGCAAGCCAGTGGCACAAATGGTGATTTTGCACTCACGCATCCTCTTCTCCTTCTTTTCCCGAAAGGGGAAGGGACGAGAACGACGTCGTGTAGGAGCGCAGAAACGGCGAGGGTCCATAGAATGGTGACTCTGCTGGGGATGAACTAGTCCCACTAGTCGTGATCCGACTTGAAAAACAGAATCCTTCCCGTACTTGAAAGTCACTAATCCTCATACAATCTCATCTGCATAGCATTCTATCCAAAATAAAAAAAATAGAAAATCCCCAAACCCAAAAAGAGTAGAGTATAGTCCTCACCATTGCGCCTCCTCGGGCTCAACGTACGCGGAGACAACTTCCCTTCCGCAGCATAATCCGCACTTGGGCTCAGCAAGCCATGTCCGACCACGAAGAAGAAACTCATATCCTTCCCGCTCTTGAGATGACCGAAGCGCAACTTCCAGCACAACAGCCCATTGATAATACGCCAATCATACAGGAATTGGCACAAGGAGTGAGAGCAATGCAAGAAATACTCTTGCAATTCATGCAAGCACAAGCCACCGCAAAAGCCAACAATCAGGTTGGCCCAGTTCAGCAATCTCAGCAGCCATGCCGGGTCCTTCCGGCCTCCAGTTCGAATCAAGCGCAACCATCGGAGTCTGCCCGAGACTACCGATAGCAACCATCTCAGCCCTTCGTTACGGGGCATCTTCCTCAGTACCTTCCTGCAACGACAGGGCCATCTCAGAGCACTCCCATCGCAGGGACTTCTAGTCAGCTTCCAGTCAATCTTGCAAACAACAATCTCAGTAGATCTCAGCATGTCCCCTCCGATGGGACACCTTTTCAATTTCAGCACATCCCCGCCGATGGGATTTCAATTCAATTTCCAGCAACAGGGACAGCACTGGCGAATGCCCACAATGGGGGTCAGTGTCAAGCTCACATCAATCAGCGGACAGTGGCGAATACCCAACAAGGGGGTCACTTCCCAGCATCTCAGCCTCCTGCAAACAGGAGCACTTTTCAATTCCAGCATATCCCCGCCGATGGGATTCCAGTTAATTTCCAGCAATCTTCAATTCAGCGAAATCCAGTTAATTTTCAGCAATCTTCAATTCAGCAATCTCCAGTTAATTTCCAGCAAGTTCCAGTTCAACCTTCAGTACCGTTTCCAATTCAATTACAATCCTCTCAAGCACAAGTTCATCAGAATCCAGTTCAGTCATCAAATCAATTTCAGCAACCTGCGGTTGCTTTTCAGCAAGCACACCTTCTGTAGAGAGCTGAGTGCAATCTCAGGAAATGAAGGGGCCCTCATTCGCTTGTTCCAAAAATCTCTGAAGGGCGATGCCCTAGATTGGTACACTTCATTGGACTGCCACCGCATCAGGACATGGGAACAGCTTTCCCAGGCTTTCGTCGACAGATTCGCGTACAACCTCAACATGGCACCCAGAAGAGCTAACCTCGCAGCTCTCAGGCAAAAGAGTGATGAGACACTATCAGCTTATGTGGGACGTTGGCGAGCTATGGCAGCTCGAATGCGAACGCCTATCGACGACGAAGAACAAATCTCCATGATTGTTCATTCAACATATCCAAGCATATCCGGGTATCTCATCTCGCATCCATATGCGAGTTTCTCACAATTGATCCGTGCTGGAGAGCAAGTCGAAGCAGGAATCCGTGCCGGGACAATCTCCCCATGGCCTCATCAAGCCACTCCAATCAAAAGGAACAGAGTGGAAGGAAGACCTATCGGGCACGGGAATGGAAACCGCAGTGGTTCTCCTCCCCGCCCAACAGAGGTAAACAACATCAACACCACTGCTCAAGGAAATCAACATGCTCCCCCACAGGGACGTCAACAGTATCAGCAGAATCAAGTTCAGCATCAGCCTCAGCGGTATCAGCCACAACCGAATCCTCAGCCACAACCACCTCAACAACAGCAGCAGTTCAGAGGAAACGGTCAATACTCATATCAAAATAGGCAAAACTACAGGGAGTTCAGGAAATTTACTCCCCTCTCTCAACCACTCAGTCAAGTCATGGCTACGCTGGTGCAGAAGCAGTTACTTACTCTAATGGCACCTCGGCCTCCGCCTCATCCTCTGCCACCAAACTACCGAGAAAATGAGTATTGTGCCTATCATCAAGGGCGTGGCCACACCACTGATCGATGCTATACTCTGAAGAATGCTATACAAGATCTGATTGATGACCGCAAGATCGTCATCTCGGTCCCTGGGACTCCTCCAGCAACTTCCACCAACATCCTTCAGAATCCTCTGCCTCAGCACCCAACGGACCCCAGTTCGTCTCGTGGCCCTGCAGTCAATAGTATAGAAGAAGGGGACCATCTCGATCGCTTCTTCTCCCCCATCCAATCCATTCATGCCTACACTTATGGGCCAACAAATCCTCCTCCGATCATGCAAGGGGCAAGTCCCTTCCCTCCTTCAGTCTCTGAGCCAGTAGTACTCGAAGGAGCACTTCCATATGATGTACCAGTTGTGCAAGGGGCACCTTACAACCATTCATGCTGGGAACCAGTCGTCCTGGAAGGAGCACAATCATACATTGAGCCCACATACGAACCTGTCATCTTGCAAGGGGCAACCCCAATTCAAGAACAATCCAATCCACGAGGGAAGGATTATACTCATCAGCAGCAAGAGCCCATTGTCTTGGAAGGAGCTCCTCCAGTTGAGCCGGTCATATTGCAAGAGGCAAATCCTAGAGGTGTGTCAATCACATTACGACAGTTGGGACGAACAGTATTCATTCCATGGGAGCCTCCTGCCCCAGGAACAGTCAAGCCAGGACCACGACCTTATGTGATCTACAAAGATAAGCCTCGATATTACCCCTTCAGCACAGGCAACAATGTAGTTCTCAAGGCAAAAGCTCAATACGAGGAAGATCTGGTACCCACACCAGCACCGTTGCAAGAGCCGGTGGTCTTAGAAAGAAAAGGGGAGGAAAATTATAAAGAGGTCCCATGGCACTATCCAGAATGTGCGGAAGTGGGGAAAATGAATCCCAACGGGCGTTGCATCCGAAAAGACAATCAGAACAGAGGAGATCCCAAAGGCACTCTCTCAGGCGTCGGCAACAAAAATGAAGCCGCATACGATGTGGCGACTCAGCTTAAAGCAATCCCTGCTCAAATCTCAGTATGGGAGCTACTTTGCACATCTCGCATACACCGAGAAATGTTTGCCAAAACCTTGAGCGACGCTCACGTCTCCTCCGATACGGCACCAGAGATGATAGCATTGATGATTGGACAACTCCTGGCTTCACGCGCCATCACCTTCACCGATAATGAGTTACCACCAGAAGGACGAGATCACGGGCGATCCCTCAACATAGCCTTACGATACAAAGACCTCTGCGTCCCACTGGTCCTTATCGATAATGGCTCAAGCTTAAACGTCTGCCCACTAAAGACTGCAGAATGTCTGGGAATCAGTCCTTCTTCATTCCGTCCCAGCACCATATGTGTCAGAGCATTCGACAACACCTGCCGATCAGTGGAAGGGGAGGTCGACATAGAAGTACAGATAGGTCCGGAAGTCTCCACCATCACATTCCAAATCCTGGATATATCAGCCTCTTTCAACATGCTGCTCGGACGACCTTGGCTGCACAAGGTTGGAGCTGTGCCATCAACCCTGCATCAACGAGTGAAGTACATCTGTGGAAATCAAGTGATCTCTATCCACGCAGAAAAGGAGCTCATCATTCCTTCCAACGCTGCTTCCACTGAACCAGACATCCCAGTCATCGATATCCAGCACTCTGAAGAAGACATCCCGTTTCACAGTTTCGAATTCGAGATTGTGAACTCTATCGCCAATCCAGAACCGATAAGGGTGGACCGCGTCTTTTCACCGGCAGAGCATCTGAGCCTCAAATACCGAATGAAGAATCACTTCAAGTCCAGAAAGGTACCACTGATATATAACCAACGCAAATGGGGACTCGGATACAGGTCAATCTTCATGGACAAGGGAAGGAAGAAATTTCGGTGCTCGCCCATCCAATTCGTCAAGCCAGGAGAACCTTGCAAAGATCCAGGAGGAATCAACCGACTGCACTACACAAAGGCCTCCCGATGAGCCTAGCTTGGGCCACGTGGCCCCCCATTCGATGGGATCAGATTCTCGAACCGTCTAAGCCTCCAGAAGAAGAAGAAAATGATGAAGACGAAGAAGGAAGTCAAATACAACAGCTTCAGGACCAGGTTACTCTGACACCTGCTCCCAACCAGGGGCACAACCTGCCCACTTCAGCATCAATCAACCAGGGGCACAACCTGCCCACTTCAATTCCAACCAGTCAGGGGCACAACTTGCCCATCTCAGCATCAATCAGCAAGGGGCACGACTTGCCCATCTCTGCAGAATCAACATCAACCAGCCAGGGGCAGAAGCAGCCCATCCATTGGACCAAGAAAGGGAAGTGGCCAGCCCTAGATTGGTCTGATGTCCAGATTCCAAACTTGTGGCTAGCTGTGGAACTAGACGAACTGCAATGCGAGGTAAGTGACCCGGGAGGGACTGAATGCGACTCAGATCTCGAACCCGACCAGCGAGAAGTCATGGTCATTGGGCCAGACCATGATTCTTCGCCCAAAGCATCAACCCCCACCTCTTCAGGGGAGGAAGTGTGGGGTCCTGAATGGTCATCCATTCCCCTAACTTTTGAATCAGCCAAAGAGTCATCTGAGGGCTCTGGCTTAAAAAAAAACGCCTGTTTAAGCAGCGACTGGAACTTTGGAACAAGTTGGGCTCAATCATGGTCCGCAACGCCCACTTGTTCAAAGTCCCGTGAATTTTAAAAATCCAAAAAAATAAAAAATTTCAAAAGCCAAAAACATCTAGCATTTCCATTTCAGAAAAATCTCAAAAACCAAAAAACATTTCTTTTCCTGCATTCAATAGTGTGCCAAGTTCGTCTAAAGAGTCACATGAGTTTGAAGTCAAATCATATGATTTTGACATCGAATTAGACTTCGAGCTCATGGGTCTAGATGAAGCTCGGGATGAGGAAGATGATGATCCGGCTCCCGAACTAGAGGATCTCCTCAAAAAGTTCGAATCTAAAGCCAATGTTGTAGCCGATGATTTTGAGATTGTAAACTTGGGGACGCCTGAGATCCCTAGGGAAGTACGCATTGGAAAAACGTTGCCACCTGAGAAGAAACAGAAAATGATAGAGTTCCTAGCTCCAAGATTGTCCAACTTCGCGTTCTCATATGAAGACATGCCGGGGCTCGATGAAGAGCTCGTTTTACACCATCTACCAACCAAGGCAGATATGAAGCCAGTGAAGCAGAAACTTCGAAGAATGAAGCCAGAATGGGCTCTGAAAGTCCGAGATGAAGTCATCAAGCAGTACAATGCGGGATTCTTGGTAGTCTCCAACTACCCTGAATGGCTCGCCAACATCGTACCAGTACCAAAGAAGGATGGCAAGGTTCGAATGTGCATCGACTTCCGAGATCTCAATAAAGCCAGTCCAAAAGATGACTTCCCTTTGCCACATGTCGACACTCTGGTCGAAAACACTGCGGGATACAAGATCTTCTCATTTATGGACGGGTTCTCAGGATACAATCAGATCAAGACGGCCGTCGAAGATCGCGAGAAGACATCATTTATCACTCCCTGGGGAACTTTCTGTTACAGGGTAATGCCGTTCGGTCTAAAGAACGCAGGAGCAACATATCAGTGAGCAATGACAGCATTATTCCATGACATGATGAACAAAGAACTTCAAGTATATGTGGATGACATGATCGTCAAATCTCGTACAATTGAAGGACACTTTGAAGATCTGAAGAAGTTATTCAACAGATTAAAAAAGTACAAGCTCCGTCTCAACCCTCAGAAATATGTTTTCGGTGCAATGGGAGGAAAGCTCCTCGGCTTTATGGTGAGCGAGGATGGCATCAGGGTCGACGAGACCAAAACCAGAGCAATCATCGAGATGCCCCCTCCTAGAACAGAGAAAGAAATTCGTGGCTTCCTCGGTAGAATTCAATACATCAGTCGCTTCATTGCACAGCTCACACCTATCTGTGAGCCCATATTCAAGCTCCTTCGGAAGAATGTTCCAAAAGAATGGAATGATGATTGCCAGGTCGCTTTCGACCGCATCAAGAAGTATCTCATGAATCCTCTAGTTCTAGTGCCGCCCACTCCCGGACGACCACTATTGTTATACATCTCAGTAGCAGCAGAAGCCATTGGCTGTGTCCTCGGCCAACACGACGAGACCGGGAAGAAGGAACAAGCAATATACTATTTGAGTCGAAAGTTCACCGACTACGAGACCAGGTATTCCCCGATCGAGAAGACTTGCCTCGCCCTAGTCTGGGCAACTCAGCGACTCCGTCAATACATGATTGCATTCCCTATTCTCCTCCTCGCTCACATGGATCCGCTCAAGTACCTGTTCGAGAAACCGGCACTCACTGGAAGGATAGCTAAATGGCAGCTACTCCTGTCTGAGTTTGACATCACCTATGTCACTCAAAAGGCAATCAAGGGACAAGCCCTCGCCGATCATCTCGCGGCTCACTCTCTCCTGGACTATCAGCCGCTCAAGACGTTCTTTCCTGATGAAGATCTCTTGCTTGTTGAAGGTGAAGAAAAGAAGAAGAAAGACGAATGGACGTTATTCTTCGACGGCACAGCAAATTCTAAAGGGAGTGGTATTGGAGCAATCCTCTACTCTCCAGACGATGTCCCTAGTCCTATCTCAAGGCGCATAGAATTCGAGTGCACCAACAACATGGCAGAGTACGAAGCATGCATCGCTGGCTTAAGAGAAGCCATAATCTTGGCAGAGTACGAAGCATGCATCGCTGGCTTAAGAGAAGCCATAATCTTGGGCATCAAGAAGCTACGAGTATTTGGAGACTCACAGCTTATCATCAATCAGACCAATGGCGAATGGAAAACCAAGGACGAGAAGTTGATACCATATCATGTGTATCTTGACAATCTGATCGAAGAATTCAAGGAAATCACCTTCTCATACATGCCCAGAGCCAAAAACCAGTTTGCCGATGCTCTCGCCACACTCGCATCAATGCTCAAGATCCCAAAAGGAGCTTCAGAATGGGAGCTCATAGTCGAAATTCAAGAAGAACCTGCTTTTTGCCTGCAAATAGAAGAAGCCGAAGCTGTCCCTGACAAACCCTGGTATGCCGACATCAAGCAATATCTCGAAACCCAGGAGTATCCAAAGTCAGCAACAGCAACAGATCGCCGAACCATCCAGCGTTTGGCCGGCCAATTCACCATCAGTGGCGAAGTTCTTTACAAGCGATCCTATAATCACATCCTCCTTCGATGCGTCGATGAAACAGAAGCTGCAAAGATCATGAAAGAAATACACGAAGGAATCTGTGGCCCACACATGAATGGGCACATGATGGCAAAGAAGATTCTACGACTCGGCTACTATTGGCTCACCATGGAGACAGACTGTTGCCAGCACGTCAGAAAATGCTTCAAGTGTCAGGAGCATGCGAATCAAATCCATGCCCCATCATCAGAGTTATACAACCTGACCACCCCCTGGCCCTTCTCCATGTGGGGACTCGACATCATCGGCAAGATCAGTCCCAAAGCATCAAACGGTCATGAGTACATACTTGTGGCAGCCGACTACTTCACCAAGTGGGTAGAGGCAGCCTCCTACACCATGATTGCAGCATCTCAGGTGATCAAATTCATGAAGAACAACATCATATGCCGGTATGGAATCCCCAATGCTATCATCACAGATAATGGGACCCCGTTTGTCAACAAGAAGATGGATGACTTCCTCAGCAAGTTCAAGATCCAACGTCATCGATCAAGCCCCTACCGTCCCCAGATGAATGGTGGGGTAGAAGCCGCAAACAAGACAATCGTCAGGATACTCGAGAAGATGGTCGTAACCTATTGAGATTGGTCAGATATACTCCCATATGCACTTTGGGCCTATCGAACGTCTGTACGGTCTGCTACGGGCGTTACTCCTTTCGAGCTTACCTACGGAATGGAAGCAGTCCTACCAGTCGAGGTGGAAATACCATCGCTACAGGTATTACTCGAAAGCGGAATTGAAGAAGGAGAATGGCAACGGGCCAGATTCGATCAGTTGCAGCTAGCAGATGAAAAGCGCATGCGGGAACTAAGTCATTCCCAGTGTTATCAGAAAAGGATCGCTCGGGCTTACAACAAGAGAGTCCGAAAAAGAAGTTTCAAGGTAGGCGACATGGTCATGAAGAAGATTCTACCGTCGCACCTCCCGGATCCCAAAGGAAAGTTCAAACCCTCGTGGGACGGGCCACTGATCATCAGAGAAGTACTTCCCGGAGGCGCCCTCAGACTCACCAGCATGAGAGGGGTGGATCTTCCTGAGCCAACCAACGTCGACAACGTGAAGATCTTTCACGGGTAAGTCATTCTGACCTTATCAAGAGTTACTTTACTAGGGCTAAAGTCAAGAGGTCGAAGCTAAGACCTCTGAAAGATCATTTCCGTCCACCAACAAGTGTTTCAAATAAGGGGATTCAAAAAGAGGAAAATACAAAAAAATGGGGGGATTCAAAAGGAAAAGACAAAAAAAAAGAGAAAAAGAATGCAAAAGAGAAGAAAAGAGAAAGAAAAAGGGAAGCCAAAGCAAGGTACCCAGGAAAAAAAAATCAGTCCAAGAAGAAACACAGTCATCCATCCATTCATCTCAGAAGGTCGATAGCAAAGACCGACAGCTCTATCATCGTAACTTAGGATAAGGGCTGAAAGACTGCCGTCGGCCGGCAACGACGGATTCCCGACCTCTAGTCGCCGCAGTTATCTAGAGATCCAGAAAAAAAAAAGAAAAAGAAAATGTGTGCCTAAACAAAGAGGGCGGAGTGAAAACCAGAAAGGGCGCTCCGAGTAAAAACAGTGGGCATACAGCGGACTTGGTGAAAACCCGAAAGGGCACTGAGGGTAAAAACAGCATAGCTGCCAAGGGGCAGGCAAGATCAAACACCCGGGACGTGGTGAAAACCCGAAAGGGCGCCATGGGCAAAAATGACGGGGAGAAGCCGGCTGTGGTGAAAACTCGAAAGAGCACTGCAGGCAAAAATGACTCAAATAAAAAAAAAGAAAAAATAAAAGTGCAGGTACCAAGAAATCAAACAGTCCAGATCGGTTCAAGCAGTTATAGTTCAAGAACAAGAAGGAGTGCAGTCAGGAGCGAAGAGCTCTACAAATCCTGACAATCTCAAGAGGCAACAGTTTCCATTGCCTACACCTCTAGGGAACCAAAGGAGCACTCAAGTTAAATCTCGAAACATCGGTCAAAGCATTGGCCGAGCCCCAGTTCTGATTCCTATATCCCAACACAAAATCCAGACACACTCACAAGACAACTCATGGCACAGTAGATTTTCAAACAGTTTTCTCTTTTCAAGTAAATGCATCATATTTCTTTTACACGTATCATATCGTCTTTTTCAAAAAAAAAATATACGAAAATTTTTTCATCATCATCAATCATATATGCAAAAAAGAATGTGCAGGTGGCCAACACAATCAATCTCTACCCTCCTCCTCGGCTACATCAGGCAAGTCCTCTGACTCATAAAAAGATAGTCTCTCTCTCAACCTGCTCACCTCCATACGCAGGTAATGCGCCTTATCGCGCTCAAGGGTACGGATCGCTGTCTCCTCATCAGACAATCTCTGATCGGCAGCCAATCTCCTCGACATCATCTCACAATGATACCGAAGTGCAGAGATCTCAGACAGCAGATGGCCATGAGTGGCCAAAAGGAAGCAAGGATCAATGAAAGGGCGCTCCTCAAAAGGTTCATATGAACCAGATGAAGAGCCAGCATCTCCAAGGATATCCTGCTCATCCTCATCAGCATTCTGGTGCCAGCAAGGGATACGTCGATACAAAGACTGCTCAGCAACCCAGTACTGATATGGGGCGGTCGCCATCGAAAAAGTCCGCAGCTCAAAACCCAACAAATCAGCAGTCAAGTAACTCGCCCAAGAACAATCAATCCGGGTCCTGAAGTCAGAGGACCTAGACGAAAGTGCTCGACGCCCGATACCAGTGAAAGCGAAAAGAGGAACATCCTGCTCATATCGAAACTGCCGCGGGAACCGGATGGGATGGTAAGAAAAGTAAGATTGAAAGCCTACCAACATCAGAGGAAGGCGGTGTGCATCACAAAGCACTGGAGGAAGTGAAAGCCAAGATGACTCCCAACGAACGTTCCAGTTACGAAGTTCAGCAAACATCCTGCGATACAAGGGCTCGCTCATCCTAGCTGTATGCGGAAGGAACTCCATGATATAATGCATGATGTCAGAGCTAGGAATGCCAGGAAGGGGTACAGGACGGTCAAAGAAAGACGCTCCCATAGCCAGACCTGATCACAAAAAGGAAAAGAAGTTCAGCTAAAGCAAAGCAATTCCTAACAAAGCAAGAAGAAAAGGGTGTAGAAAAGATACCTGAAGAAAGGCACAACAGCCGCGAAGGACACGAGTACGGCCCAGGGCGCAGTCGGTCAGCCCATTAAACAGCTCGGCCAAGATGAGAGAAATGATCCCCTGCCGTCGGATAGCTCGGCTCATCACCTCAAAAAGCAGAGGAGTCTGGGACCTACGCCATCCCGAGACACTACGCCAAAATTGCATTTTTGCGACGGATTTTGCGACGGACATTGACCGTCGCAAAAATTGCTTAGTTTAACGACGGACCGGATCCGTCGTATTGTAAAATATTCCGTCGCTTTTGCGAAATTAAGGCGGGATTTCGTCGCGGGAGTTACCGACGGACATAGTCCGTCGCAAAATTTTAATTTCCGACGGACCTAGCCCGTCGCTATTTAACGACGGATTTGGCCCGTCGCTAATCCCAGCCCGAAAAGATGCCCCCCAAATAAGGTCCGTCGGAAAATAAAATTTAAGAAAAATGAGATATTGAAAAAAACTGATATTTTTTAAAAATTAAAAAATTTGATATTTAAAATAACAGATTTAGTAATTTGAAAGAAAATGTTAAGAGATTTTAAAAACAAAATTGAGAAATTTGAATAAAATTAATATGTTTGAAATTTCTTTTCAAATTTTCACAGAATTAAATATTTTGAAAAAGAAAATTGTGAAGTTAAAAAAGAAATTTCTGATTTTCAAACAAAAAAAGTTGAGAGGTTTGAAAATAAATTAACAATTTTTTTAGTAAAATTGAGATTTAGAAAAATAATAAGATTCAAAAAATTGAGATTTAAACAAAAAAAAAAGTTGAGAAGTTCGAATAAAATTGATAAGTTTGTAAAAAAATTGAAATTTTTATAAAGAAATTAAGATTTTGTATTTCGAAAAAATTAAGAAGTTTGATTAAAAAATGATATTTTCAAAAGAAATAAAAGTTGAGATATTTGATAAAAAAAAAAAAAAAGAGATTTTATCGGTTTTGAAAAAAAAATGTTGGAAAAAAATTGTGGTTTAAATAAAAGCGAGAAATTTGAAATGAGTGGGCCAAATTTATTGGTGGACATTTATTGAATAGTTGAAAATGAAAAATTACACTAATTCAGTTAACTGGTTATCAGATTGGTTTATGCATACATACATGTTCATTGGTGCAAAAAATGAAGGCCCTAATATAATGATGTTAATTAATTGTAAGGAAAATTTATAATGATGAGATTGATCAAATTCTATGATCAAGTTATCCTAAACTTGATCTGAATGGTCAGATATGTTTAGAACGTGGTAATTATTATTAAAAACAAAAGTAAGCCCGAATCATATTCGTATAAAAGACTCTTTAAATGTGCACAATCAGTTTGTCTAGAGCTAGAAAAATTTTGGACAATCTGATTGGTCCAAATTGAAAAGTAAATGACTTTAGATGTTTAGATTAAATTTCACTCAAATCTAATGGTTAGGTTACAAGATATGGCCCATCATTGATCAATTTTATCTATTTAGTATCTTTCTCATCTTAAACTTCATCAAGGCAAGTGACCAATCAAATCAAAGTTATTGATGAATATAATAGCGTGAATGGATTAGATTTCCAAATTAGGCCAAATTTTTAGGTCGAAATTGCGCTGCAACTTGTTGACCTCGTGAAAACCTAATAAATGTATAGTCATTGGACCCCAAACTCTAATCTAGCCATTGAGAATTTGATCTTTCTAATATTTGCTATTACGTCCTAAAATGATATAAAAGAACAGATGGATGGATTAGATATACATAAAATACATCAACTTGGACTCATACCGTTAGGATAACGAATGCGGATTGGCTAGTGACCTTGCCACCGGTCAATGCCTAGTCATCGGTGCTCTGTGGGCCCCACCACGATGTATGTGTTTCATCCACTCTATCCATACATTTTCGTAGATCATTTTATGGTATGAGCCCAAATTTAAGGTAGATCCAAATCTCAAGTGGACCACATCACAAGAAACAATGTTAATTGAACACCTACTATTAAAAACTTATTGGGGGCCACAGAAGTTTTGGAACAAGCTGATATTTGTTTTTTACCTACATCCATGTCTATATGACCTAATCAAGAGGTCGGATGTCAAATAATCAATATGGTGGGCCGGATTATGGGTTATGGGTGATTTTTGTTGCAGATTTAATCCCTAGCAATTTTACTACGGTTTTAATCCCTGGGTAAAGGGTACTGCCCCACCAACCATAGCTTTGACAGCTCCCTAAGGGACTATACGATACACCGCAATGTGTGGGGTTTATCTAAGCCGTCCATCCATTTTGGAAGCTCATTTTAAGGTATGAGCCTAAAAACAAAAAGCGGATGGAAGGCTCAAGTGGACCACACCTTAGGAAACAATAAAGATTAACTGCCTACCGTTAGGATGTGGTGTGGTCTACTTGGGCCTTTAATCTGCCTCCTTTTTTAGATTATGCCCTAAAACGAACTTGCAAAATGAATGGACGGAGTGGATGAACCACATACATTAAGGTGGGCCCCTCGAGCCCTGACAGGACAATCCGTCTCTTGCTCCGTCCCGCGCCAAAGCTCCCAGCGCGCCCAAAAAGCTCCCCGCGCCCGAACTACTTCTAAAGTGAAAAAAACCCTCTTCCAAAACCCTAGCCACAGCAAAAAAGAGCTCCCCCGTGTCCGTCCCTCTCTCTCTCTCTCGAAAATGATCGATTTGGAAGATGAGGGATTGCTTCCACCATCTCCGGCGGTGATGCAGCCTTCTCCATTTTCGTCAGGTCTCTCCCTGTCTGTGATCTCTCTCTCTCTCTCTCTCTCTCTCTCTCTCTCTCTCTCCCGCCCTCCCTCTTGAGCTTTCGGTTCTTTGTTTTTTTTATAGAATATTGAAATTTTGATCTGGTGGTGGCATGTGTTTTTTCAGTGATTCTGTGTTAGATCTGGAATTTGGTCTGTTTGAGATTGTGGTAGTATGATTCTTTGGTTATATTTAGTAAAAATGCATTGTTTCAATCAGATCTGGTAATGATTTCTCTGTTCCTTGCCCTTTTGCTATGGAATCAAACTAACAAATGGTTGTTCGTTCTTCTAGGTTTCGTGGTAGATGTTGATATTGAATCTGAGTAGTACAGGTGGATTGGAAGCGATCGTTTAGGCTTCTACATATGTATATGATTTCAGATGTTCTATTACCAGTTTTTTAGTACCTTATTTTCAGTTTAGGTTTGTCAGAGCTCTATGTCTGTTGGGACTTTTATCAGTTTCATGGTCTAATAGAGCACATTGTGTCTTAAAAGAATAATCTTTTAGCTAAAAATTAATGGTCAATTGGATTAGGAACTAGAGGTTCTCTGCTGCAACAAATGTATAGTTTGATGTGAATAATTCTGTACAAATGTATAGTAAGATCCTTGATTGTTTGAAGAAATGCTTCAACCAAATCATGTTTGAAACCTTCAACACTCCTGCTATGTATATTGCCATCTAGGTTGTTCTCTCCCTTTATGCCAGTGCCGCACGACTGGTAAGCAAGACTACTAGTCCTTATTTTGGTTTCTCTGGTTTGCGTTCTCTTGAGCACTTAAACATCAACAATGATACTCTTTATTTTTTTTTCTGTCAATTATAAGTTAACAGATGTTTCTGTATCTGGTTCACACTAGTTTGAGAATATAGAACATCAATGCTTGATTGAACTTTGGAGGCATTTGTGAATCATAATACTCAGAATTATATGTTAATGCAAGCATGCAACTAATTTTCTGAAAGAAACGTATATAACAACAAATTACAAAGACTAGCAATATGGATAATAAGGATTCTTTGTGCAAAGGGCTTGCTTCCCCAGAATCTTGAGAGGCATAAGCAATCCAAGGTGGGGTGGGGTTTAGTGGTTGGACTACCCAGCTTGATGATCAGATTGTTATAACTTACGTAACTTCAAGACCGTCCATTTTGGAGGTCATTAATTGGATTGTTTGGATTGTTCTTTACACAGTAGATGAAGATAACTTATTAAGTTAGAGGATTTAGGTCCTTGCTTTTGAGAAGGTGCTCATGAAGTGTGAATGATAGAATTTCTTACACTTCAAAGAAATTTAATTTTTGAAAATAAATGTATTTTAAATGAGATTGACAAATTCTCTCCTTCCATGGGACTTCATGAAGTTGTATTTGGCTGTTTGTGGAGCTAAGAAGAAGCACTCTCAAAACAAATCTCTTGGTAATTTATTTGGACAGTTAGTCTTCTTTAGAGTTATAGTGTGGGTTCTTGTTTGGTTGGAAGATTTTCTTATTTGTATAATAAGGAGATGAGTTAATTTGTCTCCTTTCTTTTTGGAAGATTGTATGAGAAGATCTATGTTGCAGTTGTTGGTGTAATGTTATGCAGTGAGAAGAATTTTATTATAGATGATTGTGTAAAAGCTTGCTTCTTGATGTCTTCTTGTGGCAAAATGGTGAGCTTCATGCTTGGTCTGAAGTGGCAGTTGGGATGGTTGTTGTTTATGCTTGGTGGATTTGGATGTATTTTCTATGAATGGTAGCTGGCGTGGTGTGTGGTAATTAAATGTTTGAGGGCCCTCTTGGATGTATTTTCTATGAATGGTAGCTGGCGTGGTGTGCGGTAATTAAATGTTTGAGGGCCCTCTTGGATGTATTTTCTATAAATGGTAGCTGGGGTGGTGTGTGGTAATTAAATGTTTGACGATTATATTATCCATGTGGTCCATGCTACCAATCTGCATCTTGATGTCGTGCAAACTAGTTTCATTGGATTATTCCTCATGACAATATATGATGACCTAGGTGCTTGCATTCTTTTACTTTTCCTCCCTAGCATTTTATTGGCATATCTACTCTTTTCTGAACATTCTTTTGTTTTTCTGTTCCATTCTAATTTTATTACTGTTCGGTAACTAAATTTGACATTCTATTTCTCTTAAATTCGAATTTTGAAATTCCCTTCCATCCATTTCATTTGGCATGCAGTTTATCTGGTTCATTTCTCAAAAACTTGGGTCCAAATTCATTTCATTTTGCATTTCATTGACCTTTTTTTTTCTCTTTTTGTGCTAATGTACAAATGGTACACGTATTTGAATTCAGACGACAAGCAAGGAGGGTTTTTGGAGACTGCTCACAAAACAGTGAATGTACACACCTCACTATGCAGTGGTCTTTTTTTTTTTTTGTTTTTTTTTTTTTTGTTCTGCTTTTGTTGTTGATGTTTGTCTGTTTGACAGGGCTGCCAGGATTTTGGGTCTATTTTGGCTTTGTTTTTGCATGTTTGGAATGTATGGATATGCATGGGGGTATGAATGGTTGATATATAAGTGAAGATCCACAGTGAGTCTGATGGATGAATTGGTGGCAACAACAAAGGATGCAGGGAAAGTAAAGGTGGAGACTCTTTGGAAGATCCTAGTAAATTTTTTTTTTTCATTGTTTCTTTTCAGGCAGCTTATGGGGGTGAGTAAGCTTCTTCATTTATAACTTTTTGCCAACTGATGTACTTAGGATTTCCATGGTTATAATTTCTTCATTTACAAAAGCTCCCTACCAACCATTGTCTGATTCTCTCTTCTTTTCTCTTCTTTCTTTGCAACTGCTTTTACAGGTACAGACGTAATGGAAATGGTGGTTTTGATCCGGTTTTGGCTGGTGATTTGGCACCTACTTTAGGATATTGGGTTTGATTTCATGTGATGAATTGACAGAATAGCTTGATTCTTTCAGCTGCCCCTTTTCAAAATCGTTCTTGGATTTAAAATTTGAAAATCTATTCTCATGCATTCATATCTATAGGCCAAGATGCTGATCTTGACATGCATAATTTGATTTGTGCAGTCTGTCAAGGTTACCTTTGATCATGTAGCATGCGAGACTATATCGCAGGTGTGGCTTGATAAAAATATTAGATTGTAGGATTTTGTACATTGTTTTTTAACAATATATACTTCAAATGGACTGGTATCTGATGCAAGGTTTGAATTTTGTAAAGGAAAAGCTTTTCAAGGTTGCAGGTCTGCCAATGATGGAGAATTGCATGTCCTGGTATAATAGTTACATGGATTGGTATCTGAGAATTGCATCTCCATCAACGGCAGCACTTGCTCGGTGTAGTTCTTTTAGCTCCAGTCAACTCCAGAAAGGAAAAAAATTCGAAGAATCTCGAGCCAAGCTTGCCTCAACGTCCGGGAATTGCTCCTTGTGGAATTGTTCTTGGGAGCGTAAAAGAAAAAGTAAGATCCATTTCTCCTTGTATTGTTTTTCATGAGTATCAAAGACGTTCATTAGTTCCAATATCAGTTTCCACACAAACAGAGGTAAATTCTCATTACAAGTTTCAAAATACGAGTTGTTTTTTTTTTTCTTCTTTTTTGATTTGCATGGGAATGAAGATGAAAGCACAAGGTTTGGAATTTAGGTTGGATATTTTATTTACTTCTCGCCACTTGTGTGCTTAATTTGATGTGGATGCATGACGAATGACCCTCCTGAATTTGGATAGGCCTGATTTTTGGGGTGCCGAGGATAATTATAGGGTGCACAAATGATTGATGGGTTGGACATCATCTGAGAATGGGTTTTGCTTCAGTTTTGGGCAAACACCTCTTTTTCCTATAGTATGGATACCATCTGAGAATTTTCCTATAGTATGGAAACTGGTTTCACCTAATGTAACAGCCTAGCGTGTCTGAATTCTGTGGAATCCTTTAGAACAAGTGAGAGATTTCCATGATAGGAAAACATCCCATACACTTGTGACAGGTTTGCATCATTTCAAAACATCCCATACACAGACAGTTGCAGCAGTGCTGATTGAGATTGAGTATCAGGTGGACCACATCACTTAAACAAACTGAAAGCTGATTGTTGTAGAATCTCTCTCCCAACAATTTTAAAACAGGTCCTGAAAAAAATCAAGTAGAATTCGAAGTGTCTTTTTTTTTGGTTGAACTAGAAATGAGTTGTGCTGAGTTTTTTAGCAGTCATTCTCATGCATGCTAACTTGGTTTAGGATCCAGACCCCTCATCAAATGGCCCCTGCTGTGTAGATTCCGTACGCCAAAAGGTTGATGATCAAATCAGCCTGGTTTTTGGGTCTTGGTATCTGTTTGTCTCATGGCCCATCTAGTGAGAAGCTTCGATTCCTCACATATGTGAAAAGTTAGCTTGTGTGAGGATGCACTTGGATGCACCTAATCAGTGGATCAACATTTCCTTTAGTCCATGGGGGTGGGCTTGTGATGTGGTTGCAATCCGCATTAAGCATTTGGGAAGCTTTTGGTTCAGGCAACCAAATCAAAAGTTGGTTGAGGATAAAACTGAAATTCAAGAACTAGAAAATCCGAGTAGATTCTTCATGAACATCATGACAAGCAACTGAGAAGTGGGAGGGCCCAAGGTTTGTCAGGTCCCGGGCTGTGAGCTAAGGACAGGGACCCAAGCCCAACCCAGCCCAACCTGCTAGCTGAACTCTAAGGTTAGATGGTGTCTAATAAGTCAGGTCTGGCTGGGTCAGCTTGAGGCAGACATAGGGCAGGGACCAGCCTAATTATTGCTTAGCAGCCTGAAAATTCAAGTTTGGACCTGGTCTGGCCTGTGATCCTCCAGCTCTGTTGTGATTAGACTACTAGTCACTGTATGAATGTCATGGAAATGACAAACATAAGTGTCTATAATTGATTTCTGCTATGTCATTCTAATCAAGAGAACTTTTGATAAAATTTAAATCTGTAGAAGGAGATGGAAGCTGCCGTAAAACAGAAAATGTTAGGAGTGTCGATTCGTGAAACTCTATTTGGAAAAACTGTGGGCATGCCCATGAGTGGGCATAGCAAATCTTTTTGTACAAACCATACAGCCTCCAAGGGCCATAAGGTTGTATATGGGAACCTATTTTAGTGTGTATTGCATCTTCAAGGCTTCAAGTTCGATTGCATGATAAAAAATTTGTGATCACCAATGTATTGCATCTTCAATGCTTCAAGCCTGTTGAGAAATCAGGTTGGGTTCAGGTCTTACCTTTTGGACCTAGTTTAAGTTGGGTCGGGTTAGTTTTTGATAGTTTTTAATATCTATTGATATTTTTAGCAAGAAAACATTTCGAAGGAAAGGTAAATCATGGAATTTACAATTAAAAAAAATGTGTTTCTAGTTTGTTTTCCCCGAACAGCCACTAGTTCTATTTTGGCGGAACTGGTAACCATCTGTTCTGTTCGTGCTGATTGAGGTGTCATGGTACATTCCTTTTTTTTTTTTTTATCAGTTTCCCCTTTTCTTGTGCCTGTGTTCAATAACTCGCACGCTGTGCAGCTGGCCAGGTACACAATTGACTCGCGCGCTGTCAATTCTTTAATACAAATCTGGTGTGGGCTGGCCTGATCTTTTGGGTCACAGAGGAACCCACTTGATGAGTGACCTGGATCTTACATTGGTGATCCATGAGCGGCTCAATTGTGTTTGTCTCATTTATCTGCTCTCATGGACTGTTAAAATCTGTTATCCAGGTAACTAAGTGATGCAACTCTTTTGCAGGAATGTTGCTAACAACAATCTTGAAGGGCCAATCCCTGAAAATTTAAGCTCATGCGTGAATCTTAATAACCTGCAAGCAGTTAATTTTTCTCCAGTTGCTTGGTTTTATGGTTAATTTATGTACTGCAAATCATCATTTTAACATGGGTTTGGTTGCAGCAATGTGTATGGGAATGGACTGAATGGAACCATTCCACGTGCATTCCAAAAGCTTGAGAGCATGACAAACTTGTGAGTCCGATCCTGTCTCATTGGAATTTACATTTTTCATTATATTTTCTTGTGTTTTCAATGTAGCTAAAAATGTGTGCATTTGTGTACATGCTTGCATTTTCAATGTAGCAAAAAATAGCTTCATTGCATTTCTTGATTCAGCGATTGTGCTGCCGACTATTGGATTTTTGCTAGTTCCAATTGCTTGGAAAGATCTCATGGTGTTTTCAACTGCCTCATACCCAACACCTTTATTGATTGGTCAAATGAGTTGAATTTCAATGTCTGCCCCTTTTTATTTGTCAAATGAGTTGAATTTCAATGTCTGCCCCTTTTTATTTGTCAAATGAGTTGAATTTCAATGTCTGCCCCTTTTTATTTGTCAAATGAGTTGAATTTCAATGTCTTGGTGATTAAGAGTGCCTTTTAAATATAACAAAATTATTATTCCTACTTGTAAATGAATTTTACTTAGAGACTTCATGTAATAAATTAGTAACCTCACACTATATATATTGGCCTAGCAGCAGTAAGATATTGAAGGCTTCCAATCCACCATTTAAACCAATTTTCATGGATGTGCACACTGGTTTAGAATATTTTTATTTGCACCTTTTTAGAATTTTCCTCAGTATCCATTTAGGGCCAGCTTGGATACCATCAAATAAGTTACTTTTTTCTACTTACAGCAGTAAATAAGTAATTAAGTTTGGTTTAAGATCAATTATAAGTAACTTTTTTACTTCAGTTACTTAATCACTTCAGTTTAATAAGTAGAAACTAAGACAAGTTACTTAAGGCATAAGTACTAGCTTAAGTAACTTCGGCCTTAGTAACAATGAAAACTCCATTATCTATTTAATATACCTCAAATCCATGTCTATTGTCTCAAATTCAAGAACCATGACCTTTCTAAACCATTATTCACAACAAAGTAATTTCTAGTGAAGATTAGATCATTGACAAAAACAGCATAGTTTTGGACCAACTTCTTGTTTGGGCTCATATCTGAAATAAGCTGATGATATGGTCGGGTGGACGGAGTGAAAATGACAAATGCTATAGGTTTATGATCCATGACTCATCCACATCCTCTGTGTGTGTGTGTGTGCATGCGTGTGAAAGTATATCTTAAATGATAAATCGATATACATCTCTTAGATGGTATTTCATATATGATAAATCGATATACAAACACTTCTAGTGAGTTGATTCTTGAGAATCAATTGTCCAATTAAGCAATGCAAAATAGGCCCTAAATGACCACTCATCAGATGGGCCACAAATATGTGATAAAAGCGAACGGTTAAAAGGTTGGAAGAGCTACCATCCCATTCCACATACAAGTGTGGCCCAACTTGCGAGTTTTCTGTATTGACATATTCATCAAGAGGCTCACATATGCACGGCTGCAAGTAGCTCCACACACACACACACACACACACACACACACACACACTGTGTGTGTGTGTTTGGTCCAACAAACGAGTTTTCTCGATCGACTCATACATCAAGAGACCAACATATGGACGGCTACAAATAGCCTTCCTCAGGTTAAGATGACAAAATTCTAAGACATTGGGAACCCTCATCTAATTGCTCGTACAAACACACGTGTGAGTTTCACATGACTCAATGCTACTATATATCCATGAAGTAAAGGCACTTCTGGAGAGAGCCAAAGCTGTGGGGACATGTTTGGGACCTTAAAAAAGGGAGATTCCAGTGTAGATGGATGTGTCTCTACGTACCTCTATACATGGCTGCACCACTGGTGATTCTGGACCGTTCATCTGGTCGATGATTAAGGTATGAAAATCACATTGGCTGAACTATCTTACTTACTTTGTCTTATTGATCATGACCTTTGATCTTTGTCCCTGCAGTCACCAGCGGAAGGTCTAAATTCACATGTAGGTTTACACATGTAGTTTTTCAACGAGTAATTAATCGGCTGCATGCGTGGGCTGGCATGAGTCATTTCTTGCTGAATATTAAACCCGTTTAAGTGGGGGCCAGCATTAGGCTCGAGTCTACCTAAGACCCAATAGGTCATTCCAGCCTGGCTCAAATTAATTATTAATTAACGGTGTTAGACTGTGTATTTGTCTAGCAGGCTTGGAAGAACCAGTGACGATTTTTTCTAGTCAGCTAGGCGTGGAGTACTTCAGATGTTTAGTTCAAGTAATGTGAATCTCTCTGCAAGTGTACGTGGGTTTTCAATTCGAACAAGTGAGGCCCATAGTTTATGATCCATGACTCATCCACATCCTCTGTGTGTGTGTGTGCACGCGTGTGAAAGTATATCTTAAATGATAAATCGATATACATCTCTTAGATGGTATTTCATATTTGTACGGTCACAAATCAGGATCAATCATCATCCCTGATTGTGAATAAATGATATTATGTTATGATCTATGATCTGATTTTATGATTCGATTATTCAACTTTTTGAGAACATTGATCATAGAAATTCTCATTTGAGTTCAGAAATGCTCTATGCCACCCTTTTCCTCAATTGTGATTGTCTTTTGCCCACTAGATGTTAAATCCAGACCGTTCATCATTTAGTGCGGCTCATTTGAGTCTTGGATCCAGATCATTTTAGGAGTTTTGTATTCTATAGGAGGAAGAGCTAAAGACAAAGTATGGAGGACTTCGACCCAAGTTACCTCCAATCCAAGTAACTATCGTTTCTCTTGCTTGTAAATTGGTTTCAGTGATGCTGAATACATTTATATGCTTATCAGTTTTGGATTTCTATTTTTATTTTCAGATCAGTCCACGCTCTTACTTCGACTCTGCTGACTAAAAATTTCTCTGCTTGCTGGCTTTGTTTGTGAATGCTCTATCCAAAGATGATCAAATGGAATTGCCTCCAGGTTTCCGATTTCATAGCATTTCTTACGAGTAGGTGGTGCTTCATTGTCTTTTGTTGTTGTTTTTCCTTTTTTGTTCTTACATTATAATACTGATACTCTTTATGTTTTATATTCCGGATTTTGCAGGTGGGCCAGTTGATGGATTTGCTAACGTATGAGGTGGAAGTAGCTATAAAGGAAAGATTAGAAATGAAAGCTAGCTTCACATATGGTCAAGAGATTGGTTTCAATATTGGGAACAAAATAAAGCTTAGTTGCTCCGTCTATGGAGAATGGTTCACTTCAATGTGTAGATTTGTAACAAATATTAATATTATTTTTCACTAGAAATGTAAGGACTTTAAGTTTCAGATATGATATAATTATGATTTGTTAGGTTTTAATTTTTTTTTTTTTGTTTTAAATAATTTGGATGACTATCAGGTGCAATAGTTTCAAAAATAAATTCAATAGCAGTAGGTCTGCGTTCAGAAAATTTAGCGACGGACCAAACCCGCCGCTAAAATTCCTAAATAAATGCAATCACGCTGTCGCCCATAAATTTAACGACGGACCGACATCCGTCGCAACAATTTTGTACGACGGACCAATATCCGTCGCTAAATCTGTCGCTTTACATAATTTAGCGACGGACGTAATCCGTCGTTTAAAAGCGACGGACAAAATTCGTCGTTTAAAATTTGCCACATAGTAAACTGCGACGGCCCATGCGACGGACCAAATCCGTCGCTAATACAGATTTGCGACGGACTTGGTTCGTCGCAAAAATGTGATTTTGGCGTAGTGAGAACAGCACCTCGGCTATCAAGCAGAACATCAATGCGTTCCAAGCAAAGGTAGAATCGGCCACACTCCGAAGACCCAAAAAAAGATCATACAGCAAGTCCAAAGAGAACACTACAGCATCCTGGCCAATGGCTGCAGGCCGAACAAGATAGGGGATCCCGAACCAGTTCTGCGGTATAGCAGTCTTCGGCGAGAAATACTGAGTATAATCCCAGGGCAGGCCTGTCAAGCGTGCAAGCTCCTCCAAAGAAGGCCCCATCTCCATATCGTTGAACGCAAACAAGTTCAACGAAGGGACCCAGTCAATCAAGGCAGCTCCAAGCATCCTCCAATCAATATCAACTCTAGCCATATGAATCAAACTGCCGAAGCCATAGGACTCCAAATCCCGAATCTCATAAGCTGACAAGCTATCAAGCCAAGCAAGCAGCCGTGGCGAGCAAGAAGGACGAGGAAGCAGCTGACAAGTCCTCACTGGCACCCCCTCCAGAACAAAAAGGCCCAGAAATCAATGATGACTCATTGAGGATCGGAAGGTCGACGGGCGAAGGAGAAGGAAAAGCTGGAACCTCTGCAGACTCAACAGCCCCTGACCTACCCTCAGTAACGACTATGTCTGATATAGTCGCGTCACTGTCCGAAACTGTCATAACCTCAGCCGCATGGGAAGAGTCGCCCACCTCATGAACAGACTGCGCAAAAGACTGACGATCAAAAGAAGGACGATACTCCCCATCAAAAGGGCTACCAGTAAAGACCACACCGCACATCGTGGCATCCTGACCAATCTGACCGTCAAAGAAAGCATCTGAACCATCCAGAAGGGTCCCGGCAACCCCAATCGAAGAATCAACTGTCAGATCTGGACCTGCAGCCCCCTCCAGCAGGAAATCATGAATCCAGTCATCATCCTGGCCGATCAAAGGGATCATCGAAGCATTCACACCATCCATCATCAGGGGGATATCATCAATGATCACATCAAGTCCACCCAAACAAGTATGCCTCACATCTCGGCCCTCATCAAGAGCATCCAAACCGTCAAAGGTATCATCTGAACCATCCATACCATCCAAACATGAGATCAGCCCATCTATGTCCATCATACCCCTATCACCACCATCCATCACATCATCCATGTGGCCCACACTCAAGGGATGCATAGCCTCACCTATGTCTCATCCCATCATCCTATCTATACCATCCATTCCTCGCATAATGAAGGCCCCATTCAAATCAGAAATTTCAGCCATCCCACCATTAATGGGGCCATTCAAAGCTCCACCAACCACCAAGCTTAAGTCTTCATCAATGCCCTCTCTTAATACCCCATCTACCCCATCCATTAAAGGCATCTCCCCATTATCAAAGCTCAGTTGAAAATTTGAAGTGTGGGACCCACCTTGGACAGCCCCCACAGCCCTTAAATCTCCACCATCCATTGCCCAAGAAAGGACAAACCAAGAAAAAGACAAAAGGAGAATGAAAGAAGAGACAAGGAAGAGATTCATGGCTGAACCGAAGAATCGGATGTAGGTGATGAGGGAGACAGCAGCCAGAGGAATATGCTCACTGTCCGAACCAGAGCCAGCCCAGGCCGCTCAAGAGGCGAGCCTTGGGCGGCCTGCTCTGGGCCGCCCGTATGGACGCGCTCCTTCTCTCTCCACGGGATTGGCTCCAGGGTTCTTGGTAGGTAAGGCTGACAGTCCACGTCAGCAGATGGCACTCCGTGGGCCTCCCAAGGCTCCGGTCCACTCCAGATTTCGATTGAGGCTGATCAAGATCATATAAAAGGTGCCCCACCGGTCCAATCACGAAGCAATGCAGCCAGAACATGGTTGATCAAGTCAAAGAGAAGGAAAAGCGATCAAGTGGGGGCCACAAGCAATCCAAGTCATTCAAAGACTAGATCACCATGATCTAAACCATTGAAGAACCTACATGAGCCATCAAACAACAAGATTAAAAGTCTGATCATCAAAAGAATGGCCAAAATTCAAGATTTAATCATCAAGTGGGCCCACAAGGCCAAAATAAGTGATCTAATCAGTTCAGGTCATCATCCACACCATGAGAAGCCTTCTTAGCCTCACAAATTATCAAAAGAGGTGCCCCAAAAGGTCTCAAGTGGGCCCACAGGGCCGAATCTATCAATCTGAACCATTCAAGGGCTAAATCATCAGGATCCAAACCATTGGAAAGCTTACCCAAGTTATGGAGCAGCAAGATCAAAGGTTCGATCATCAAAAGAAGGGCCAGAATCCAAGATCTAATCATCAAGTGGGCCCACAAGGCCTAATCAAGCAATCTGAACCGTTTAAGTCATCATCCATGCAGTTAAGAAGTCTCATCTTCCACAAATCATTAAGGAACAAGTCAAAGGTCAAAGCATCCAGACATCATCAAGGAATTTGAGACAAGTCAAAAGTTGTATATTCATTTAGAAGATTGTGATACAGAAGAGGATAAAAAGAAGAAGGTCATACATCAAGTAAGATGAATACAAAAGCAGGATACAAGTCGCCAACATAGTCGTCATCATCCCTCCTCTCGTCTCGCTCCCGACGATAAAGATCCATCAAAGGAGCAGTCACCAATCCTCCAGCGTACCTACGACGACCCCCTGGAACATAGAGCGAAGAAAGCAGAGGCCCCTGGCCGTACAGCAGATACCACTCATCATAGTCACGATCTGGGATCGTGAAACGAAATCCGGGCTGGCCCACGAGAGCCTCAACTCTCTCATCAGTCGGGATCCGAGCAGCTGGAGGAGGTGCAGAACAAGGGACCCGAGCCACCCCGGTGACCTGCCGAAGCAACCTCTCACCTAGATACCACTGAAAAGATTCAGCATCGAAAAGCATGATACGGAGACATGAAGCGTCATATGCCTCTACACGCTGGGGGATGTAATAGAGAGGGAAGCTGGCATACGGCATCCGAGCGAGCTGCAGCAAATAAGGTCACCACAATCAGTTATAGAGCAGCATAAGGGATAAGGAAAGCAAGACACTTACATCTTCGATGGTCAGCCCATCTATGTCAGCACGCCAATTGTCCCCAGAAACTCGGGAGTTCTGCTGACGGTTTTGCTGGTGCCAGTACATGTGGCGATACAAAGAGGGTTCAACATCGTCTCGCATCCTTGGCGCGAGATGGGGAAAATGGTCATAAAAGCAGGTCTGGGCAAAAAGCACACCTAATGATCAGAGAGAGAAAGAAGGCGAAAGCCTACAGGAAAGGTGAAAGAAGAGATACCTCAACGACAGGCCAAAAACCTGTGAAGGACCGGCTATGCCGACAGGTCTTGTCCAGACCTTGGAAGATACGGGTCAAGATAGCCCCGTTCCAGTTATAGGGATGATGAAGATCCTCGACTAAACGAAGAAACTTATGATCAACCCTCTCATTCGCATGGCAAAAAAGGAAGGACCCGAAGGCATAAGTGATCATGGCCCGGGCTTTGTGGAGGGCCTCTCGCTCGGTGGTGGGGATGACGGAGGCAAAAGTGTTGTAGAACCATCGCATCTTTACTTGATGGCCTTGGAATTCACCCTCAGGTGGGACATCACCGACGAGCCGTAGCCAATCAGTGGAAGTGAGGAGAGCCAGAGAGCTGACTTGAGGAACAACTGCTCCATGAAACGGAAAGCCTACTTGCATATAAATGTCCAGGGGAGTTATTCCCCATTCACCACAAGGGAGCTAGAAGGTGTGAGTCTCGTCCCGCCACCTCTCGCAAAGGGCCGCGAGCATCATGTGGTTAGCATCGTTGTTACGAAAACGTAAGGTGAGGAGGCCAGCAAAAGGAGTACCATCCAGTACTCGTTCAAGCAAGGGCTGTGGATCCTTCACCCAGTTGTCCTAGTGATCCCTGGTACCTCGACCCTTGATAGCGGGAAGAGGTTGATGCTCCATAGCTAAGGAACACATGTGGTCCCCTCGGCGGACGATGAAGGCAGGATCATCCTCATCAATCACTCGGCGACCTCTGGTACCATCCGCCATTGAATCCTACAAGCTTGGCAAGGTAAGTCCCTAATCCTTTACTCGTTAAAATCCAAATTATCATCCAGGAAACCCATGGGATTGGGCTCACATTTAAATGCAAGATCTAAAGTCCAACTCCATGTGTCACCTAGGATATGTGTTGGGCCCATTGGAAAAAGTAAGGCCCACCTTAAAGAAGGTTACATGGCATGCCTTAGGTAAGAAAAGTCCATCATCCAAGGACACATTTTGGACAACAAATGCACTCAAGTGTCACGAGATCAACAAGGGATAAGAATCCTACTTCACATGAGAAATCCCTTTTCAAAGTCTATATGTGGCCAAGGATTGGTCCACTTTTATGCCAAGGCCATGATTCTCATTTAAGGTGTTTCCACCTTTTTACACATGTACATGGACAAGTGGAGAATAGGAGGGAAGTGGGCCCCCAAGAGCAACCCAAATGACTCATCTCAATGGATTGGAGAGAGCACATAGCCCACTTTGAAGAACATGAGGACCCATTCATGGGTTAACCATGGGCAACCTTATGTGCCTCATCTTGATGAAAGTTTTGACCATGAGAATACAACAAGGAGGTCTACCCACAAACATATGAATCAAAGAGGCCAATGGTAAAAATTTTGATGCACATAGCCCACATGAGGAGTCAAAGTTGAAAATGCCCATAAAAAGGCAAGTTTGGGCAACTTATGTGCACCAATTTCTTTACAAAACAAGGAGACCATTTGAGCACACAAGGGCATGGCTTGATGAGTCACCCAACCATCATGAAAATGGATAAGAATGGTACACATAGCCCACTCGAAGATCAAAATCCAAAATGTCCCAAAGCATGGGACAAAAATGGGCAACTTATGGGTATCATTCTTTCTCATAAATTGAAGAAGAAATCACTCATACTTGAGAATGATGGTGGATGACCCACCAAGCCCCCAAAGAAAAGATCAAGGAGCCATGGTTGTATGAATAGCTCACTTGAGGATCATCCATTTGAGGTTGATAACATTAAGGGGAAACTCTTGAGAACCACTTTCCTACCTCATGGAAAAAGCCATTTGAAACTTAGTGAGATTGTTGGAACAACTCACTCATTGGACTTGTAGATGATCAAGTAACTCAAGTCCTCCATCCATCAAAAGAAAAGAAAAATTCTACATGAACAAAGTGTAGTGGGGCACACATGGTTCAAAGAAGTGCACAAGTTTCAATGAAGGCCCAAAAGCCTATCCATATGAAAAAATTATAAGGAACCCACCACACTTTATACAAGGATGTACATCATAATCAAGAGATGGTGGAAGGCTTGGGTCATTTGTCCATAAAGGCCCAACTAGGAAATCTAGCCCACTTGAGATCCAAAATGAAGAATGGGCTAGTCATCTTGGTCCATACATATGTGAAGAAAGATGGAGTCACCTAAAGTGAGCCCCATGAGCCCAAAATTTGAGATGGGCCCTACCATGCCCATGGGCCCAAACCTTGAAAAGAAGATGAAAAAGAAAGGAAGAGCATTAAGGAAAAATGACAAGGGCAAGAAAGCATGAGGGAGCCCAAAATGAAGCATTGGGCCCATCAAATACACCAAGGGCCATGACTTCACTTTGAGCCCATTTGATACATATGAAAAGAGGCCCAACTCCCATAAAAAGATAGAGTATTTTGCCATGCACACTTGATGACATGGCAAAATCACCCTTTACATACACATGAAGGGAGTGTGAAAAGAAGAAAGAAAAAATGAAGTGGAGAGCTTGCAATGTCCTTCTCCATGCACCACCTTTGAAAAAGACTTGAGATTTAGAAAATGGCCAAAAACACTTGGGCCCACCCTCACTCTTTTTGGAATAGCTACATGGAAAAAGAAAAGGGTCATGAGAAGAGATAATGAAGAAGGAAAAGGACAAGAAAGGGAAAGGAAGTGGTCCATATCTTTACCACTCACCAAAGAAGGACCACCTTGCTGTCCCAAAACTTCTCTAAAGCCCACCACTTAAAAAGAGCAAAGGACCACAAAAGAAGAGAAAGAAAACTTGAAAAAGAGAGAGTATGAGAGAGAAAAGAGAGAGATTGCACGTTGAAGGGGGCAAGGGTGCCCCATGTTATATAGAAAAGGGGAGGGCACCCTCTTACCCAGCCCACCAAAGAAATCAGGGGGTCAGAGACCGTCCGGGCTGCCCATAGGAGGCCGTCCTACCCCCTACCTATATGAAACGACTTCTCCCCCCCTCTCCTTGGGAAGAACTCCTCCTTGGGAAGGGTAGTTGCAAGTGAATCTTGTACCTCCATGTAAGAATGAAGTGATGGAAGAGAATGGTGAGAAAAAGGAAGAGATCTCACCAAAATCTCATCTTGTGAGAAATTGGGGGGAAATTGGCTTGATGATGTGGAAAAGTTCCATGGAATTTTCAAGAAAAAGAAAGAAAAAGATTGACTTGGTCAAACAGTGATCTCAACCATCCAAGGGTATGACCTGATGATCCGAACCATTCCAAGAAGAATTCCCGTAGTCTCCAACTTGGATTGCTGCTCTCTTGTACATGTTTTAGGGTCCGAAGACCTTAAACTACGTCGGGATCAAGATCCCGAGGGACTTTTTAATAAAAATCGATAGCAGTCTGGATCGTCGAATCAAGATCCACTGATACCGGATATTTTCCAAAAAAAGAACAAAAAATAGGTTTTCCCTGGCGTGTACAGTTTCTGGTCCGAAGACCTTAAACTACGTCGGGATCAAGACCCCGAGGAATTTTTAATAAAAACCAGCATCAATCCCAGCCGTTCAGGCTAAGATCTGATGACTTAGATCATTTCTAAAAATCACAAAAAGAGTGTATTTTCAGCATGTACAGTTTCTAGTCCGAAGACCTTAAACTACGTCGGGATCAACATCTCGAGAGATTCTTAATAAAAACCAGCATCGATCCCAGCCGTTCAGGCCAAGATCTAATGATCTGGATCATTTCGAAAACGAAAAAAAAATGTGTTTGCCCCCTTTTGTACAGTTTCTGGTCCGAAGACCTTAAACTACGTCGGGAACAAAATTCCGAGAGATTTCCAATAAAAACCAGTGTCAATCTTGACCGTTCAAAATTGAGATTTTATGACCTGGAACAGTTTTCGAAAAATCATAAAAAAGAATGTACTTTTAGCATGTACGTAAAGTTTTTTTTTTATGGTCCGAAGACCTTAAACTACACTGGGATTAATTTCTCGGGGGACCTTTCTTACTTTCAACCAAAAACCGTCATCAGCCTTGATCAAGGTTCGATAACCCGGATCATTTCAAAACTACCAAAAATATTTTAAAGCTTTCCACAAAAACCAGCATCAATCTCGATCATTCGAGCTGAAATCTGGAACTTTTTCCAAAAAAACACAAAAAAAAAAAATGATTCACCAAAAATTTCAACTGCACAAATTCATCTCCAGCGGTCCGAAGACCTAAAACTACATTGGGATTAACTTCTCGGGGGCTTTCTTTCCTAACCTGTTCCAGACATGGCTGACACTTGATCGTACGGGTGGCTGGAATCTTTTAAACAGGTAAGGGCTGAGGCGGGCAGAACTCCGCAATCCTGTTCGTGTTGAACGCACCGTGATAGACAACCTTGATTTGGAAGTCGCTGTTGAATCTGACGGATGTTCCCTGTTCTTAAAACTCATGAAGGGGATTAAGGCTGTTGGGAGGTGGAGCGCACCCTCACAGAATTGTGAGCAACGTAAGGCCCCAAACTGGATTGACTAAGGAAAATGTGAGGATGTGGCTCATTTTGTGGCCGAAGGAGTCCGTCGGACGATACGTGGTCTATGTGCATTGCACATGAGGAACAGGTAACTTTGTGAGTGTGTTGACTAAAACCCTCAAAATCCCCGCATCCGAAGATGTAAAACTACGGCACTTAACTGTGTGAGACTCGTCTTGCTCGCTGACGTAAAATGGATCGGGTGCCTTACCAGCAGTAGAAGCTGGAAGTGGATGAAAATTCCACACTTTTCCCTGCATTTCAGAAAAATCACAAAATACAAAACATTGCAAAATCACCTCTTCAAAAATCACAAAAATATTTTCCTTGCTTTCAAATCAAAATATTTTCAAAAATCACAAAAAATATTTTCCTTGCTTTCAATCAAAATATTGTCAAAAATCACAAAAATATTTTCCTTGCTTTCAAATCAAAATATTTTCAAAAATCACAAAAATATTTCCCTTGCTTTCAATCAAAATATTGTTAAAAATCACAAAAATATTTCCCTTGCTTTCAACAAAATATTGTTAAAAATCACAAAAATATTTCTCTTGCTTTCGAACAAAATATTGTCAAAAATCACAAAAAATATTTCCCTTGCTTTTAAATCAAATATTTTCAAAAATCACAAAAAATATTTCCTTGGTTTTCAATAACCGATCTCTACCTTGACTACTCAGGTAAAAGATCCGGACCCAAATACTTACAAAAATCACAAAAATTGTGACTGTCCCCCAGCACTACACTTCAGGAGTCTTGAACTCCACTCTCTTCACAATTTGGGATGACGGATCCAATCACCCGCAAATTGGGATCTTGACCAAAACGGGCAACTAAACACCATCTCAATCACACGTATGCCCAGAAGAACATCTTGAGGTCAGATAACATCCTCGTACATTCTCATTAGCAAAGAAACAACATCTTGGGACGATGGACCTGATCGACCACGGGTCAGGATCTTGACCAACCCGCTGACCAAACATCCGCATAAAAAAGAAAAAACTCCAGGGGAGCACAACCCTGGAAGCAATAAGCTCAAAATTCTCTGCATCTCCAGCAAAAGCAAAATCATCAAACTGAAAGAGAATGAGCCAAGCCATGCATTTATCATGCATCTCCATGCATCAGCATCCATCGCATCAATCATCATGTTTACCTGCTTTCAAAATAAAAGCCGGTTAGCCAAAGACCCCACAGGCATCCCTAGTGGAGGCGCATGCAAACCAGATTTCCATTCCAAAAAGACAAAAAAATATTCCTATTTGCAAATAAAAACCCCACGGAGTATCACTCCCCAGAGTGGGTATCTTTTCAAAAACCTAAAAAATATTTTCTCAGTAGAGCGTTCTGCCTCCAACACACCAGGAGATCTTCCATATCTCTGAGTAGGAGTCGACGCAAAAATCAAATAAGATCTGATATCTCGCGGTTTCCCCGGAGACCATCGGATCCAATGCACTCAAAGTACGGTCGAACTGAACTCCAGTGTCAGTGCGGTCGTACCATATGCCAAGATACAAAAAGATGAAAGCCAAAAGGCTCGGTCACAGAAACCATTTGAACAGGTGGAAACAATGAATTGTAACACAAGTATCAAAATCAGCAGATTGGGTGGAAAGAGTTCACCTGCACATACCTAGGCGTGGATGCCTGAAGTACCTTGACTGAGTCCAAGTTGGCGTAGTAGAATCCCGTAAGACTATCTGACGCAGGGCGTCTAACCACTTTGACAGTCAAGCAAAACAAGTACTCCTGGAGTGATCTGGAAAAACATCAAACATCACACAATCAGTCTCAGGGTCAGCAACCTCGTAAGACTACGGACGCAGAGGCTCTGCTGTACCTTTCCGATGTTAGTACCGATCGGGAATGGAAGGGTTGCGATTGGGTACCCAGGTTGCAGCAAACTGCAGGGACAATCGCAACGTTTTCTCCAAACTCCCGCGGTATGTGCGAGTTATCAATTTCCAGACAATCAACTGATTCAGATACAAAGGACAACAAAGATTCCAGACCACAATCGAGGAAAGAATGAATTGCAAACCAAGCATCGAAACCAGCAGATCGGGTGGAAAGAGCCCACCCGCACATACCTAGGCGTGGATGCCTGAAGTACCTTGACTGAGTCCAAGTCGGCGTAGTAGAATCCCGTAAGACTATCGGACGCAGGGCGTCTAACCACTTTGATAGTCAAGCGAAACAAGTACTCCTGGAGTGATCTGGGAGAACATCGAACATACAATCAATCACAGGGTCAGTAACCTCGTAAGACTGGCGACGCAGAGGCTCTGCTGTACCTTTCCGATGTTAGTACCGATCGGGAATGGAAGGGTTGCGATTCGGTACCCAGGTTGCAGCAAACTGCAGGGACAATCGCAACGTTTTCTCCAAACTCCCGCGGTATGTGCGAGTGATCGAGTTCCAGACGATCAACTGGCACAGATGGAAAAGCAAGCAAAGATTTCAGACCATGATCTATGAATGATCGGATCAGAAGTGGGGTGTCCACTCACTTTGGCATTCGGTTGCAAGCAACCTCTGCCAAAGAGGGGCATCTGTAGACACCCCACCTTCGGCTACACTGTTGGTAGAGATAGCTGGATGAATAGAGGACCATACCCCCAAATCCCAAGTCCAAACTCAGCCAAACTCACCCTTGTAAGCCCTATTCCATAGCCCAGTTCAAGCCTGAACCCAGTCAACCCAGTCCTAAACATCAGCCTGAAAAACCCCCATAAGAAAAGCCAGTAAAAAAATCCCAAAAAAGTCAAACTCACTGAGTCAACCCGCTAAGTCAACTCACTGAGTCAACTCGTCGAGTCTAAACACCGAGTTAAACCGCCGAGTCAACCCGCTGAGTCAAACCACCGAGTCGACCCGCTGAGTCAACTCACTGAGTCGACCCAGCGAGTCAAGCAGCAACCCCGAGGGTGCGACCGTACCTCGCTGGAAATCAAGGAACGGCCGTACGGGCGGCCCATAGTAGGCCGCTCAAAATAAATTACGAGCTCTGCCACTGCTCGCTGCTATAAATACCCCCTCCCCTTCTCATTTCAAGACACCACTCAGCCAGAGAGAGCCCATCCGTCTGAGTCACCCTCTTTCACCCCTTAGCCCATTCCTCCACCAAGGAGAGCCCGAGTGAGGAGAGCCAAGCCCTGGTCCAGCCCAGCCTGACCACTGGTCCAAGTCTCACAAGCCACCCAAGTCTTGATCCAGCCACTCGAAGCCAACCCTTGCGACACCTCCGTCCATCCAGCTACTCTTTTTCCAGCATCATCTCATTTGCATCTAGCATAAGTGCAACATTTACTTTTCTTCCAACCCCCCTGCTTCACTGCAAGTACCCTGATTATTCAAGCACACTGCATATGTTTTGAATTAAGCACCTGTCAGTTCGAGCGTATGCTTTGGGCTTGCCCGTTGTTGGAACCTGCACATCAGAAACTCTTACTGTTCAGACCTGCATTCATGCTTCACTATAAAGCACCTTGATTATTCAAGCACACTGCATACGTCTTATATTAAGCACCTGTCAGTTCGAGCGTATGCTCTGGGCTTGCCCGTTGTTGGAACCTGCCCATCGGAAACTCTTACTGTTCAGACCTGCATTCATGCTTCACTATAAAGCACATTGATTATTTAAGCACACTGCATACGTCTTATATTAAGCACCTGTCAGTTCAAGCGTATGCTCTGGGCTTGCCCGTTGTTGGAACCTGCCCATCAGAAACTCTTACTGTTCAACCCCGCATTCATGCATCATGTCATCTATGAGAATGTACGAGGATTAAAACCGACTTTCAAGTATTAGTTCGATTATGTGAAGTAGAGACCGTACTTCGGTACGGGCAGTGTGTGGGGTGCTTAACCTCTTCCCACCCTGTAACCGTGATCCCTTACCTTGAATCTTTGGCCGCAGATCAAAAGGAGTCATTTTAGAGAAAAGGATCTTCGGATCCCCTTCTCTAACGTTTCTACGGGGTCTAGCCGACTGTAGATTCGAAGTAACTGGCTAGTGGCGACTCTGGTCTTATATAAACTCACTTAAACACATCTAGCTTAAGCACGACTACCAAACAAAGCCCTCGAGAACGAGGCAAGCCAGTGGCACAAACGGCGATTTTGCACTCACGCATCCTCTTCTCCTTCTTTTTTCGAAAGGGAAAGGGACGAGAACGACGTCGTGTGGGAGCGCAGAAACGGCGAGGGTCCACACAGAAGCATCTATTTCTACTATTTTATATGCTAAAGGATCTGGTATATATATGTAGTAATGGTAATGCTTTAGTCTCGAGTTTTACTTTTTTAACTACATTTGTGTGTTCTTGTGTCCAAGGGCCTGAATTCTTTTTTAATCTATCATAAAGAGGTTTACATATTCTATGTAAATCTTTGTAAAATTCTCTTATGTAATTTAAGCTTCCTAAAAACTTTTGTAATTGGGTTTTGTCCTTTATTTCATCTAAAAATTTGCTAGCAAACTTTAAACGTCTCTTTATAGGCTCAATTGTTCATTTATAAATATAATGTCTTAAAAATCTTACTTTTGTCTGAAATAATTTTATTTTAGGTGCTGGTACTACTAAGCCATTTTTTATTATTACTTGTAAGAATTTTCTAAGATGTTTTTAATGTTAGTCTATACTTGTAGAAAATATTAATACATCGTCTATATATATTATAGAGAAGTGTGAATATGGATTAAATATGTCATTCATTACATTTTGAAATTCAGAAGATGCGTTCTTTAATCCGAAAGGCATAACATTCCATTCGTATTGTCCAAAAGGGACGTTAAATGCTGTCTTCTATCTATCTTTATCATCTATCTGTATTTGTCAAAATCCTGACTTCATATCAAATTTAGAGAATAAAGTAGTATTGTATAATCTGGATAATAAGTCTTTCTTGTTAAGAATAGGATATCTAATTCATTGTAATACTTTATTTAATGGTTTATAATTAATAACTAATCTAGGGGTTCCTCTTTCTATTTCTGCTTGTTTACTAACATAAAAGGTTGAACAACTCTCTGGTGATTTACTTGGTCGTATTAATTTTTTATCTAATAATCCATGTATTTCTATTTTACAGTATTCTGACATTTATTGATTCATTTGTATAGGTCTAGCTTTAGTTGGAATAATCCTTTCATTAAATTCTTTTTCATACGGTAATTGTATTATGTGTTTTTTCCTATTCCAGAATGCATGAGGAAGGTCTGAACATATTTCATGCTTTAATTTACTCTTAAATGTTTCTATTTCTTTTATTAATTGAGGGTTTTTTAATTGTTGTTCTATTCTAATATGATTAACTTGCCTTTTCAGATATTTCACATGTTCTTGTTTTTCAGTGATTAGATTAATGGATTTTGTTATTAAGAATGACTTAATCTGATTAATATCTCTAACCTGTGGTGGATTGCTTATCCTGTTGTGTCATATAGTTATCCCACCAGCCTTTAAGTTATCCTGTAAAACCAGAGACAATCATTTGGACGGTAGTAAAATTATCGGTGCCTTTACTCTTATGGGCCTTAGCGGCCATGGTAATTTCATTAGTAGTACTAAGTATTTAATATTCAGATTGACCATCAATGTTCCATTCATATAATGATCCGGCATTATAAGTAGCTTGTGTATTCTGTCCGCGTTCTTAAAATTGTAAGTCTACGAGTGTAGGTCTATGATAATAATTGCGAGTATGAAATAAATGAATAGATCGAGTTGTGATACTATGTAGTTGGTGATTAAGTTGGTTTATATCCTGATTGGAAGAAGAAGAGTCTGTTTCTGTTGTGGAAGAATTGGAAGGTTCGGATCTATTTTATAAAACGATTACAGTCTTACCTCTATCTTGGAAAGTGGTTGGTAGTTGTATGGATGCTAATTTCTTAGTGATTTCATCTAGCATTTCTTCGGTAGAATCTTTAAATAATTTAATTGGTATAGTAAATACATGTGGCTGAAATATTAGAATGTCTTCTTTAATTTGGGAATCGGACGGTGGAATATATGTGTTACTGGAGCTTACTTTATTTATATAGGACTCTTGAACTATGCTTTCTATCCTATTAGAGGTATTTTCTACTCTATCTAATTGTTTTCCTATTATTTGTAAATATTGATTTGTATAATTATTTTGGTCGACAATTGCTATGGCTTCTCGCGCTGTAAAAAATCATAATCCTGAATCTGGAATACGAATCATTCTAAAGGGCGTGGCTTGTACTGTTGTTCATTTGACATTAATACTTATTTATTCATTAGGTGGAGTGTTGATTGTATTATACTATTATTTACGGTCTTCCATGTATGAGTAATTTTACTTGTTACATTAATTTGTGATTCATCTTCTAATCTCCACATATTATACCATTTAAAGAAGGGAATAATTGTTTTATTCCTATCGCAATATTTATAATGTAGTTTTTTAATGAATTCTTGATCTCGTTTTTCTGAACGATTTTTATAAAAAAAAATTCGACTAATATCATTATAAGCTTGCACGAATTCGATTGCTAATTCGAAATCGCTTAATTTAAATTCTTTGATCCTAGTTATCATACAAACGGAAGGTAGGTCATGCATTTGTGAGTATGTTGGTGATAGATTTTCTTGTGCTGTGTATATAGGTTGGCTTATATTATTTTGTGTCCTAATCCTAGAAATTTCTATTGGATCTTAGAGAACATCTGGTTGTTTAAAAGTTGAGGTTCTGGAAGTTGAAGTCTTAGGTTGTTCTATCTTAAATACTGAACGTATTTCCTTTTCTTTATCTTGAAAATCTTATATTCTTATGGTTACTTGTCTGGTTGGTGTAAACCTAAGAATTATCTTACCGTTTGGGTCTTCTATTATTTGATCAAGATTACTATTTTGTATTGGAATTGGCTGTTGAATAATTTCTAAATCTCACTCATCTGGGAGTTTAACTTCACTCCATGTTATAGTTTTGGGTACAGCTACATGAGATATAGATAAATCGGTTTGTAATAACATTGTTTGATCTTTTGGGCTGGTTACTATGGCATTTGGCGATAAACATGTAGTTGTTACCTTATAGTGTACAATATATACAATAGCTATTGGTAATGATCCTTCTTTTAAATTATATTCATGAGTTTTCATGTTTAATGTCAATACATCTAAGATATTTTGATATCTTAATGATACCATAAAACTAGGATAACAGTTAAAATAAATAGGGCCATTATGCAAGCTAGTTTCTATTACTCCTAATAATGGATCTTTAATGTTTTTCCACCTATCATCTCTTAAGGCTAGTATTATACTGAGGTTTAATCCATTTCTAGTTAATGGTTTTATTCCTATTTGTACTAATCCTAAATGTAAATAGTTATAATTTCTCTTTAGATGTTTATTAATTATTTCTTGAGATAATAATTGAAATTTTAGTGTTGAATCTTGTACTTCTACTATTTTCTCTACAAGCTTTATTGTATAGTCTGATAAAAATTCAAATGTTCCTAACTTATAAATTTCTTTTGTAGATACCTTAGGTATTTTTCAATTTAATAAATCATTGTTGTATTTTTCATAATTTACTGATAAACTATTAATAGTATTAGTGTTCTCAGTCATTGATGCTGAGTTACTTTGTCCTTCTGATGGAAGAGATGAGCTATTATTAGTTCGGAATAATTTATCCATCATACCACTATTTGGAATACTGTTTAGAGACTAAACTATTCACTTTTGGGTCCCTTAACGGCACAACGGCATTCTCTTGCCTAAGGCCATCACGGGTCCACGCCTTAGAACAGTAAATCTTTCTGAACATTGATTCTCAATAGTGTTGATCACAGATATCATATTTTTCACCATTAGTATATTAATCTCTTCTACAGATAAAGTAATTCAGAATTACTTCTGAGATATTTTCTACTATTGATAAGTATATAAAGTAGAAACATGTAATAGTAATAATTACTATAATTATATATTCTGGATAATCTAATAAAAACATTGCAAACTCTAATAAGTCTTCATCACAAGTTGAAATAAAATTTTCTAATAAAAACCATATGATAGATCTAATCATGGTTAATCTATTTAACAGTAATATTCCCCACAAGCTATAAAGTCTTCATCCACTAATGCTAAGCAAAACCTATAAATAATAATTGTAAGAAATAGCCATGCAATAATTATAAACTCAAGAATATTCGAATAATATAATAATGTGTGATATAACCTGAAAATACTAAACATTTTTTTTGATAAGCTTTTAATTTAAACGTAACGTGGCACAGGGTGTACCGCTGTGCTGCTGTGCTGTCTAGGTGTACAGTTGTGCTGCTATGCTGTCTCAGTGTATCGCTGTGCTGCTGTGTTGTTTAAGTGTACAGATGTAGGTGATGTCAATTTTTCTGTCTAAGTGTATACATGCAGGTGATGTCAATTTTTCTAAATTTCTTGCTGTAAAGTAATATTTCTATTCTGTTATTAAATTAATCCCTATATTCTCGTCTTTATTTAATAATTCTTATTTCTAAATTATTACAACATATTAATATTATTAATATTATTAACATAAACATTATTCCTACATATATTAGTGATAAGATAAAGTCAATTAGTATACTAATCATTTTATAAGAGAACTTTATAAATTGAAACTTATTTGTAAATGAATCTAACTATTTATAAATAATGACAACCAGTCATATTCGGACTATATTGGTAGCTTATTTTACATTACTATTGTTCGACAGTGACCTCTTTACTACTATTCTCTGATAAAGACTTTTCATTACTAATGTTGTTATTATTGTTTGATAATGACATTTCTACTACTATTGTGTGATAATGACATTTAAGCTTCTTAGAGACAATCAAGATTAATATTTTTTTTTTCTATTTTGAACATGCCATTTTTTATAATTTATATTAACTATAAAATTTAAAGCTTTTATTTGGTTTTCTATTGGTGATGTGGGTGTATCTAGCAAATGATTTTACTCTCTTAAAAAAAAGATGACAATGGACAACCCGTTTTAGAATAAGGACATCCAGTCCAAGATGCTGTTAATACTCTTATCTTTACTATACTTAAGACATTTTTTAGGCGACCCTACAAACATAAGACAACGTACTAGTGATATACTTAACAACCTACGATGCCCAACCATATCAGACTTTCGATGGTATAAAGATGTATTTATTAGTAAAGTTATGCTTAGAACAGATTACAATGTAGTATATTGGAAAGAAAGATTTATTGCAGGATTACCTAAATTATTTGTGGAAAGAGTTAAATTAAATTTAAAAAAATACTATAATTTCAGTAACATCCATTATGATAGAATTACTTATAGAGACTTAATATCAGTAGTGGTAACTGAAGGATCAACATTATGTTCAGAATTAAAATTACAATCTAAAATTAAAAAAGAAAAAAAATTGAAAAGAATAGAAATAGGTAAATTCTATGGACAATTTGGATACACACCAATTACAGCTCCCTCAGATCAAAAGAGAAGATTTCATAAAACAAAGTGTCCTAAAAGTAAATTTAAAAGAAATGTCAATAAATTATATTCATGGAAAAAAAAATATCCGACATTCCAAAGAACAAATAAGTTTAAAAGAAATTGGAAATATAGGAAAAATAAAAACTCGATAAACCATATAAAAAAATATAATAAGCAACCAGTCTATTACAAATGTGGTAAGATAGGATATTACAAAAATAATTACCCCTTAAAAATAAAATAAATAATTTAGACCTAGATGAGAATTTAAAGAAAAATTTATGTAATATACTAAAAGAAAATACAAGTTAAGAGTCAAAACAAGATAATAAATCAAATAGATTCAGATACATACGATTCTGATCATAGTAGTATAAGATCTTTAGAAAATAAATCCAAATATGGAGTATGTTTAAGATGCAAAGATAAAGGCAAAAACATATGTGTATTAACTAAAGAACAACAATATTTAATAAACTATGCAGAACACATACAAGATCCCCTACTTAGAACACAACATTTAAACCAAGTATAAAATACTATTACTAACACACCAGAATTAAGTGAATTAATTAAAGTAAAACTTTATAACATAACAGAAATATTAGATAGGTTTCAATCATCAAATGAAAGAATACCTACGCTACAAGAATTACAAAAAAAAAATAAATTAAGGATAGTAAAAGAGAAATTCAGGATTTAAAGAGACAAGTAAATATATTAAATATAAATCATAAAGTTCTTGAAGAACAAATATTTAAACTTCAAGTTAATAAAGGAAAATAAATTCTTGTAGAAACAGAAATAGATACACCCACAACACTAATAGAAAACCAAATAGAAGCTTTAAATTTTATAGCTAATATAGATTAACAAAAATGACATGTTTATTTAACTATAGTAATAAATAATGAATTTCATATAAAAACAGTAGCTCTGATAGACTCAGGAGATGATATGAATTGTATACAAGAAGGATTAGTTCCAACACAATATTTTGAACCAACAACAGAACAATTAGTAACAGCTAGTGGATCTAAATTAAAGATTAAATATAAATTATCTAAGTCACAAGCCTGCAATGAGTAGATATGTATTAAAACAAATTTCCTACTAATAAAAGACCTAACTAAATCAAATATATTAGGAACACTATTTTTAGAATTAATAAAACCATTCAGTGTAGATCATATAATGATACACACGACAATATTAGAAAGAGATTTAATATTTGAATTTATCAATCAACCACAGGTTAAAGATATTAATCAGATTAAGTCATTATTAATAACAAAGTCTATCAATCTAATCACTAAAAAACAAGAACATGTGAATATTTGAAAAGACAAGTTAATCATATTAGAATAGAACAACAATTAAAAAGCCCTCAATTAATAAAAGAAATAGAAACATTTAAGAGTAAATTAGAGCATGAAGTATATTCAGATCTTCCTCATGCATTCTAGAATAGGAAAAAATACATAATACAACTACCGTATGAAAACGAATTTAATGAAATGAATATTCCAACTAAAGCTAGACCTATACAAATGAATAAAGAAATGTTAGAATACTGTAAAATAGAAATACAGGGAATATTAGATAAAAAATTAATATGACCAAGTAAATCACCATGGAGATGTTCAGCCTTTTAGAAAACGATGTTAAAAATTTAGCAAGTAAACAAAAATTTGCAAGATGATAAGTTATTTTATTCAGTTTTGATTTCAAAATAGAATTTATAAAAGGAGACACTAATAGTCTTCCTGATTTTCTTTTCAGGAATTTTTACAACAAAATTATGGTTGGAAAACCAACAAGTAAAGATAATTATGGACCTCCCATTTCATCTCTTATAAGACCTTCCAGTAGTTCCTCTGCAAAACCAAGAGTCCAACAAACTTTATTTAGATCACCGATAGGTTCAACTGTTCTTTAAGCCTTAGACCAGCAATTTCGTTTTCTCTAAACCCATTTAGCCCTCTTGCTAGTGATTATCCTACACCCAACCTTAGTCCATCCTCTTCTAAAAATTCAACTCCACAAACTTATGCAAGCATTCTTACAAAAGATGAGGATCAACAGGAGCAATCAGATAAAGATTTTCCACAAATCAATTTTCAACCACAATATTGTTGTAAAAAAGAAATATTTTCTCTCTTCCCTATTGAAGAAGAACTTCAACACAAAAATGTACAACTACTTTTACAAACAATGTTTTTACCATGATGGCATTGGCCAGCTACAATAGGTTCTAAATTACAAAATTATTATGAATTTATTTTAGTAGACACTGAATCATGTATTTTTACACATCATTATGATAATATTGATCGTAGTAAAGTTACTCATTCAAAATGTCAAATGGTTAAGATTTTACATCTTTCAGATTGGAAACAAGAACTTCATACTCCTATACAATTTTCAAGACAATTTACTCCTCCGAGCTATACCTACTTTGATTACCAAGATGCATAGATTTACACATTTTTTAAACAAAACAAAACTTTGAGTCACTCATGGTTTTTCCATTTTGTAGCAAAAAATAATTTTGAATTTCCTCATTGGTTTATAAAATTTTGAAAGTATTTTTGACCAGATATTTTGATTGTTCCCAAAAAGATACAAGAAGGTTATTCTTATTTTCTCAACAACTACAAATTTACCACTCATCAAACACACAATCCTCATTTTCTTATATTTTTCACCTTTTTCTCTCCCATGGATTCTTATGTGCGAATACCATATTACTCCGATAGAACCACTTCCCCAACCAGAGTATTTAGTTCGCAAGTTCAAAATTAAATGGTGGCATGCGACTAAACAAGACAAAGTTACTTTAGCAACGATTCAGAAGCTTTTTCAACAACACCCACAAATTAGCAAAAATTCGGTATAAGATCAGGATTTCTTAAGTTGAAAGAGCAGCATACAAGCAAGATTAGCAGCAGCAAAGATAATACATTAATATAAACAAATTCTTAGTGAAGCCAGTTCAGAATTAGAAGATGATGATGAAGATGATCTATTAGAAGTTTCAAGCTAACCACAAGAGCCACAACTTTTCAGCAATTCGCAGCAGCCACAAGAGCTACCAAATTACGATCCATTTTCTTTCATGCAATGACAACTTAATAAACAAATGTTGTATCAGATCCGATTTACCAGAAGATACCCGACAAAGCATCACCAGATCCGATTGCCGATAAATACTGTATCACTTTTACTATAGCAAGAAAAAGACAAAAATCATTGTAGCAACAATTATTCAAAATACTGTAGCAAGTCACTATAACAATTATTCCAAATACTGTAGCAAAGGCCAGTTCACAAGTTCTCGCTTCTTCCGGATAAGAACAGAATCGTCAACGTAGCTAGTCTCGGACCGTCTACATGATCCAGCGCATCACCTTTAAGCATCAGGACAAATCTCTCCACCACTATAAAAAGACCACTCTGGTCTCTATCTCAACAAGCTGATTCCGAAGCTCTTTTCTTTTACCAAGTTTTTTCCATTCTGCTACTAACCTAAGCCTCTACTAACCGTAAATCGTTGTTTTAGGAATACCCTTACAAGATCTTAACCTTATAGTTTTGAAGCTTAGCCCTTTATTGTAAGTATATGTTTTTACAGTTATAATAATTTACAGTTATTAGTAAAAATCTAGTTGTTTCTTATTTTCATGGTTTATTTATTTTGTGGAATAGTTCTCTTGCTTTCTTTGTTCATGATTTACGGAGTTTATTTTTGTCTCAAATATTTTACAAAATAGATTTTAAAATAATAATTTTATCTTTGAAAAATTTGCAAATTGAAAATATTTTTTAAAAATGTCTCGATTTAAATTTAGAAAATTGAAAAAGAAAACCCGTAATGAAATGGTAGAATTTATTTTTGAAATAGTTATCCACACTATAACAATAATTTTATTCACTTTCTTATTAATATTTTTAAAATCACAATTATTCTTTTGGAATTTACATAGAACATTAAGAGGAATGTACAATTATAAAAATCAAAATAGAAAAAATAATAAAAGAAAAAATTAATCTTAATTGTCTCTAAGAAGCTTTAATGTCATTATCACACAATAGTAGTAGAAATGTCATTATCAAACAATAGTAACAGCATTAGCAATGAAAAGTCTTTATCAGAGAATAGTAGTAAAGAAGTCACTGTCGAACAATAGTAATGTAAGATAAGCTACCAATATAGTCCGAATATGACCGGTTGTCATTATCTATAAATAGTTAGATTCCTTTACAAATAAGTTTCTATTTATAAAGTTCTCTTATAAAATGATTAGTATACTAATTGACTTTATCTTATCACTAATATATGTAGGAATAATGTTTATGTTAATAATATTAATAATATTAATATGTTATAATAATTTAGAAATAAGAATTATTAGAGAAAGACGAGAAAATAGAGATTAATTTAATGACAGAATAGAAATATTACTTTACAACAAGAAATTTAGAAAAATTGACATCACCTGCATCTGTACACTTAAACAGAAAAATTGACATCACCTGCATCTGTACACTTAGACAGCACAACAGCACAGCGGTACACCTAGACAGCACAGCAACACAGCGGTACACCCTGGGATAAAAAGGTATCAAAGCCACGATATGTTGAAATTAAAAGCTTATCAAAATAAAAAAAAAATGTTTAGTATTATCTGGTTATATCACACATTATTATATTGTTCGAATATTCTTGAGTTTATAATTATTACATGGCTATTTCTTACAATTATCATTTATAGGTTTTGCTTAGCATTAGTGGATGAAGACTTTATAGCTTGTGGAGAATATTACTGTTAAATAGATTAACCATGATTAACTCTATCATATGGTTTTTATTAGGAAGTTTTATTTCAACTTATAACGAAGACTTATTAGAGTTTGCAATGTTTTTATTAGATTATCCAGAATATATAATTATAGTAATTATTACTATTACATGTTTCTACTTTATATGCTTATCAATAGTAGAAAATATCTCAGAAGTAATTCTGAATTACTTTATCATCTGTAGAAGAGATTAATATACTAATAGTGAAAAATATGATATCTGTGATAAAAAATATTAAGAATCAATGTTCAGAAAGATTTACTATTTTAAGGTGAGGACCCGTGATGACTTTAAGCTAGAGAATGCCGTTGTGCCGTAAGGGACCCGAAAGTGAACAGTTTAGTCTCTGAACAGTATTCCAAATAGTGGTATGATGGATAGATTATTCCGAACTAATAGTAGCTCATCTCTTCGATCAGAAGGACAAAGTTGCTCAGCATCAATGACTGAGAACACTAATACTATTAATAATTAATCAGTAAATTATGAAAAATACAATAATTATTTATTAAATTGAAAAATACCTAAGGTACCTGCAAAAGCAATTTATAAGTTAGGAACATTTGAATTTTTATCAGACTATATAATAAAGCTTGTAGAGAAAACAGTAGAAGTACAAGATTCAACACTAAAATTTCAATTATTATCTCAAGAAGTAATTAATAAACATCTAAAGAGAAATTATAACTATTTATATTTATGATTAGTACAAATAAGAATAAAATCATTAACTAGAGATGGATTAAACCTCAGTACAATACTAGCCTTAAGAGATGCTAGGTGGAAAAACATTAAAGATTCATTATTAGGAATAGTAGAAACTTGCTTGTATAATGGCCCTATTTTTTTTTAACTGTTATCCCGGTTTTATGGTATCATTAAGAGATCAAAATATCTTAGATGTATTGACATTAAACATGAAAACTTATGTTTATAATTTAAAAGAAGGATCATTACCAATAGCTATTGTATATAGAGTACACTATAAGGTAACAACTACATATTTATCGCTAAAGACCGTAGTAGCCAACTCAAAAGGTCAAACAATGTTATTACAAACTGATTTATCTAGATCTCATGTAGCTGTACCCAAAACTATAACATGGAGTGAAGTTAAACTCCCAGATGAGTGGGATTTAGAAAATATTCAATAGCCAATTTCAATACAAAATAGCAATCTTGATCAAATAATAGAAAAGCCAGACGGTAAGATAATTCTTAGGTTTACACCAACCAGACAAGCAACCTTAAGAATAAAAGATTTCCAAGATAAAGAAAAGGAAATACCTTCAGTATTTAAGATAGAATAACCTAGGACTTCAACTTCCAAAACCTCAACTTTTAAACAACCAGATGTTTTCTAAGATCCAATAGAAATTTCTAGGATTAGGACACAAAATAATATGAGCCAACCTATATACACAGCACAAGAAAATCTATCACCAATATACTCACAAATGCAAGACCTACCTTCTGTTTGTATGATAACTAGGAACAAAGAATTTAAATTAAGCGACTTAAAATTAGCAATTGAATTCATGCAAGCTTATAATGATATTAGTCGAAAAGAATTTTATAAAAATCATCCAGAAAAACGAAATCAAGAATTCATTAAAAAATTACATTATAAATACTGCGATAAGAATAAAATAATCATTCCCTTCTTTAAATGGTATAATATGTGGAGATTAGAAGATGAACCACAAATTAATGTAACAAGTAAAATTACTCATACATGGAAGACCGTAAATAATAATATAATACAATCAACACATCCACCTAATGAACAAATAAGTATTAATGTCAAATGAACAACAGTACAAGCCACGCCCTTTAGAATGATTCATATTCCAGATTCAGGATTAGAATTTTTTACAATACGAGAAGCCATATCAATTGTCGATCAAAATAATTATACAAATCAATATTTACAAACAATAGGAGAACAATTAGATAGAGTAGAAAATACCTCTAATAGGATATAAAACATAGTTCAAGAATCCTATATAAATAAAGTAAGCTCCAGTAATACATATATTCTATCGTCCAATTCCCAAATTAAAGAAGACGTTCCAATATTTCAGCCACATATATTTACTACACCAATTAAATTATTTAAAGATTCTACTGAAGAAATGCTAAATGAAACCACTAAGAAATTAGCATCCATACAACTACCAACCACTTTCTAAGATAGATGTAAGACTGTAACCGTTTTAGAAAATAGATCCGAACCTTTTAATTCTTCCACAGCAGAAACAGACTCTTCTTCTTCCGATCAGGATATAAACCAACTTAATCACTAACTATATAGTATTACAACTCGATCTATTCCTTTACCTCATACTTGCAATTATTATCCTAGACCTACACCCGTAGGCTTAAAATTTGAAGAACGCGGACAGAATATACAAGCTACTTATAACGCTGAATCATTATATGAATGGATTATTGATGGTCAATTTGAATATCAAATACTTAGTACTACTAATGAAATTACCATGGCCGCTAATGCCTAGTTATAAGAGTAAAGGCACCGATGATTTTACTACCGCCCAAATGATTCTTTGGTTTTACAAGACAATTTAAAGGCTGGTGGGATAACTATATGACACAACAGGATAAGCAATCCACCTAATCAGATTAAGTCATTCTTAATAACAAAATCCATCAATCTAATCACTAAAAAACAAGAACATGTGAAATATCTGAAAAGGCAAGTTAATCATATTAGAATAGAACAACAATTAAAAAATCATCAATTAATAAAAGAAATAGAAATATTTAAGAGTAAATTAGAGCATGAAGTATGTTCAGACCTTCCTCCTGCATTCTGGAATAGAAAAAAACACACAATACAACTACCGTATGAAAAAAATTTAATGAAAGGAATATTCCAGCTAAACCTAGACCTATACAAATGAATAAAGAAATGTTAGAATACTGTAAAATAGAAATACAGGGATTATTAGATAAAAAATTAATACGACTAAGTAAATCACCATGGAGTTGTTTAGCCTTTTATGTCAGTAAACAAGCAGAAATAGAAAGAGGAACCCCTAGATTAGTTATTAATTACAAACCAATAAATAAATTATTACAATGGATTGGATATCCTATCCCTAACAATAAAGACTTATTATCCAGATTATACAATGCTACTTTATTTTCTAAATTTGATATGAAGTCAGGATTTTGGCAAATACAGATAGATAATAAAGATAGATAGAAGACAACATTTAACGTCCCTTTTGGACAATACGAATGAAATGTTATGCCTTTCGGATTAAAGAACGCATCCTTTGACTTTCAAAATGTAATGAATGACATATTTAAAAAGTAAAACTCAGGACTAAAGCATTACCATTACTACATATACCAGATCCTTTAGCATATAAAATAGTAGAAACAGATGCTTCTGATATAGGATATAGTGGAATTCTTAAACAAATGATAGAATCACAAGAACAATTAGTTAGATATACTTAAGGAATTTGAAATAATTCACAAAAGAATTATAGTACTATTAAAAAGGAGATTTTATTAATTGTATTATGTATTTCAAAATTTCAAAGTGATCTTATAAATCAAGAGTTTTTACTTCGTATAGATTGCAAAAGCGTCAAATATATTTTAGAAAAAGATGTTAAAAATTTAACAAGCAAACAAATATTTGCAAGATGTCAAGTTATTTTATCCAGTTTTGATTTCAAAATAGAATTTATAAAAGCAGACACTAATAGTCTTCTTGATTTTCTTTCCAGAGAATTTTTACAACAAAATTATGACTGCAAAACCAACAAGTAAAGATGATTATGGACCTCCTGTTTCATTTACTACAAGACCTTCCAGTTCTCCAAAATCCAGAGTCCAACAAACTTTATTTAGATCACCAATAGGTTCAACCGTTGCTTCAAGCCTTAGACCAACAATTTCATTTTCTTCAAACCCATTTAGCCCTCTTGCTAGTGATTATCCGACACCTAACCTTAGTCCATCATCTTCTAAAGATGAGGATCAGCAGGAACAATCAGATATAGATTTTCCACAAATTAATTTTCAACCACAATATTGTTACAAAAAAAAGAAATATTTCCTCTCTTCCCTATTGAATATAATGTCCTAAAAGTCTTACTTTTATCTGAAATAATTTTATTTTAGGTGCTGATACTACTAAGCCATTTTCTATTATTACTTGTAAGAATTTTCTAGGATATTTCCAATGTTGGTTTATACTTGTAGAAAATATTAATGCATCGTTTATATATACTATAGAGAAGTGTGAATATTGATTAATTATGTCATTCATTACATTTCGAAATTTAGAGGGTGCGTTCTTTAATCCGAAAGGCATAACATTTCATTCGTATTGTCCAAAGGGGACGTTAAATGCTGTCTTGTATCTATCCTTATCATTTATCTGTATTTGTCAAAATCCTGACTTCATATCAAATTTAGAGAATAAAGTAGCATTGTATAATCTGGATAATAAGTCTTTCTTATTAGGGATAAGATATTCCTGACTTCCATTATATAATCCTAACTTCCATTGTAATACTTTATTTAATAGTTTGTAATTAACAACTAATCTAGGGGTTCCTCTTTCTATTTATGCTTGTTTACTAACAAAAAAGGCTAAACAACTCCATGGTGATTTACTTGGTCGTATTAATTTTTTATCTAATAATTCTTGTATTTCTATTTTACAGTATTCTAACATTGCTTTATTCATTTGTATAAGTCTTGCTTTAGTTGGAATATTCCTTTCATTAAATTCTTTTTCATATGGTAGTTGTATTATGTGTTTTTTCCTATTCCGGAATGCATGAGGAAGGTCTGAACATACTTCATGCTCTAATTTACTCTTAAATGTTTCTATTTCTTTTATTAATTGAGGGTTTTTTTAATTGTTGTTCTATTCTAATATGATTAACTTGCCTTTTCAGATATTTCACATGTTCTTGTTTTTTAGTGATTAGATTGATGGATTTTGTTATTAAGAATGACTTAATCTGATTAATATCTCTAACCTATGGTGGATTGATAAATTCAAAATTTAAATCTTTTTCTAATATTGTCGTATGTATCCCTATATGATCTACACTGAATGGTTTTATTAATTCTAAAAACGGTGTTCCTAAAATAACTGGTTTGGTTAGGTCTTTTATTAGTAGAAAATTTGTTTTAATACATATCTGCTCATTGCAGACTTGTGCCTTAGATAATTTATATTTAATCTTTAATAACATTGTTTGACCTTTTGGGCTGGCTACTACGGCCTTTGGCGATAAACATGTAGTTGTTACCTTATAGTGTACTCTATATACAATAACTTTTGGTAATGATCCTTCTTTTAAATTATATCCATGAGTTTTCATGTTTAATGTCAATACATCTAAGATATTTTGATCTCTTAATGATACCATAAAATCGGGATAACAGTTAAAATAGGGCCATCTATTCTTAGATTCTCTTATTAGTTGTTTTATTTAGGACACCAATTGAATGATTATAATTAATTTATTAAGAATAATAGAATACATGGTCTATTAAAAAATTATGTTTGAGAGAATATAAGTGAATTAGGTATAAATGTGTCAAATTTGGTGACATGATAATCAGGTGACATGATAATCACATGCTTTGTCCTATACTTTATAATAGATATAAATTGAAACAGTAGGGGCAAATATAACAAATTGTTAATTTTCAGACATTTATGATTTGTGTTTACCAAATAGTTTTTTGTGAAAAATTACTTAATTTCAAATATCAAGACCTTTTTCAGACAAATTACCAAACGGATTTTTCAGTACTTATAAGTACTAAAATTCAGCACTTCAATTAATTTTCAAACCTTATTTTTCAGTTTACTGAAAAGCACCTCACACCAAAGTAGTAGGATTTCACAACAATGGATAGTCAAAACCATGACCTCATGCGAAACTATTGGACCCAATCAGTAAGTCGGATGGCAAATAAACATCACAGTAGTCCACTAGATATGTTGATTTTTTTTTTTTTTTTTTTTTTCAGTGCATGGCCTTAAATGAGCCAGTAAAATGAATGGATGGTGTGGCTAAAACACAGACATCATGGTGGGGCCACTTTCCCAGCATCAACCAATACCAACTCGAATAGGGTTGGTATCAAATTCGAGTCCCATACGTTGGAAACTGCGTGGGGCCATCCTTGATGTGTATGTGGAATCCAATGCCCATTTGATGGCACATATGGACACATATAACATGTGACACACAGCCTATTTGACAAAACACACATTTTTGTGTTAAATCTCACCTGTGAGCAAGGATAGAGCCAAGCGAACACTCCACGGGACCTCTGGAGTTAGAGACGCGCCGGTGATGAGAACAGGAACGATGGTGATGAGGTTGATGTTGTTTTCTTCAGCAAATTTCCATGCTGCCTTCTCTGCTAGGGTTTTTGACACTGGGTATCCCTACATTGTATTATTTTAGATATATCTTTTAATTTTCCTATTTAGAGAAAAGACATAGAAGGTCTAATAAAAGAAGAGAATAGCATATTCAGATGCAAGAAAAAATTATGAAATTATGGGAATGCAAAAAATCCCCCCCCCCCCCCCCCCACATATGACCTTTTGTTTTGTTTCAATGGGAGTGAAAATAATAGATTCCAAATAAATAATCAATTGTCGTTTAGTACAGATTTTTTTATCACAAGATATGATATGAGGTAATTATTGTAAAATAAATATAAGGCTTTTACCTACTATCCAATAAGACTCTTATAATTAAATCCATGTTCGCATTGTGTCTTGGAAAATAACCATTACACCAAGGATTCCTCTAATGCCAACATGGGGTGTCGATTAGGTACTACCCCACCAGGACTTAGCTAGATATGGAAGATCCTGTCAGGGGCTCTGTGGGGCCCATTGTTATGTTTATTTTTTATCCATGTTGTTCATACATTTTGAAAGATCATTTTAGGTCATGACCCAAAAAATGATGTAGATTGAAGGCCCAAGTCGACCACATCACAAGAAGCAGTGGGCGTTGAAAGCTTACCATTGAAAATTTATTGGGGGCACAGGAATTTTGGATCAAGCTGATATTTATGTTTTCACTTCATACAGGTCTATGTGACCTTATGAACATGTTGAATGACAAATGAACATCATAGTGGGCCTTAGGAAGTTTTCAATAATAGGAATTCAATCCCCACTGCCATCTATCGTGCAGTCCACCTGAGACTTCAGTCTGCCTCCTTTTTGGGCTCATTCCCTAAAATGATATGTTAAAATGGATGAACGGCATGGATAAAGCAAATACACCACGATGGGTCCCATGGAGCCCTTGACATGTCTCTAGCTAGGTCCTGGTAGGGTTAGTACCTAATCTTTGTACTAAACATGCCAATAAGGCTGTAACTTGAGTTTGGGTCAACCAAAATCATACACCAGACGCGTCCCTTGAACCTTGGTTTGGATCAACTCAAATCATACACCAGGTCCCTTAACCATGATATCCCGACACCACCATGATTATCATATACCAAAAGCTCAGGTAAATCCAACCATTACCTAGGCCAAATCATAAAAAATAACATACACCTCTCATATTTTTGTAGTGTTTAATCATCGTGGTGGAATGCACCTTTTGGACAGGCTAGATTAATGCACAAACCACTTAAAAAAAAAAAAACAAGAAGAATTTTAGCTAGGCCACATATGAGGATCTGTCAGCAAGGGCTGGCTTCGTGTGCAAGCCTTCAAATTTACTATTGGGTCTGAAATTTGGACTTGGGCCCAAACCATGGTCCTCAATGATGTGCCTAAAACCTCGCAAAAAGTGGGCAGCCTAGCTCATTTACAACCCTGATTTGCACTGAGTCAAACCGAGTCTGGCAGAGCTAACCTGAAACAGAAACCAGCTTACCCAAATCGGCGGCTTCTCAGAAGTCAAATATTCGACGTCGGTCCAGCTCTCCTCGTCAACGACATGGCCTGTCCCGGTGAGCTGGTTCAGCGACACGGCAGACCCAGATGATGTGCAGACCACACGCTTCACGGTCTTTGCTTTGACGCATGATTTCAGAACGTTCAACATCCCGTCGATCGCCGTCTTGATCAGGTCATTCTACAAGCATAAACAATGTAAATACGATGTGGAGGGAAATGGAACAGTACCCTAATTACAAAATTAGAGGTTTCATAATCCCACACGTGTGCTGATATGTAACACGAGCTCGAGATCTACACCATCTATCACAGGACTGATGCCCCACTTGAAAGTTAGGCCAGTCTGGAGGTTAGGTGGGCTAAGGTTTTTATTTTTATTTTTATTTATTTTAAACAAGCGAAAATCTTATTCACAAGAAGAGGAATACAGAGACATTCAGGTTGAGCGCCAAACAAAAAGAACTGGCCCTGCCTATCACATGCTAAACCCGAAGAAAAAAGGAAAAAAAAAAACACCCAAGCGGGTTCAAACTTAACCTTACTAAGGTTTATGAAACAAATGGAGGATAAAAAAGGTCGGCCAAATCTCTCTAAGCTGTCCATTTATTTCTAAAATTGTGGCCCACATGATACGTGAGCCAACCTTTTTTTGAAAATTTGAAAACTTTTGCATGTTTTTCTGCATCAGGTCCCAGGCCGGATTAAGAAGGGACTTGCATCAGGTTGGCAGCCAATATGAAACTTATGTTATAACTTTCATCATGAAACCAACTTAATCTTTTGGCGTTTGATTTTTTTTTTTTAAACCCATGGCATATGTAATATATTTGTTTACTTTTCTAAAAATAATATTTATTAATGAAATTAATTTTCATCACTGATGATTGATTAATTACCTCTGGGTCTTTAGACTCCAATTGCACTGGGGCAGCCACAATGAAGAAGATATCACAACCGTTGATGGCATCATCAAAGCTGCCTTCGTCTGTCAAATCAGCCTTGAAAAGTTTTAGATCACCCAAGACCTGTAGATCAAAGAGGTGGGACACCTTTTTGATATTTTCTGCACCAAAGAATAAAATGCATTTGGTTTTTATTTTAATTGGGAAATGTCAATATAGAACGGGCGGGAATCCCCACACGCATTCAAAATGGCAAAAGCTACAAACAAATGGATTGGACCATCCTCAACTTCTGATCAGCCTCCAAAGCAAGGATTTGAAACAAAATTGGTTGAGGGTCCACATTCATCAGTACACGGAAGGAAAGAAAACAGATGGCTATGATCGTCCGATAGGTGTAGTCTCTAAACATGGGCCACCACGATTGGGCCCGCTAGATGGACGATCCTGACTGATACATCACCCTCCCATGTGCACCCATGGGACTGGTTGGTGCTGGAAAAGCTACGGACCACACCATGATGTATGTAGTTTATTCACGTGGTCCATCTACATTTCCTAATCATTTTTAGGCTCATATCATTTTATGACATGAGCCTAAAAATGAGGTAGATACAAATCTTAAATGGACCACATCATAAGAAAGAGTGGTTATTGATTGCCAACCATTAAAAACTTCCATGTCCCACTGTAATATTTATTTGTCATCCAACCTGTTGAAGGGAAAACACAAATATCAGCTTGATCCAAAACTTTTTTGCCCCCTCGAAGTTTTTAATGGTGGGCTTTCAATCACCATTGTATTTTATGTATGGTTCACCAGAGATTTGGATCTGTCTCATTTTTGGGCTCATGTCCTAAAATGATCCGTAAGAATCGTTGGACAACATGGCTAAAGTGCATACATTATGGTAGGGCCTACAAAGCTTTTTCCCATACCACTACGGAGCTCGGTTCTTGAGGGCTTACTAACGAATCCCAGTCCCAAGTTGTGCGTGCAGCCTTGTCCTGATTACAAGGGTTCAGCTTTATGATGCCTCTTTAGGGCTGGTTTATTTCAATGCAAATACCTGCACTTCTATTTTAAAAGTGTAATAATTATTTCAGCTCCTTGTGTTAAAAAGAATGAAATTACTCTAGCAAGATTCAACACAACGTCGTTATTGAAACTCTGTGGGCCTCACAAGGATGTATGTGTTAAATCCATCCGTCCATTCATTTTTCAGATCATTTTAGCGCATGAGCCTAAAAATGGGGCAGTAATTAATAAATGCCTATCTCAGTCAAAATACAAGTAAATATATATAGCTGATCGAAGAAACAGTTAAATAGTTAAAGTGACTGAAATTGGAGTATGATTTACTGCACCTTGGGCGATTAATTTAAATCATCCCTGTTTTAGATATTCAGATGATTCAAATCACCTCGATTGAGATATTCAACCAAAATTTATAATTTTGTACACATATAAAAATGATAGCCTACCAAATTTTGTAATGAAATGAAGGGATTATGACCTTCCACCTGTGAGGGAAGTGGAAATACAAACCCCACTTACAAATTCCACCTCACATCAGTATAACCGTGTCCTCCAAACAAGCCCTTAGGTGTGTAGCCTTGTCATGATTATTTGGGGTCAGTTTTGTAAAATTTGGTGAGCAGATTGTGTCCTGCCATTTTGACAGGAGCTACGTGGGGCCCACCCTGATGTATTGGTTTTATCCATGCAATCCATCTCTCTTTCCAAAGCAATTTAAGGTATGAGCTAAAAAAATTGACAAATCCAAATCTCAAGTGGACCACAACATAGAAAGTAGCAGTGATAACGACAGCCATAGTTGAAACCTTCCTAAAAGTCACTGTGATGTTTATTTGCCACCTAATATCGTTCATAGGGTCATATATACCTAGATGAAGGGACAACACAAATATCAGCTTGATCCAGAACTTCTATGCCTCCCAAGAAGTTTTTAATGGTTGGCGTTCAATTCCCATTGTGTGGTTCACCCGAGCCTTGGTTGTACCTCATTTTGCTCCCAAAGATGATATGAAAAATTGGTTGGACAGTGTGGATAAAAACCTATACATCATGGTGGGTCCCACAGAGCATAGTGGACACGGATTGCGTCCTACCCCATCGTCTCTAGCCACAAAAGGGCAGTTCCGTGGGCAGGCCAACCGTGATGTTTCTGTTTACCTACGCTGTCCATCTCTTTTCCCAGTTCACTTTTAGGTAAGAGCACAAAAAATGAGGTAGATCCAATGCTCTAGCAGACCAAATAATAAGTTTGGGTTGCATTAAATGTAGGAGTCATTTGTGGGGTGGTCCACTTCAGCATTAGTTCTGCTTCACTTTTATGCTTATTTGGTAAAGTGATATGAGAAAATGGATGGATCGGTATGGATAAACAGATACATCACACTGAGCCCGCTCACATAACTGCCCATTCGTGGCTAGAGACAGGCAGGTACAGGACGGAATCCACGTCCTGCCTACTGCTGCCCATTTGATGTCGGGCGCGGATTGGGTACTACTCCCACCCGGACCTAGTCAGAGACAGACGGTCCTGGCAAGGGCTCTGTGGGCCCACCTTGATATATGTGTTTTATCCACACCGTCCATCCATTTTGAAATATTATTTTGGGCACAAAATAAAAAAAAAAAAGAAAAAGAGTCAGATATAAGGTTCAAGTGGACCACACTACGGAAACAGTGGGGACTGAACGCCTATAGTTGAAAACCTCATATTGACCAAGGAAGTTTTGGATCAAGCCTATATTTACATTTTCCAATCATCAAGGTCTGCTGTAAAATGATCTGTCAAAAATAGATGGAAGGCATGAATAAAATACATACATCATAGTGGGGCCCACAAAGCCCATGACAGGATCGTCCCGTCCAGCTCTAGCTAGGGCGTGTCACCCATACTTTAAAAACTCGAAATTCAACTCAACTCGATGTCTAGCCAAGTTGGGTCAACTCAAAAGACTCTCAACTCGGATTCGATATTTTGATAATTGCATTTTAAAGTTATACAGTTTGTTGAGAAAATTTTAAAATTGTTGGAAATGGTAAAGTAAATAAAATGTAGAAGTGGTGTTGGACGCAGCTGGCTCCAAATCTCTCTGAGTCGAGTTGACACACCGAGTTTTAGAATAATGATGAGATGAGGAAGAAAGAATGTGACGATGGACGAACCTGGGTCTCTGACGGTGGCGTTGACGGCGTACCCTTTCTCTAACAAGCTTTTAACGAGCATGGACCCCACATATCCAGCCCCTCCCGTTACACATGCTCTCTTCCTTTCCATCCTAGCCGTTGCCTCTTCTATCCTTCCTCCAACGAAGATCTTAGCCGTTAACACACAGGCGCACCCGTGGTCGAACCTCAGCTCCTCCTTTCCCGGCTTAAATAGATGGCGTTTTTCTTTCTTTTTCAGACTCCTATGCTAGTTCACCACCATTTAAAAATCGCTTTCGCTGTGAATAGAGATGAAAGTTACATTTGCTTTTGCCCTTGGAATCTTGGACTAATTACTGACCATCCATTTGATATGTTGAAGATCTCGTTTAGCATTTTCTCGCAATAGTTTCAAAATCTCGGAGATATTTGTCACCATGAAGAGGAACTGTAGGATGCATGATTGTAGGCTTTTCATGGTATAAGAAGGGTTTTCAATTCTGATGAGTAGGGCCGTGTTAGAAAATCCAGACCGTTGTTCTATTGATAGCCACTATGGATGGACCAAGTACCTGAAAAAATATCAATTAATGTTCAGGATTATATATGTTATTTCAGTTCGGTGAAGAGGAACCGTTGTTTTGTTTCCCTTCGTACGATTCATTTCTAGGCCACAAATCCAAAGTTTACAATTTTCCTTATGAGGATATTTTTCAGGAGTTGTTCGTCCAATGTCTAATGGTTTGGATATCAAATCTTATTCATGATGTTGATGGATTCCACCACCCCAAGATTTTTTAAAGATGCCAACCGAAGAGTTTTGTAAAACAAAAATAAAAATTCACTCATTGAAAAAAGTGGGAGAATAATGTGGGATTTGCACCTTCCAAACCGTTCATAAGCATATGCTGGTCTGGATGGAATATTCCGGATCCTCCTCTGCTCATACCAGGGCGCGGATTTCCTGCGAAAGCCTTGCGCAGGAAGTTCCTGCGCTGCTAACCGAGGTGGGGCCCATAGTGATGTATTTTGATAAATCCACCCCGTCCATCCGTTTTGGGAGCTCATTTAAGGACATGAAAACAAAAATGAATAGAATCCAAGACTCAAGTGGGCCTCATTAAAGGAAAAGGTAGGTAGGTAAATTACTACCGTTGAAACCTCCCTGGGTCCACAGTGATGTTTATATGACATCCATACCGTTCATAACGTCACTACTACTGGGATGAACTGGAAACACAAATATTATCATGATTCGAAAGTCCTGTGGCTCCAAAAATGTTTTAACTGTGGACGTTCAATCCTCACGTTTTCGGCCCGCTTGAGTCTTGGATCCAGTTCATTTTTCCTCTCATTTCCTAAAATGATCTCCCAAAATGGATGGACCGGGTGGATTTATCAAAACACATCACTGTGGGCCCCACCTTGGTTCCAGTGCAGGAACTTCCTAACGCAAGCCTTTCGCACGAAATCCGCGCCCCCCACCTGCGAAAGCCTTGCGCAGAAAGTTCCTGCGCTGCTAACCAAGTGGGGCCCACAGTGATGTATTTTGATGAATCCACCCCGTCCATCCGTTTTGGGAGCTCATTTAAGGACATGAAAACAAAAATGAATAGAATCCAAGACTCAAGTGGGCCTCATTAAAGGAAAAGGTAGGTAGGTAAATTACTACCGTTGAAACCTCCCTAGGGTCCACAGTGATGTTTATATGACATCCATACCGTTCATAACGTCACTACTACTGGGATGAACTGGAAACACAAATATTATCATGATTCGAAAGTCCTGTGGCTCCAAAAATGTTTCAATTGTGGACGTTCAATCCTCACGTTTTCGGCCCACTTGAGTCTTGGATCCGGTTCATTTTTCTTCTCATTTCCTAAAATGATCCCCCAAAACGGATGGACCGGGTGGATTTATCAAAACACATCACTGTGGGCCCCACCTTGGTTCCAGGAACTTCCCGCGCAAGGCTTTCGCAGGAAATCCGCGCCTTAAGCAAAGAAATTCTGCTTTTCATCACTCTCATTGGTCCAGCTCAACACAATCCAGCTGAGCTGGACCAATGATATAGAGAGAGAGCAGCAAAGGTTGTCTGTTCAGTATGAGGAGAGGATCCGGATTCGTCTGGATAAAGGGAGAACACAAATATCAACTTCATCCAAGGCGTCTACGGCCCAGCAATCCATCAACAATTATTCAATCCGAAAGGCAAAACGACACTAGAGAGATTTTTAGAGGAAAAAATTCAAAAACCTCGTTTTTCTGCCTGTCTGTCTATCTCTCTCTCTTCTACAACAACTCGACTACTTGCTCCTGCCACTCCATCCAGCATTCTGACTACTCACTCCAATAGTTGTTCTTCGAGAAGCCCTTCTACGGCTTCCATTACTCTCCGTAACAACATAAGTAAGAGGATATCATCTATTTATTTCTTCATTACAAATCACGAGTTTAAAGATTTAATGGAGGAATCATCTAGAGAAGACACCTTAATGGAGTTTTTCTTAATAAACAACTCTAGAGAGGAATAATAAATGGAGATAGCGATCATGGTCAATACCAAAACCAGACCTGCAACTCATTTGAAACCATAATCGAGAAGTTTATAAAGAGCCAATCTTTTAGTTTTAAATGTATGGCATGGTAGTAAAGGGTTTATGTATTAGAGTGTTATGAAATAACCAACATTGTGGTTCATCGTCGCAGGGCTCACTCTTTGCAGGAGTCTACTGCATAACTGAGAAGGTTATGTGGAGCCAATCTTTTATATTTTTATTTTGTTTATTTATTTGATGAATAATGAAAAATTGAAACAATGATAGCACGTTGTGTTAGACATAGACCTTCAACCACCATGAAACCCTAACTGAGAAACATATGTATAAACCAAGAAGTGTCCTGCATCAACTCCAATCTATACCTAAATGAAGGTCTGAGGGATTTAGGTTGCGACAAAAGGGTAAAGCAACAAGATGTGTGAACATGGTCTAAGTGTATCTTCAGTCGCACCAATAAAGTAGTGATCACGGTGTTAATAAAGTAGTGACCATAGTTTGGTCCAAGGAAGCCGCGATTGATGTTCGTTATAATCGTGATTGTGGGTTCTCCAGACTCCGATCCATTTTTCATTTGGTTCAAACTGCAATCTCTTCCTTATTCCTTCCATGATTGATTCATTGGTCAAATAACGATCAATGTCATTAAGACCTTGATTGACACGCCGTAATGAAATTCATTATGCGATGCAGGCCTTGCTATGGAGGATATTAGTGGAGATATATAGTGCAGGAAGGTATATATTTCATTTGGTTACGATAATTTCCACTGGAGTTTGGCCATCATCTACCCCAGAGTCAAGGAGATTGTGCTCATCAACAGTTTCCAATTGGATGTAAAGTAGACATACAATAGGGTGAAAGCTATAGTTGAAGGACTCCTTCCTTTATTTTACATCATAAGGGATGATGATGCATTAGAGGGGTCCAAGTGAAGAGTTGCTCAGTTTGATAGCCTCCTTAGCAAACAATAGTGTAAGTTCACATTATTCACAAGAACATTATTTTGTTAACATTTCTTCTATTTCCCCCTCTTATAAGCCAGAATGTATTGTTTTTAATGTATAAAAGTGACTGCAATATCTATATAATGAAGTACATGGACTTCCTGTGCAGCGACCTGAGTTTGGATTTTGACCAAGTAATTTTTAAATAAATAAGCAAAAAATATTTTCATGATGCACACATTATTTTAATGCGTGTAATAATTTGTAGTTTAATGTTAAGTTGCAGAGACATTTTAAATTTAGAGAGCCTGAAGCCTTTGATTGTCTCCAAGCAAGCAAGAAATGATATATATCTTTCATTGAGAAAGAGGTGACTAGCTGAACAGAGAAAGAAGGGGAAAGAGGAACAGAGTAAGAAGTGGAACAAAAGGGTTGTACCAATGTAACAAACTTTTTAAGTTTTTTCCTATATGAAAATGAACTTATAAGACTTACGTGTCGTTGGAACAAACATTGTTTTCAACACTCATCATCAAGATTTGATATTTTTTTTATGATTTTCATTGAGAGCTTATCAAATTTTCAACAATAATGTAGTGAATTTGTTTTAGATTCGCTTTTTTGAAAGGCACTATTTCATGAAGAGCATATTCTATTTCTTTATTACTTATTTCATAAGCATGTCTTGCAAAGCCTTTAGAAAACAAGATTGTGGTTTATACGAGGCTTCAAATGAGGTTCTTTCTTTTGGCTGGACCATAATTTGTATGAAGCTGGGAATCTCTTCTTGGCAGTAGTCAAGTCCTGAGATTTTATGCCTTATCGAGACATTATTAGAAAAAAAATAAAAACAAGTTAGAGAAAGAAAAAATAAAAAATTGGTTAACACAAATTATAAGGGAGGAAGGAATGTACCAAACTTATTTTGTGGTATGTGTGACATACATTGCTATTTGAGGCAAGTTGTCCATGGTATGTATGACATACATTGCTATTTGAGGCACCTCTATCTCCACTGCCAATTTGTAGCAGACGTTTGGTGGAATGTTCTAAGGCTAGCTCTCAAGGGTGTCATGGGCTATGCCTCAGAAAGTTGATGAACTCCGACCTATGCGGTTAGCATGGTGAATCTGAGGGGATTTTGGGTAGAAGGAAATGGAGGGCAATCTGTATTGCAGTGTTGTGGGCCATCTGGGTTGAGCGCAATAATCGCACTTTCCGCAGCAAAAGTGTGTCCGAAGCAACGGTTTTCTCTAGGGTTCTGGTATCCTTTAGAGATTGGGCTCCGTAGTGGATCAGGGTTCATTTTTCTGTTTCTTTTGTTTTTCTTAGTTTCTTTCTCTGTGTATGTTCTGTTTCTGTTTCCTCTTTTTAATAAAATTAGTACCTTTCAAAAAAAGAAAATCATATTGTTGGATCTAAATGGGCCAGCATGCTGATCAAATGTTCCAAACTGGACCATCTAGTACGCCCATTTCACTCTTGGTAGGCTTAAAAAGTTCATGTTGATCAAATGAATCCAAACTGTTCAGTTAGTGGCATGAAGATGGATATGGATGTAGAAGGTTGTTCATAGAAGATAGGACTTGTCATGGATGTTTAGAATCATCTGATTCTTGTGGATTTTGCCAAGCAAAAGAATAAGATGTGAGTTCCAATAGGTCCAAGTGCAACTACGTGCATGCAATGGAAGATTTCCACAATATCTCACTTGATCATTACTTAATCCACCACAGAGCAGGTCCTTATAACTCATGCCATAATGCTAGACTCACAAGAGTTTCAACACAAGGTCTTGAGTTTGAGTACCCATTTTGGTAACAAAAAAATAAAAATAAATAAATAAATAAAAATCCACCACAGAGCCCACTAGGTGAATGGTCTGAATCCACCATGTGTGTTGCCACTTATATAGGGATCAAGGTCTCGAGGAAAGTCCAGTAAATTCATTGTAAGGAGTATAAAGAACTTAATTTTTTGACACTTGATTTGAACTCATTTGAAAAAGAGTTTTCAGACATTATAGCGATGAGACATCCTCACGGCTCAAGAATTCTTTTCCAAACCCAACCCATTTATTAAACGGCCCATTTACTTAATGGAATTTCAATTGATGCCATCTTGAACAGAATCGAATTATCCTTTGGACCGACCCAGCCCACTTAAAATTCATCTCGACCAAAGCTACCTGACCATTTAATTATAAATGGGTTTGGCTTGAACAATCCAACGATTGGGCTTGGGTTTAAGAATGCATGGAATATGGTGTAACCAATTAATTGTCATACACTAACCTAGATACTACATTTGCATGTATCCATTAATTACTTCATTTTTTTTTTATTTGGGGTAAGTGATCGGTGGGCCCTACCTGATGAATGGCCCAGATGTGGCTACTATGTTGCAACAGCATGTGTGTTGTGAGAGTTGGATGGGTCTAAACGGATGAATGTGATTATGGCTTCAAAGGTTTGGTAGTCCCTCACGTTCTAGACATTCATTTTACTAATACAAGTGGTTGGAAGTTAGATAATCAAGCATTACATCCACATTGTCTCTTTCTTAAGAGATATTACACCAATTTTCAAACTGTAGTTTGCAGGAGCATGGAAGAATAGATAGCTCTCAATTGGCCAGCAATCCAACGGCCCTGAAGTACTCCACCGATTCATCATAGATCTCTTCGATCCCATAGTTGAAGGTAAACCCAGCTTTAATCACCTTTTCTGAGGAGATGCTTAACTTTGGATTCACCGGAAAATCGCCAAAACTGGAATAGATCACACGATGAGAAATCATATCAGGCGATGAATCTGGACCGACCATGGTAAGTAGGATGATGAAGAATCCAAAATGGGGGGAAATCATCACATAAAGTAGCAAATCTGAGCCTTACAAAAGATGGGCCATCAGCATTGGACAGCTGATGGCCCATCTGATAGGTGGGCCATATATTGCAAGGTGTGGATTGATGGATGTTTTCTAAAACATATGAACGAGAAAATGGAGGGCTTACTCAGCGAGGACATTGTACGGTGGATATCGTTTTGAGAGGAATTTGGCAAGATCCAGTACAGACGTATTGACAGCGCAGCATATGTAACGGCCGGAAGCCGATTCGTTCTCCGCTACAAAGATGTGGGCCCTACATACGTCCTCCACGTGTACAATAGAGATCGATCCAGAGATCAGTTGCTTGCGTTTCAAAGAGTTGATCGCGGATTCGTTCCCTACAAATACCAGCCGTAAACCATGAAAATGATCCAATACGAACGGACGGCCCAGATCGTGTTCATGCATTCACATTCACATATGCATCTGGCGGGACATCTAACTGTCCATCAGGTGGGACCCAGCTTGTAAATGCCTTAGTACAAGAAATCAGGTCGGTCTAATCATCTGGGGGAAACAAATGAACGGCTGGAAACAACTGGGTCATGGATTACTTTTGGGAATGATGGATGAGCCATACGTGCGTGTCATCTTGGTGCTTGTGGAGACGCATACAGGCCAGTGCCCAGTGGGGCTGGCCTACGCCTATGAACGAGAGTGGGACTGGCACACCTGTGAAGGTTTGCTGATTGTACACGCATACATGGCTAGCCTCGACCGGGCACATGTTTGGCTCGAAATTCAGTCGCTGGCATCGGCCTACTAAATGTGGCTCAATCTGAACTAGATAGATTGAGAGGCCATGAGTGGTCGTCTATAACTGGGATCAACTCAAGGATTTGATCATTTATCTAGTCATTTGTAATAGAGATTAGGCGGTTTGTAAAGGAAATGACTCATCCTTTTAATGAGTTTTTTTTCCCCCTCTTAAATGACTTTTTCTTCAATGGGATAGCAAAGATTGAAAAAATAAAACAACATGGGAAAAGAAGGGAAAAAAAAACATTAATAAAGATAAATACTTAGAAAACAGAAATAATCCTCGGCAATTCAACAGCTGTGGCATAAATAGTGAAGTCTTAGAGCTAAGATCTTCCCTGTCCAGTGACTTGGGCACAATAGACAAAAGGGAATTACACTAAAAAGACAAAAAAGAAAAAGTCTTCCATAGTCTCGCGATATGCGCATAGATGAAGGGAATTATACTACTTTTAAGCTAATTTGGTCTAGCATAGAAGTGTAGACAGACATGATTACATTGCTCTTAAATTGAAGCTCATTTAATATAGCAGCGTAGATGGACTGGATTACACTAAGAGCTAGGCTAAGTTAAGATAAAAGCCAAACTAGGATAAAGAAACGTTAACGTTGTACTATAAAGTTGAGTTGGGTTGGGTTGGGTTGGGTTGGGTTGGCAAGGGCATGGAGCTCTTTGATCTTCCTCCTATTTATAGAAATTTTCGGCGGTAGCTAGAGAGATCTTTGTAGTCACTCCTCACATTTATTGATACGAAATTAACCCTATGAGCTCATAGACAGTAGTGGCTTATTACATAACACCGCGTGTGTTAGTTATTAGTTGTGGGCTGGTCATTGGTTGTGCGCTTGCATGTCCTACACTCACTATACAGATGAGAGTTTTTCTTGTGGTGCTATATAGCTAATTGTTATCCCTTTCTCCACTCGAATGTGTGTTATGCACCATGAAAATTGGTCAACTTGGCATCGTTGTTACATCACTTCATAGCTAGGCATTTCTACAGTTGGTCTCAAGTTCAAGTGCTAAGGAGATACACTAACCCCACCGATGGGTGAGTGCATTATGTGACTAACTGTGTGGGTGTTGCGCAATTAGCCGGGTCGATGCGTTGCATGACTCACAAAAAAAGGTGGTTTTAGCCGTAAGGGTTTTATTCTGTGCAATTGTATAGTGCATTGGATGGATCTGTCACTAACCATGGAGTATTTTGGTCGATACCCATTGTCAGTTATAAGATTACTACGATAAATACTTAATTCTACTATATGCATGAGGTACTGACACCCGTCTAATGACAATAAATGACTAAACTTATCCCTTTTAGGCACTACTCATGATTTTTTTATATAATTCTAATTAAATTCAGTCATCAAAGCAGCAAAAAAGATCTTTTGTCTTTTATCAAAATCTCTCTAGCATGTGGCATCATCTGAGTCATTAGATCTAGCACGGTCATATCAGGTGTAAACAATGCTCCCGATGTCTCTTGGCATTCAACCAGAATGTGAAGAAACGTAGATGCATTCTATGAATAGTCATATTAATGCCTCCCACGTGGCAACACTTGGTTAATTCTCAGTCTATAAGATTAAAAATGGCAGATCCCTAGCACAAGAAGCCAAATTAGTGGTTCTACATGGCGTAACCCCATTGGTGCATTGACCACCCATGTAGTCTTTACTTCGAGGCTTGCTTATTACCATAATGTTACATTGAATACATGCATAATTTCACAAAATCTTTCTCTATTTACAATCTTCTTCCTCGTTCCTTCATCCTCCTTGTTTGCTCATTTAGAGACCAGTCTGGTGCAATTGTTCTTCGCTTTTATAATAGCGAGCAACACTACTTCATCCAAACTCAGTACCTAAGCTCAAAGATTGCTATTGGATCGATTCATGATGGATCTACCAGACCTTGCCTCATCGGATCATTTTAAAGAAGTTTGGCCATTGATGGACTGTCTTCAAAATTCTTCAACTGTAGATGCTAGTCTACAAGCTACGTTGCAAAATCGGCATGAGATTGTAGCGATTACTTAGCAATCGCTAGGATGTACATGCTTGCTTGGTAGAGCTGTACACAAGTCAAGCTAGCTCAGTTGGCTCGTTCGACTCTATTCGAACTAGCTCGGTTCGGACGCTGGGTTTAAATCGAGTCAAGCCACTTTTTTTTTCAGCTCGAAGATTTTCGAGCCAAGCTCGAGCTGACACTGGCTCGATTTGAAGCTTGACTCATGTTGACTCAATTCGAGTTTGAATTGACTCAGCTAGTTGGAATGGAGGTTTGTTTAGTCCTACATCGGAAGAGAAAAGAAATAAGAGGGAAATTGTCTATAAAAGCAAGTGAGACAGTCAAGGGTGTCAATAGGCCTGGGGTTACCTTTGGGACCGAATTTTGAACTGTTGTAGGCCAGGATTTTGGGTTGGGCTATTCAAATTTTAATTTTTCCAGGCTTAAACTTGGATCGAACCAGCTCAAACTCAGTTCGAAAGCTCAACCAAACCAAGCTGAGCATGCCATTCCAACTTGAAGGTCGAATTGAGCCGAGCTCGAGCCAAGGTTGACTGTTGGTCGAGTCGAGCTAAGGTAGACCCAGCTTAGTGTACAACTCTATTGCTTGAGAGACCTGTTATCTGAGTATGGGACTCGTAGGATTGGGAGGGGTAAGAAGTTACAACTAGGAAGTGATGAATGTAGAGAGAAGATAGACAATTTCCATAGCGTGCTTGAATGATCAAGAATAAATTGCATGAGCTTCGCCAATGTCGGGAGGCAGCAAAAGAGGAGCTATGCCTTCAAGAGAATAATCTCATCGAATTGGAAAACCAATCTAAAAAGCTTATAACTTCATTCAACAGGCTATTTGTGAAGGCCAATCTTGAGAGAATGCATAAGAAGCCTTCCAAGACATGACGTGGGCTTTGACTCGATACCATTTCTTCTGTTCTAAGATCCTTGATGAATGAGCCTAGACCCAATGAGAGGGTTCTTTTTTCTTTTCTTTTTCTTTTTTGTTTTTAATTGGCCCTTAAGGTCATTGGCGTTTTGTCTTTTTTTTTTTCCTTTTATATTCATATAAATATTTCTTCGACTACTGAAATATAGAGCCGAAGAGGTCGATCTCTTCGTGGTGGAATCAATACTGGTGGCTTTGTTAAGTAATCCTTGATATTCCTAAAAGTCATTTGGTGTCCACTCTCCCACCTGAATTCTTTGCTTGCTTTCAATTTCACCAAAGGCAAGAAAGCATGAATTAGAAATAAATCGATGTAGAAAGTTGATTTGACTGATGAACCTTTGTAACTCTTTCTTATTTTTTAGTAGTTAGACCCTATGGATTGCTCGAATCATATTTCGTTGAACCTAATTCCTCTCTAATGTATCAAGAATCTGACGAAAGTTCTGGCAGATACGTCGAAAGTACACTTGTGCGGGTTCATTCTTAATTTATGTAATCTCATCCGCTCAAATGATTTCTTCAGTTGTGTGAGGTGATCACCCATGTCGACCACATCATTAATATAGACATCCATAAAATGGGCAATCATGTCATGAAATACCAAATTTATAGCCTTTTGGTAAGTTACACCAGCATTCTTCAAATCGAAAGGCATGGCAACCCAACAATATGTTCCTATTTCCCTAGGACATTTAAAGGCCATCTTTGAGATGTTTTCATCCATGATATAAATTTAGTTGTAACTTAAGTGGTCATTCATGAAATATATCATCTTATATCCATCCATTCTATCTACCAACCATTATGCAACTACCATTGAATGTTCTTTGGAGTAGCCTGATTCAGGTTTTTGAAATCAATGCATATCAATAACTTACCATTTTTCTTGATGATGGTTATGTTTGATATCCATTCTCAATATTTGATTAGTCGAATGAAGCTGACTTTTAAAATCCATTTGACCTCTTCTTTAATCATTAAGGTTATTTCGGTCGTTGTTGTGTTAGTTGCTGAGTGATCAATAACCTTCTTTAATTGGGAGATGATGCTTGATTAATTTTCAGTTCAGTTGTGACATCCCATAGCAGTCCCAAGCGAAAAAATTAGAATATTCTCTCAATAGAGCAGTGATCTCCTCTTAGACTTGCAACTCCAATAATCCACTAACGTACATCAACAGAGTGGCATGTCTAATTCCTAGGCTAATTTCCACTAAAGGGTCCTGAACGTTAGCATGAGAATCATCTAATTTTGTGGGGGCTACCTCAAGGTCTTGAAAGTTTATTTCATCATCAGCGATTTCATCTTTTTCTAAGATACAATCAGTTATGTTGACAAAATAGCCATTCTACAATTCCTCATGTTGAAGATGCTTTTTTATTTTATCTAGAATGGTTGTGATTGTGGTTGATGCTTCGACTAATGACACTTAACTTTTCATGTAATCTCCTCGATGATGAATCCGTTCAACATAAGCCAGTAAGGATTGATTGCATTTAGTTGATTTATTATAAGCACTTTCGTGTTATTCGTTATGAGCATTAAATGGTCAATTGAGGCAATAATGTCTATGGGTCGGTTGATTTTATCTCGACTTATGAAATACAATGATCTTATCTCATCACCATATAGATAAGCCTGGGTTGAATTTGAATTGGCCATAAATGGATAACTATCTGCCTACAACACTTTGATCACCTTGTCTTTATTACAGAAAATAAGAATTGATGCAAGGAGGAAGGGATGTAGCAACTAAATTAAGTGTATAAAATTTCTCTCAAGCAAAGCATTAACTTTAAGAGGATTCAATCACAAAAAAGGTCGATAAACCTTTAATACTGTTGACTAATAGTTTAATGGGTAAAAGCCCTTAAGTATCATGTTGATGGTGCATGACCTCTTGAATTAAGTTGATCAATTTTTTATGACTCATCTGAAGGATATGAGCAGGTTCTGATCGGATGGGTTAACTATCAAAGGTGCCAAGTTAACTATAAGAGGAATCAAAGGCATAAAAGGTTACCCCTTAGGTTGTTCTGTCCTTGCGACAAATTGCCCCCAAAGGACTCCATAATTTGGTGTCACTTGGTCATATTGGTTGTATGGTCAATCATTTTGGTTGTATGGTCAATCATTATGACTCTTTCTCTTGATACCGACCGGAGGTGGCAAGTTTCAGCCAAATTAGTATTGATCCAATCAATTGATCCTCAACTATGGATATATCGGCTGATCCTATAGAGGATTTAGTTGAGGATAGGGATCCATGCCACTTGACTGACATTCATTAAACCTCTTAAATAAGAAGCATGTAAGTCCGTTAAGATTTTTAGCCCGTATCCTTGCTTACTTGAAGTCGTGCTTATTTAATTTGGATCCTTCATTGTTCAAAAAGTTTTTGTAGGCTAGCTTGTACATCGTATAAAGTACTCATAATGATTTCAAAGGTATTGCTCAAGAAAGATGATCCTACTTCTAAGGGAGCAAGATCTGTAGGACTAGGGAGTTAAGGTTCAACATTCACAGGAATTTCTTCCTATAGATGAGGCATCTACTGTTCCCCTGGATGAACAAAATGTCTGGTAGACCTTTTACTCGATGTATTATAAAATTAAATTAAGCACCACACATGAGTCCTATTGTGCGTGTCAAGGAAGGTGCTTGCTTGCAATTTGGTCGTTGGTATGTGTATGTGATGCAAGGCATGCTAGAGCCTAATGTAGCTCAATTTGAACGGAATGACTTTAACACAAAGGGCCAAGATATACAAAGAGACCATGGGCAGTTGTCGATGACCAAGAACTTAGTAGTTTGATTGTCTATTTAGCCACTTGTAGAAGAGACCAGACGATTTGTGAGTTCTTTTCTTCCTTTCATTTGAAATGATTTTTTTTCTCACCTTGATAGTAGAGATTGATCAATTAAAACAGCATGGGAGTATAAGTAAAGAAATTGCATTAATAAAGATAAACACTTTCAATAGAGATAATCCTTAGTGATTTAGCGACTGCTGCATATATGGTGATGTCCTAGAGCTAGGGTTTTTCTTGATCCAATGACTTGGGCGTAGACAAAGTGAATTGCACTGGAAAAAAGGAAAAAAAAAGTCTTCCTTAGTCTAGTGATATAGGTATAGACGAAAGGAATTACGCTACTCATAAGCTAAATCTACCCAATATAGTAGCGTAAACGGATTGGATTCCACTAGTTCTAAGTTAAAGTCGGTCCATCGTAGCAACCTAGGCGAACTGGATTACGGTAAGAACTAAGCTAAACTAAGATAGAAGCTAAAATAACATAAGTAACATTGCACTATAGAGTTGTGATGTGTTGGGTTGGCGAGGAACCTAAGCTCTTTGATCTTCTTCCTATTTAATTACAAAAATTATAGGTAGTAGATGGAGAGAGATTTTCGTAATCACTCTTCACGTTTCTTGATATGGAAATAATTGTCTGGGCTCATTGACAGTAGTAGCTTATCATGTAATGCTACGTTTGTTAGTTGTTTTTTGTGAGTTGGCAATTGGTTGCGCACATGTTCCACCATGATGTGGATGAGAGTTCTTCTCATGATGTCACATGTAGTTGATTATTATTCCTCTCTTTGCTCAAACATGTGTGTTATGTGCCATGAAAATTGGCCAACTTAGCGTTGCTATTACATAATGGGGATTTTTTATGTACAATATTATGGTGCATCGGCCGAATCATCACTAGCTATGACTATATTTCGATCAATTACTATTGTAGGCCATGAGACCACTACAATGAGTAGTCGACTCTTCCACATAAGCGAGACACATAAAACATGTCTCATAACAATAACCGACTGGACTTACTCTTTTGGGCTACTCATAACTTTTATAATTCTACTCAAATCTGGCCATTAGAGCAGCTAATTAAAAAAATCTTATGTTTGTCTCTTACCGAGATCTCGCTTCTACATGGCATCATATGAGTCGTTAGATGTGACATAATTAAACTAGATGTAAATAGCAGATTTGTATAATTTTCACATGAGATTATCTTCACGGTAGGACCAACATCTTCAGCGGCTCATATGTCCTACAGATGTAACAGGTTACTACTAAAAGAGGTGCACCAAGGTCAACTTATAACTAATACTGCTGGTGCTGCCTATTCTTCATTACAAATATGACATTCCCTTCATGTAGGGCTGGCATCGGGTGGGTCTAAGGTTGGTTTTGCCCGGATTTCGAGCTATCAAGGCCGGGCTTGATGGGTGGGCCTATTTAAAATTTTAATTTTGCTTGGCCTGAGCCCGGCTCATTGATAGCCTTATAATACGAAGGATGTATAACACTCCATAAAAAAGACCAGAAAACTTGCTTTAGAGTACGGGAATATATTGGGAATGATCAGCTACGTGACATACGTTTGAAGCATTGTGGGGCCCACCCAATTGATATGTATATGGAATATGATGCCTATTTGATGTCATTAATTAAGTAATGGACATCTCTCTCTCTCTCTCTCTCTCTCTCTCTCTATATATATATATATATATATATATATATATATATATATATATATATATATATATATATATATGGGGTACGTGACAAAATGCACATTAGGTAGTGGAAATCTCACCTGTGAGCAAGGATATAGCCAAGCGCAGGCTCCATGGCACCTCTGGAGTTAACGATGGGCCGGCAATGAGAACAGGAGCAACGGTTATAAGGTCGAGGTTGTTTTCTTCAGCAAATTTCCATGCTGCCTTCTCTGATAGCGTTTTTGACACTTGGTATCCCTGCATTTTCAAAAAAAAAAAAAAAAAAAAAAAAAAAAAAAAAATAATAATAATAATAATAATAATAATAATAATAATTAGATTTATTTTGTAATTTTTTCAGTAAAATAAAACTACAGTTATCAAAAGACATTGAAGGTCTAATAAAAGATGAGAAGATCATAGGAACGTGGAAAAAAAAAAAAAAAAAAAAAAAAATCAAGTCCTTTCACTAATGTAACTTTCTTGTTATTTAGATGGTGTTCTTGTTGTTTGGATTTTTAAGCGTAAAATATGAGGTAACTATTGTAAGAAAAGTATAAGAATACGAGATGATTATTGTAAAGAAAATATAAGATTTTTACTTTCCATCCTCAATTCCTTATTATCTGTGCCTTTGCAAATAACAATCGTACCAAGGCTCTCTCTCTCTCTCTCTCTCTCTCTCTCTCTCTCTTTCAACTTGGGTTCAGGTCAACTCAAATCATGCACCCTGTCATTTACACCATGACTCTCCGGATACCACCATGATTATCATACACCGACAGATCAAGTAAATCCAATCATCAGGTGGGCCTAATCATAGAAAATTACGTACTCCTACAAGTCTCCAATTCTACATGTGGCTCACCTAATAATTGGATTAGCATATTTTTGGGGAGTTTGATCATCATGGTGGGATGCACCGATGTAATATACAAACCACATCCAAATCATCCAATAGATGCACACCAACAATGTTATTAGACAAACAAAAATATGATGGATGCAATCGTAAGAGTTGTACTGAGTTATTAGACAAACAAAAATAATGCGCTGCCTAGCCCATTTACAACTCTGATTTGCACTGAATCAAACTGAGCCAAACCAACCCGAAATAGAAACCAGCTTACCCAAATCGGCAGCTTCTTAGAAGTCAAATATTCGACGTCGGTCCAGCTCTCCTCGTCAACGACATGGCCCGTCCCAGAGATCTGGTTCACCGACACAGCAGACCCGGATGATGTGCAGACCACACGCTTCATGGTCTTCGCTTTGACGCATGATTTCAGAACGTTCAAGGTCCCATTGATTGCTGGTTTGATCACATCATTCTACAAATTAAAGCATAAACAATGAATAAATACAATGTGGAAGGAAATGGAACAGTACCATAATCACAAAAATTAGAGGTTTCATAATCCCACAGGTGCGTAAGGCAGCTTGTGTTGATGTGTTACACGAGTTGGAGATCTACACCATCTATCATGTGGTCGACACCCCCTTCTGAAAGTTATTCCGGTGTGTTGATTGGGTGGGCCAAGGTTTATGAAACAAATGGAGGAGAAAAAAGTTCGGCAAAGTCTCTCTAACCTGTCCATTTGTTTCTAAAATTGTGTCCCAACTGATGAGTGAACCAGCCTATTTTTTGGGACAGGGCATCCATATGCTGGGCCGACATGTTGGACAGATTGCGTCCCACCCATCAAACATCTGATGGAACACCATGAACACATGAAGCATAGAAAATGTGTATTACAAATACAACTATAGATAACTCCCACACCTTTGGGATCGTGTTAGACTGAGTGAAGATAACCTCATTTCAACAGGTGGCTAACATTGAAGTCTGACTAACAGTGTGGGTGTGTATTAACAGTGGAATGTGTGTACTAACCGGAAAAAAGAAAAAAAGAAAAAAAAAAAAAGACTATAGATCATCTTCTATAAGGGCAATTGGGAAAACTTTGTGTGCGCACTACGTGTTGGGATTATGTGGAGGTGTCCTGCGTGTGAGCCTAAGTTAAGGCATTTTGGTCTTTTGCTAGACCCCTTTGTTTAAGATAAAAGCAAAACAAAAGGGGATTTTTCTACTGCAACAATACACAACAGCTGATTTAGGGGTCCTTTTTTGAGTTTTTTTTCTGGCAAAAAAGGGGTTTCTGCAGTAAGAAGAGCAAGGCTTCTCTACAAGGCCTTGGCACATGTTCCTTGTGAAGGTTATTGAAGGTTGTTGTGTGGTGTAATTGGAGATCTAAGAGAAGACGTTCTCTTAAAGATTATAATTCTATTTTGATTATAGTGAATTTGTTGTTGAACTAGGTTTCGTGATTTATTCCTTTCATTTTTTAGGGTTTTCCACGTTAAAAATCTTGGTGTCTCTTTTGCATGCATCCTACATGTTCAATGAAATACTTGCCTAGGCTGGAATTGATAATCTTTTATTAAATCTCCTATACTAGGTAATCTCACTAATTTTCATGGTTAGAGAATGAGTAGTTGTTTTCCCTACATTACGTGCATGGAGGATTAGTGCATCCATATCTCCCACTATCTAATAACTTGGTCATTACAGGAAAAAATGGCCAATAACGGCCCTCCAACGGTCTATTACAAGCCCAAAATATGTTTAAGTGAGTGAGTGAGTGAGTGAGAGAGAGAAAGAGAGAGAGAGAGAGAGAGAGAGAGAGATAGAGAGAGAGGCCACAACAAGAATGGTGGCCACCACCGTTGCTATTATGGAACACCTTACGTGCGTATGAGAAAGAAATGTACCTCTTTAGAATATACTATTTTACTTGCAATCATCATTCTAGTCAAATATGTCATTTATTCCTGTCATTTTCCCATGCCACGGTGAAAATACTCATCACTAAGGCTTCATCATTATCATCATCTAATCCTTATCTTAATTTATTGGGCCACTATATGAATCTTATTCTGCCATTCCACTCTATCAAAGATCAAATCTTCAATTGGACCATAGGCGCAATGTGATAGTCTATAATAATTTATCACACTACACTTGAGGGAGTTTTGTGCTCTCATGGTTTTTCCCAGCTAGGATAAAAGAGGGTGGTGGGTCAGGTTGGCAGGCAACATATAATTCATTTATTTACTTTTCTAAAGGTTAATACTCAGGCATGTGATTTTTTTAAACCATATTTACTATGTTTATTTAATCGTCTAAAATTAATATATATAGTTATGTAATTTTCATCACTAATGATTAATTACCTCTTGGTCTTTCGATTCCGGGTGCTTTGGTGTGGCCACATGGAAGACGAAATCACAACCATTGATGGCATCATCAAAGCTGCCTTCCTCCGTCAGATCAGCCTTGAAAAGTTTTAAATCACCCAAAACTTGTAGATCTAAGAGGTGGGACATCTTTTTGTTATTTGCTGCACCAAAGATTAAAAATGCATTCGGTTATTAGTTTTATTTGGGAAACGTCCATAAAGAGTGGGCGGGAATCCCCACACGCATTCAAAATGGGATTCCTGCCCCCTCTACTTCGAATCCATTTGAAGATGCCCCATCCCAAAAGCCAGGCCAGTCTACTCATCTGATGGGACACATGCTTCCTTAAATATATACCGTTGATGACTTCTTTCTGATCATCCATTTTACGTAAATAGGGATGGGATGACCCGGTCACCTCTTTAGCATACGTGCCATAGTACCTCTTTAGCATATTCAATCCCCACTGCTTCCTGTGGTGTGGTCCACTCGAGCCTTAGAACTGCCTTTTTTTTTGGATCGTGCCCTAAAATAATTTTTCAAAATGGATGGACGGTGTGGATAAAACATATACATCATGGTGGGCCCCTCAGAGCCCTTGACAGGTAGCTAGGTCCTGGTGGGGTAGCCCTTCCAGGGAGAGATGCCTCTACCACATTCCAGTTCTCATGGTTGGGAAATGGGAGCATCCAGTGGAGCCCACCAGGGGTCCCTGCTTTTATAAAAGGCTCCTCTTTTCCCTCGCCATTTCTTGCTTTCTGTTTTATTATGTCTAGGCAAGAGCAAAGACCACAAAAGTTATTGTATGTATGTATCAAAACAAGGGGGGTGATAGTATCATTCTCCCAAATTCATATTCTGCTTGTTTCAACCATTAATCAAATAGGATTGGATGCAATTTTGGGTGGAAAATCACAAATATGATAGACTGTCCAATTCAATCATGGTTCCCAATATTGAAAAATGAATGGAATGGATCATGATTTTTCACCTATGAAAACAGGAAATCACAAAAATCGGGTCGAGTTGTGTCGGGCTAACTCAGTTTTCATGCCAACTAGATGAGTTCTGACAGAGAATAAAGCTTATTTCCGAGTTTCCGAATGACTCGGCTCATAATCTCACCGAAATGATCTGACTCGTTCTAGTTTGGAGTTGACCCACAGAGTTGCATCGACTCAACAGAGTTTCCTGCCGGCTGGGCGAGTCTTATTGATCTTGACCTAGTCAAGCTCATCAGCGAGTTTCCAAAAGACTCAGCTTAAAGTCTCGCGAGTTACCCTGCCGAGTTTTGAGTCGACCCATCGAGTCTTAGAACAATGATGCGATGAAGAGGAAAGAGTACGAGGGTGGACGAACCTGGGTATCTGACGGTGGCGTTGACGGCGTAACCTTTCTCTAACAAGCGTTTAACGAGGATGGACCCCACATATCCGTTCCCTCCCGTTACACATGCCCTCTTCCTTTCCATCCTAGCCGTTGCTTTTTCTGTCCTTCCTCCAACGAAGATCTGAGCCATTACTGTAACACACGCTCGTGGTCAGACTTCAGCTTCTTCTCCTTTCTTTGGCTTAACTAGACGGGCATCTTTCTTTCAGGGACTGACTCCTATGCTAGGTCACCACCATTTAAAAATGATGGTCAGTCTTCAACCGTAGATAGAATGGTCTTTACAGAAATCCACACCGTCCAAATCTTTATAGCTGTAGTTAGGAAGTAGACAAGAGAAGATGATAGTAATATTTACTTTTGCCCTGGGAATCTTAGATCAATCACTGACCATCCATTTCATATCTTGGTTGGGTTGGGTTGGTCTTTTACTGTGATTTTAAAGATGTATGATCCATTTACAATATGCCCCACAATTTGGACGGTCTGGATAATCGTACATGAGAGCCCGATGAGAGGAAGATGCGTCACCACTATTTTTAAAATGATGGAGAACTATCATAGCCGTCTCATTCCATTTTTCATTTAGTGGTCTGGCAGCCCCCACATGCACAGTTACCATGTGGCGCATGTGATAATCGTAGCATCTGTGTGGCAGATCTGAGCCGTTCGTAGGATGGGTTGATAGTAAGACTCATCAGTCGGACCGTCCTCAGCCGTAGGATAATAATTAGCAGTTTAAGTGGACTCGTCAATGGTCCATTCATGATACGTGTGTGACCACCTTACTTGATTTTTGCGCCATGGTTATGACAACTCACAGCCTGCTGAATGAACGGTTCAGATGTCCCCACACACGTATTATGTTGAAGATCTCGCCATAATATCGGTTATAGAGTTTCTCGCAATATTTTTCTTATGAGGATATTTTCCCTAAATGATTCATCCAAGGTCTAATCGTTTGGATTGTATTCAACGTATACCAGGTGGCTAATACTATGCCAGAGAACACTTATCTCTGATATTGATGGGCTTCTAATTTCCATCCAAAGAATTTTAAAGATTCCACGTAAGAACTTTAAAAACAAAAATAAAAATTCACCCCTAAAATAGGTTGGAGAACAAAGTTAAGGGATCATTTTAAAGCTTTTAAATGGAAGTAAATTGGAAATGGAACTGGAGGTAAATGAATTCGGAATAAATGACTTTACAAAGTTATGATTGCATGGAAGTAAATGAAATGCATTTGAAATCAAAATATTATGTTTGGATGAGAGTAAAGGAGAGGAATTAGAATGCATTTGAATTTTTCAATTTATTTATAGAAATATATGTAATATCCCAAATGAATTTTAATTATAATAAGCCTATTGAAATATACACTTCAGCAAAAATTGAGGAAATTTTGAGCCTTCAGTAGGCGACAAATGTAAGATCACACACAACAACTTGAATGTTAGCCACCCCTCACATCGGGAATCGATAAAGGACCTCAAGTAGCCTGCTATAACTAAAAAGGGTATGCGGAGTCAATCTTTTATTTTTATTTTATTTATTTTTTCAAGGAATATGAAAATTCTAAACAATGGTAGCGGGTTACACGTGTTAAACATAGACATTCAATTGTTGTTGTAATCAAGAAATATATGTATAAATTGAGAAGTGGCCTATATAACTTCAGTCTATACCTGAACGAAGGCCACCTTAATGTAATGCTTTAGTTGGACATTGACATTAAAGCAAATTTGTATGGAGTAAAGGTTGCACTATTTTAATGGATTTCAAACACTACAACACCTATCTACAAATTTCTATAAAAGGAATGCCGGTCCCTAATCCGGAACACATCTAGAAAATAAATTCCCATCTCTTGTTTTCTCTATAGCAGCTCCAGGTGCAAAAGATCCAAATCACACATCAAATGGCTCAATCAGGTATGCCAATTATCTAGATTATCATATCTCTATACTCAAAGCATTGTCAAGTCCTTCAATTCTGCAAATTAGTCTAACATCGATCATTGTTAATAGGAGTACGTGAATCGATAAAATGCGTACATTATATATAGTGGGCCTACACAGCTTTCCAGCAGCACCAACCATTACCCACCTAGGGTCCGAATCCGAATCCCTTTTGAGAGGTTCTAGACTCGAACCACTACCTAATTTAGCAGGTGCAATTTCAGATTTGGGCCGTATATCATGTTGCTGGATCCAATGGGCCAGCATGCTGATCAAATCTTCCAAACTGGACCGTTCACCATGTCCATTTCACTCTTAATAGGCTGCCCTGAAATATTCTTGTTGATTAAATGAATCCAAACTGTCCAATTAATGGCATGAATGGCCCAGATGTGGCTACTATGTTGCAACAGCATGTGTGTTGTGAGAGTTGGATGGGCCTAAGCGGGCGAATGTGATTTAAGTGATAACAACAGACTACACATTCGTTGGTTGGAAGGTAGATAATCAGGCATTACATCTGCATTAGCTCTTTCTTAAGAGATATTACACCAATTTCTAAACTGTAGTTTGCAGGAGCATAGAAGAATAGATAGCTCTCAATTGGCCAGCAATCCAACGGCCCTGAAGTACTCCACAGATTCATCGTAGATCTCTTTGATCCCATAGTTGAAGGTAAATCCAGCTTTAATCAGCTTTTCTGAAGAGATGATCAACTTTGGATTCACCGGAAAATCACCAAAACTGGAATAGATCACACGATGAGAAATCATTTCAGGCGATGAATCTGGACCGACCATGGTAAGTAGGATGACGAAGAATCCAAAAATGAGGAGAAGTCATCACGTAAAGAAGCAAATCCGAGCCTTACAAAAGATGGGCCACCATCATTGGACGGCTGATGGTTCATCTGATAGGTGGGTCATATATTGCAAGGTGTGGATTAATGGATATTTTCTAAAGCAAAGATTGGAAGAGAAAATGAAAGAAAATTGGAGGGCTTACTCAGTGAGGACATTGTACGGTGGATATCGTTCTGAGAGGAATTTGGCAAGTTCCGATACACACGTACTGACAGCGCAGCATATGTAACGGCCGGAAGCCGATTCGTTCTCCGCTACAAAGATGTGGGCCCTACATACGTCTTCCACGTGCACAAGTGAGGTTGATCCCGAGATAAGTTCCTTGCGTTTCAAAGCGTTGATCATGTATTCGTTCCCTGCAAAAGCCAGCCGTAAACAATGAAAATGCTGCAATACGAATGGACGGCCCGGATCGTGTACGAGAGCATTCGCATGGGCATATGGTAGGAAATCTAACCGTCCATCGGTCCAATCATCCGGTGGAAACAAATGGACGTATGGAAACAAGTGGGCCACCAAATAGATGGGCCTATTTTTTGGGAAATCTAACCGTCCATCGGTCCAATCATTCCTACTTGGATGAACCAAAAAACACAAAATATATAAGCCTAATCCAAAACTTCGGCAATCCCTGAATGTTTCAATGGTTGACGTCCAATCCTCATTGCTTCTTGTCCAATGACACACTTGAGATTTGGATTTTGACTCATTTTCAAGCTCATGTCCTAACATAATCTAGCAAAATGGATGGACAAGGTGAATTTGTCACAAGCATCATGGTGGGCCCCACCTAGCTTCTAGGGGTAGGAACTTCCTAGGAAAGGGTGTCACAATCCACATCCAGGTTAGGATGTATAGTATGCACTCGTATGCGATGCATGTCATGACTCCTTTGTGAGCTTGTAAATTGTTGGGAAATGCAGTTAGTGGCTCAACCAGTGTGTTTGAATAGAAATATGCATTTGAAATCCAAATATTTTGTTCCTTGGATGAGAGTAAATGGAAGGATGTGGAATGCATTGGAATTTTTGAACATATGTGATATCCCAGATCAGCTTTAGTATACTAAATTAGGGTAGATATGTTATAGTTAACATGATGATTGTAATGAGCCCTATTAAAATATATATATTTAGCCAAAAAATGAGGAAATTTTGAGCCTCCATTGGGCCACAAAAGTAAGGATCACAAATAAGCAACTTGCCAATGATTTTTAACTATCCATTTAGATTTTTTTTTTCTTAGTCATGCAACACACCCACCCTGTTAGTTGCACAACGCACCCACATGGTTAGTTGCACATGATGGACCCAGCCACCAGTGGGGTTAGTGTGTCTCCTTGGCATTTCATACTTGAGACCTATTGAAATGCCTAAGTGTCTTCCAACAGCTAGGCTAGCAGGCAAGACTAAACATCCATTTAGATGGCCACCATGATGGTCTAGATCATTCTATTGGTGTGATTTTAGTAATGCAACCCATAATTAGATTATTTGGAATATCATTAGCATGCCACGTGTACCGCAGATATGTACATTGCGATACCTTTGTTTACTTGTGCAATTCTTCAAGAGCTTAAAAAGGCATTTCACTCCATTTACTTCCAAATATCCTCCTTTTAGAGGCCCAATTAATCTCACTTCATTTCATTTCTATGCATTGACTTCCATCCAAAACATACTTTAAATGCCATTTACCTCCATTTACTCTGGATGCCCTTTTTTTTTTTTTTTTTTTTTCACACACACACACCCACCCACACTAGTACAGTTGGAATTCACCACAATGGGTACTCAAACCATGACCTCATCTTGTGAGTCTACCACAGAGGCATGGGTAAGGACCCCTGAACTCCTCCCATTTACCTCCATTTACTCCCATCCAAACAGTCCCAAAAACAATGGGTCCTAACACTCCATAAACAGACCAAAATACCCCATCGTAGAGTGGGGATATATTGGGAATGATCATATATGTGCCATACATTTGATGCTGTGTGGGGCCCACCCTTATGTGTATGTGGAATTTGATGCCAATTTGATGACACTTATGGACACATGGAATGTGACATTAATGCACATTTGGTGTTCTAAATCTCACCTGTAAGTAAGGATAGAGCCAAGCAGACGCTCAATGGGACATCCGAAGTTAGAGATGGGCCAACGATGAGAACAGGAGCAACGGTGATGAGGTCCAAGTTGTTTTCTTCGGCGAATTTCCATGCTGCTTTCTCGGCTAGGGTTTTCGACACTGCATATCCCTGCATTGTTATATTTCATATATATTTTGTAAACTTCCGAGTAAGAAAAAGACATGGAAGGTCTAATGAAATAAGAGCAGCATGTTTGGGAACAAGAAAAATGAACTTGTGAAAAAAAAAAAAAAAATCATTGATGCGACCTTTTGTGTTATTGGGATGGCAGAAAAAATGTTAGATTTCAACCAAACAATTAATTGCTTTTTTCTATAGTAAGAATTTCCAAGTACAAAATACAAAGTGACTATTGTAAGGATAATGTAAGACTTGTGATCCCAATAAAACTCTTAAAATGAAATCCATTTTGTATCGTCTTGAAAAATAACCATTATATCAAGAATTCCTCTAATCTAAAGATACCAATTAGGCTGCAACTTGGGTTTGGGTCAACCAAATCATACACCCCATCCCTTCATTATGATTATCATACACCAAAAGATCATAGAAAATAACATACACCTCCCAAAAAATCTCCAATTCCACGTTTGGCTTACCAAATAATTGCATTATCATATTTTTTTTTTTGGAGCATTTGATCATCAAAGTGTGATGCACCTTTTGGATAGGTTGGATGTAATATACAAACATGTCAGCCCCACAATACTCTGCTACACCACTTTAAAAATAAATGGACTTTTATCCCAAAATTCTTAGTGCTTTTTAAGATGTTAAAGTACATTATTGTCTTTATTTGCAACCATGTCATCCCTACAATACTCTGCGACACCACTTTAAAAATAAATGGACTTTTATCCAATATTCTTAGTGCTTTTTAAGATGTTAAAGTACATTATTGTCTTTATTTGCTTTTTCTTGGCGAAAGAGTGGAAAATGAAGAATTGTGGGCCCATGCAAAATTTGTACTGCTTTATAAAATGCTAAATTACATTATTGCCTTCATTTGCTTTTTCTTGACGAGAAAGTGAAAAATTAAGAGTTGCTATGTCCACATGGTATGTTTCTCACATTCAACATGATTAATGGATGCACATCTATTCTTCGAGGAACCCAAAAATATGGAGGATCCACTCATAAGGCTGGCCAATCCATGGAGAACAAAAAATATATAAAGGATTCAATCACAAGGTGGGCCTATGCATAAAAACTAATGCACACCATTCAATATATCCCAATTCATGTGTAGCCCATATGATTGACCAGATGTTTTGTTTGTGTTATCACCTATTGTGGTGCATTAGCTTAAGAGCTAAGATGTTAACATTCAAAATATCCCAATTTAAGTGTATCCCATTTGATCATTTGATTGACTTGATGTTTTTAATTTTTTATTTTTTATTTTTTATTTTATTTTTATCATCTAGTGTGGTGCATTAGTTTAACAGCTTAGATGTTATACCCACAAATCTTGAGTTTCAGTACCTTTTAAGGAAAAAATTTAAATAAGGGCATTTTTATTATTATTTTTTTTTGTAATTTCATCCTTCAAAAAGCACCTCTACGCAATTTCTAATCATGGAGGCATTATTTAGTAAATACAGATTTCTCCAAACTTTTGCCATAAAAATCCCAGAGAAAATAAAAAGAAAAATAAAACTGGTGAAGCAAATTTTGGTAATTTACCATCCATCCTGCATTCAGATGATTCATTCGAAAATCAGGCAGCCAGGGCTGGCTTGGTGTGCAAGCCTTCAGATTTACTATTGGGTCTAAAACTTGGGCTTACCCATGGGCATCAATGACCAGATTAAAACCTGGCCCAAAGTGTATGGCCCAGGTCATTTACAACCCTGATTTGCACTGAGTAAAACTGAGTCTGGCCGAGTACCTGAAACAGAAACCAGCTTACCCAAATCTGCGGCTTCTCAGAAGTCAATATTCGACGTCGGTCCAGCTCTCCTCATCAACCACATGGCGTGTCCCTGTGAGCTGATTCAGCGATACGGCAAACCCGGATGATGTGCAGATCACATGCTTCACGGTCTTCGCTTTGACGCATGATTTCAGAACGTTCAACATCCCATTGATTGCCGGCTTGATCTGGTCATTCTAAGAGCATAAAACAATCATGAATAAATACAATGTGAAAGGAAATGGAACATACCATAATCAACAAATTAGAGGTTTCATAATCCCACGGATGCCAAGTTAGGTCGATCTGGTGATCGGGTGGGCTAAGGTTTATGAAACAAATGGAGGGTCAAAGAGCTCGGCCAAGCACCTCTATGCTGTCCATTTGTTTCTAAAATTACGGCCCTCATGATAAGTGAACTAACCTATTTTTTTTTGACATTTTGAATTTTTTTTTTTTTTTAATGTTTTTGTGCTCATATTGCTGGTCCTCAGCTTAGATAAAGCAGGGGACCTGCATAGGGCTGTAAATGGGTCAGCAGACCCAATGGGGTACTCGGACCCAACCCATTTAGACCCGACCTGGACCTGACCCATTTGTTAAATGGTACCAGTTTGGGTCCAAGAACAGACCCAATTGCTAAATGGGTCTGGGTCTAGTTTCCTTTATATTAGGCCCGACCTGAACCCATTTGGTAAGTGGGCGGGTTTGGTCTATGTTTCAAGGGACCCGTCCAGCTGAAACCCGCCCAGACCCAGTTTTAAGCCTTGTAAAATGCTTGCATACTTGATCCAGACCCGGACCCATTAGATCCAACCCAATTATAAATGGGTCTGGGTGGATCTCCCTCTACCAGACCCGGACCCATTTATAAATGGGTTTGTTCGGTTGACTCGGACCCGCCCATTTAGTAAAAGGGTTTGGGTCTAAAATTTGGACCCAGACCGTTTAGTAAATGGTCGGGTTTGGTTTTGGCTAAACCCGACCATTTATAGCCCTTCGCCTGCATAAAGTTGGCAGCTAGCATCAAACTTATGTCATAACTTTCATTATGAATCTGAACTTAATAGTAATCAAGCGCATGTGTTTTTGTTTTTTTAAGTAACCCTATGTAATATATTTATTTACTTTTCTAAAAATAATATTTATTAACAAAATTAATTTTCATGACTGATACTTATAAATTACCTCTGGGTCTCTAGATCTGTGCATTGGGGTGGCCACATTGAAGACGAAATCACAACCATTAATGGCGTCGTTGAAGCTGCCTTCCTCCGTGAGATCTGCCTTGAAATGTTTTAGATCACTCAAGACTTGTAGATCTAAGAGGTAGGACACCTTTTTGTTATTTGCTGCACCAAAGAATAGAATGCATTTGGTTTTTAGTTTAATTAATTGGGAAATGTCAATAGAGAGTGGGTGAGAATGGTAAAAATGTTCACATTGACATGCTCATTAATTAGGATTCCCACCCGCTCTAGTTGGGATCCATTTGAAGATGGCCCATACCAAAAGCCAGGCCAGTCTACTCATCAGGTGGGACGTATGCTACCTTAAATCCATACCGTTGGTGACTTCTTTTCTGATCATCCATTTCACTTAAATGGGGATGGAATGACCTGGACACCTGCATGTTTAGTATACGTGCCATAGTACCATCATATGGGACCGTCCATCTAATTTCCCTCCTGTATATGATAAATGCTTCAACACATGGATTGGGCCATCCTAAACTTCTGAGCAGCCTTCAAACTGAAGATTTGAAACAAAATTTGTTAAGGCTCTACTTAGGACATAGAAGCAAAGAAAATTGATGGCTATGTCGAATAAATGTAATTTCTATACATGGGCCATCCATGACGGGGCTTGCTAGATGGACGATCCCGACAGATACTTGATGTAGGACGTGCCACAGATGCATCTTACAACAGCCAGATAAAAAAAAGCCCAAATGAAAGAGGACGTATTCCATCAAAACCGGACTAGTCCGAGGTAGGGGAAGATGTTGCTGGGTCCTAGGCATATTAATTTGGTTTGAAGAAATTCATTCCGGATATATTCACACCATCGATCCATTTTTTGAGATCATTTCAGGGCTTGCCCTAAAAAATTAAGGTAGATCCAAAGCTCAAGTAGACCACACCACAGAAGGCAGTGGGGACAGTGACACCCACCATTTCCTAGAGCCCAGCATGATGTTTATTTGCCATCAAAGCTATTCATTAGGTCACATGGACCTGGATGAAGGGAAAACACAAATATCAGCTTGATTCAAAACTTTTGTAGTGCGAGAAGTTTACAATGGTAGGCATTCAATTCACACTGTTTTTTGTAGTGTTCACCACTTGAGCTCTGGATCTACCTCATTTTTGGAGCCATGCAAAGAGACTAAAATGGGAATATAATTTTCCGCACTGCCCCAACAGACCGGGAATTAAATTACCCTTACCTACATATTCAACCAAATGTTATATGGAGGGCCAAACACACCCTCGGATTCCATAGTTTCATTTTAGCTATTTGGGGTCGTATTTATCAATCCTATTTCACCAATCATAAGATCATGTGCTGGTAGGTGATGCAATTCATAATTCAAAAATTCCAAATTCAACTCAACTTTATGTCTAGCTGAGTCGGATCATCTCCAAAACTCTTGATTGAGACTTTTTATTTGACATAATTCAATAGTTTAATAAGAAAAATGCTCGATGCAACTAATTGTATGTCCAACTAGTTGGCCTGTGGAGCCCACCTTGGTGTTTGTTGGCATCTCGCCCGTCCAGCAAAGTTGTTCCATGGTGAAGCTAGGATGCCCCAAAAGTCAGGTCGAGTTGTAATGAGTTAACTCAGTTTTCAGGCTGACTAGATGAGTCTTGTTGCGTTCTGAAGAGTCAAGCACATCTCCGTGTTTCCAAAAGACTCGGCTTGAAATCTCACTGAGTTTTGAGTTGACCCAGCGAGTTGCATGGAGTCAACAGAGTTTCCCACCGGCTGGGCGAGTTTTATTCATCCGGCTGACCTTGTCAAGCTCATCAGCGAGTTTCCAAAAGACTCAGCTCGAAATCTTGCTGAGTCGAGTTGTCTCGTCAATGTTTCGAGTTGACCCACTGAGTCGTAAAGCTATGATGCAATGATTCCCAACATTGGGGTGGCCAACATTGGAGGGTAACTAGCAGTGTGGGTGTGTATGGAGTCCCAACGTAGGGGTGGCTAATATTGGAGGGTGACTAACAGTGTAGGTTTGTTTACTAACTAAAAGAAGAAGAAGAAAAATTAAAAAGAACCCATATCGTTTGCTCAGCTCTAACATGATTCTTTCCTATTTGTCGACAGCTAATTGGTCTAGCTCAGCATGTCAGCACTGACTGCATTTCTTTCCACCTATTAAGTACATGAAGCCAGTGAGCTAGACCAATTAGTTGTGAGCAAACAAAAAAACTCTGTTAAAGTCAAGCAGACAATCCAGATTGAGAGAAATTAGTTGTGGGCAAACAAAAAATTACTATTAAAGTCAAGCAGACAATCCAGATTGAGAGAGAAGGCTTTGTTGAAAAGAAGATTTGTGACCCACCGACAAGTTAACTTGCAACCTATTAAGTACATGCGGCAACCAACCCATCCAAAAGGTTGGGCCCACCATTGGGATCACATTATCCAAAAGTCAGCTATATGCACTCATCGAGTTGACCATACATGTATTTTTTATAATTATCAATGGCTATACATTATTTTCAATGGAGTGGCCCACTTGATGAGCATGTTAGGGAAGATTTTTGTACCAGATGATCCTCTTGGTGAGGCCAACCTATTGGAAGGATTGGATGTCATAAGAAGTTAATAGGCTGGAAGTTATCTACTGATTGTAGTGTAACTTGTGTTACAATCAGTTGGGCCTAGGACGTTCTCTTAAACATTTACTTAAGGATTCTTCCAGGCCATTTATCATTTTGCCTGATCGGGCGAGCATGCTTATCAAATGATACAAACTGGACCGTCCATTATGTCCATTCCACTCTTGATAAGCTCCCTTGGGTCTCTATTTATGGCTCAGTGGTAGACTGAATTTCAACACTATGATCATGGGTTCAAGTACCCATGTGGTTTGTGTGTGTGGGTGTGAGTGTGTGTAATAAAATAGAAAAGAAAAAAGAAAAAATTGCCTTGTAAAATTCATTTTGATCAAATGAATCCCAACTATCCAGTTAATAGTATGAAAGTGGACGTGGAAGATTGTTCATAGAAGATATGCCCTGTCATAGATGTTTAATTAGAATAGTCCGATCGTTGTGAATTTTCCCCAGTAGAAGAATAAGATGGGACTGTAACTAATAGACGGATCAGATAGGTTATGTGACTAGAATGTGTCGATTTTTGCTCTAGGCGATCCTTGGCCAACCATGAAGGCTGGAGTGGCTGCTCTCGTAGAAGATAAAGATAGCATTTTGTTTCATTGGACTTGGAATCACAAAAGTAAAGATAAAGACGCCTAGTCTATTGTGAGGGTGAAAGATAAGTTTCAGCCTTTTGTCTATCCTCTCGGAATTGACACCCTCCTTGGCTTAAATAAGTCTTCCTTTAGCCTACCCCTAACCCAAGAGAGCACGGTCAGGTCTCCGTCTTCAGCACACCTTGACCACCGGCCAAGGGGTACCTCAGCCGGTGATTCGAAAGTACCCCTTGACTCATTCAAGGAGGGAATACCTTGCGCCTTGTTTATTGTGAGGGTAGGTTGTTGGAAAGAAGACTAATGATGGAGCCTGTCCTACCAGTCACTGTCATGTCATTTTTTAACTATCAGGCGCTGTCATGGCATTTTTTATTTGAGTGTTGAAGTGATAAGGTTCACTAATGTGGAAGCCCATCGCGTACTGAGTAACTCCACACTGTGGGGCTTACAGTGATTTATGTATTTTATCCCCTCCGTCCATCCATCTTAACAGAAAATTTTAGGTATGGTGGCAAAATTTGAAGCATATCAATATCTAAAGTGGACCACACCACAAGAAAAGTGTGAACTGAATATCTACCATTGAAAAATTCTCGGACGACACAGAAGTTTTGGATCAAGCTAATATTTTTGTTTTCCCTTCATCCATATCAATGTGATCTTATGAACAGGTTGGATGACAAATAAACATCACTGTAGGGCTTCAGAAGGTTTCAACGGTGGAAATCATTATTCCCACTGCTTTCCATGGCATGGTCCACTTGAGATTTGGATATGATTAAATTTTGGGCTCAACCACTAAAATGAGCTGGAAAAACATATGGACGGAATAGATAAAGAATATACATTCTAGGTGGGCCCAACTGAGTTTACACAGCACGATCAATCCGATTCCCACTAATGTATGGGTGGGTTTTAGCCAACCCGAGATATGCAGGCACTTTATCGTGGCGTACGGGAATCGTGCGTGGTACTAGAAGGGATGGAATGGTATTAGGTGGGATTAACGTCACTTATTGTATGATTACATCTATGGTAATACCATGGTATTTTCACCATCCACTCTCATGCTTAGGTATTAAATTCCTTCAATGGGAAAAACATTGGATTAAGCAAAATTCATTTATGGACCATGGAATTGTAATCAAATAAACCAAATTCACAATGGATGTTAGTTACTTGTATGTGCATATTACCATAGTGTCACGTGTAAAGGGCATATATGGATGGACAGCATGGAAAAAGCCCATGCATCAATGTGGGGCTCATATGTGTGCAGGATTTAAAAATTCACATAAATCCCGCATGGGACCAAATGAAATTCCATCCCACATAATCCCAACCCTCCTATCCTCCCCAAATACCATATGGAATTTATACGGAACCAAATGCAAATCTATCCCACCTAATTTCATCTAATACCATGAGCCAAACTCCCCTAAAGGTCGAACAATTGATGCAATTTTTGGACTGTGGCGCATTCACAAGGCCCACTACATGGATGATCTGCAGCATTGGATCATAGTATATCTGTACAGTGTGGATGAAACAGACCCTTTCTTCCAACAGGCTTAGCTAGCCTGATTTCGAAGGTAATAATCGGATTTGATTTTTTGGCCTTGGCCCATCCTGCTAAAAATTGGGTCAGGTCGAGTCAGGTTTGTTGTTGTTCAATTAAACGGATAGATGACATGAATAATAGAATACATACATCAAGGTGGGTCCCACAATCAGGACCACAACTTGCTGGTTGAGTCAAGGTCGTACCTAATCCGCTCCTTTGAGGTCCAAAGGGGGCACAGATTGGGCACCATCCCTATTAAGAACTAACTAGCGACATGGCCCAGGCAAAAGCTCCATGGGGCCCACCATGATGTATGTGTTTTATCCACACTTTTCATCCATTTTTAAAGATTGTTTTATGAAATGAGCCCAAAAATGAGGCATGTCTAAGGCTCAAGTGGATCACTCCACAAGAAGGCATTGGTGAAAATGATGGCCACCATTGAAACCTTCCTAGAACTCACCATGATGTTTATTTGCCATCCAACTTATTTATAAGGTTGTGCAAACCTGGACGAGGGAAAATACAAATACCAAGTTGATCCAAAACTTCTATTGCTCTCAAGAAATTTTCAATGGTAGGCATTCAATCCTCACAGTTTTCTATAATATGGTCCATTTGAGCCTTTATCTACCTCCTTTTTGGCTCATCACCTAAAATGATTTGTTGAAATGGATCGATGGCATGGATAAAACACATATATCACGGCAGGCCTCACAGAGCCCTTGATAAGACCGTCCATCTCTAGCTATAGGTCCTAGTTGGGGTAATACCCAGTCACCGGTGAAGTTGCGATATGTGTGTAGGAAGGAACATGACTTTCCATGAAAGCTAGGTGGGGCCTACAAATTTCTACTACAGTGGGGCCCACCGTGATGTTTGTGAAAAATCCACTATGCGCATATGTATTTTTTAATCATAGGACATGGGACAAAAAAATCTCAGGTGGTCTGGACAATAGGAAACAATGAGGATTGAATGTCCATTATTATAACATTTGTGGATCCACAAAAGTTTTGGATCAGACTAATATTTTTGTATTTTCAGTCCATCTTAATGGCATATAAACATCGCAGTAGACCCTATGGAGGTTTCAACTATAGGCATTTTTCTACTCTCTTTTTTTTTTTTTTTTTTTTTTTTTCTTCTTCTTGTCTTTCAACCTACTTGAGTTTTAGATTTGCCTCATTTTTTTGTCTTTATGTCCTAAAATGATTTAGAAAAATTGATAGATAGAGTGGATTTCTCGCAAACATTAAGGGCTTGTTTGATTTTCCAATTCTCTGGTAAATACATTGTAAATGGGTAATAATTACTTACCCAAGTATTTATGACATTCTCCCTATGCTTGTTTTGACAGTGTACTTTTTAGACGTTAAAATTGAAAAACTTTACAATTTTTTTATGGTACCTACCATAATGTATGTTGCTTATCAACACCATTCATCCATTATGCCAGGTGACTTATGTCATGGGACAAAGAATGAGGCATATCCGAAGCTCAAGTAGACCACACCCAGGAAAATGGGAATCAAACATTTATCATTAAAAACTTCTTAGGGCCATTATTTCCTATTGTGTGGGCCACTTGAGTATTGTATCTGCATCAATTTTTGGTTTATATCATAAAATGTTCCCACAAAATGGATGGACGGTACATATATATTATATACATCAAAGCGGGGCCCATGAATTCAAACCAATTCTTTCGGACCGATTTTCAAAGCAAAAATTCTTGTGGATTTTCAAACAGGGTGAAAAGGTAATAATTACCTATTCATAGGGTATTTACCTAGGAATTGAAAAATCAAATAGGCCTAAGGTGAACCATAGCTAGCTTATCATCATAGGAACTCCTGCAAAAGGCTTTTGCAGGGTCTATGATAGTGATGTGTATATACTGCAAAATGCCTACGACCAAAACCTTGGTGGGGCACATCATGATGTTTGTGAGGAATCCACTTCATCCATTCTTTCCAAATCATTTTAGGACATGGAACAAAAATTTAGGCTGATCCAAAACTTTTTACATGACAAGAAACAATGAAGATTGAATGTCCATTGTTGAAACATTGGTAAGGCCACTAATGTTGGATTAGGCTAATATTTTTGTATTTTTAGCTCATGGTAGTAGGAATGACCACATATTATATGGATGTCATACAAACATCACTGTGGATCTTGGGTTGGGAGGTTTTAACAACAAGCATTTCCCTAAGCATTGCTTTTTATGGTGTGGCTCACTTGAGTTTTGAATTTGCCTTGTCTTTTTTTTTTTTTTTTTTTTTTTTTTTGTCCCATTTCTTAAAATGATATGGAAAAAAATGGATGAACCATAGATTTCTCACAAACATCAAGGTTAGTCTCAGCTAATTTACATGAACTTCCTGGGAAAGGGTTTCTTAAGCTATCCACCTATAATACCTAGTGGGTGTTCTACTAAAGCCTTTAACAGGAAATCTAGGTGGGGCGACCATGATGTTTGTGAGAAATCTGTTGGAATGTCCAAACCAAACGGACGGTCCACATGCTCCAGCAACCTCCGGAAGTTTCTTGGCATTTGAAAAGCCACACATTATGGCTATTAGAATTTCCACACGTTGTGGCGGTTGGAGTGTCCATACGTTGGAAACTGCTACATTGAAGTTTGTTTTCAATTTTTGTTAAAAATTGCCCTTGTAGTGTATTTATGTAAGGGCAAATTTGTCTTTTCATTTAGGTTGCTGTAACCTATATAAACAGATGGTTGCTATATGTTTTTTGCAAGCTAGTAAGACAAAAAATTCAAAAAATACATAGTAGCATAGTTGAAAATCTGTTTTTTTTTTCTTGGTTTCCCTATTTTCAGCCCTGAGTCATTCCATGGCTTTGAAAAGCCAATCGCCTAGCTTCTAAGGCAATTGCCCAACAAACTGGTATCAGAGACATTGGTCCTAGGTGCCGATTCCATAGTCATGTGAATATGGCCACCACTATTCAGCCCAAAATTCTGAAGTTGTAAAAAGACAACTTGAGAATTGGTGCATCCAGATGAAGGCATTGTTCGGGTCGTAAGATCTATGGGAGATCGTTACCGATAGGTATGTAGAAGCCACAATGGAAGAAGAAGCCATCTAAACTACTGATCAAAAGGCGGTCCTTAAAGATCAAAGGAAGAAGGACAAGAAGACTCTGTTTCTTGTCTATCAAGGGTTGGATTATTTCACCTTTGAACGGATTGCTAGCTGAAGCGACAACATGCAAGCAAGCATGGAAGACTCTTCGCACCATCTTCAAAGGAGTTGATCGAGTACAGAAGGTTCATCACCAAACCTTTATGGCCGAGTTCGAGACCTCACACATGAAGGAAGGTGAAACCATTTCTGATTATTTTTCAAGATTACTTGTTATTGTTAACAACTTGAAAAGAAATGGTGAAAAGATCGAAGATATACGCGTGATTGAAAAAGTGCTTCGATCTCTTATGACCAAATTTGAGCATGTGGTTGTGGCTATAGAAGAATTAAAGGACTTAGAAAAATTGTCCATTGAAGAACTAAAGGAATCATTGCAAGTATATGAGCAACGAATGCAAAAGAATGTTGGTTCAATGCTTGAACATGCCTTAGGGTCTAAGTTGACTCTAAATGAACAAAAGAATGACCATACATAACGAGGGGGTCGTGGCACTAGCAATCATGCAAGATGCAGAGGGCGTGGATATCATCCAAGCCAATCACAAAATCAACAAAAGTTTACCAATTTTCGTGGAAGAGGAAATGGTAGAGGCAAATCCATGCATGGACGTGGAAATACAAAAAATATTCAATGTTACAATTGCAATAAGTTCGGCTATTATGCTTCAAATTGCTAAAGCAAACCAGTATATCAAGATGAGCATTCTAATTATGCAGAAGCATCAAATCATGAAAAAGAAGACTCTACACTTCTTCTTGCATAAGAAGAGACATGTGATCAACAAGACGTGTGGTATCTCGACTCTGGTGCGAGTAATCACATGTATGGAAAGAAGGAGCTGTTTGTGGAACTGACAGAAGATGCTCGTGGCAACATAAGTCTAGGAGACTCATCAAAAGTTCCTGTGAAAGATAAAGAAAAATTTAAAATCTATCAGAAGAATGGTGTACTAAATTTTATCTCCAATGTGTATTACGTACTAAACATGAAAAGTAACATCCTCAGTATCGGCCAACTTCTTGAAAAGGGGTATGTCATACATATGGAGAACTCTCTTTCTTTGAGAGATACACATGGGAGACTTGTTGCACAACTCCAACTGACAAAGAATCGCATGTTTCCACTCTAAATTAACACAAAATCTGAGAAGTGCCTCTATGGACTCGTGAATAATGATTCATGGAGATGGCATCTTCGCTTTGGGCATCTCAATTTCAGTGGCCTTAAACTCTTATTCTCATCAAGCATGGTGCATTGCTTGCCAGCTATTAAAGCTTCAGAATGTGTGTGAGGCATGCACACTTGGCAAGCAACAAAAGGAACTCCTTCCCATGTGGAGTGTTCAAAAGAGCAAAGGAACCACTTCAGTTGGTCCACACTGATATTTGCGGACCACTTGAAACATCGTAATAAATACTTTATTACCTTCATTGATGATTTCAACAGAAAACTTTGGGTGTACTACATTAAGGAAAAAATTTCATCTTTCACTATCTTTGAAATTTTCAAAGCTCGTGTTGAAGTGAAAAGTAGTCACAAAATTAAAGTACTCAGATCTGATAGATGTGAAGAGTACACCTCAAATATATTTCGAAATTATTACAGGGAACAAGGCATTAAGTAGCAGTACACTGCAGCCTACAAGCCACAACAAAATGGCATTGCGGAACGAAAGAACCGCACCATCCTCGACATGACAAGAACCATGATAAAAGAGAAAGGCTTTCCAAAGAGCTTCTGGGTAGAAGTAGTTGCATGTACTGCCTACTTGCTTAATCGATGTCCCACCAAGAGCATCAGAAACATGACACCACAGGAGGCATGGAGTGGTTACAAGTCAAGCGTAGCGTACCTAAGGATTTTTGGGTGTGTCGCATATGCTTAAGTTTTAGAAGCAAGAAGAAGGAAACTTGATGATTGTGGTGAGAAATGCATTTTCATCAGATACATTAAAGAATCCAAGGCTTACAAGCTCTACAACCCACTAACCAATACAGTGGTGGTGAGTTGAGATGTGGTCTTTAGTGAGGAGGAAGCATGGAAATAGAATAAGGAAGAATTGGCCAAATATATTCAAGTCGAGACAAAAGAACAAGAAGAAATGCATAACGGTCAAGAGCAAACACCCTCAACACCCTCTTCAACTGCATCATTAGTATACAGAAGTCCAGGAGTACATTACATCTCTCCTTGAAGTACTCCATCAAGTCAAAATTTAGTTAGCTCGTCTTCACCCATGACACCTATCAAAATGAGAAGTTTAAGCGATATATATAAGCAAACTGAAGATGTAAATCTTTTTTGCTTATATGCTTTTCTGCTTGTATGCAAATCATGAGCCCCTTACATTCCAAGAGGCCGTAAAAGAAGAATGTTGGAGAATCGCTATGAAAGAAGAAATATATGTCATTGCGAAGAATGACACATGGGAGCTGACTAAGCGTCCTAGTGGGCAGAAAATTATTAGCATCAAGTGGGTGTATAAGATCAAGCGTATAGCCGATGGAGAAATTGATCATTACAAAACAAGGCATGTGGCTAAAGGCTATAAACCAAAGTATGGTGTAGACTACGAAGAATTCTTCGCTCCTGTTGCTCATCTTGATACGGTGAGAATGATAATCTCCCTTGCAGCCCATCACAGTTGGATGATCTACCAACTGGATGTGAAATCTGCATTTCTAAATAGAATACTCGAAGAAGAGGTCTATGTTGACCAGCCTAGAGGTTTTGTTATACAAGGGGAAGAACACAAGGTGTATCGGCTGAAGAAAGCCCTTTATTGGTTGAAGCAGGCTCCTCGTGCCTGGAATGCTCGTATCTACGGCTATCTTCGAGAGAATGGTTTCGCCCAATGTCCATATGAGCATGCAGTCTACATCAAGAAAATGCTCAATGTAATATGCTCATAGCATGCCTGTATGTTGATGACTTAATGTTTACAGGGAACAACCAGACGATATTTGATGAATTTAAAAAGGCCATGTTTAAGAAGTTTGAGATGATTGACGGAGGTCTGATGTCCTTCTTTCTGGGCATCAAAGTAAAGCAACACATGGTGGCATCTATGTATCTCAGAAAAAGTATGCCAAGGAATTGCTTGAAAAGTTTAAGATGGCCTATTATAATACCGTAAACACGCCTGTAGCAACAAGCTTAAAACTGACAAAGGACAGAGAAGGAAGAAGCGTGGACTCGACTCTGTTCAAGAGTCTAATTGGAAGCCTAAGGTACCTCACAATCACATGGTCGGATATCATCTATAGTGTTGGGCTTCTAAGCAGATACATGGAAGCACCAAAAGAATCACATTGGCTAGCTGTAACGCCCCCACAAACACTGTACAGATATTGTCCGCTCTGGGCACGCACGCGCGCCCGCACGGTTTTGGTCCCGAGGTTTCCCCCAAAACGCGTCTGTACAGGGAAGGTGAGAACCGCACATATAGCCCAGAATCAGGGCGCTCATCCTTCCGATGTGGGACTAACCTCACCCAGGCCCTACCAACTGGAGCGCTATTTTCGAAGCCCGACCAGTCCCCAACGGGGACCCGGATGCAACCCACGCTCGGACCACAGCCAGGCTGCACTGGGGCGCTAGAATCCCCCACCCTCAGGGCAGAGCCGCCCTCGGCTCTGATACCACCTGTAACGCCCCCACAAACACTGTACAGATATTGTCCGCTCTGGGCACGCACGCGCGCCCGCACGGTTTTGGTCCCGAGGTTTCCCCCAAAACGCGTCTGTACAGGGAAGGTGAGAACCGCACATATAGCCCAGAATCAGGGCGCTCATCCTTCCGATGTGGGACTAACCTCACCCAGGCCCTACCAACTAGAGCGCTATTTTCGAAGCCCAACCAGTCCCCAACGGGGACCCGGATGCAACCCACGCTCGGACCACAGCCAGGCTGCACTGGGGCGCTAGACTAGCAGTAAAGAGAATCCTCAAGTACGTCAAAGGAACAATGGAATTCAGTCTTTTCTATATAGCCATACGATGATGAATCAATGCTGTATGGATACTCAGATAGTGATTGGGGAGGTGAGCAAGATGAAAGAAAAAGCACCACATGAGATATATTTTCTATCTTGGATCGACTGCGTTCATATGAAACTCAAAGAAGCAAAGTGTCGTTGCTTTGTCCACATGTGAAGCAGAGTACATGGAAGCATCATCCATAGTCTGTGAGGCGATTTGGTTAAGAAACCTGCTAAAGGAGCTGAAGCATCCACAATCATGTATGTGGATAACAAGTCGATAATCGAGCTCACTAAAAATCTGGTGCAGCATGGTAGGAGCAAGCACATCGATACCCGATACCATTTTCTAAGAGATCAAGTAAAGTAGAAAATGGTAAAATTAGAGTACTATCATCCTACTAAATAGGTGACAGATATTTTCACCAAGGCGTTACCGACTGATGCATTCAGGCGACTAAGGTCAATGCTTGGAATGAAACCAATTTTGGTTTGAAGGGGACTGTTGGAACATCCAAACCAAACGGACGGTCTATGCGTTGGAAACTACCATATTGAAGTTTGTTTTTAGTTTTTATAAAAAAAACTGCCCTTGTAGTGTATGTGTGTAAGGGCAATTTTGTCTTTTCATTTAGGTTGTTGTAGCCTATATAAACAGATGGTTGTTGTATGTTTTTTGCATGTTAGTAAGATAAAATTTTAAAAATACATAGTAGCAGATTTGAAAATCTATTTTTTTTCTTGATTTCCCTGTTTTCAGTCCTGAGTCATTCCATGGCTTTGAAAAGCCAATCACCCAGCTTCTAAGCCAATCTCCCCACAAAATCCACCCGTCCATTCGGTAGGCATTTTCCTTGCCCATTGTTTCCTATGGTATAGCTCATGTGAGTTTTGGATCTGCCTTAATTTTGGTCACATGTCCTAAAATGATATATGGAAAATGGATGGACAGGGTGGATTTCTCCAAACATCAAGTTGGGCCTAGCTTAGTTTACCCTCGTAGGAATTTGATGCAAGGAAGATGTGGTAGGTCGATCACCGTCTCCCTAACCAATTGTTTTTCGAATCCACGAGAAGAAATAAAAGGATAAAAAGAGAAAATTAATTCCGAATAATTGTTTTTGATAGATTGAATGAATAATAAAAAAAATATAATTATCTTACTTTAAATAATAAACTAAATTCTAAATTCGTACTTAACACTAACTTGTAAAAGAAGAAAAGAATCATAATACAATTAGAAAAGAAACAGAAAAATCTGCGCAAACTGTATTACGCCTATTGGGCGCCGTCTTCTTTCTGCTGATACGAGCAATCCATATATCTGATTGCCACAAAACTTTGTGATTTTGCTGACATCGACGTACTCTTCAAGATGATCGTCTTAGATTCTCCATATCAGTAGTAGTGGGCCACATGGACCATCTCCAGTTTTAGTGGAGGAAATTCAAAACTTTCTAGACAGTTCATACCATTTTGGACGCCACGATCAATCCGTAACTCGGATCGACGTGAAACTTGTTGGGTTTTCTCAGCGTCGAGCAACTCTACGAAATGGATGGAATGAATCATCATAAATGATCAAGATGGGCCCCACAAGTTGGGCCAAAATCTATAAACGGGAATAACAGTTTCCTGCTTTGGTTGAAACTCCAAAATTGGAAATTCCTTAAATTCCTCTTTTTTCTGTCTGTCTCTCGCAGGAAGGTGCGACATCCATGCCCTTAATCATTGGGTTCTTCCCCTACATTAGAACTTACCGCAAATGCCTTTCACAGGCAATCTGCCTATGATAGGGTAAGACACTCATGATTGGATAAGACACTTATGATATTTCTCCTGATGGGGTTTTCCTCCTCAGTCAAGAGGAGAGTTGGTGCAGCCTGGGTATGGTCGGGCGCCCGGACCAAATGTGATTGGGCAACCGAAATTGCCCAGATAAGGCAGAATGTTACTAGGCAATTTTGACAGCAGTCAGGCACCCGATGGTCTTGTGACCGGGTGCCTGACCAAGTTGGTCCGAGCGCCCGAAATTGAGAAATTCCTTTGGTTTTCTCCACTGGACAGTTTTTTGGGTTGGGCGAGTGCCCGATGACCCTTTTGACTGGGCGCCCAACCCAATGCGGACTGCTTATACGCAGTTTCCTATTTGGGTTCTAATTCCTCTGGTTTCCTATTTAAGAGGTTCCAAATCGTGATTAGGGCATCCCATTAAGTTGTTTTCACGTCCAAGGTGAGAGAGAGAGAGAGAGAGAAAAAAGAGGAAGAGAGAAACAGAAAAGAGAGAGAAAGGAAGCTTGTAGATGGGAGAAGTTGCTTAAAGAGGAGTTCTTCTGCGCAACCGTCGTCTCAACGCTTCTATGTCCTCGTGATTGGTGAGATCCTCCTACTTTCATAGTTCTCTTGTTGTTTATCCATCCCTGCATAGGTGAAGAAGGTTTGATCCAAGCGGTATGTGCTTGTGATCGATTGTAAACAGTTCTCTGCGATAGTGGATTGTTGATCTGGACTAGTTCCCATGGTTTTTACCTCTTTGAGGGTTTTCCATGTAAAATCCTCTTGTGTTGTGAGATTGTTGATTTGCTTTTGATTATTGTATTATCATAGTCTATAATTCTAGCTTGGGGGTGTAGACACCCCACCTTCGGTTACACTGTTGGTAGAGATAGCTGGATGAGTGGAGGACCATACCCCCAAATCTCATGTCCAAACTCAGCCAAATTCACCCTTGTAAGCCCCAATCTATAGCCTAACTCAAGCCTGAACCCAGTCAACTCACCCCTAAACATCAACCTGAAAAACCCCCCATAAGAAAAATCAGTCAAAAAATCCTAAAAAGTCAAACTCACCGAGTCAACCCGCTGAGTCAACTCACCGAGTCAACCCGCTGAGTCAACCCGTCGAGTCAAATCACCGAGTCAACCCACTGAGTCAAATCGCCGAGTCAACCGCTGAGTCGACCCACCGAGTCAACTCACTGAGTCCAAAGCAGCAGCCCCGAGACATGACCGTACCACGCGCTGGAACCCGAGGAGCGTCCGTACGGGCGGCCCGGGTTCTGCCACTGCCCGTTGCTATAAATACCCCCCTCCCCTTCTCATTTCAGCATCCAACCCAAGCCAATCCATCCGAAGCCAGTCCGAGTGCACTCCACCTCACCACCCTTTAGCCCATTCCTCTACCAAGGAGAGCCCGAGTGAGGAGAGCCTAGCCCTGGTCCAGCCCAGCTTGACCACTGGTCAAAGTCTCCCAAGCCATCCAAGTCTTGATCCAGCCACTCGAAGCCAATCCTTGCGACACCTCCGTCCATCTAGCTACTCTTTTTCCAGCATCATCTCATTCGCATCTAGCATAAGTGCAACATTTACTTTTCTTCCAACCCCCATGCTTCACTACGAGCACTTTGATTATTCAAACACACAGCATGCATCTCGCATAAAGCACCTGTCAGTTCGAGCGTATGCTCTGGGCTTGCCTGTTAATGGAAACCTGCTCATCAGAAACTCTTACTATTCAGACCTGCATTCATACATAGTCACTACGACACTTTGATTATTCAAACACACAGCATGCATCTCGCATAAAGCACCTGTCAGTTCGAGCGTATGCTCTGGGCTTGCCTGTTAATGGAAACCTGCCCATCAGAAACTCTTACTGTTCAGACCTGCATTCATGCATCATGTCATCTATGAGAATATACGAGGATTAAATCAAACTTTCAAGTATTAGTTCGATTCTGTGAAGTAGAGACCGTACCTCAGTACGGGCAGTGTGTGGGGTGCTTAACCTCTTCCCACCCTGTAACTGTGATCCCTTACCTCGAATCTCTGGCCGCAGATCAAAAGGAGTCATTTTAGAGAAAGGAATCTTCGGATCCCTTCTCTAACGTTTCTACGGGGTCTAGCCGATTGTAGATTCGGAGTAACTGGCTAGTGGCGACTCTGGTCTTATATAAACTCATTCAAACGCATCCAGCTTAACGCAACAACCAAACAAAGCCCTCGAGAACGAGGCAAGCCAGTGGCATAAACGGCGATTCGCACGCAGGCACCTCTTCTTCTTTTTCTGAAAGGAAAGGGAGAACGACGTCATCGGGAGCGCGGAACGGCGAGGGTCCACAGAATGACGACTCTGCTGGGGATAAGCTAGTCCCACTAGTCGTGATCCGACTTGAAAAACAGAATCCTTCCCGTACTTGAAAGTCACTAATCCTCATACAATCTCATCTGCATAGCATTTTATCTAAAAAAAAAAGACCAAAAACATAGAAAATTCCAAAACCCCAAAAAAAAAGTAAAGCATACTTCCCCACCATTACTCCTCCAAACCAAATCACCCTGCCGCGTCCAATACAAAACCTACATGGCTCTCCAATTCCCTGCCCTCGAAATACCTGAGGCTTGCTCTCCACAGTTAAGCCCAACAGAATCCATGCCAATTCTTGGCATCCAAGAGCTACAACAAAGCATGAAGGCGATGCAGGAAATGCTCCTCCGATTCACACAAGCCCAGGTTTCAACAGTCAACATCCAGGCTGTTTTACTGCAACAACAACAACCACCATCTAGTTCATCCCAACCACAACCGCCAGGGTTCGTTCAAGACTTTCGATACCCTCCTAATAGGGGCCTTCAATCAGAACAAACATCAACCTCAAGGCATTTCTTCCAGTATCCTCCTGCAAATGGGAGCCACTTTCAGTCACATCCCACAACCCGGACTCCTAGCCAATTCCAACATCCTTTCCCTGATAAGAGTTCCAGTCAATTTCAACATGCTCATATGGTCGGAGTTCCTCTGCAATATCATTTTCCAGCCTTAGTTCAACAAAGTCCCTATAATGAGAGTAATTACCAGGCCCAACCTCCTTCAAGCAGGAATCATAGGAGCATCAATGACACCAATTATTATAAAAGGGGACCAGCTCAGGCTTGGCAAGGGGCAAGATCTCCCTCATCTGGTCCCTCTGAAATCAAACAACTCTGAGAGTAGATGCAAGATATGAAGAGAAAGTTACAGAAGCAGCAAGGGGTGGATCTTCCATCCACTAAGTTCAGAGACCTTTGTCCATTTCCTGATGCAATGGTACCTCAAGGCTTTCAGGTACCAAAATTTAAAAGATATGATGGGATAGGGTGTCCTATAGACCACTTGAGATCATTTTGTGGTGAGCTAGATGCCGTGGCAAGCAACGACGGAGAGTTAATCCGTCTGTTTCAAAAGTACTTGGAAGACAATGCCCTAGACTGGTACACATCATTGGACTGCCATCGCACTAGGACTTGGGAGTAGCTCTCCCAGGCTTTCGTCGATAGGTTCGCATACAATCTTAACATGGCACCCAGGAGAGCGGACCCGCAGCTCTCAGGCAAAGAAGTGATGAAACATTGTCAGCTGACGTTGGACGGTGGCGGGCCATGGCCACTAGAATGAAGACTCCCCTCGACGACGAGGAGCAAATCTCCATGATCGTCCACTCGGTAAATCCAAGTATCTCTGGATACCTTGTCTCACATCCATATGTGAACTTCACCCAACTCATCTGCGCCGGGGAACAAGTCGAAGCCGGAATAAGGGCTGGTATGACCTCCCCTTGGTGGCCTCAGCAGGCCTCTCTAGTACAACCGATAGTGGAAGGTGATCCTACCGGATACAAGAGCGATAATGATAGTGTTCTCATCTCCCATCCAATGGAAGAGGATGATCTTATCACCTCTACCGAAGATGCACCAATCCTCCCTCAGCATGGACAACTGCAGCAACAATAACAGTCAAGATGGGACTCACAGTTCCCTAATCAAGGTTGGCAAGGGACACCCCTAACCAGTCCAGTTTCAGAACCCCTCATCCTGCAAGGGGCATCTCCAGTCGATCCAGTCTCCACAATGCAAGGGGCACCTCCTGCCTATCCAGCTTTCATCAGCCAAGAAAAGCCTCCTCTCCAGTTTATCCGTGCCATCGACTCTAGTTCAGAGTTCGAACCTCTCATCCTGCAAGGGGCACCCTCAACTATTTCAATCCCAGAGCCCATCATCATGTAAGGGGCACCTTCAGTCGATTCATTCTTCGCACCCATTTCTAACCATGGGGACAATCAACCCATCTCAGTTAACCAATGGGACAATCTCCCTAACACAGCATCAGCAAACCAGGGGCACAACCTGTTCGTCTCAGCAATAGTCAGTCAGGGGCACAGCTTGCCCACTCCAGCTTACCAGGGGCAAAGCCTGCCCATTTCTCCAGCAAACAACCAGGGCCACAACTTGCCCACCGCACCTGTCTATTCAGCTTCTGCTTCAGCCATCATCCTCCAAGAAGAAGACCCTTCCTTAGACAGCATGCCACATGCCCTAGCAGAATTGGGGCCCAGCTTCAATTATGTGGTCACTATCGAGGAGGTCGAAGGGGAGATTGATGTTCAGGTTCTGATCGATCCAAAAACATCAACCATCACTCTTCAGGTCTTGGACATCTCACCTTCATTCCATCTCCTTTCCGATCGGACCTGGTTTCACAGAATCGGTGCCATCTCTTGAAATCTTCACCAAAGGGTCAAGTACATCTTCGGAGATAGGGCGATCACCATCATTACCGATCTCAGAAAATTTTCCATGGTAGAAGCATCCAACCTTCGAAAGCCTACCATCCCAGCCATGGACGTACAACGCTCTAATGGGGAGGTCTCATACCATCACAATGCAAATTACTTCCCTCGCGCATGTCCCATCCGATCGAACTACGTTTTCCTTCTTGTCGAGCGTCAAACCTTCTACTATCAGCTCGAATATCAAGACTCGACCTGAATCATGGGAGTTCAAGAGAATGTGGATAGAGAGAGACTGCAATATCGGCCTACTTAGATTAGGCACAGAAGTATCAGAAGGAGACGGGGTCATCAAGAAGAAGGGAACCTCTGCATCGTCACACCAATCCAGTTTATCAATGCAAGGATTATCTATCCTGATGATGGGCTGGATTCCACCTTCGATGGTCAAGCGATCAGATTAAGTCGGATAGAGTTGCCCAAAGAAGACTCAAGCAAGGGGCAGGAATTTCCCCCGATCGATTGGACTGCCGTTCTGGTCTCACCTCAGCTGGATGAATCTGAAGAGCTGCAATTCATCGGGGACGAACTAAGAGAAATAGCATCCGACATTTACTCAGAGCCCAATTTCAAATCTATCATGACGTTTGGGCACAACACAAAGGGTTGGCCTACTGATCCCTCTGGCCCTGCCTCCTGAGGGGAAAGAGTGCAAGGCAGTAACAGGTTTGTAGTCCCTATGACGGCACAATAAAAGCCGACAGTGCTCGGCTCCCCGAGTCGAATCAGACAACACCTGGTTCACTTCGCCGTCTTGCTCGGGTCCTTTATAACAAATTTCAAAAAAAAAAAAATCAGAAGATTCAAAAACCCAAAACACCAAATATTTCAAAAAAAAAATTCAAATTTTTAGAAAGTCCAAAAAGTTCAAAAAAATTCAGATATTCACAAAATTCCAAAAAACCAGAAAATCTTTGAAAAAAATTTAGAAATCTTTTTCAATAAAGTGTCATGTCTGTCTGTCAAAGCACTTGAGTATGAAGTTGACTCATATGATTCCAATCTAGAGTTGGATTTCAAACTTAAGGGTTTGGACAAAGCCAAATGATGTGGAAAATGATGAGCTGACTCCCAAACTTAGAGGGTCTCCTCGAAAGTTCGAACCAAAAGCCGATGTCATCTTAAAAAAGTTTCAAAATTATAAACCTAGGATCTCCTAAGACCCATAAGGAAGTGTGCATTGAGAATCCTTGTCCCCGAAAAATAAGTAGAGAATGATCGAATTTTTGAAGTCATGACTTCCCAATCTTGCGTCCTATGAAGACTTATTCAAACTCGATCAAAAACTCATCAAGCCTATTAAGAAGATGCTGCCAAGACTATGCTTGCATTCCATGCCGAAGTGTGCGACTTGATGAATGATCGAAGAAACCTCACGGCTCGATGAAGACAGATTGTTGCCAACATGTCAAAAAGCACTTCAAGTGTTAGCAACATGCACATCGGATCCATGTGTGTGCTTCGAAACTCTACAACCAGATAACGCTCCAGCTATTCCCTGTACGAGGTATCTACATCAGCAGAAAGATCGACTCGGCATCATCTAGCAATCATACGCATATACTTGTGGCAGTCGATTACAGCACAAAGTGGATGGAGGTAATATTCTGATCTCGCACGATAATTCTCATGAAGAATGACATCATCAATTGTTAAGGGTTCCCACATGCTATCAACATTGGCAATGGGACGTCCTTCGAAATCTAAGGATGGAGGAGTTCCTCGAGAAGCTTAAAATCAAAAGACAGACCTACGAGTTCGAGTCAAAATCATGTCACCGTGAGTGTTGATGAAGAATGAAGCCGAAGAACGAAAAGTCATATCAGGTTTACAACAAGCACTATTGCATCTTTCAGACTCAAGGGGCAAGCCCCGAGAATCAGAGAAGTTCTTCTGAGAGGCACTGTTCGACTCACCAACCTGAGGGGTAAGGATCTTCCAGAGCCAATTAACGCTGACAACGTGAGAATCTCTCATAGGTAAGCCAATCCAACCTTATCAAGAGTTACATTAGTAGAGTTGAAGTCAAGAAGTCAAGGTTTAGACCACTGAGAATCCCTTCCCGTCCACCAATAAGTGTTCCAAATAAAGGGTTCAAAAGCCAAAAAAAAGAAAAAAAAAGAATGTTGCAAAAAAAAGGGGGGGTTAAAAAAAAGGGGGCACACAACCCCCAAAATATAAGAAGAAAAAGAAGAAGAAAGAAATAAAGGAAGAGAAAAAAATCAACTCAAAAGAAACACATCTATCCATCCATCCACCTCAGAAGGGTCTGTAGCTAAGGCCAACAGCTCTGTCATTGCAACTTAAGATAAGGGCTGAAAGGTTACCATCGGCCGGCAACGACGGATTCCTGACCTTTGGGCGCCGCAGTTATCCAAAAAAAAGAAAAAAAAGGGGGCAGGTACATGAGAGATCCAAGCGACATGAAGATTCAACGGTAGTAAGGATGGCGGCTATGAGTCAATAATTCTTTCAAGATCTGCCCAAATCCTAGGGGGAGGATACCATTGCACACTATCTTAAGGAGACCAGGATCCTTGGAGAATAATTAAGAAAATCGAGTATGACATCAGGCTGAGTCAAATATTCTGATTCCTATATCTAAAAGCATAAATCCGAACCACGCATAGACAGATAAGCACTTGGCACAAATTTCCATTTCATGCATGATTTGCATACATATATTTAAAAAACCAAAATCAATTTTCCTTATTCATATATATGCAAAAAAAAAAAAAAATCTTACAAGGCTTTCAAAATAAATGTCTTCCAGTCAACTAATGGGGTACCTTCCGTGAGTGCATTTCTCTCGATCATTCCTCCCAGAAGGTAAGTATCTCTCTTCCTGCTTTAATGCTTCAATCCTTTTGCTAAAGTGTTTTCTTTCCTCACAGGTACCAGAAGGCAATCTAAGATCAGCCCATCAATGTCCATCATGACCCCATCATCACCATCGATCACATCATCCATGCGGCCCACGCCCAGAGGATGTGTAGCCTCACCTATGGCCCATCTCCCCATCCCATCCATACCATCCAATCTTATCATGATCAATGCCCCATGTAAATATGAAATTCCAGCTATCTCACCATTAATGGAGTCATTAAAAGCTCCATTAACCACCATCCTTAAACCCCCATCAATGCCCTCATTCAAAGCTTCATCTTTACCATCAATCAAAAGCATCCCACCATCATTAAAGTCTCCACCAATTTCTGAAGAGTGGGACCCACCAACCTCTCCCACAATGGCTCCCAAGCTATCATCAATGGCTGCCCAAGAGAGGACCAAGCAAGAAAAAGACAAAAAGAGAAGGAAAGATGAGACAAAGGGAAGATTCATGGCCAGAATCGAACCTGGGCATACAGAGAATATGAGACACGGACAGTGGGTTGCTGGGATGTCCGAACCAGAGCCCGCACCGACCGCACATGAAGAGAGGTCTGGGCGGCCCCCTGAGGGCCGCCCGTATGGACGGTCTCCTTCTCTCTCACCGGAATTGGCTCCACAGTCGCTAGTAGGTGAGATTGACACTCCACATCAGCAGATGGCACCCTAAGGGCCGCCCAAGGCTCCAATCCACTCCAGATTTCATTTAAGGTTGATCGGAATCATCTGAAAGGTACCCCACCCATCCAATCATGAAGTATTACAGCCAACATGGGCCTGATCAAGTCAAAGAGAAGGAAAATTGATCAAGAGGGGCCTACAAGCAATCTGAGCCATTCAAAGACTAGATCATCATGATCTAAACCATGGAAAAGCTTACATAAGCCATTAAATAGTAAGATCAAAGGCTTGATCATCAAGAAAGAGGGCCAGAATTCAAGATCTGATCATCAAGTGGGCCCACAGGGCCGAATCAAGCAATCTGAGCTGTTCAAGTCATCATCCACACCATGAGAAGCCTTCTTAGCCTCACAAAACATCAAGAAAAGGTACTCTAAAGCAAAACTGAGGCCTGGAAGGGACCCAAAGGGCCAATTCAAGCAATTCGGACCACGCAAATCACAATCAGCCCTGTCAGAAGCCAAACAAAGTAAGGTAAGTATGCCCAACCATAAAAGTTTTGGTTCGAAGACCTTAAACTACGTCGGGATCATGATCCCTAGGGATTTTTAATAAAAACGGACATTGATCTCAACCATCAAAATCAGAGTCGATGACTCAGAACAACTCTCAAAATCACAAAAAAAAATGTATTACCAGTCTCGCTCCATAGTTGTGGTCCGAAGACCTTAAACTACGTCGAGATCGACATCCCGAGAGATTTTCAATAAAAACCGGCATCGGTCTTCATCAAGATCTGATGACTCCGGACATTTTCTAAAAAAAAAAACACAAAAATGTGATTTCCAGCATCGCTTGTACATATTTTTCGTCCGAAGACCTTAAACTACGTCAGGAACAAAATCCCGGGAGATTGACAATAAAAACCAGTGTTAATCTTAATCGCTCAAATTGAGATTTAACAGCCTGGAACATTTAAAAAAATCACAAAAAGAATGTATTTTTAGCATGTACATAGTTTGGTCTGAAGACCTTAAACTACATTGGGATTAATTTCTCGGGGGACCTTTTCCTGCTTTCAACTAAAAACCGGCATTAGCCTCGACCGCTAGGATCAAGGTTTGATAACCTAGATCATTTTCCAAAATACCAAAAAGATTTTGAGCTTTCCATAAAAACCAGTATCAATCCCAATCACTTGAGTTGAAGTCTGGAACGTTTACAAAAAAAATTTCACCATCAATTTTAACTGCACAAATTCATCCCCAGCGGTTCGAAGACTTAAAACCATACTGGGATTAACTTCTCGGGGGCTTCATTTCCTAATCTGTTCCGGACATGGCTGACACTTGATCGTACGAGTGTCCGGAGTCTTCTAAAAAGGTAAAGGCTGAGGCGGGCAGAACCCCGTAATCCTGTTCGTGTTGAACGCACCGTGATGGACAACCTTGATTTGGAAGTCGCTGTTGAATCTGACGGATGTTCCCTGTTCCTAAAACTCATGAAGGGGATTAAGGCTGTTGGGAGGTGGAGCGCACCCTCATGGAATTGTGAGCAACGTAAGGCCCCAAACTGGATTGGCTAAGGGAAATGTGAGGATGTGGCTCATTTTGTGGCCGAAGGAGTCCGTCGGACAATACGTGGTCTCTGTGCATTGCACATGAGGAACAGGCAACTTTGTGGGTATGTTGACTGAAAACCCTCAAAATTCCCTCATCCGAAGATGTAAAACTACGACACTTAACTGTGTGAGGTTCGTCTTGCTCGCTGACGTAAAATGGATCGGGTGCCTTACCAGCAGAAGAAGCTGAAAGTGGATGAAAATACCATACCTTTTCCCTGCATTTCAGAAAAATCCAACAAAATACCAAAACATTGCAAAATATTTTCAAAAATCACAAAAAATGTTTCCCTTGCTTTCAAGCAAAAAATTTTCAAAAACACAAAAAATATTTCCTTTGTTTTCAATAACCGATCTCCATCCTGACTACTCAGGTAAAGATTCGGACCAAATATCTGTAAAAATTACAAAAATTGTCACTATCCCCAGCACTACACTTCAGGAGTTTCGAACTCCGCTCACTTCACAATTTGGGATGACGGATCCGATCGCCCGCAAATTGGAATCTTGACCAAAACTGGCGACTAAGCACCGTCTCAATCGCATTTATGCCCAGAAGAACATTTTGAAGTCGGATAACATCCTCGTACATTCTCATTAGCAAAGAAATAGCATCTTGGGACGATGGACCTGATCGACCATGGGTCGGGATCTTGACCAACCTGCTGACCAAACGCCTGTATAAAAAAGAAAAACCCCAGGGAAGCACAACCCTGCAAGCAATAAGCTCAAAATTCTCTGAATCTCCAGCAAAAGCAAAATCATCAAACTGAAAGAGAATGAGCCAAGCCATGCATCCATCATCAAATATGCATCTCCATGCATCAGCATCCATTGCATCAATCATCATGTTTACCTGCTTTCAAAATAAAAGTCGGTTAGCTAAAGACCCCACAGGCATCCCTAGTGGAGGCACATGCAAACCAGATTTCCATTTCAAAATGATAAAAAATATTTATATTTGCAAATAAAAACCCCACAGAGTATCACTCCCCAAAGTGGGTATCTTTTCAAAAAATCCAAAAATATTTTTCCAGTAGAGCGTTCTGCCTCCAAAACACCAGGAGATCTTCCATATCTTTGGGTAGGAGCTGACGCAAAAATCAAATAAGATCCGATGTCTCGTGGTTTCCCTGGAGACCATCAGATCCAATGCACTCAAAGTACGTTCGAACTGAACTCTAGTGTCAGTGCGGTCGTACCACATGCCAAGATACGAAAAGATGAAAGCCAAAAGGCTCGGTCAAAGAAACCATTTGAACAGGTGGAAACGATGAATTGTAACCCAAGTATCAAAATCAGCAGATTGGGTGGAAAGAGTTCACCCGCACATACCTAGGCGTTGATGCCTGAAGTACCTTGACTGAGTCCAAGTCGGCGTAGTAGAATCCCGTAAAACTACATGACGCAGGGCATCTAACCACTTTGACAGTCAAGCAAAACAAGTACTCTTGGAGTGATCCGGGAAAACATCAAACATCATACAATCAATCTCAGGGTCAGCAACCTCGTAAGACTACGATGCAGAGGCTCTGCTGTACCTTTCCGATGTTAGTACCGATCGGGAATGGAAGGGTCGCGATTGTGTACCCAGGTTGCAGCAAACTGCAGGGACAATCGTAACGTTTTCTCCAAACTCCCGCGGTATGTGCGAGTTATCAAATTCCAAACAATCAACTGACTCAGATACAAAGGACAATAAAGATTCCAGACCACAATCTAGGAAAGATTGAATTACAAACCAAGCATCAAAACCAACAGATCGGGTGGAAAAAGTCCACCTGCACATACCTAGGCGTGGATGCCTGAAGTACCTTGACTGAGTCCAAGTCGGTGTAGTAGAATCCCGTAAGACTACATGATGCAGGGCATCTAACCACTTTGACCGTCAAGCGAAACAAGTACTCCTGGACTGATCCGGAAAAACATCGAACAAACAATCAACCTCAGGGTCAGCAACCTCGTAAGACTACGACGCAGAGGCTCTGCTGTACCTTTCCGATGTTAGTACCGATCGGAAATGGAAGGGTTGGGATTGGGTACCCAGGTTGCAGCAAACTACAGGGACAATCGCAACATTTTCTCCAAACTTCCGCGGTATGTGTGAGTGATCGATTTCCAGACGATCAACTGACACAGATGCAAAGGCAAGCAAAGATTTCAAACCATGATCCATGAATGATCGGGTCAGAAGTGGGGTGTCCACTCGCTTTGGCATTCGGTTGCATGCAACCTCTGCCAAAGAGGGGCATCTGTAGACACCCCACCTTCGGCTACACTATTGGTAGAGATAGCTGAATGAATGGAGGACCATACCCCCAAATCCCATGTCCAAACTCAGCCAAACTCACCCTTGTAAGCCCCAATCCATAGCCTAACTCAAGCCTGAACCCAGTCAACTCGCCCCTAAACATCAGCCTGAAAAACCCCCCATAAGAAAAACCAGTCAAAAAATCCTGAAAAAGTCAAACTCACCGAGTCAACCCGCTGAGTCAACTCACCGAGTCAACCAGTTGAGTCAACCCGTCGAGTCAAATCACCGAGTCAAATTGCTGAGTCAACCCATTGAGTCAAATCACTAAGTCAACCCGCTGAGTCGACCCACTGAGTCAACTCACTGAGTCCAAAGCAGCAGCCCCGAGACATGACCGTACCACGCACTAGAACCCGAGGAGCGTCCGTATAGGGGGCCGCCCAAAATTATTTACGGGTTTTGCCACTGCCCGCTGCTATAAATACCCCCATCCCCTTCTCATTTCAGCATCCAACCCAAGCCAATCCATCTGAAGCTAGTCCGAGTGCACTCCACCTCACCACCCTTTAGCCCATTCCTCCACCAAGGAGAGCCTGAGTGAGGAGAGCCTAGCCCTGGTCCAGCCCAGCCTGACCACTGGTCCAAGTCTCCCAAGCCATCCAAGTCTTGATCCAGTCACTCGAAGCCAATCCTTGCGACACCTCCGTCCATCTAGCTACTCTTTTTCCAGCATCATCTCATTCGAATCTAGCATAAGTGCAACATTTACTTTTCTTCCAACCCCTCTACTTCACTACGAACACTTTGATTATTCAAACACACAGTATGCATCTTGCAGAAAGCACCTGTCAGTTCAAGCGTATGCTCTGGGCTTGCCTGTTAATGGAAACCTGCCCATTAGAAACTTTTACTGTTAAGACCTGCATTCATACATAGTCACTACGAGCACTTTGATTATTCAAACACACAGCATGCATCTCGCATAAAGCACCTGTCAGTTCGAGCGTATGCTCTGGGCTTGCCTGTTAATGAAAACCTGCCCATCAGAAACTCTTACTGTTCAGACCTGCATTCATGCATCATGTTATCTATGAGAATATACGAGGATTAAATCAGACTTTCAAGTATTAGTTCGATTCTGTGAAGTAGAGACCGTACTTCAGTACGGGTAGTGTGTGGGGTGCTTAACCTCTTCCCACCCTGTAACCGTGATCCCTTACCTCGAATCTCTGGCCGCAGATCAAAAGGAGTCATTTTAGAGAAAGGAATCTTCGGATCCTTTCTCTAACGTTTCTACGGGGTCTAGCCGACTGTAGATTCGGAGTAACTGGCTAGTGACGACTCTGGTCTTGTATAAACTCATTCAAACGCATCCAGCTTAACGTAACAACCAAATAAAGCCCTCGAGAACGAGGCAAGCCAGTGGTGCAAACAGCGATTCGCACGAGGCACCTCTTCTTCTTTTTCCGAAAGGAAAGGGAGAACGACGTGTGGGAGCGCGGAACGACGAGGGTCCGCAGGGGGGCGAGATCCTAAAGTTTATGTGGAACACACCCAACACTTTGATGTTGGTCATTCGTTACATGGTGCCCACAATCAATGTTATTGTCCATGGGGTTCACCTTCCATCCTGTGGTATCAGAGAGTTTAGGTTGATTGAACGGAGTGGGATCGGTTCTGAATTATGGAAGGTGGCTCATCAAGGATGATCAGCCTCAATGGTTCTAACTGGACCATACAGAAGGCTAAGATGGAGAACTTGCTCTATTGCAAGAACCTATATGCTCCGATCTCAAGCATATCAGCGAGGATCAAGGATATGCCTGACGTTGATTGGAAGAAGTTGGACCGAAAGGCGGTGGGGTTTATTAGACAATGGTTGGATGATTCCGTATTCCACTATGTGTCTACGAAAATCTCAGCCACTAGCCTATGATAGAAATTGCAAGGGCTGTATGAGAGGAAAACAGCCGGCAATAAGATATTCCTGATAAGATGACTTGTGAATCTCAAGTTCAAAGATGGTGGTTCTGTGTTTGAACATAAGAATGAGGTCAGCAACATAGTGAACCAGCTCTCCGTCATGAAGATGGTCCTGGATGATGAACTTTAGACTTTGCTACTGCTTAGCTCATTGCTTGATAGTTGGGAGACATTGGTGATGTCTCTGAGTAACTCCACGCCAGACGGAAAGGTATCCATGTAACAGGTAACAAGTTATCTCTTCAATGAGGAGACAAGGAGGAAGTCTCTGGGGCTTGCTTAACAAGAGGCCCTTGTGACATAAGATCGGAGAAGAGGAAAAAACAGAAAAGGCGGAAAGGCCCGAGATAATCAAGAGGCAAGTCGGTTGCCAGGAAAGATGTTGAATGCTGGAATTGTGGTAAGAATGGCCACGATAAGCATGAATGTCACAAGAAGAAGGGTGACAAGAAGGGTAAAGGAAAGGATAAGGAAGATTAATCGGATTCTACTGCAGTCGCCTCAGATGGTGACGTTGTTATTATTCTTTCGACAGATCATGATATTTGTCTCACGGCTTCGAGTCAGAACACCGACTGGGTGATAGACTCGGAAGCCTCGTTTCATACGACTCTACGTAGGAATTTCTTCACAAGCTACAAGTCAGGTGATTATGGGACAGTGAAGATGGAAAATTATGGTGTTTCGAAGATTGTAGGGGTCGGTGATATTTGTGTGAAGACCGATGTGGGCTGCACATTAGTTCTCAAGGATGTGAGACACATTCCAGACCTTTGCCTTAACTTGATGTCAACGGGAAGGTTGGATGATGATGGCTATGAAAGTCGGTTTGTTAGTATGCGCTGGAAGCTCATCAAGGGTTCGATGATCACAGCCAGAGGAAAGAAGTGTTGCACCATTTACAAGGCAAGTGTCAATGCGTGCAATGGTGGGTTGAACGTAGTGGAAGATTCAGCTACTAACGTGTGACACAGGTGTCTAGGTCACATGAGTGAAAAAGAGCTTCAGCTACTGGTAAAGAAGCGACTCCTTTCAAACGTGACATGTATACCTCTCAAAACCTATATTGACTATTTATCTGGGAAACAATATAGAGTTTCTTTTGTTAAAACTGCTTCTCATATTAATAAAGTACATGCATTAGATTTGGTTTATTCTAATGTTTGTGGTCCTATGAGGACAAAAACCTTGGGTGGGGCATTGTATTTTGTCACTTTTATAGATGATGCATCTAAGAGGGTTTGGGTTATGCTTTGAAATCCAAGGATGAGATCTTTGGTGTGTTTAAATTGTTTCATGCTATGGTCGGGAGAGAGACAGGTAGGTCATTGAAGTGCATTCGCACTGACAATGGTGGTGAATACATTGGTGACTTCCATGAGTATTGCAAGTCACTGGGTATACGGCATGAACAAACGGTTTCCAAGACCCCCCAGTATAATGGTGTGGCTGAGCGAATGAATCACACCATTGTAGAGAGAATCAGATGCATGTTATCCCATGCAAAATTGCCCAAGATGTTCTAGGGAGGAGCAATACACACGGTGGTGTATTTGATAAACAGGTTTTCATCAGCCCCGTTGAATGGAGAAGTACCTGAGAAGGTGTGGACTAGACGTGATCCATCGTGCAGTCATCTTAGGGTGTTTGGATGCAGGGCATCCGTTCACATACCAAAGGACGAGAGGTCCAAGCTCAATATGAAGATCAGGCAGTGTGTGTTTTTAGGGTACGGTGATGAAAAGTTCGGTTACAGGTTGTGGGATCCAACCGAGAAGAAGTTCGTCAGGAGCAGAGATGCTGATTTTCATTGAAGATCAGTATATAGAAGACATTGAAAAGCTAGAGAAGACCCAACCCAGTTCAGGGGAACTGGAAGACATAAATCCGATTACTCCTCTCGTGGTGCCTGATGACGGGAGAGTACAGCAAGGTACAGAGGATGAGGGAGTCCCTACAGAAGATGGATCGGGGGAAGCAACCCCCACTTGATCCACGTGTTGAGCCACAAGTGAGGAGGACATCAAGGGACAGACATCCATCCAAGAAGTACCTGCCGCATGAGTACAATATGCTCACTGATGGGGGAGAACCAGAAGATTATTCTGAGGCCTTAGCCGACGAGCATAAGGGGGAGTGGTTGAAAGCTATGCAAGAGGAGATGGAATCCTTGCATAAGAACCACACCTATGATATAGTGAAATTGCCTAAGGGCAAAAAAGCTCTGAGCAACGAGTGGGTGTTCAGAAAGAAGAATGAGCAGAAAAATTCACATACAAGATACAAGGCCAGACTTGTGGTGAAAGGGTTTAGTCAGAGGAAAGGAATAGACTTTGAAGAGATATTCTCACCAGTGGTGAAGATGACATCCATACGGGTGTTACTTGGGTTGGCGGCTAGCATGGATCTAGAGATAGAGCAATTAGATGTCAAAACTGTCTTTCTCCATGGTGACCTGAAAGAAGAGATCTAAATGCGCCAACCAGAGGGGTTCGAAGTTAAGGGCAAAGAGCATATGGTGTGTAGGCTTAGAAAGAGCTTGCATGGGCTGAAACAAGCTCCTAGGCAATGGTACAAGAAGTTTGACTCGTTCATGTTAAAGCATGGATATGACATAACAGAGTTGGACCACTGTGTGTTCACACGCAAGTTCTCAGACGATGATTTCTTAGTTCTGCTATTGTACGTTGATGACATGCTCATCATAGGAAAAGACATCAAGAAGATTGACAGATTGAAACAGGAGTTGGGCAAGTCTTTTGCGATGAAGACTTGAGCCCGGCCAAACAGATCTTAGGAATGGAGATAACCCGTGACAAAAGCAGCGGGAAGATTTAAAAGGTTGTCACAAAAGCGGTATATTGAGAAAGTCCTAGAGCGGTTCAACATGAATGCAGTGAAGTCGGTTAGTACTCCACTAGATGGTCACTTCAAATTGAGCGACAAATAGTGTTCCAAGACGGAGGCAGAAGTGGAAGAGATGCGGAAGATACCCTACGCGTCAGCGGTAGGAAGTTTAATGTATGTTATGGTGTGTACATGCCCAGACATAGCATATGCGGTTGAGGTTGTCAGCCAGTATCTTTCCAATCCTAGCAAAGAACATTGAGCAGCAGTGAAGTTGATACTACAATATCTAAGAGGCTCATCCAGGTTGAGCTTATGCTATGGTGACAGAAAACCTGTGTTAGAAGGTTACACAGATACAGATATGACAGGTAACATAGACTCCAGGAAGTCTACATCGGGGTTCATGTTCACGTTTGCAGGAGGAGCGGTCTCTTGGCAGAGCAAACTACAGAAGGTTGTAGCATTGTCGACGACAGAGGCCGAGTACATTGCGGTCACAGAGGCATGTAAGGAAATGCTTTGGATGAAGAGGTTCCTACAGGAACTCGGCCTTAAGCAGGAGCATGTAGTCTATTGCGATAGCCAAAGTGCTATACATTTGAGCAAGAATCTAAGTCAGCACTCCAAGTCGAAGCACATAGAGATTCGGTATCACTGGATCAGGTATACTTTGGAACAGAAGGTGCTACAGCTTGAGAAGGTCCACACGAACGATAATGGGTTAGACCTGATGACCAAGGCTTTGCTCAAGGGCAAGTTTGAGGTTTGTAGAAACCTGGCTGGCTTAAAGAAGGCGAATTTCTCCTGAGTCGGAAAGTGGGAGATTTAATGGGGTTTTCCTTCCTCAGTTAAGAGGAGAGTTGGTGCAGCCTGGGTATGGTCGGGCCCCCAGACCAAAAGTGGTCGGGCGACCGAAATTGCCTAGATAAGGCAGAATGTTGCTGGACAATTTTGACAGCAGTCGGGTGCCCGATGGTCTTGTGACCGGGCACCCGGTTCCCTAGGCAGGTGCCCGACCAAGTTGGTCTGGGCACCCGAAATTGGAAAGTTCCTTTGGTTTTCTCCGCTGGACAGTTTTTTGGGTTGGGCGAGCGCCCGACGACCCTTTTAACCGGGCGCCCGACCCGACGCGGATTGCTTATACGTAGTTTCCTATTTGGGTTCTAATTCCTCCAGTTTCCTATTTAAGAGGTTTCGAATCGTGATTAGGACATCCAATTAAGTTGTTTTCAAGTCCAAGGTGAGAGAGAGAGAGAGAGAGAGAGAGAGAGAGAGAGAGCTTGTAAAATAGAGAAGTTGCTTGAAGAGGAGTTCTTCTGCGCAACCGTCGTCTTGGTGCTTCTATGTCCTCGTGATTGGTGAGATCCTCCTACTTTCATAGTTCTCTTGTTGTTTATCCATCCCTGCATGGGTGAAGAAGGTTTGATCCAGGCGGTGTGTGCTTATGATCGGTTGTAAATAGTTCTCTGAGATAGTGGATTGTTGATCTCGACTAGGTCCCGTAGTTTTTACCTCTTTGTGGGTTTTCCACGTAAAAACCTCTTGTGTCGTGAGATTGTTGATTTGCTTTTGATTATTGCATTATCATAGTCCATAATTCTAGTTTTGAGGGGCGAGATCTAAAGGTTTTAGTGCAACGCACCAAACATCTCCAGCATCTTAAAAACAGTGGTGATGCAACTTCCTCACATCTGACTCTTATGCACAATTATCCAAACCATCCAAATTGTGGGGCATACTGTAAAAGGATCACACCTTCAAAATCAACATTGATCATGCAATCCAACCAACCTATCATATGGATGGCTAGTTAATGATCCAAAATTCCAAGGGCAGAAGCAAATGTTACTACTCTTATCGCTGTACTTTTTTTCCACGCTCCATGCACAGCTATCGCGATTTTGACGGTGTGGAATTCTTTTATAAAAAATAATAATAATAATAATAATAAAATAAACTACTCTACCGACTACTGAAGATTCTTCATCGTTTTTAAATGGTGGTCAACTAGCATAATAGTCTGTCACCGAAAGATATCTACTTGTGCCGAAGAAACCAGGAGCGTCTGTGCGTGGGAACGGCTCTGATCTTCGTTGGAGGAAGGACAGAAAAGGCAACGGCTAGGATGGAAAGGAAGAGAGCATGTGTAAGTGGAGGGACCGGATATGTGGGGTCCATGCTCGTTAAAAGCTTGTTGGAGGAAGGGTACGGCGTCAACACCACCGTCAGAGACCCAGGTTCCTCCACCCTCTCCCATTCTTTCCTTCTCTTCGCATCATTGTTCTAAAACTCGTTTGGTCGACTTGAAACTTGGATGAGTCAACTCGACTCAGCGAAATTTCGAGCTTTCTTTTGGAAACTCGCTAATGAGCTTTGACTAGGTCAGGATCAATAAGACTCGCCTATATGGCAGGAAACGCGGTTGACTCAATACACCTTGGTAACTCAACTCGAAACTTGGACTGAGTCAAATTGACTCGGTGAGATCTCAAGCTAATTCAAATCGACAGGGTGAGATTTCGATCTGAGTCTTTCGAAAACTCGCACATGAGCTTGACTCTGTCTGGACTTTACAAGACTCATCTAGTCGGCCTGAAAACCTGATCGACTCGATACAACTAGGCAAGACTTGAGGCAGAACAACATCGAACCGGCATCAAATACCACAATTACATATTATTTATCTTATCATTTCTGACAATTTAGAAATTTTCTCAACAAATTGTATCACTTTAAATCTAATTATTAAAATATCAAATTGAGTTGAGAGTATTTGAGTTGAACCGACTCGGCTAGACATCAAGTCAAGTTGAATTGGAGTTTTAGACCCATGAATCACACACACAGCAGAGTATACTCAATTGTAGTAGTTATCTTATAATTGGTCAAATAGGATTGATAAACACAACCAGGATGTGTTTGGATCACATCCGTGTGGAAAATAATGCATAAAATTGAAAGCCATGCTCTAATTTCATTCACATTAACTAGTTTAAAAGAAAAATCACAAAGCAGACCCCGAATAATCCTGACAACGCTAAGGGCTTGGAAGACACAGTTAAAGTGATATGAGGTTGAATTAGCAGGTGGAAAATCATGACATGAACCGTTCATTACAATGTTGGAAACCATGGCTCAGATGGGTCGAGGATCATTTTTATCTGATTTTCAGGGCCATGTTTGGATCACACCCTTAATATAACATTTGGTTGAATATCTCAATTTAATTCGCCACCCATCAAGGCCGGAGAATCATACTCCAATTTCAGTTACTTTTAACTATAAAAGAAGAATGGTAAAACTGACCCCAATTAATCATGACTAGGCTAAGTGCTTGTTTGGAAGACTTTTAAATTGATATGAGGTTGAATTTGTAAGTAAGGTGACTTGTATTTTGACTTTCATGGTGGGTGTAAAATCATGGTCCATTCAATTCATTTCAATATTGAAAACAGTGATTGATTGGATAGGCTAGCAGTTTTATTCCATCAAGACAGGGCGAAAAACAATACACTAATATTAGTCACTTCAACTACTACAAAAGAGGAATCGTAAAGCTGACCCGAAATAATCTTGACAAGGCTAACGGCCTGCTTGGATGACTTGATTGAATTGACATGAGGTTGAGTTTGCAAGTGGGGTGACTTCTATTTTCACTTGGTGAAAAATCGTGATTACAATCCATTCATTACAGTATTGAAAATCGTGATTTGTTTGGGTAATCTATCATTTTTATCAAGATAAGTGCTTGTTTTGGGAGACAGGTTCTAATTGACATGAGGTTGAATTTTTAAGTGGGGTGACATGTATTTTCACTTCCCGGATTGGTGAGGTGTAAGATCATGATCCATTCCATCCATTACAATATTGGAAACTGTGATTCGATTGGGTAGCCTGTCATTTTTATCTAGTTTTCCTCAAAAATAATAATCGAATTCATTTCGGCAAATGGTGGAAACCCCCACTGTTAGTCACACCGCAATGTTAGCCACCCTCACTTAAGAACTGATACTAAGACCTCAGTGTTGGAACGAGGTTATCTTCACTCAGTCACCATCTCATTTTGACACGGATAATGACTTTTGTGGTCTTTGCTCTTGCCTAATAAAAGAGAGTTGTGAGAAATGATGAGGAAAAAGAGGAGCCTTTTATCAAAATGGTGGACATGTAATATCAAGTTGCTTTGCCTTTCTAGTCCAAAGTGATTGGATGTTGCAATATGGAGTAGGGCCCATTGGAGGCTCCACTAGATGTGTTGGTTTCGACAAAGAGATAAAGCAAAAAATTGAGATATTATAGACAAAAATAATAGGAATAATTATCTGGAGAGTCGAGCCGCATTATAGTAGCTGTTTTAAAGATAGGTTTTTCCTCACAAGAAAAATTCTTGATACATTGGGTCTTAATATCTCTGCCTTTATGATACAACAACTCTCCTTCTACGATGAATGACTTGAATTAGGTGCATACACAAACTCAAGCTTGCTCTTTTTTATTTGCCCAATAAAAGAACGCAGATGGAAAACCCAAATAAAAACAAGAGAGATACAAAGAAGAAAGTCTTTTCTGCATATGAAAAATGATTAACGAAGGCCTTTATAAAGAGAAAAGAGGTAACCATTGGGCTTGAGGCACATGTGGGTAGCACATTAATGATAAATCATCACATGCCATCTCATTAATTATTTGATGGTGGATGTAAGTTCTCTGCCCATGCGTGTACGTAGAGAAAAACAAAACTAGCCTGAATCAAAGACAAACTACATCGTGATACACCTCGCCTCACCATGACTTGCATGGATGCCCCCCTTGGTCCCAATGCGAACAATAAACCAAAGAGTCCATTACAAAAGGCTTTAGTTTCTCATATACTTTCTAATGTGGGGCTAAACCAACACCAAAACCACAAGCCCAGGGGAAGAAGTTATTCCAATTTTTAAATCTATTTTTCAACGAGATGTTCCCATTTCACAACCATGGAACCATGAGGCTGATTCGGAATGTGGTAGAGGCATCTCTCACCAAGTACACAAGGAGGTTGATGGCCCATGTTCAGAGATTACACCTATCCAACAATCATAACCATTGGTTTTCTTAGATTTTGTGTACTCAATGTGGACCCTTAGCCAATTTTGTTTCAAACCTTTGCTTTGGAGGCTGATCAATTTAGGATGGCCCAATCCATGTGTTGAAGCATTTGCCACTTATAGCAGCGAAATTAGATGGATGGTCCTAAATGATGGTACTGAAGCATGTATGCTTGGCAGGTGAATCGCCACACACATGCTTAAAGATTCAGGGGCATCACATCCCCGTTCAAATAAAATGCATGATCAGAAAAGAAATCACCAACGGCATGCATTTTAGGTAGCATAGTTCCCACCTCATTAGTAGCGACTCAGATGACTTTTGGGAATGAGGCATCTTCACATGGATCTTCAATAGAGAGAGGGCCGGAATCTCAACAAGCATGTCAACCTGGACTTACTTGTGAATCCCATTTTGAATGCATGTGGGGATTCCAGCCTTCTCTCTATTGACAGTTTCCAATTAAACCAATAACTGAATGCATTTTATTCTTTGGTGCAGCAAATAGCAAAAAGGTGTCCCACCTCTTAGATCTACAAGTCTTGCATGATCTAAAACTTTTCAAGGCAGATCTCACGGAGGAAGGCAGCTTTGATGACGCCATCAATGGCTGTGATTTCGTCTTCCATGTGGCAACCCCAGTGAACTTCGAGTCTAAAGATCAAGAGGTAATTAATCATTAGCGATGAAAATTAATTTCGTAAATAAATATTACTTTTAGAAAAGTAAATAAACATATCATATGTGGTTACTTAAACTAAAAAAAAAAAAATCATACACTTAGGTATTAATTGTGGATTCATGATGAAAGTTATGGCATAAGGTTGACATTGTCCACTAACCCAATGCAGCCATGAGAGCACCAATTAAACTCCCACAAGTGCAGTGTGATTGACCTCTTCTTCTTCGTTTTCTCTCACTGAGTTAATACACACACCCCATTGTTAGTCACACCGCAATGTTAGCCAACCCCAAAAGGAATAGATACCAAGACCTCAGTGTTGAAGCTAGGTTATTTATACTCAGTCTACCACTTGAGCTATGTATTGGGCTGAACGTGGTAGACTATTATATTGCATCTATGGTCTAATTGAAGGTCTAGCCATTGATAGAGTAGAATAGCAGAACAATATTCATAGTGGCCCAATAAATTGTAACAAGGCTCAGATGATGATAACGACAACGCCTTAATAGTAAGAATGATGGGAATAACTAACATGTTTGATTGGAGTGATAGTTGTGGGTGAAGAGGGTATATGAATATCTTGAAGAGGCACATTTCCTGCTTATCTGCATCCCAGGTATTCCATAACGGTAACGAATTGTAATTACAATTATGATAGGAGCTGTAGGAGTCCATATATATGGGCTCTCAAAAAACGTTTTGGCCCCATAACAAACCATTATAAGGCCGTTACAGACACTTTCCATAATGGCCGTTATGCCTTGTAATGCATAAGGGCTACCACCATTAAAGATATTGATTGACCAAGTAGAGGTTGTGAGTTCATTATTTTGTTTTCAAGGACCTATGCGCTTCAGGTGGGCCCATAATGATTCAAATCATTGTTACTATGGTGACAACTACAGATGGGGAAATGACCCACTACTATCCCAGATTGGAATATCCCTGACATCAAATGTTCAGCTTTTTCTGGGCCGTTGTTGTATTTTAATCGTACCCATTTATTTTTTGGCCATTAATCCAATGGGTTGAGCCCATTTGATCATGTATAACTTTTGGAATCGCCAATTCTCACTAGAGCCTACCTTAGGACAATGTTGATTTGAGTCTCCACAAATCAATATTGAGTTAACCAGTAAAACTCATGAGCGAGTTTTCTTGTGACTCAGCTTGAAATCTCATCGAGTCACCCAGTTTTATAACTATGGCTATGTGCAGTGAGAGTTCTTTATTAGATGGTGGAAGAAATTGGTGCACCAATCCTTCATGCACACAAGCTTTTACTAATGGTCCTTTTAGAACGTGATCTACAGTCCCATAATCCACAATTTCTACGTTTCACATATATATTCGTGGGGTTCAATGGGCGGGACGCAATCTGTTCAACATGTCGGCCCCACATATAGATACCCTGTCCCAAGAATCTATTGGGAATCCCGGCAACAGCGGAAGCGAATCAAAACAAGTAACCAGCAATCACAAAAGCAAAACGACATACATAATAAGGCAATCTGAATTTTACATAGAAAAATCTCTCACGAGTAAAAAAACCACGGCAGAAAGCGACACCAATCCACTATGACATCAGAAGTTACAAGAGATAGGAGAAACACAACCTGAATCATAGCCCACAAGAGAAATCCCAAGCTAACAAAGTTAATTCTCACATGAAACGGACAAGCACGGTCCTTTTCTTCAAGCTTTCCCCAAGCTCTTTCTCTTACCTTAGAACCCTCTCAATCCATCTACAAAATATGGCCCCTGTTGATGCTGAAAAATAGTCAACAAACGAGAAGAGGTGACTTCCAACTTGGAGGGACGGATGCGACTGATTTCTTGTAAGTATGCGGTCTTGATCTGGGCTGGAGGCCTCCTAGATCCTGTAGAACACAAAGGAAAGGCTAAGGGGGGCAACTGGGGTCCAGCCGTTAGCCCTCTGATGCCTAAGTCAGTTGGATCCTCACAGATTATACCTCTCTCTCTCTCTTTAGATCAATTTTTTGTCTCGTACCTTGATTATGAAGAAGGCACATATCTTTATAGACTTAGGTCGCAGGGTCGTATTCCTTTTGAGGAAACGTGATTTTCATAGAATACTAACTGAGCTTCCGAGATCTTAGGGCTTCCCTGTAACAGCTGGAGGATTTTAATCCCTAATTATCGATTCTCCGAACCTTCCTCCTAATATCTCAATGCAGACCTAAGATCACGGGATCGTTGTGGGTGAAGTCAGCTCCGAGGTCGGTTCTTAGAGACTGTCCAAAAATATACTCTCACCAGGTCGGTTGATACCGACCTATTTTTAGGTCTATAGTGATCGGCTCAGCTCCGATAGGTCAGCCCGGTTCAGACCTCAGGTCAGCTCTTTACCCGTAACAGAAGCCCCCTTTTATATTTTCTTTTTCCAGTCATGACAAGAACGTCGGGATTGTCTTGAGTGTTTGGGTGAGAACACAGCCTTTCTATCAAAAGAAAGTATAAGCGTTTCCTACAGACGACGCCAATTTGTTGATGCTGAAAAATTGTCAACAGACGAAAAGAGGTGACTTCCAACTTGGAGGGACGGATGCGACTGATTTCCTGTAAGTATGCGGTCTTGATCTGGGCTGGAGGCCTCCTCGATCTTGCAGAGCACAAAGGAAAGGCTAAGGAGGACAGCTGGGGTCCAGCCGTTAGCCCTCCGATGCCTAAGTCAGTTGGATCCTCACAGATTATACCCTCTCTCTCTCTCTCTCTCTCTCTCTCTCTCTCTTTAGATCAGTTTTTTTGTCTCGTACCTTGATTATGAAGAAGGCACATATCTTTATAGACTTAGGTCATAGGGCCGTATTCCTTTTGGGGAAACGTGATTTTCATAGAATACTAACTGAGCTTCCGAGATCTTAGGGCTTCTCTGTAACAGCTGGAGGATTTTAATCCCTAATTATCGATTCTCCAAACCTTCCTCCTAATATCCTCGATGCAGACCTAAGATCACGGGATCGTTGTGGGTGAAGTCAGCTCGTCGTAAGGCTGAGGTCGGTTCTTGGAGACTGTCTAGAAATATACTCTCATCAGGTCGGTTAATACCAACCTATTTTCAGGTCTATAGTGATCGGCTCAGCTCTGATAGGTCAGCGCAGTTTAGACCTTAGGTCGGCTCTTTACCCGTAACAGCCCCAATGACAAAACTCCTAATCCCGCATTACATCCCTTAAATAGGCTATAAAACCGAAATTAGAAACCTCTTGTGCAAAACCGCGCAAGAGACTGACTTGCAATAGAAAACTTCCAGATTCGTCGCGTCAAACCACACCACCAACCGGTCGCCCGACTGGTCTAGGGCACATGAAATATGTCTAGCGACCTCGCTGTGCATATGGGCTAAACCGTTAGACCGATCACTCGAGCAGTCCAAGCACCCAAACCGTGCATAATTTGAAGGCTCTCCAACAGAATCATGTTGGTTCACTCATCACATGGGCCATAATTTTGGAAACAAATGGACAGCTTAGAGAGACTTGGCCGAGCTTTTCGAATCCTCCATTTGTTTCACTAAACCTTAGCCCACCCAATCACATTTGTTTCATAAACCTTAGCCCACCCAATCACCAGACTGGCCTAAATTTCAGAAAGGGGTGTGGGTCACCTGATAGATGGTGTAGATCTCAAGCTAGTTTGGGAACATGAAAACTCCAATTATGTGATTATGGCAATGTTCCATTTCCTTACACATTGTATTTATTCATTGTTTGTTTATGATTTTAGAATGACATGATCAAGCCTGCGATCGATGGGATGTTGAACGTTCTGAAATCATGTGTGAAAGCGAAGACGGTGAAGCGTGTGGTCTACACATCATCGGTGGTTGCTGTTAATCTGAAGCAGATCAATGGGACGGGCCATGTCTTTGACGAGGAGAGTTGGTCCGACGTTGAGTATTTAACTTCTGAGAAGCCGTTCGGTTGGGTAAGCTGGTTTCTGTTTTGGGTTGGCTAGGCCGGACTCAGTTTGACTCGGTGCAAATCAGGGTTGTTAATGGGGTGGGCCAGGTTTTGGGCTGATCAATACTTGATGTCATGGGTTGGACCCAGGACCAAGTTTAAGGCCCAATAGTCCAAATTGGAAGGCATGCACTTGGATAGAAAGCATGCCAAGACAGCCCCGTCTGACTGATTTCACACGGGCTGAGTATTACTGTGGTGAACCTGGCCTGTCCTAATTCCGATCTGAGAGCATATGGTTCTGATTTGGTCATGCCTCAGCTTGGCCCATTTGAAACTTTTTCTCCTTTTATATTCAAGCAGCCAATTCAGTGTTTCGAAGGGATTTTTATCCAAAAGATCCTTGAGAAACCTAAAATTATGAAGAAGAAAAAAAAAGAAATATAGAAAAGACCCATAACTAATTTGAATTTCAAAAAAGATCCTCCTACCGAATGGATGGCAAAATGACCAAAATCCCGTTGGCTTATTATCATTATTATTATTATATATTTTGTCAAGACAACATAAAAAGTCACATCAATGATCGGGCAGGATGCTACCACATAAGTTATCTTTTAACTTATTTTAAGTCATTAAGTTTTTTTTTTCCTTTACTCAATTAGTTTGGTGAGCATCATTATAAAAATAACTTAATGTTAAAAGCTACTTATTTTAATGAGTTCATTTTATATACGGTTTTCACTTATTACTTTTTTGGTTTTCCCTCTAAGTTAGTGTCTATGTCAAAGGAGGCTTTCTCTCTTAGGGTCCTTCTTAAAGGAGTCCCACACAATGGACAATTCACATCAAAGGTGGGGCTAACATGATGGATGAACCTATATTAATGTGGGCCCACATAGTGGATGGTTCACATTAAAGGTTGGCCCCTAATTAATGATAAATAGTTCACATCCAAAATAAGAGGGTGTAATGGACAAGCCACTTCAAAGGTGAGGCCTACATGATGGACGATTCACATCAAAGGTGGGCTCTGCATGATGTATAGTGGACATTGAAGCGGGGCCCCACATATGATGGATGACCCACATCGAGTTGGGCCCCAAATGATGGACAGTCCACATAGAAGGTTGAACCTTAATGATGAATGGTCTACATCTAAGGCAAGCCCTGCATGATGGATGACCCACATTGAAGGTGGGCCCCACATGATGGACAATCCACATTGAAGGTGTGGCCCACTTGATGGACGGTCCACGTCAAAGGTGTGCTCAACAAGATGGATGACCCACATCAAGATGGGCCCAGGATGATGGATGGCCCACATGAAAGGTGGGCCCTACATAATAGATGAGAGGCCCACATCCAAGCCAAGCTCCGCATGATGAACGACCCACATGATGGATGGTCCACAAGATGGGCGATGGATATTTAAGGTGAACTCCACATGATGGACAATAACATTAATGGTGGACCCCACATGATGGACGGTCGACATCAAAGGTGGGCCCTACATAATAAACAATGCACATTAAAGGTTGGCCCTAATGATGAATGTACCACATTGAAGGTGGGCCTTGCATGATGGGTGGCCCATATAAAAGGTGAGCCCACACAATGACCAATCCACATCAAATGTTGACCCCACATGATGGACAGTGATTGAGGGTGGACCAAACAAATTAGAAGGTGTGGACCCTCGCCATTTCCGGGCTCCCACACGACGTTCTCGTCCCTTCCCCTTTCGAGAAAAGAAGGAGAGGAGGATGTGTGAGTGCGAAGTCGCCGTTTGTGCCACTGGCTTGCCTCGTTCTCGAGGGCTTTATTTGGTTATCGTGTTAAGCTGGATGTGTTTAAGTGAGTTTATATAAGACCAGAGTCGCCACTAGCCAGTTACTTCGAATCTACAATTAGTTCGACCCCGTAGAAACGTTAGAGAAGGGGATCCGAAGATTCATTCCTCTAAAATGACTCCTTTTGATCTGCGGCCAGAGATTCAAGGTAAGGGATCACGGTTACAGGGTGGGAAGAGGTTAAGCACCCCACACACTGCCCGTACCGAAGTACGGTCTTTACTTCACAGAATCGAACTAATACTTGAAAGTCTATTTTAATCCTCGTACATTCTCATTGATGACATGATGCATGAATGTGGGTCTGAACAGTAAGAGTTTCTGATGGGAAGGTTCCAACAACGGGCAAGCCCGGAGCATACGCTCGAACTAACAGGTGCTTAGTATAAGACGTATGCAGTGTGCTTGAATAATCAAGGTACTTTAGGGTGAGGCATGAATGCAGGTCTGAATAGTAAGAGTTTCTGATGGGCAGGTTCCAACAACGGGCAAGCCCAGAGCATACGCTCGAACTGACAGGTGCTTAATATAAGACGTATGCAGTGTGCTTGAATAATCAAGGTGCGTTAGGGTGAGGCATGAATGCAGGTCTGAACAGTAAGAGTTTCTGATGGGCAGGTTCCAACAACGGGCAAGCCCAGAGCATACGCTCGAACTGACAGGTGCTTAATATAAGACGTATGCAGTGTGCTTGAATAATCAAGGTGCTTTAGGGGTGAGGCATGAATGCAGGTCTGAACAGTAAGAGTTTCTGATGGGCAGGTTCCAACAACGGGCAAGCCCAAAGCATACGCTCGAACTAACAGGTGCTTAATATAAGACGTATGCAGTGTGCTTGAATAATCAAGGTGCTTTAGGGTGAGGCATGAATGCAGGTCTGAACAGTAAGAGTTTCTGATGGGCAAGTTCCAACAACGAGCAAGCCCAGAGCATACGCTCGAACTGACAAGTGCTTAATATAAGACGTATGCAGTGTGCTTGAATAATCAATGTGCTTTATAGTGAAGCAGGTGGGTTGGAAGAAAAGTAAATGTTGCACTTATGCTAGATGCAAATGAGATGATGCTGGAAAAAGAGTAGCTGGATAGACGGAGGTGTCGCAAGGGTTGGCTTCGAGTGGCTGGATCAAGATTTGGATGGCTTGGGAGACTTGGACCAGTGGTCAGGCTGGGCTGGACCAGGTCTAGGCTCTCCTCACTCGGGCTCTCCTTGGTGGGAAAATGGGCTGAGGGGTGGAGAAGGGGACTCGAACGGACACTCTCTCTCTAGCTGGGTTGTTGTGTTGAAATGAGAAGGGGAGGGGGGTATTTATAGCAGCGGGCAGTGGCAGAGCTCGTAAATAATTTTGGGTGGCCCGCCCGTACGGCCACTCCTCGATTTCCAGCGAGGTACGGTCGCTCCCTCGGGGCTGCTGTTTGGCTCGGTGGGTTGATTCAGTGGGTCGACTCGGTGATTTGACTCAGCGGGTTGACTCGACGGGTTGACTCGGTGTTTTGACTCGACGAGTTGACTCAGCGGGTTGACTCAGCGGGTTAACTCAGCGGGTTGACTTAGTGAGTTTGACTTTTTTAGGATTTTTTGACTCGCTTTTCTTATGGGGGTTTTTCAGGCTGATGTTTAGGAGTGGGTTGACTGGGTTCAGGCTTGAATTGGGTTACGGATTAGGGCTTACAAGGGTGAGTTTGGCTGAGTTTGGACTTGAGATTTGGGGGTATAGTCCTCCATTCATCCAGCTATCTCTACCAATAGTGTAGTCGAAGGTGGGGTGTCTACAGATGCCCCTCTTTGGCAGAGGTTGCGTGCAACCGAATGCCAAAGCGAGTGGACACCCCACTTCTGACCCAGTCATTCATAGATCATGGTCTGAATCTTTGCTTGCCTTTGCATCTGTGCCAGTTGATCGTTTGGAAACCGATCACTCGCACATACCGCGGGAGTTTGGAGAAAACGTTGCGATTGTCCCTGCATGCGCTGCAACTTGGGTACCCAATCGCAACCCTTCCATTCCCGATCGGTACTAACATCGAAAAGGTACAACAGAGCCTCTGCGTCACTAGTCTTACGAGGATGCTGACCCTGAGACTGATTGTGTGATGTTTGATGTTTTCCCAGATCACTCCAGGAGTACTTGTTTCGCTTGACTGTCAAAGTGGTTAGACGCCTTGCGTCAGATAGTCTTACGGGATTCTACTACGCCGACTTGGACTCAGTCAAGGTACTTCAGGCATCCACGCCTAGGTATGTGCGGGTGAACTCTTTCCACCCAATCTGCTGATTTTGATACTTGGGTTACAATTTATCATTTCCACCTGTTCAAATAGTTTCTTTGACCGAGCCTTTTGGCTTTCATCTTTTTGTATCTTGGCACGTAGTACGACCGCACTGACACTGGAGTTCAGTTCGACTGTACTTTGAGTGCATTGGATCCGATGGTCTCCGGGAAAACCGCGAGACATTGGATCTTATTTGATTTTTGCGTCGGCTTCTACTCAGAGATATGGAAGATCTCCTGGTGTGTTGGAGGCAGAACGCTTTACTGGGAAAAATATTTTTTTAGGATTTTTGAAAAGATACCCACTCTGGGGAGTGATACTCTGTGGGGTTTTTATTTGCAAATAGGAATACTTTTTGTCTTTTGAAATGGAAATCTGGTCTGCACTGTGCCTCCACTAGGGATGCCTGTGGGGTCTTTGGCTAACCGACTTTATTTTGAAAGCAGGTAAACATGATGATTGATGCGATGGATGCTGATGCACGGAGATGCATGATGAATGCATGGCTTTGGCTCATTCTCTTTCAGTTTGATGATTTTGCTTTTGCTGGTGATGCAGAGAATTTTGATCTTATTGCTTGTAGAGTTGTACTCCCTAGGGATTTTCTTTTTAATGCGGATGTTTGGTCAGCGGGTTGGTCAAGATCCTGACCCGTGGTCAATCAGGTCCATCGTCCCAAGATGCTGTTTCTTTGCTAATGAGAATGTACGAGGATATTATCCGACCTCAAGATGTTCTTCTGGGCATAAATGCTATTGAGACGGTGCTTAGTCGCCAGTTTTGGTCAAGATTCCAATTTGCGGGCGATTGGATCCGTCATCCCAAATAGTGAAGTGAGTGGAGTTCAAGACTCCTGAAGTGTAGTGCTGGGGGCTAGTGACAATTTTTTGTGATTTTTGTAAATATGTGGTTCGAATCTTTACCTGAGTGGTCAGGATAGAGATCGGTTATTGAAAACAAAGGAAATATTTTTTGTGATTTTTGTAAATATTTGATTTGAAAGCAAGGGAAATATTTTTGTGATTTTTGAAGAGGTGATTTTGCAATGTTTTTTGTATTTTGTGATTTTTCTGAAATGCAGGAAAAAGTATGGAATTTTCATCCACTTCCAGCTTCTATTGCTGGTAAGGCACCTGATCCATTTACGTCAGCGAGCAAGACGAGTCTCACACAGTTAAGTGCCGTAGTTTTACATCTTCGGATGAGGAGATTGTTGAGGGTTTTCAGTCAACACACCCACAAAGTTGCCTGTTCCTCATGTGCAATGCACATAGACCACGTATCGTCCGACGGACTCCTTCGGCCACAAAATGAGCCACATCCTCACATTTCCCTTAGTCAATCCAGTTTGGGGCCTTACATTGCTCACAATTTCGTGAGGGTGCGCTCCACCTCCCAACAGCCTTAATCCCCTTCATGAGTTTTGGGAACAGGGAACATCCGTCAGGTTCAACAGCGACTTCCAAATCAAGGTTGTCTATCACGGTGCGTTCAACACGAACAGGGTTACGGAGCTCTGCCCACCACAGCCCTTACATGTTTAAGAGATTCCAGACACCCGTACGATCAAGTGTCAGCCATGCCTAGAACAGGTTAGGAAAGAAAGTCCCCGAGAAGTTAATCCCAGTGTAGTTTTAGATCTTCGGACTGTTGGAGATAAATTTGTGCAGTTAAAATTGATGGTGAAATTTTTATTTTTATTTTTATTTTTTTTTAAAAGGTTCCAGAGTTCAAATCAAGTGTTTGAGATTGATACTAGGTTTTTATGGAAAACTCAAAAAGTTTTTTTAGTATTTTGGAAATGATCCAGGTCATCAGATCCTAGCCTGGACGGCTGGGATCGATGCCGGTTTTTTGTTGAAAGCAGGAAAATGTCCCCCGAGAAATTAATCCCAGTGTAGTTTAAGGTCTTCGGACCGAAAACTGTACAAAACAGGGAAAACATATATTTTTTTTTTTTGAAAAATGTCCGGTGTCAGTGGATCTTGATTCGATCCAGACTAATGCCGATTTTTATTAAAAGTCCCTCGGGATCTTGATCCCGACGTAGTTTAAGGTCTTCGGACCCAAAAACTGTACAAGCTGAACATATATGTTTTTTTTTATTTTTGGAAAACGTCCGGTGTCAGCGGATCTTGATTCGAATGATCCAGACTGCTACCGGTTTTTATTTAAAAAGTCCATCGGGATCTTGATCCCGACGTAGTTTAAGGTCTTCAGACCAAAAACTGTACAAAACAGGGAAAACCTATTTTTTGTTCTTTTTTGAAAAATGTTCGGTGTCAGCGGATCTTGATTCGATATAGACTGATGCCGGTTTTTATTGAAAATCTCTCGGGATATTGATCCCGACGTAGTTTAAGGTCTTCGGACCCAGAAACTGTACAAGCTGAACATATATATATTTTTTATTTTTGAAAAACGTCCGGTGTCAGCGGATCTTGATTCGAATGATCCAGACTGCTACCGGTTTTTATTTAAAAAGTCCCTCGGGATCTTGATCCCGACGTAGTTTAAGGTCTTCGGACCAAAAACTGTACAAAACAGGGAAAACCTATTTTTTGTTCTTTTTTGGAAAATGTCCGGTGTCAGCGGATCTTGATTCGATCCAGACTGATGCCGGTTTTTATTGAAAATCTCTCGGGATATTGATCCGACGTAGTTTAAGGTCTTCGGACCAAGAACTGTACAAACTGAATATACACTCTTTTTGGTGACTTTTTGAAATGATCCAAGTCATCAGATCTTGGCCTGAATGGCTGGGATCGATGCTGGTTTTTATTAAAATCCCTCGGGATATTGATCCCGACGTAATTTAAGGTCTTCGGACCCAGAATATGTACATGTAAACAGTAATCAAGGGCGGAGATTCTTGGGATTCTTCTTGGAATGGTTTGGATCATCTGGTCATGCCTTTGGATGGTTGAGATCATTGTTTGACCAAGTCAAATTTTTCTTTCTTTTCCTTGAAAATTCCATGGAGCTTTTCCACATCATCAACCCAATTTCTCACCCATTTCTCACAAGATGAGATTTTGGTGAGATTTCTTACTTTTTCTCACCAGTCTCTTCCATCACTTCATTCTTACAAGGAGGTACAAGATTCACTTGCAACCACCCTTCCCAAGGAGGAGTTCTTCCCAAGGAGAGAGGAGGAGAGGTCGTTTCAACTAGGTAGGGGGTAGGACGGCCCCCGGGCGCCGCCCGGACCGCCCCTGACCCCTGGTTTCTTTAGTGGGTTGGGTAAAGGGGTGCACCCCCCTTTTCTATATAACATGGGGCACCCTTGCCCCCTCCAACGTGCAATCTCTCTATTCTCTCTCTCATACTCTCTCTTTCTTCAAGTTTTCTTTCTCTTTTAGTGGTTCTTTACTTCTCTTCAAGTGGTGGCCCTTAGAGAAATTTTGGGACAGCAAGGTGGTCCCCCTTTGGTGAGTGGTAAAGGTATGGACCACTCCCCTTTCTCTTTCTTGTCCTTTTCCTTCTTCATTATCTCTTCTCATGGTTCTTTTCTTTTTCCATGTAGCTATTCCAAAAGGAGTGAAGGTGGGCCCAAGTGTTCTTGACCTTTTTCTAGATCTCCACTCTATTTCAAAGGTGGTGCATGGAGAAAGACATTGCAAGCTTTCCATTTCATTTTTCCTTTTCTTCTTTTCACACTCCCTTCATGTGTATGTAAAGGGTGATTTTGCCATGTCATCAAGTGTGCATGATAAAATACTCTATCTTTTCCATGGGAGTTGGGCCTCTCTTCATATGTATCAAATGGGCTCAAAGTGAAGTCATGGCCCTTGGTGTATTTGATGGGCCCAATGCTTCATTTTGGGCTCCCTCATGCTTTCTTGCCCTTGTCATTTTTCCTTAAAGCTCTTCCTTTCTTTTCCATCTTATTTTCAAGATTTGGGCCCATGGGTATGGTAGGACCCATCTCAAGTTTTAGGCTCATGGGGCTGACTTTGGGTGACCCCATCTTTCTTCACATATGTATGGACCAAAGTGACTAGCCCATTCTTCACTTGGATCTCAAGTGGGCTAAATTTCTTAGTTGGGCCTTTATGGCCAAGTAGCCCAATCTTCCACCATCTCTTGATTATGATGTACATCCTTGTACAAAGTGTGGTGGGTTCCTTGGAGTTTTTCCATGTGGATGGGCTTTTGGGTCTTCATTGGAGCTTAGATTTCTTTAAACCATGTGTGCACCACCACACTTTGTTCATGTAGGCTTTTTTCTTTCATGCTTTTTCTTTTGAAGGATGGAGGACTTGAGTTACTTGCTCATCTACAAGTCCCATGAGTGAGTTGTTCCAATAATCTCACTAAATTCAAATGGTTTTTCCTTGTGGTAGGAATGTGGTTCTCAAGAGTTTCCCTTTAATGTTATCAATCTCAAATGGATGATCCTCCTTCAAGTGAGCTATCCATGCAACCATAGCTCCTTGAACTTTTCTTTGGAGGCTTGGTGGGTCATCCACCATCATTCTCAAATATGAGCAATTTTTTTTTCAATTTGTGAGAAAGAATGATACCCATAAGTTGCCCATTTTTGTCCCATGCTTTGGGACATTTTGGATTTTGTTCTTCAAGTGGGCTATGTGTACCATTCTTATCCATTTTCATGATGACCCATCAAGCCATGCCTTCTTGTGCTCAAATGGTCTCTCTTCCTTGTAAAGAAATTGGTGCACATAAGTTGCCCAAATTTGTCCTTGCTTGGACATTTTCAACTTGATTCTTCATGTGGGCTATGTGCATCAACTTTTTGCCATTGGCTTCTTTAACTCATATATTTATGGGTGGACCATCATGTTGTGCTCTCATGGTCAAAACTTTCATCAAGATGAGGCACATAGGGTTGCCCATGGTTGTCCCATGAATGGGTTCTCATGCTTTTAAGTGGGCTATGTGATCCTTTCAATCCATTGAGGTGAGGCATTTGGGTTGCTCTTGGGGGTCCATTTCCCTCCTATTCTCCACTTGTCCATGTACAATGTGTAAAAAGATGGAAACATCTTAAGTGAGAATCATGGCCTTGGCATAAAAAGTGGACCAATCCTTGGCCACATGTGGACTTTGAAGAGAGATTTCTCATGTGAAGTAGGATTCTTATCCTTTGTTGATCTCATGGTACTTGAGTGCATTTGTTGTCCAAAATGTGTCCTTGGATGATGGACTTTTCTTACCTAAGGCATGCCATTCAACCTTCTTTAAGGTGGGCCTTGCTTTCTTCAATAGGCCCAACACTTATCCTAGGTAACACATGGAGTTGGACTTTAGATCTTGCATTTGAATGTGAGTCCAATCCCATGGGTTTCCTGGATGATAATTTGGATTTTAACGGGTAAGGGATAGGGACTTACCTTGCTAAGCTTGTAGGATTCAATGGCAGACGGTACCAGGGGACGTCGAGTGATTGACGAAGATGATCCTGCCTTCATCATCCGTCGAGGGGACCACATATGTTCCTTGGCTATGGAACATCAACCTGTTCCTGCTATCACGAGGCACCAGGGATCACTGGGACAACTGGGTGAAGGATCCACAGCCCTTGTTTGAACGAGTATTGGCTGGTACTCCTTTTGCTGGCCTCCTCACCTTACGTTTTCATAACAACAGTGCCAACCGCATGATGCTCACGACCCTTTGCAAGAGGTGGCAGGACGAGACCCACACCTTCCAGCTCCCTTGTGGTGAATGGAGAATAACTCCCCTGGACATTTATATGCAAATAGGCTTTCCATTTCATGGGACAGCTGTTCCCGAAGTCAGCTCTCTGGCTCCCATCGATTCCACTGACTGGCTACGGCTCGTCGATGATGTCCCACCCGAGGATGAATTCCAAGGCCATCAAGTGAAGATGCGATGGTTTTACCATACCTTTGCCTCCATCATCCCCACTACCGAGCGAGAGGCCCTTCACAAAGCACGGGCCATGATCACTTATGCCTTCGGGTCCTTCCTTCTCTGTCACGCCAATGAGAGGGTCGATCCTAAATTTCTTCGCTTGGTTGAGGATCTACACCACCCCTACAATTGGAACGGGGCTATCCTGACTCATATTTTTCAAGGTCTGGATAAGACCTGTCAGAATAGCCGGTCCTACACCAGTTTCTGGCCTGTCGTCGAGGTATTTCTTCATTCACCTTCCTTGGGATCATTTGCCTTCTTTCTCTCTCTGATCATTAGGTGTGCTTTTTACCCAAACTTGCTTTTATGACCATTTTCCCCATCTCGCGCCGAGGATGCGGGATGATATTGAGCCCTCTTTGTATCGCCACATGTATTGGCACCAACAAAACCGTCAGCGGAACTCCTGAGTTTCTGGGGACAATTGGCGTGCTGACATAGACGGGTTGACCGTTGATGATGTAAGTATCTTATTTTCCTTACCCCCCGTGCTATACTGTAACTGATTGTGGTGACCTCATTTGCTACAGCTCGCTCGGATGCCGTATGCCGGCTTCCCTCTCTATTACACCCCCCAGTGTGTGGAGGCATATGACACTTCATGTCTCCGTATCATGCTTTCCGACGCTGAATCTTTTCAGTGGTATCTGGGTGAGAGGTTGCTTCGGCAAGTCACTGGGGTGGCTCGGGTCCCTTATTCTGCACCTCCTCCAGCTGCTCAGCTCTCAGCTGATGAGAGAGCTGAGGCTCTCGTGGGCCAGCCCAAATTTCGCTTCACGATCCCGGATCGTGACTATGATGAGTGGTATTTGCTGTACGGCCAGGGGGCTCTGCTTCCTTCGCTCTATGTTCCAGGGGACCGTCGCAGATATGCTGGAGGCTCGGTGACTGCTCCTTTGATGAATCTTTATCGTCGAGAGCGGGACGAGAGGAGGGACGATGACGACTATGTTGGCGACTTGTAGCCTGCTTCTGTATTTAGCTTTCTTGAGTGATGACCATTTTCTTTTGGTTTTTACCCGTCTTTGTATCAAAACCTTCTGAATGAATACACAATCTTAATTCTTCTTAGAATACTTGATTATGCTTGGATGCTTTGATTTCTGACTCAGTCTTTAATGATTTGTGGAGGATGAGCCTTCTTAACTGCATGGATGATGACTTGAACGGTTCAGATTGCTTGATTGGCCTTGTGGGCCCACTTAATGATCAGATCTTGGATTCTGGCCTTCTTTCTTGATGATCAAGCCTTTGATCTTGTTGTTTTGTGACTTGTATGAGCTTTCCCATAGTTTAGATCATGTTGATCTAGTCTTTGAATGGCTCAGATTGATAGATTCGGCCCTGCGGGGCACCTCTTTTGATGATTTGTGAGGCTAAGAAGGCTTCTCATGGTGTGGATGATGACTTGAACATCTCAGATCGCTTGACTTAGCTTTGTGGGCCCACTTGATGATTAGATCTTGGATTCTGATGATCAAACCTTTGATCTTGTTGTTTGATGGCTCATGTAGGTTCTTCAATGGTTTAGATCATGATGATCTAGTCTTTGAATGCCTTGGATTGCTTGTGGCCCCCACTTGATCACCTTTCCCTCTCTTTGTCTTGATCAGACCAATTTTAGCCGCTGCGCTTCGTGATTGGACTGGTAGGGTACCTTATAGATGATCTTGATCAACCTCAATCGAAATTTGGAAGGGACTGGAGCCTTGGGCGGCCTTCAGGGTGCCATCTGCTGATGTGGACTGTCAGCCTCACCTGCCAAGAACCCTGGAGCCAATCCCGCGGAGAGAGAGGGAGCGCGTCCGTACGGGCGGCCTAGAGCGGGTTGTCTAAGGCTCGCCTCTTGAGTCGGGCAGTGAGCATATTCTCCTGGCTGCTGTCTCCCTCATCCCTGCACTTGACTTTTCAATCCAGCCATGAATCTCTTCCTTGTCTCTTCTTTCATTCTCTTTTTGTCTTCTTCTTGGTTTGTCCTTTCTTGGGCAATGGATGGTGGAGATTTAGGGGCTGTGGGGGCTGTCCATGGTGGGTCCCACACTTCGGAAAGTGTTGAAGGCTTTAATGATGGAGGGATTTCTTTAATGGATGGTGGAGATGGGGCATTGAATGGGGGCATTAATGAGGGGCTAGAGATGGTAGTTGGTGGAGCTTTGAATGGCCCCATTAATGCAGCCATGCTGAAATTCCAGACTTGAATGGGGCTTTGATTGTGGGAGAAATGGATGGCATGGATGAGATGGGAGGATGGGACATAGGTGAGGCTATGCACCCCTTGAATGTGGGCCACATGGATGATGTGATTGATGGAGGTGATGGGACCATGATGGACATAGATGGGCTGATCTCATGCTCGGATGGGATGGATGGTTCAGATGATACCTTTGACGGTTTGGATGCTCTTGATGAGGGCCGAGATGTGCGGCATACTTGTTTGGGTGGACTTGATGTGATCATTGATGATATCCCCTTGATGATGGATGGTGTGGATGCCTCGATGATCCCTTTGATCGGCCAGGATGATGATTGGATTCATGATTTCCTGTTGGAGAGGGCCGCAGGTCTAGATCTGACCGTTGATTCTTCGATCGGGGTTGTCGGGACCCTTTTTGATGGTTCAGATGCATTTTTCGACGGTCAGATTAGCCAGGATGCCACGATGTGTGGTGTGATCTTCGCTGGTAGCCCTTTTAATGGGGAGTATCGTCCTTCTCCTGATCGTCGGTCTTTTGCGCACTCCGTTCATGAGGTGGGCGAGTCTTCTCATGCGGCTGAGGTTATGACAGTTTCAAATAGTGATGCGACTATATCAGACATAGCCGTTACTAAGGGCAGGTTAGGGGCTGTCGAGTCTACAGAGGTTCCAGCTTTTCCTTCTCCTTCGCCCGTTGACCTTCCGATCCTCGATGAGCTGTCATTGATTTCTGGGCCTTTTGTTCTGGAGAGGGTACTAGTGAGGACTTGTCAGCTGCTTCTTCATCCTTCTTGCTCGCCACGACTGCTTGCTTGGCTTGACAGCTTGTCAGCTTATGAGATTCGAGATTTGGAGTCCTATGGCTTCGGTAGTTTGATCCATATGGCTAGAGTTGATATTGATTGGAGGATGCTTGGAGCTGCCTTGATTGACTGGGTCCCTTCGTTAAACTTATTCGCGTTCAACGATATGGAGATGGGACCCTCTTTGGAGGAGCTTGCACGCTTGACATGCCTTCCTTGGGATTATACTCAGTATTTCTCGCCGAAGACGTCGCCGAAGACTGCTACACCGCAGAACTGGTTCGGGATCCCCTATCTTGTTCGGCCTACAGCCGCCGGCCAGGATGCTGTAGTGTTCTCCTTGGACTTGCTGTATGATCTTTTTTCGGGTCCTCGGAGTGTGGCCGAATCTGCTTTTGCTCGGAATGCACTGATGTTCTGCTTGATAGCTGAGGTGTTGTTCTCGGGATGGCGCAGGTCCCAGACTCCTTTGCTTTTTGAGGTAATGAGCCGAGCTATCCGATGGCAGGGGATCATTTCTCTCATCTTGGCCGAGCTGTTTAATTGGCTGACTGACTGTGCCCTGGGTCGCACTCGTGTCCTTCGCGGCTGTTGTGCCTTTCTTCAGGTATCTTTTCTACACCTTTTCCTTTTTGCTTTGTTTAGAATTGCTTGGCTCTAGCTGAACTTCTTTTCCTTTTTGTGATCAGGTCTGGCTATGGGAGCGTCTTTCTTTGACCGTTCCTATACCCCTTCTTGGTATTCCTAGCTCTGACATCATGCGCTATATCATGGAGTTTCTTCCTCATACAGCTAGGATGAGCGAGCCCTTGTATCGCAGGACGTTCACTGAACTTCGTGACTGGAACGTTCATTGGGAGTCATCTTGGCTTTCACTTCCTCTAGTGCTTTGCGATGCGCATCGCCTTCCTCTGATGTTGGTAGGCTTTCGATTTTACTTTTCTTACCATCCCATTTGGTTCCTGCGGCAGTTTGGGTACGAGCAGGATGTTCCTCTTTGCGCTTTCACGGGTATCGGGCATCGAGCACTTCCATCTAGATCCTCTGACTTTAGGACCCGGGTTGATGTTTCTTGGGCGAGTTACTTGACTGCTGATTTGCTGGCTTTTGAGCTGCGGACTTTTCCGATGGCGACCGCCCCATATCAGTACTGGGTTGCTGAGCAGTCTTTGTATCGACGTATCCCTTGTTGGCACCAGACTGTTGATGAGGATGAGCAGGATATCCTTGGAGATGATGGCTCTTCATCTGGTTCATATGAACCTTTTGAGGAGAGCCCATTCATTGATCCTTGCTTCCTTTTGGCCACTCATGGCCATCTGCTGTCTGAGATCTCTGCACTTCGGTATCATTGTGAGATGATGTCGAGGAGATTGGTGGCCGATCAGAGGTTGTCTGACGAGGAGACAGCGATCCGTACCCTTGAGCGCGATGAGGCGCATTACCTGCGTATGGAGGTGTGCAGGTTGAGAGCGAGACTACTTCACTATAAGTCAGAGGACTTACCTGATGTGGCCAAGGAGGAGGGTAGAGATTGATTGTTTTGGCCACCTGCACATTCCTTTTTTGCATATATGATTGATGATGATGCATTTTTTGTATTTTTTGAAAAAGATGACATGATATGTGTAAAAGAAATATGATGCATTTAATTGAAAAGAGAAAACTGTTTGAAAATCTATTGTGCCATGAGTTGTCTTGTGAGTGTGTCTGGATTTTTTGTCGGGATATAGGAATCAGAGCTGGGGCTCAGCCAATGCTTTGACCGATGTCTCGAGATTTGACTTGCGTGATCCTTTGGTTCCCTAGAGGTGTAGGCAACGGGAACTATTGCCTCTTGAGATTGTCAGAATTTGCAGAGCTCTTCGCTCCTGACTGCACTTCTTCTTGTTCTTGAACTGTGACTGCTTGAACCATTCTGAACTGTCTGATTTCTTGATACCTGCACTTTTATTTTTTCCTTTTTTCATTTAAGCTATTTTTGCCTGCAGTGCTCTTTCGAGTTTTCACCACAGCTGGCCTTTTCCCGTCATTTTTGCCCGTGGCGTCCTTTCGGGTTTTCACCACGTCCCGGGTATTTGATCTTGCCTGCCCCTTGGCAGCTATGCTGTTTTTACCCTTGGCGCCCTTTCGGGTTTTCACCAAGTCCGCTGTATGCCCACTGTTTTTACTCGGAGTGCCTTTTCGGGTTTTCACTCCGCCCTCTTTGTTTAGGCACACATTTTCTTTTTCTCTTTTTTTTTCTGGATCTTTGGATAACTGCGGCGGCTAGAGGTCGGGAATCCGTCGTTGCTGGCCGATGGCAGTCTTTCAGCCCTTATCCTAGGTTACGATGATAGAGCTGTCGGTCTTTGCTAAAGACCCTTCTGAGATGAATGGATGGATGTCTGTGTTTCTTCTTGGACTGATTTTTTTTCCTGGGTGCCTTGCTTTGGCTTCCCTTTTTCTTTCTCTTTTCTTCTCTTTTTTTTTCCTTTTCTTTTGCATTCTTTTTCTCTTTTTTTTTTGTCTTTTCCTTTTGAATCCCCCCTCTTTTTTTGTATTTTTCTCTTTTTGGATCCCCTTATTTGAAACACTTGTTGGTGGACGGAAATGATTTCTCAGAGGTCTTAGCTTCGACCTCTTAACTTCAACTCTATTAAAGTAACTCTTGATAAGATCAGAATAACTTACCCGTGAAAGATCTTCACGTTGTCGGCGTTGGTTGGCTCAGGAAGATCCACCCCTCTCATGCTAGTGAGTCTGAGGGCACCTCCGGGAAGTACTTCTCTGATGATCAGTGGCCCGTCCCACGAGGGTCTGAACTTTCCTCTGGGATCCGGAAGGTGCGACGGTAGAATCTTCTTCATGACCATGTCGCCTACCTTGAAACTTCTTTTTCGGACTCTCTTGTTGTAAGCCCGAGCGAGCCTTTTCTAATAACACTGAAAATGACTTAGCGCACGCATGCGCTTCTCATCTGCTAGCTGCAACTGGTCGAATCTGGCCCGTTGCCATTCTCCTTCTTCCACTTCGCTTTCTAGTAACACCCGTAATGATGGTATTTCCACCTCGACTGGTAGGACTGCTTCCGTTCCGTAGGTGAGTTCGAAAGGAGTAACGTGTAACGCCCCGAATTTTCACAACCCGAGTTTTAGACCCGTGTTTTGAAGACCCGGGCGTTAGCCTATGAAGAAAACCCACATTTCAGTCCATTTTCAACTGTCATTCCAAGAAGGGTATTACACATACACATATACTTTGGATTCTCACGGTAACACCCGAGTATAGAAAAGTACGGGGTGTTACAATCTACCCCCCTAGAAGAAAATTTTGTCCTCGAAATTTCTAACCATAAACACGATATCAAACTCATAATACGAAAAGCCAACTATGCATATTATCAGACTTATATTAAACAATCATTCATCAAATAAGTGAGGATATTGCTTGCGAATAACAGCCTCATGCTTGGGTGCTATGTATAGTATCTAAGTTTATCAAATGGGATTCCTATTTAGGCTAAGTTCCCAAGTTGGGAATCTTATACTCATGTCTATGAGTTCATTTAAAACGAGATCCTAATTCAGTCTAAGTTCTCAATCAAACAAGGAGGGAAGCCTACTTTTTAATGCTTCTACATTCTTCACGACTAGATTTATCAGCAAGTAGTCCTGAACCTTATGCTTTGAATATACTCTAAGCCTACAATTTCTTACACTCGTGCCCCAAAATTACTAACAGGATAACCTAAATTTAGTAAGACGCATATAAACTCCATGCCCTAGACCCTAACAAAAATCTAAAACCTAGGTGCTTATACGTATGTAGTATATAACTGACTGTTTGAACTAGGGTTATTACAGTCTACCCCCCTCCAAAGAACTCTTAGCGTTTAACACACACGGAAGAACGGTTATAGTATGTCTGAGCCTGATACATTGATCTTCTACCTAGCCAGGGCAGTGAGTTCATTTGTATCATTTCTTAATCCTAGTGAATCTTGGTCTTTTGCTTGGCTAGAGCATTGAGTCCATTGGTAATCGCTAGGATTTAGAATGTAGATCAAACCGCGTATACTTGACTTAAATATGGTTCCGTAAATCCATGATCCTGATCATTCTAGCCTTTTGGGAAATATCATATAGTTTTTCAATTTTACAAGAAAAATGCTCGGACCCATGAGGAATAAACCTAAATGGCTCATCATACTTCCGCTGCGCACTCTGATTATTTGATGAACTATTTTACATGAATTACCATAAAGTTCTACAAGTTACTAAGATAGATGCCAACACAGTCAACTATCTACGGGGATCTTAATTGCAAAGTTACCCTTCTTAACCGGATTCCTAATATAGTTATAGTGCTTTGTGTAAGGTCAAATCATTTACTAGTTATTTACTGCACCACTATTCGTTAAATATCAACGATGTTACGCTTAGGTCTAAAGCATAATTTTTTATAGGCAATGATTTTTTTTCATGGAACCTAAGTTCTGTTTCTAAGTTCAAATGATTATCTTGGCAGTTTCAAGGGAGCCTAAGTTTATGTCTCTAATTTACAATACACCCTAAGTCTAAGGGAATTTCACCTAAGTTCAACTCTTTAATTTCATCACCCTACTTGAGACATCCGTAGTTTGTATAAGCTTCTTTTTCCCAAGGCTTGGTTTATCGTCACTCCGCTCTGATACCACCTGTAACACCCCGAATTTTCACAACCCGAGTTTTAGACCCGTGTTTTGAAGACCCGGGCGTTAGCCTATGAAGAAAACCCACATTTCAGTCCATTTTCGACTGTCATTCCAAGAAGGGTATTACACATACATATATACTTTGGATTCTCACAGTAACACCCAAGTATAGAAAAGTACGGGGTGTTACATAACGCCTGTAGCAGACCGTACATACGTTCGATAGGCCCAAAGTGCATATGGGAGCATATCTGACCAATCTCGATAGTTCACGACCATCTTCTCGAGTATCCTGACGATTGTCTTGTTTGCGGCTTCTACCCCACCATTCGTCTGGGGACGGTAGGGGCTTGATCGATGACGTTGGATCTTGAACTTGCTGAGGAAGTCATCCATCTTCCTGTTGATGAACGGGGTCCCAGTATTTGTGATGATGGCATTAGGGATTCCATACCGGCATATGATGTTGTTCTTCATGAATTTGATCACCTGATATGCTGCAATTGTGGTGTAGGAAGCTGCCTCTACCCACTTGGTGAAGTAGTCGACTGCCACAAGTATGTACTCATGACCATTTGATGCTTTGGGACTGATCTTGCCGATGATGTGGAGTCCCCACATGGAGAAGGGCCAGGGGGTGGTCAGGTTGTATAACTCAGATGAGGGGGCATGAATTTGATTTGCATGCTCCTGACATTTGAAGCATTTTCTGACGTGCTGGCAACAGTCTGTCTCCATGGTGAGCCAATAGTAGCCGAGTCGTAGAATCTTCTTTGCCATCATGTGCCCGTTCATGTGTGGGCCACAGATTCCTTCGTGTATTTCTCCCATGATCTTTGCAGCTTCTGTTTCATCGACGCATCGAAGGAGGATGTGGTTATAGGATCGCTTGTAAAGAACTTCGCCACTGATGGTGAACTGGCTGGCCAAACGTTGGATGGTTCGGCGATCTGTTGCTGTTGCTGACTCTGGATACTCCTGCGTTTAGAGATATTGCTTGATGTCGGCATACCAGGGTTTGTTAGGGACAACTTCGGCTTCTTCTATTTGCAGGCAAAAAGCAGGTTCATCTTGAACTTCGACTGTGAGCTCCCATTCTGAAGCTCCTTTCGGGATCTCGAGCATTGATGCAAGTATGGCGAGAGCATCTGCAAACTGGTTCTTGGCTCTGGGCATGTATGAGAAGGTGACTTCTTTGAATTCTTCGATCAAATTTTCAAGATACACGTGATATGGTATCAACTTCTCGTCCTTGGTTTTCCATTCGCCATTGGCCTGATTGATGATAAGCTGTGAGTCTCCAAATACTCGATGCTTTTTGATGCCCAGGATTATGGCTTCCCTTAAGCCAGCGATGCATGCTTCGTACTCTGCCATGTTGTTGGTGCACTCGAATGCTATGCGCCTTGAGATGGGAATAGGGACATCATCTGGAGAGTAGAGGATCGCTCCAATACCACTCCCTTTAGAATTTGCTGCGCCGTCGAAGAATAACGTCCATTCATCTTTCTTCTTCTTTTCATCTCCTTCAATAAGCAAGAGATCTTCATCAGGGAAGAATGTCTTGAGCGGTTGATAATCCAGGAGTGAGTGAGCAGCAAGATGATCGGTGAGGGCCTGTCCCTTGATTGCCTTTTGAGTGACATAGGTGTTCGCTTCCCCAAGTGTAGGGTTGCGATGTAGTAATAATCTCGGTAAGACCGAGGTCGGTCCTCAGGGACTTATATAGGATTTCACAAACTCATCCACAAGTGTCTATTGAAATCTACTAATCAGATTTTTTGTATTAAATTGATATGAGTAACAGAAGTTGAATTAAATCGAAGTAACTAATTATAAAAAGGCACTAGGGTTTCAAGGATCCACTTGTAGCAATCCTTGATGTTCAATCCGCTGTGGTTTCTTATTCTCTCAACTAGAATCGACATTCAAGTCTATCTAGTCGGATGATGGAGCTGTTAAACCAAACAGTCTGTAATATGTAAGTTCTATGCATAAGATTCACTCAATGCAGGCTGATTTGAGCATGCTCAATTGCATAGGTCATTCCCCTTTCCAAAAGGTCTAGTTCACAATCATAACCATCCTCAAGTCCTGTCACAAGACAAGGTTAGATCAGGATTTGAACTGGATTCAAATCACATGCACAGTCCATACACATTACAGAAAAATCAGAAAAGTAGAACTTTGGTGAGAAGTTCCTTTATGAAGAACATAGTACTAGAGCGCACTCCGATTCCTCAGATCATACAGGTCTAGACCGTCACAAACCAAGTAAGCAATTAAGTAATTTCCCCAAACATCCATGAGTCATCATAAGACTAAGAAAAACTACTCAAAAACTTGTATAAACTTCAAACCTTAGTTCATAATCATGAATTCCACACTCAAAACCACTTAACTACGAATTAAAACATCTTGGATCCACTACAAGCTTCACCTCTTAGCCCTAGCTAAGAGGTTTAGCTGTTCATGATCCAAGGAAACATGAAACAACTATAAAAAACATGAAAATAGCAAAGCAAACCAAAAGGAGTTTTGAAACTCCAATCTCCACTACCACAGCCTCCAACCTCGCTTGAACCCTTCTAGGATACCCTAGGAACGATCTCTAGGTGTCCTTTTATAGTCTGGAGGCTCCACAACTTCGGAAGAATCGAGAAATTGCATAAGAGTTACGCAGCGCAGAGAAAATCGGGCTGAAATTGGAAGTTTCTAACTTCTTACGCATGACCGACCGGTCATGACCGGTCGGCCTCATTGGACAGCCACTCCAGCAAGCTTGTCCGACCGGTCATGACCGATCGGCTTTGTTCAACATCAGTCCAACAATCATGTCCGACCGGTCATGACCGGTCGAACATCTTCCTCCCTGTTCCAGCAGCCATGGCCGACCGGTCATGACCGGTCGGCCTTGTTCATTGAAGTTCCAGCATATATGGCTGACCGGTCTAGACCGGTCAGGCTTCCTTGGCCGACCGGTCACGACCGGTCAGCCTCTTTTCTTCCTGTTTTCTTTCTTTCTTTCTTCTGCTTTCTTCCTTCTTTACTTCCTTCTTTGCTTCGGCCCTCCTTTGAGTCTTCATCCAAGGTCTTAAACATGCTCTTTTCATCTTCAAATGGGTGGAGTTCACTCTCAATCCTGTAGTTACAAAACATGCATTAGATTCATCTATAAACCATGCAAACCTCGCACAATGAGTGATGAATTGGGGTTAGAATATGCACAATTAGGAGCTCAACACACCCCCCAACCATCATTTTGCTAGTCCCGAGTAAAACATGCGTGAAACTAATCCCATTCTTCAAAACTCAACTCTCTTTCAGAAACCATCCTTCTATTCATTCCAAGGTTCATAAGTGTAAGATTCAGAAAGATTAGGCGTCAAAGGTTGGAACCGTAAATCCTGAAAACATAATAAGCATTCATATGAAATTCCCGCTGATTGGTTGATAAATAGAAGGACTTGAACAAATTCAACCTAGTGTGGGTAGTGAAAATTCATCCCATGAGTTTCTAGGATTATCTTCTTCATAGATCAACTAGACTATAGAACTCAAGGTATATAGAGCCACATCAAGCCAATGACAGGAATTTGCCTTACCGTCCTTCCGACGACTTTCACACTACGTCCCATTTCCGACTTTGGTTACGGGTAGACCATCCCCCGGTTGGTAGTAGGTAGTCCTAATCGGAAATTTCCACCATTTTTCCATCATTCCCAATTTCATCCTTCCTTTTCCTTTTTCTTTTTAAATTAGATAGGATTTTTAAAAATCCATATCTTTCATTATTTTCCCATAGACAAGGATGGACAAAGTACCCCGGCCTGATCTCTCAACACCTTAATTCAAAGTCTAGCTAATCCATAAATCACATAATCCCTTCAACTCATGAAAATCGTGTAATGTGAACTAGGTGTAAAAGTGTTCAGGTTTTCTATCAATCACAAAAATAGGGGAGTTCACATATAAAACCATTATGCTATGAGAGATTCCAGACATCCAGCCCCATACACTTCATATCTCCTCCTCGTATGCTTATATCAACTTAAATGCATAGAACTGGTGTTTTCCAAAAGAGTTTCGAATTTTTAAAAAATCGAAAAAAAAAATTCCACATGATTGCTTGAAATGTTGCAAAACGCTGGATTCATCCAGTGATCCTACACCCCCCAACCAAATCTTGCATTGTCCTCAATGTAAAAGATGTGCAATGAGCAAAACATGAGAGCAATTTGAAAATAAAAGGGAGTGAGGAATGATAGTACCTGAGAGAGTGAAAAGTGGAAATCTTCCTCCTTCTAACAAACCTATGAAAAAGAAAACAAAAGCAGCAAAATCCTAATCCTAAATACTCATACCTCCATCAGACTAGGAGATCAATCATCCTGATACACAGGATCATTCAGAGGTATGGACATACCTTCTGAAGGGAAATTCTCAAAGAACGGCTTTAATCGCTGCCCATTTGCTTTAAAAATGTTGTCGTTCCTTGGATTCAACAGCTCGACAGTCCCATATGGATAAACAGTTTGCACAATGTAGGGACCGGTCCATCGAGATCTCAATTTTCCCGGAAATACATGTAAGCGAGAATTATACATGAGGACTTTTTGATTGATCGTGAATGTCTTGCGAAGAATATTCTTATCATGGAATATCTTCGTCTTGTCTTTGTAAATTCTCGCATTCTCATAAGCTTCATTCCGGATTTCTGCAAGTTCATTCAATTGTAGTTTGCGTAACGAGCTTGCCTTGTCAGAATTGAAATTCATCTTCTTAATAGCCCAATATGCCCTATGTTCCAACTCCACAGGCAAGTGACAAGCCTTCCCATAGACAAGTCTATAGGGAGACATTCCAATAGGGGTTTTGAAAGCTGTACGGTAAGCCCAAAGCGCATCGGTAAGCCGAAGCGACCAATCCTTGCGATCGGGGTTTACCGTTTTCTCTAAAATGTGTTTAATCTCCCTATTGGATATCTCAGCTTGTCCACTAGTTTGTGGGTGATAGGGAGTACTCACTTTGTGTGTTACGTCATATTTCTTCATTAAGGTTTCAAAAGGGCGATTGCAAAAGTGAGACCCTCCATCACTTATGATGATTCGAGGCGTTCCAAACCGGGAGAGAATATTTTCTTTTAAAAATTGAATGACCGTTTTATGGTCATTATTCCGGCAAGGGGTAGCCTCGACCCATTTGGAAACATAGTCGACGGCAAGCAAGATGTATAGGTTTCCAAAAGAAGATGGGAATGGGCCCATGAAATCGATGCCCCAACAGTAAAAAATTTTGATTATTAAGATGGGATTGAGTGGCATCATATTTCTACGGGAGATTCCCCCTAATTTCTGACAAGGTTCACAAGCTTTGCAAAACTCATGTGTGTCTTTGAACATCGTGGGCCAATAAAACCCACATTGCAGAATTTTTGCTGTGGTCTTTTTAGCTGAAAAGTGGCCACCACATGCTTGAGAATGACAGAAGGAGATGATACTTTGTTGCTCATCATCTGGGACACATCTCCTTATGATTTAATCGGGACAATACTTGAATAAGTATGGGTCATCCCATAGGAATTTCCGCACCTCCGAGAAGAATCTATCCTTATCTTGCTTTTTCTAATATGTAGGAATTGTACCTGTAGCAAGATAGTTAGCAATGTCCGCATACCATGGTAATTGGGAAACAGCAAAAAGTTGTTCATCAGGGAACATGTCATTGATTGCAGTCGTTTCAGGGGAATCAGTGAGGACAAGTCGAGAGAGGTGGTCAGCTACTACATTCTCTACTCCTTTCTTATCACGTATTTCTATGTCGAATTCTTGGAGTAGAAGGATCCATCTTAACAACCGTGGTTTACCATCCTTCTTAGAAAGAAGATACTTAAGCACGGCATGGTCAGTGAATATAATGATCTTGGATCCAATCAAGTAGGATCTAAACTTGTCCAAGGCAAAAACTACGGCTAAAAGTTCTTTTTCAGTAGTGGTGTAGTTTGCTTGGGCTGAGTTTAGGGTTCTACTTGCATAGTAGATGACACATGGCTTTTTATCTTTTCTTTGGCCTAGCACGGCCCCAATAGCATAGTCGCTAGCATCGCACATAATCTTAAAAGGGAGGCTCCAATCAGGTGGTTGCATTATTGGAGCGCATGTCAACATACCTTTAAGGGTGGTAAAGGCCTTTTGACATTCTTCATTCCACTCGAATGAATTTTCCTTTTGAAGTAGATTACATAAAGGGCGAGAGAGTGAACTGAAGTCCTTTATAAACCTTCTGTAAAATCCTGCGTGTCCTAAAAAGGACCGGATATCTCGTATGCTTTTGGGTGGTGGGAGGTTAGAGATAAGATCAATTTTCGCCTTGTCCACCTCAATTCCATTTTGTGAAATGATATGACCAAGTACAATTCCCTTTTGAACCATGAAGTGGCACTTTTCCCAATTGAGCACAAGGTTCTTCTCTTCACATCTTTTTAGCACAGATTTCAAGTGCTCAAGGCACTCATCAAAGCTACAACCGAATACAGAAAAATCATCCATGAAGACTTCGAGAATGGTCCCCACCATGTCAGAAAAGATGCTCATCATACAACGCTGAAAGGTGGCAGGGGCATTACATAGTCCAAACGGCATCCGTCGATAGGCGAAAGTGCCGAATGGACATGTGAATGTAATCTTTTCTTGGTCTCCACGGGCAATTTCTATTTGGTTGTACCCTGAATAGCCATCAAGGAAGCAAAAGTGGGAATGACCCGCCAACCGTTCTAAAATCTAATCAACAAACGATGGGGGGAAGTGGTCTTTCCTCGTGACAGTATTTAGCTTCCTGTAGTCAATGCACATTCTCCAACCGGTAGTGACTCTAGTTGGTACGAGTTCATTATTGGCATTGGCTACGATGGTTATTCCGGATTTCTTAGGCACCACTTGAGTTGGGCTCACCCATTGGCTATCGGATATTGGGTAAATGATACCTACATCCAATAGTTTCACCACTTCGGCTTTAACCACATCCTTCATGTTTGGATTTCATCGTCTTTGTGGTTGCCGGGATGTCTTTGCATTTTCCTCAAGGTGTATGCGGTGAGTACAAATCAGTGGGTCTATGCCTTTGAGATCCGCAATTGACCATCCAATGGCACTCTTGTGCTCTAATAGAGTGGCTATTAGCCTACTCTCTTGTTCCTCATCCAAGTGGGAAGAAATCACCACTGGATATGTCTCATCTTGACCTGAATAAACATATTTTAGCTCACTTGGCAATGGTTTTAGGTCGAGTGTAGGTGCCTTGATGTTAGATGGGAGGGCCTTGTTCTCAATTACAGGCAAAGGTTCAATTGGGGCCCTCCATCTTTTATTGTCAAGTACTGGCATCATCTCTAGAATGGCATCCATCTCTTGTATTGTGTAATCATTTGTCTCATGAGAATGGGCCATGCATGCCTCCAAAGGGTTGGAAAATAGTGATAAGGGGACTGTATCCTCCACGAATGATTCGATCATGTTTAATTCGTGGACATCATCATCAACTTCCCGCGGTTGTTTGCATAACTCAAATATGTTAAGCTCAAGGGTCATATTTCTAAAGGACATTTGTACAAGTCCATTTCTACAATTGATAATGGCGTTTGAGGTAGCTAGAAACGGTCGTCCAAGTATGACGGAAATTTGAGCACTGGTGCCTATCACGGGATGTGTGTCCAAGACAATAAAATCTACTGGGTAGTAGAATTTATCAACTTGGACTAGAACATCCTCTATCATTCCTCTCGGTATCTGGATGGATCTATCAGCAAGTTGGAGTGTGGTTTTAGTGGGTTTCAATTCACCTAACCCAAGTTGTTCATAGACCGAGTATGGAATGAGATTCACACTTGCCCCCAAGTCGAGTAGGGCTTGTTTAATCTGGTAGTCTCCTATGATGCATGAGATGGTTGGACTACCTGGATCCTTGTATTTTTGGGGCACCTCTTGTTTGATTATGGCGCTCAAATTCTCAACCAAAAGAACTTTTTTGTGAACGTTATGTTTCCTTTTGACTGTACACAATTCCTTTAGAAATTTGGCATAAGATGGTATTTGTTTTATTGCATCCAACAGCGGGATGTTGATCTTCACCTGCTTGAAAACTTCCAGAATCTCCAGATTTTTATCTAAAGGTTTTGGTGAAATCAACCTTTGTGGAAATGGGGCAACCAGCTTGTATTGTCTTTCCGGTTCTTTCTCTTGTGGAATATTGTTTGGGCTATCATCCTCTTTGGGAATTTCCGGATCCTTAGGCTTTGAAGCCTTCACCGGATTAGATTTGTCAATTTCTTTCCCACTTCTTAAAGTGGTGATAGCTTGGACATGTTCCGTATGGTGGGAGGATGAGCTTGCATCTTGTATCTCATACTGGGTCCTCGGGTTAGGAAGAGGTTGAGGAGGAAGTGTGCCCTTCTCTCTAACACTAAGGTGAGCTTCAACTCTAGCCAGAGATGTTTTCAATTCATTGATGGCTTGGTTTGAATTTTGATTGAATTTCAATTGCTCTTGCATGAACCCATCTATTTTTAGAGAATTTGTCTTGTTATACTCATTCTGGACCGATACGAATGCACCCAACATCTCTTCTAGTGATACTTTTGGAGTGTTGTTTGCATTTGCATTGGGTCCATTTCTCCAACTGAAGTTGGGATGGTTCTTCCAATTAGGATTAAACGTGTTTGAGTTTGGAGCACCATATTGCTGTTGATAACTGTTTATGGCATTTGTTTGTTCTTGTAAGATGCCTTAGACTGCTGAAATTGTGGGACAATCTGGTGTAGCATGTTGATTTCCAGCACAAATTCCACAAACAGTTTCAACTTCAGTGGAGTTGATTGTTTCTCCTTTCCTTAATTCCATGGCTTCGACCTTTCTTGTGAGGCTAGCCAACTGTGCACTTATACTATCTTCTTCTGATAAGACATACATTCCGCCCTTCTCCTTTTGTTGGCCAGTCTTGGAATTTGTTGGTTTAGATGTATCCCAAGACTGTGCACTCTCAGCCAATTCTTCCAAATAATCCCATGCTTCATCAGCTTCCTTATTCATGAACTCCCCATTACACATCATCTCTACAAATTGGCGCATGGGTGAAGTCAGTCCTTCATAGAAAAAGCTTATAGCCCACCAAATTTCATAGCCATGATGTGGGCATGCGTTTAATAGGTCCTTAAACCTCTCCCAACATTAGAAGAAGGTTTCATCTTCCTTTTGGGCAAAGTTCATGATAAGGCGCTTCAACATATTCGTTTTGTAAGTAGGGAAGATTTTCTTTATGAATTCTCTGTGCATATCAGTCCATGCACCAATTGATCTTGGCCTTAATGCATAAAGCCAACCCTTAGCTTTATCTTTAAGAGTGAAAGGGAAGAATTTAAGTCTCACCACATCTTCCGTTACGTTTGCAAAGTGCATGGTGGTAATTACCTCATCAAACTCTTTGAGGTGTTAATAAGCACTTTCACTATCTAATCCATGGAATTTAGGGAGAAGTTGAATCACTCCCGGTTTCAAATCTACATTCCCTGCATTTGGTGGAAATACTATGCATGAGGGAGTGCTCGTTCTTGCAGGTTGCAAGAAATCACGTAAAGTCCTAGGTCGGGGAACATTCTCAACCACATTCTCCCCTGTTTCAGTTTGATTTTGGACCGGGTTAGGTTGATTTGCAGCCATATTTTCAGATAAAATTGGAGAGTCTAGATGTCTCCTAGCACGTGGCTCTCTATCAATTCCTTCTACTATCCCCCCTTCACTTATGAGTCAGTTATTGGAATCCCGAGCCCAATGTGGCATGCAAAACCAAAAATAAGAAACAGAAAGAAAGAAGAATTCTTCCTCCCTTTTCTTAACTCTTCTCTAAGACCGAAGCACAAGGTGTCTTGCAATGGCTAGGCCAGAAGCAAGGATAGAGACCGATTTCTCCTGGTCAATAGGGGTTCAGAGAACTCCCCACCCACTCTTTGAATCTTTTGAGAAAAAGTGCAGAAGAAGGAGAAAGAGGAGTAAAGATGAGAAAAGAAATCTCTGAGCACATGGTGATCCAAGACGGCAGCGCCGACCAATAGGAATCCAGGTGGCAAAAAGGCCGACCTTTTAGTGATCCAAAAGGAGTCTCCACCCACTCTACAAGAGATGAATAAGATAGGAATAAATAGGAGAAGGAGAAGAGTAAGATTTAGAAAGATAGAACCTGATTCGCACTTAAAATCCTTGTATCTTCTTCAGCTTCCTAGAAATCCCTAAAAAGAAAAATCAAATAAATAAACTAAATTAGTCCTCAAATCCTAAAAATCGTAAATAGATACTAATTTCAGAATTTTGTGAAAACCGTCAAAATCCCCGGCAACGGCGCCAAAAACTTGTTCGCTTCCCCAAGTGTAGGGTTGCGATGTAGTAATAATCTCGGTAAGACCGAGGTCGATCCTCAGGGACTTATATAGGATTTCACAAACTCATCCACAAGTGTCTATTGAAATCTACTAATCAGATTTTTTGTATTAAATTGATATGAGTAACAGAAGTTGAATTAAATCGAAGTAACTAATTATAAGAAGGCACTAGGGTTTCAAGGATCCACTTGTAGCAATCCTTGATGTTCAATCTGCTGTGGTTTCTTATTCTCTCAACTAGAATCGACATTCAAGTCTATCTAGTCGGATGATGGAGCTGTTAAACCAAACAGTCTGTAATATGTAAGTTCTATGCATAAGATTCACTCAATGCAGGCTGATCTGAGCATGCTCAATTGCATAGGTCATTCCCCTTTCCAAAAGGTCTAGTTCACAATCATAACCATCCTCAAGTCCTGTCACAAGACAAGGTTAGATCAGGATTTGAACTAGATTCAAATCACATGCACAGTCCATACACATTACAGAAAAATCAGAAAAGTAGAACTTTGGTGAGAAGTTCCTTTATGAAGAACATAGTACTAGAGCGCACTCCGATTCCTCAGATCATACAGGTCTAGACCGTCACAAACTAAGTAAGCAATTAAGTAATTTCCCCAAACATCCATGAGTCATCATAAAACTAAGAAAAACTACTCAAAAACTTGTATAAACTTCAAACCCTAGTTCATAATCATGAATTCCACACTTAAAACCACTTAACTACGAATTAAAACATCTTGGATCCACTACAAGCTTCACCTCTTAGCCCTAGCTAAGAGGTTTAGCTGTTCATGATCCAAGGAAACATGAAACAACTATAAAAAACATGAAAACAGCAAAGCAAACCAAAAGGAGTTGTGAAACTCCAATCTCTACTTCCACAGCCTCCAACCTCGCTTGAACCCTTCTAGGATACCCTAGGAATGATCTCTAGGTGTCCTTTTATAGTCTGGAGGCTCCACAACTTCGGAAGAATCGAGAAATTGCGTAAGAGTTACGCAGCGCAGAAAAAATCGGGCTGAAATTGGAAGTTTCTAACTTCTTACGCATGGCCGACCGGTCATGACCGGTCGGCCTCATTGGACAGCCACTCCAGCAACCATGTCCGACCGATCATGACCGGTCGGCTTTGTTCAACATCAGTCCAGCAATCATGTCCGACCGGTCATGACCGGTCGGACGTCTTCCTCCCTGTTCCAGCAGCCATGGCCGACCGGTCATGACCGGTCGGCCTTGTTCATTGAAGTTCCAGCATATATGGCTGACCGGTCTAGACCGGTCAGGCTTCCTTGGCCGACCGGTCACGACCGGTCAGCCTCTTTTCTTCCTGTTTTCTTTCTTTCTTTCTTCTGCTTTCTTCCTTCTTTACTTCCTTCTTTGCTTCGGCCCTCCTTTGAGTCTTCATCCAAGGTCTTGAACATGCTCTTTTCATCTTCAAATGGGTGGAGTTCACTCTTAATCCTGTAGTCACAAAACATGCATTAGATTCATCTATAAACCATGCAAACCTCGCACAATGAGTGATGAAATGGGGTTAGAATATGCACAATTTGGAGCTCAACAATAGGTGATGTCGAACTCAGACAGGAGTAGCTGCCATTTAGCTATCCTTCCAGTGAGTGCCGGTTTCTCGAACAAGTACTTGAGCGAATCCATGTGAGCGAGTAGGAGAATAGGGAATGCAATCATGTATTGACGGAGTCCCTGAGTTTCCCAGACTAGGGCGAGGCAAGTCTTCTCGATCGGGGAATACCTGGTCTTGTAGTCGGTGAACTTTCGACTCAAATAGTATATTGCTTGTTCCTTCTTCCCAGTCTCATCGTGCTGGCCGAGGACACAGCCAATGGCTTCTGCTGCTACCAAGATGTATAACAATAGTGGTCGTCCAGGAGTGGGCGGCACTAGGACTGGAGGATTCATAAGATATTTCTTGATGCGGTCGAAGGCGACTTGGCAATCATCATTCCATTCTTTTGGAACATTTTTCCGAAGGAGCTTGAAAATGGGCTCACAAATAGGTGTGAGCTGTACGATGAAGTGACTGATGTATTGAATTCTGCTAAGGAAGCCACGAATTTCCTTCTCTGTTCTAGGAGGGGGCATCTCGATGATTGCTCTGGTTTTGGTCTCGTTGACCCTGATGCCGTCCTCGCTCACCATAAAGCCGAGGAGTTTGCCTCCCATTGCACCGAAGACACATTTCTGAGTGTTGAGACGGAGCTTGTACTTTTCTAATCTGTTGAATAATTTCTTCAAATCTTCAAAGTGTCCTTCAATTGTGCGAGATTTGACGATCATGTCGTCCACATATACTTCAAGCTTTTTGTTCATCATGTCATGAAATAATGCTGTCATTGCTCGCTGATATGTTGCTCCTACGTTCTTCAGACCGAACGGCATTACCTTGTAACAGAAAGTTTCCCAGGGAGTGATAAATGATGTCTTCTCGCGATCTTCGATGACCATCTTAATCTGGTTGTATCCTGAGAACCTGTCCATGAATGAGAAGATCTTGTATCCAACAGTGTTGTCGACCAGAGTGTCGATATGTGGCAAAGGGAAGTCATCTTTAGGACTGGCTTTGTTGAGATCTTGGAAGTCGATGCACATTCGAACCTTGCCATCCTTCTTTGGTATTGGTACGATGTTGGCGAGCCATTCAGGGTAGTTGGAGACTACCAAGAATCCCGCATTGTATTGTTTGATGACTTCATCTCGGACTTTCAGGGCCCATTCTGGCTTCATTCTTCGAAGTTTCTGCTTCACTGGCTTCATATCTGCCTTGGTTGGCAGATGGTGTACAACGAGCTCTTCATCGAGCCCCGGCATGTCTTCATATGAGAACGCGAAGTTGGACAATCTTGGAGCTAGGAACTCTATCATTTCCTGTTTCATCTCAGGTGGCAACGATTTTTCAATGCGTACTTCCCTAGGGATCTCAGGGGTCCCCAAGTTTACTATCTCGAAATCATCGGCTACAACATTGGCTTTAGATTCGAACTTTTGAGGAGATCCTCAAGTTCGGGAGCAGGATCATCATCTTCCTCATCCCGAGCTTCGTCCAGACCCATGAGCTCGAAGTCTAATTCGATGTCAAAGTCATATGATTGGACTTCAAACTCATGTGACTCTTTAGACGAACTTGGCACACTATTGAATGCAGGAAAAGGAATGTTTTTTGGTTTTTGAGATTTTTCTGAAATGGAAATGCTAGATGTTTTTGGCTTTTTAAAGTTTTTTATTTTTTTGGCCTTTTGAAATTCACGGGACTTTGAACAAGTGGGCATTATAGACCACGATTGAGCCCAACTTGTTCCAAAGTTCCGATCGCTGCTTAAACAGGCGTTTTTTTTTTTTAAGCCAGAGCCCTCAGATGACTCTTTGGCTGATTCAAAAGTTAGGGGAACGGATGACCATTCAAGACCCCACACTTCCTCCCCTGAAGAGGTGGGGGTTGATAATTCGGGCGAAGAATCACAGTCTGGCCCAATGACCATGATTTCTTGCTAGTCGGGTTCGAGATCTGAGTCGTACTCAGTCCCTCCCGGGTCACTTACCTCGCACTGCAGTTTGTCTGGTTCCACAGTGAGACACAAGTTCGAAATCTGGACATCGGACCAATCCAGGGCTGGCCATTTCCCTTTCTTGGTCCAATGGATGGGCTGCTTCTGGCCCTGGCTAATGATTGATGGTGTTGATATGGGCGAGTCGTGCCCCTTGCTGATTGATGCTGAGATGGGCAAGTTATGCCCCTGACTGGCTAGAATTGAAGCTGGCAAGTTGTGCCCCTGGTTGATTGATGCTGAAGTGGGCAGGTTGTGCCCCTGGTTGGGAGCAGGTGTTAGAGTAACCTGGTCCTGAAGCTGCTGTATTTGACTTCCTTCTTTATCTTCATCATTTCCTTCTTCTTCTGGAGGCTTAGATGGTTCGAGAATTTGATCCCATCGAATGGGGGGCCACGTGGCCCAAACTAGGCTCATCGGGAGGCCTTTGTGTAGTGCAGTCGGTTGTTTCCCTCCTGGATCTTTGCAAGGTTCTCCTGGCTTGACGAACTGGATGGGTGAGCACCAAAATTTCTTCTTTCTTTTGTCCATGAAGATTGCCTTGTATCCGAGTCCCCATTTGCGTTGGTTATATATCAGCGGTACCTTTCTGGACTTGAAGTGATTCTTCATTCGGTATTTGAGGCTCAGACGCTCTGCCGGTGAAAAGACACGGTCCACCCTTATCGGTTCTGGATTGGCGATAGAGTTCACAGTCTCGAATTTGAAACTGTGAAACGGAATGTCTTCTTCAGAGTGCTGGATATCGATACCGGGATGTCGGGTTCAGTGGCAGCAGCATTGGAAGGAATGATGAGCTCCTTCTCTGCATGGATAGAGATCACTTGATTTCCACAGATGTATTTCACTTGTTGATGCAGGGTTGACGGCACAGCTCCAACCTTGTGCAGCCAAGGCCGTCCGAGCAGCATGTTGAAAGAGGCTGATATATCCAGAATTTGGAATGTGATGGTGGAGACTTGCGGACCTATCTGTACCTCTATGTCGACCTCCCCTTCCACTGATCGGCGGGTGTTGTCGAATGCTCTGACACATATGGTGCTGGATCGAAATGAAGAGGGATTGATTCCCAAATGTTCCGCAGTCTTGAGTGGGAAGACATTTAAGCTTGAGCCATTATTGATAAGGACCAGTGGGACACAGAGGTCTTTGTATCGTAAGGCTATGTTGAGGGATCGCCCATGATCGCGTCCTTCTGGTGGCAACTCATTATCGGTGAAGGTGATGGCGCGTGGAGCCAGGAGTTGCCCAATCATCAATGCTATCATCTCTGATGCCGTATCAGAGGAGACGTGAGCATCGCCCAAGGTTTTGGCAAACATTTCTCGGTGTATGCGAGATGTGCAGAGTAGCTCCCATACTGAGATTTGTGCAAGCATTGACTTGAGCTGCGTCGCCACATCGTATGCGGCTTCATTTTTGTTGCCGAGGCCTGAAAGAGCGCCTTTGGGATCTCCTCTGTTTTTATTATCCCTTCAGATGTAACGCCCATTGGGATTCGTATTTCCTACTTCTGCACATTCTGGATAGTGCCATGGGACTTCTTTATAATTTTCCTCACCTTTACCTTCTATGACCACCGGTTCTTGCAACGGTGCTGGTGTGGGTACCAGATCTTCCTCGTATGGAGCTTTTGCCTTGAGAACTACATTGTTGCCTGTGCTGAAGGAGTAATATCGAGGCCTGTCTTCATAGATCACATAAGGTCGTGGTCCTGGCTTGACTGTTCCTGGAGCAGGAGGCTCCCATGGAATGAATACTGGTCCTCTTGATATGGCAGGAGGTTTCTCTGTTCGTCCCAGCTGCCGTAGTGTGATTGACACGCCTCCGGGATTTGCCCCTTGCAATATGACTGGCTCGACTTGAGGAGCTCCTTCCAATACAATGGGTTCTTTCTGCTGATGAGTATGGTTTCTCCATGGCGAATTGTGTTGTTCCTGTACTGAAATTCCCTCTTGCAAGATGACAGGTTCGTATGTGGGCTCGCTGTATGACTGTGCTCCTTCCAGAATGACTAGTTCCCAACATGAATGGCTGTAAGGTTCCCCTTGAACAACTGATACATCATATGGAAGTGCTCCTTCGAGTACTACTGGCTCGAGGATTGGAAGAGAAAAGGGACTTGCCCCTTGCATGATCGGAGGAGGATTTGTCAGCCCATAAGTGTAGGCATGAATGGATTGGATGGGGGAGAAGAAGCGATCGAGGCGTTCTTCTTCTTCTGTGCTGTTGACGGTGGGGCCTCGAGATGAACTGGGATCCGTCGGATGTTGAGGCAGAGGATTCTGAAGAATATTGGTGGAAGCTACTGCAGGAGCCCCAGGGACCGAGATGACGATCTTGCGATCATCAATCAGATCTTGTATGGCATTTTTCAGAGTAAAACATCGATCAGTAGCATGGCCACGTCCTTGATGGTAGGCACAGTACTCATTTTCTCGGTAGTTCGAAGGTAGAGGATGAGGAGGGGGCCTGGGTGCCATTAGAGTGAGTAACTGCTTTTGTACCAGCATGGTCATGACTTGACTAAGTGGCTGAGTAAGTGGAGTGAACTTCCTGAGCTCCCTGTAATTCTGCCTGTTCTGGTATGAGTATTGACCATTCCCTCTGAATTGCTGCTGCTATCGAGGTGGTTGTGGTTGTGGTTGTTGATTTGGTCGTGGTTGATACCTCTGAGGTTGGTGCTGAACCTGATTTTGCTGATGCTGTTGATGTCCCTGTGCAGTGGCATTGATGTTGTTTACCTCTGTCGGGCGGGGAGGAGAACCGCTTCGGTTTCCATTCCCATATCCGATGGGTCTTCCTTCCACTCTGTTCCTCTTGACTGGAGTGGCTTGATGAGGCCATGGGGAGATTGTCCCAGCACGGATTCCTACTTCGACTTGTTCTCCAGCACGGATTAGCTGCGAGAAGTTCGCATATGGATGCGAGATGAGATATCCAGATATGCCCGGATATGTTGAATGGACAATTATGGAGATTTGTTCTTCGTCGTCGATAGGTGTCCGCATTCTGGCTGCCATAGCTCGCCAACGTCCCACATAAGCTGATAGTGTTTCATTACTCCTTTGCCTGAGAGCCGCAAGGTCAGCTCTTCTGGGTGCCATGTTGAGGTTGTACGCGAATCTGTCGATGAAAGCCTGGGAAAGCTGTTCCCATGTCCTGATGTGGTGGCAGTCCAATGAAGTGTACCAATCTAGAGCATTGCCCTTCAGAGATTTTTGGAACAAGCAAATGAGGGCCCCTTCATTTCCTGAGATTGCACTCAGCTCTCCACAGAAGGCCTTGAGATGCGCTGCCTGACAACCGCTGCCATCGTATCTTTTGAATTTTAGAACCTCAAAGTTTTGAGGTACTTGAGCATCTGGGAAAGGACATAAGTCTCTGAACTTGGTCGAAGGTAAGTCGATTCCTTGCTGTTAAGCTGAAGTTGATTTTGCAAGATCTGGAACTGCTCCCGCAACTCGTCCAGTCCTGAGTGATCCGTTCGAGCGACTGGTGCCTCTTGGAGTAAGGCACGTTCTTCTTTGGCATAGTGGTCGATGTCTTCGACCCTATGTCCTTGTTGAAAAGCAACCGCGGGTTGCTGAAATTGATTTGATGACTGAACTGGATTCGGATGAGCTTGTGCTTGAAAGGATTGTAACTGAACTGGAGACTGTACTGAAGGTTGAACTGGAACTTGCTGGAAATTAACTAGAAATTGCTGAATTGAAGATTGCTGGAAATTAACTGGATTTTGCTGAATTGAAGATTGCTGGAAATTAACTGGAATCCCATCGGCGGGGATGTGCTAGAATTGAAAAGTTCTCCTGTTTGCAGGAGGCTGAGATGCTGGGAAGTAACCCCCTTGTTGGGTATTCGCCACTGTCCGATGATTGATGTGGGCTTGACACCGACCCCCATTGTGGGCATTCGCCAGTGCTGTCCCTGTTGCTGAAAATTGAATTGAAATCCCATCGGCGGGGATGTGCTGAAATTGAAAAGGGGTCCCTCCGGCGGGGACATGCTGAGATCTACTGAGACTGTTGTTTACAAGATTGACTGGAAGCTGACTGGAAGTCCCTGCGACGGAAGTGCTCTGAGATGGCCCTGTCGTTGCAGGAAGGTACTGAGGAGGATGCCCCATAGCGAAGGGCTGAGATGGCTACTGTCGGTAGTCTTGGGCAGACTCCGACGGTTGAGCTTGATTTGAACTGGAGGCCGGAAGGACCCGTCATGGTTGCTGAGATTGCTGAACTGGGCCAACCTGATTGTTGGCTGCTGCGGTGACTTGTGCTTGCATGAATTGCAAGAGCATTTCTTGCATTGCTCTCACTCCTTGTGCCAATTCTTGTATGATTGGCGTATTCTCAATTGACTGTTGCGCTGGAGGTTGCGCTTCGGTCATCTCAAGAGCAGGGAAGAGATGAGTTTCTTCTTCGTGGTCGGACATGGCTTGCTGTGCCCGAGTGCGGATTATGCTGCGGAAGGGAAGTTGTTTCCGAACACGCTGAGCCCGAGGAGGCGCAATGGTGAGGACTATACTCTACTCTTTTTGGGTTTTGGGATTTTCTATTTTTTTTTTTTGGGTTTTGGGTAGAATGCTATGCAGATGAGATTGTATGCGGACTAATGACTTTCAAGTATGGGAAGGATTCTGTTTTTCAAGTCGGATCACAACTAGTGGGACTAGCTCTTCCCTAGCAGAGTCGCCATTTTGTGGACCCTCGCCGTTTCCGCACTCCCACACGACGTTCTCGCGTCCCTTCCCCTTTCGAGAAAAGAAGGAGAGGAGGATGTGCGAGTGCGAAGTCGCCATTTGTGCCACTGGCTTGCCTCGTTCTCGAGGGCTTTGTTTGGTTGTCGTGTTAAGCTGGATGTGTTTAAGTGAGTTTATATAAGACCAGAGTCGCTACTAGCCAGTTACTTCGAATCTACAGTCGGCTAGACCCCGTAGAAACGTTAGAGAAGGGGATCCGAAGATTCCTTCCTCTGAAATGACTCCTTTTGATCTGGGGCCAGAGATTCAAGGTAAGGGATCACGGTTACAGGGTGGGAAGAGTTTAAGCACCCCACACACTGCCCATACCGAAGTACGGTCTCTACTTCACAGAATCGAACTAATACTTGAAAGTCTATTTTAATCCTCGTACATTCTCATTGATGACATGATGCATGAATGCGGGTCTGAACAGTAAGAGTTTCTGATGGGCAGGTTCCAACAACGGGCAAGCCCAGAGCATACGCTCGAACTGACAGGTGCTTAATATAAGACGTATGCAGTGTGCTTGAATAATCAAGGTGCTTTAGGGTGAGGCATGAATGCAGGTCTGAACAGTAAGAGTTTCTGATGGGCAGGTTCCAACAACGGGCAAACCCAGAGCATACGCTCGAACTGACAGGTGCTTAATATAAGACGTATGCAGTGTGCTTGAATAATCAAGGTGCGTTAGGGTGAGGCATGAATGCAGGTTTGAACAGTAAGAGTTTCTGATGGGAAGGTTCCAACAACGAGCAAGCCCGGAGCATACGCTCGAACTGACAGGTGCTTAATATAAGACGTATGCAGTGTGCTTGAATAATCAAGGTGCTTTAGGGTGAGGCATGAATGCAGGTCTGAACAGTAAGAGTTTCTGATGGGCAGGTTCCAACAACGGGCAAGCCCAGAGCATACGCTCGAATTGACAGGTGCTTAATATAAGACGTATGCAGTGTGCTTGAATAATCAAGGTGCTTTATAGTGAAGCAGGGGGGTTAGAAGAAAAGTAAATGTTGCACTTATGATAGATGCAAATGAGATGATGCTGGAAAAAGAGTAGCTGGATGGACGGAGGTGTCGCAAGGGTTAGCTTCGAGTGACTGGATCAAGATTTGGATGGCTTGGGAGACTTAGACCAGTGGTCAGGCTGGGCTGGACCAGGGCTAGGCTCTCCTCACTATGGCTCTCCTTGGTGGGAAAATGGGCTAAGGGGTGGAGAAGGGGACTCGAACGGACGCTTTCTCTCTGGCTGGGTTGCTGTGTTGAAATGAGAAGGGGAGGGGGTATTTATAGTAGCGGGCAGTGGCAGAGCTCGTAAATAATTTTGGGCGGCCCGCTGTGGGCCGCCCGTACGGCCACTCCTCAATTTCCAGCGAGGTACAGTCGCTCACTCGGAGCTACTGTTTGGCTTGGTGGGTTGACGCAGTGAGTTGACTCAGCGGGTCGACTCGGTGATATGACTCAGCGGGTTAACTCGACGGGTTGACTCGGTGTTTTGACTAGACGAGTTGACTCAGCGGGTTGACTCAGCGGGTTAACTCAGCGGGTTGACTTAGTGAGTTTGACTTTTTTAGGATTTTTTTACTGGCTTTTCTTATGGGGGGTTTTTCAGGCTGATGTTTAGGAGTGGGTTGACTGGGTTCAAACTTGAATTGGGTTATGGATTGGGGCTTGTAAGGGTGAGTTTGGCTGAGTTTGGACTTGAGATTTGGGGGTATGGTCCTTCATTCATCCAGCTATCTCTACCAACAGTGTAGCCGAAGGTGGGGTGTCTACAGAAGGATAAATACTTATGTGATATTGGAAATAAAACTTGCTTTTCTACACTTGAGCTCAAAAGTATATATCTTACTTACTAAACAAGGTTATTTACTTAATAGAAGTAGAAATCAATATAAGCTACTTATTTACTTAATATATAATTAAAGACTAATATAAGCCTCTTAAAGCTTAATTAGCTTATCTAAAGTTAGGGCTGTAAATGGGTCAGTGGACCCGATGGGGCACCCTGGACCCAACCCATTTAGACCCGACCCAGACTCAACCCATTTGTTAAATGGTACGGGTCTGGGTCCAAGAACAGACCCAATTGCTAAACGGGTCTGAGCCTGGTTTCTTTTATATTAGACCTGACCCGACCCGAACCCATTTAGTAAGTGAGCAGGTTTGGTCTATGTTTCAAGGGACTCGTCCAGCCCAGACCCGTCTAGACCCGGTTTTAAGCCTTGTAAAATGCCTGCATACTTGATCCAAACCCGGACCCATTAGACCCGACCCATTTATAAATGGGTTTGGGTGGATCTCCCTCTACCAGACTCGGACCCATTTATAAATGGGTCTGATGGGTTGACTCGGACCCGACCCGGACCTGCCCATTTACTAAACGGGTCTGGGCCTAAAATTTGGACCACGACCTGTTTAGTAAATGAGCGGGTCTGGTTTTGGCTAAACCCGGCCTGAACCGACCATTTACAGCCCTATCTAAAGTAACTTAGAATCCACATCACAAGCAGAAAAATTACAATATATGTAAAATAAAACAATACAGGGATATGCGACGTCAAAAACCCTATCAGAGGAGGAGGGACGGAAATTCGCCAAAGAAAACTGCATCGATCTCATCACCGATTATTCCTGTTAGCATCCTCGGCCCTTCTATAACTCCGGAGGCTCCAGGATGCGTCCAGATGGTTCTATCCTTGCTCACAGGTGAGATTTTGAATACCAAATGTGTGTTATGGCACGTGCTGTGTGTCCATACGTGCCATCAAACGGGTCTGGCATATGTGTGGACATGAATGGTCACAAACGTTCAAATGTACTATAATTACAATGAATTCAAGCTATGTGGGGCCACAGAGATGAATGAATTCCATCAAACCAGTCCATTAGATAGTCTCCAGCATGTTAGGCCAAAATCCCAAAATCCAGCTTGATTCACAAACGAGGTGGGCCACGCCAAAGGAAAAAACTGGGGACATTGGCCAGGGGTGCACCCAACATAGAAACTTCTAGATGGAATGTGGGGTCCATCGTTTCGTATGTATGTCATCCAACCCAGTCATCATGTTTGCACCAACAGGATGAAGGGATACAGAGAAACTCAAGGCATTAAAAGAACTAAGGTAGGCCACAAAGTTTGAAGCATGATTGTACATTGTCTCTTTGGTGTATCCCAACTAAGTTTTAGATCAGGATGATTCGTGGAATGAACGGTGAACATGAGAAGGGGCACCAGATGCACGGTATGGATTCCACATCAGATGATTGGACCGAACTCATTTCATGTACTAAAGCATATACAAGCTGTGTCCCACTTGATGGACGGTTAGATGTCCCACCACATGCACATGAGAATGCACGTACAAGATCTGGGCCGTCCATTCGTATTGGAGCATTTTCATGGTTTACGGTTGGCTTTTGTAGGGAACGAATCGGGTATCGACATTTTAAAAAGCTTGCAACTGAACTTGGGATCGATTTCCATTGTACACGTGGAGGATGTATGTAGGGCCCACATCTTTGTAGCGGAGAACGAATCGGCTTCCGGCCGTTACATATGCTGCGCTGCCAATACGTGTGTACCGGAGCTCGCAAAATTCCTCTCAAAACGATATCCACAGTACAATGTCATCACTGAGTAAGCCCTCTATTTTTCTTTCATTTTCTCTTCTAATCTATGTTTTAGAAAGCATCCATCAATCCACACCTTACAATATATGACCCACCTATCGAATGGGCCATCAGTCGTCCAATGATTTCAACGGAAAGGCTCGCCCCCTACTTATTTGCAATGCCATCTATATGGTGTGGACCATCTTTTGTAAGGATCAGGTTTGCTACAAATGGACTTTGATTGCCTGCGATGCCAATTAACCGTGAAGTTCCTGTGGTTGGAATGATGTAGAGTGGGCTGCGGACATTTACATGACTAAGATGGGCTAGAAGAAGTCCAATCAGGGCCGGAAGTGATCTGGGCTATTAGGGTCGTAAATCAGTCGTATCTCACAATTTGATATGAGTTTTTGAACGCATAATATATGATTTTGAGGTTAACTTGAGTTAGTTAAGCCAACCAATCCAACTTTAATGGATTGCCCATGTTGGATTTGCGAGATTTGATCAGATTTTCGGTCATTAGAATGAGGCAGATTTGATCAGATTTTCGGTCATTACAATGTGATGTTTGTGAAAACTCCACCCAGTTGGTTCATCAATTTTGCCACTTCATCTTGGTACATAAGACAAAAAAATGAGGCCGATTCAAAACTCAAGTGGGTCACACTACATGAAACAGTAGAGATTGAATGACCATATGAATGGTTTGGATGGCATATAAACATCATGGTATACCCATAAAAGTTTCAACACTGGACATTTCTCAACCTGCTGTTTCCTATCAGGTGGCCAAACTTGAGTTTTACATCTACCTCGCTTTTTGTCTAATGTCCTAAAATGAGGTGGATAAACGGATGGACCGCGTGAATTTCTCACAAATATCAAGGTAGGGCCCCACTTAGCTTCTGACCACAGGAACTTTGGTGGTCAGGGTCGCAATTCGCTTCAGCTACGAATGTGACACGTAACCTGCGAGTAACTTTATGTGATCATTTCTCCCCATTTTGGGATTCTTCATCATCCTTCTTACCAGTTGTGAGATAACACACATGATTCATCGACTGACATGATTTTTCATGGTGTGATCTATTCCAGTTTTGGCGATTTTCCATTGAATCTCAAGTCGGTCTTCTCCTCAGAAAAGCTGATTAAAGCTGGATTTAGCTACAACTATGGGATCGAAGAGATGTACGATGAATCAGTGGAGTACTTTAGGGCCATTGGATTGTTGGCCAATTGAAAGCTATCACTTCTTTTATGCTCCCCCAAGCTACAGTTTGAAAATTGGTGTAATAATCCCTCTTAACACAGGGCTAATGTGGATGTATGTATCTTCCAAACCAACGAATGTGTAGTCTGCTTTAATCACTTGTATTAGTAAGATGAATGTGTCCTAAAATGAGGTGGATAAGCGGATGAACTGGTGATTTCTCACAAATATCAATGTGGGTCCCACCTAACTTTCCAACCTCGGTGGTTGGGATCGCAATTCACAATGGCTACAAATGTGACACGTAACCTCTAAGTACCTTTATGACAATTGTCCCGTGAATCTCAAGTCCATCTTCTCCTCCGAGAAGCTGAATATTAAAGCTGGATTTAGCTACAACTATGAGAATATTGAAGAGATATATGATGAATCGGTGGAGTACTTCAGGGCCGTTGGATTGTTGGCCAATTGATAGCTGTCACTTTTTCAATGCTCATGCAAACTACAGTTTGAAAATTGGTATAATCTCTCACCTGATTATCTATTAGTAAGATGTAATGCCTGGTTATCTATCTTCCAACCAACGAATGTGCAGTCTCGTGTGAGCACTTGTGTTGGTAATATATGAATGTGTACAAACGTGTGGGTTTACCTAACCTTTGGTGCTGCTTTTGCAACATGGTTGGCTTTTATGTGGCCTAGTTACTAGCCTAGAGGAAGATCTCCACATCTGGAGTATGAGGGTTTTAATTTCATGACATGAGCTAAAAATTGAGGGCGAAACTCAACATAAGCAGACCACAATGAAGGAAACAATATCAGAATTAATGTAGATTATTGGTACTTTTATGGGATACCAAGAGGTTGCGTGGTAATTCTATAAGGTCTCACCTGAGGTTCCAAGGGTGACAGATTCAAATGAACGGATTTGATCTTGTATAGGAGGCCCTTTCACTATTCATTGGGACTTCACTCCCTTGATTGAGTCGAAATCGACTTTCGTTTGCTGGTCACTCAATCACCGTACTTTCTGAAAAGGGATATAGGGGTAAAATAGTGTGGAAAAATCCACTAAACAGTTCTCAAAGGTTATAAAAATATTTTTTAACTACAATATACCACTTTGGTTGGCCCAATCAAACAAAATGGCCATATTATCCGCTCGTGTGTTTTGAGAATTGTAGTGGCCTAAATCGTTGAATGTGATTAGGGCATCAAAGGTTTGGTAAGCCCAAAGGTTTGTACTTTGTAGGCATAAATTTTTTTTTTGTTAGTACACACATCCTACTGTTAGTCACACTTCAATGTTAGCTTCCCCCATGTTGGGAGTCAATACCATGACCGCAGTGTTGAAACGAGGTTATCTTCACTCAATCTAATACAGGTTAGATGTCAAATAAACATTAGAGTGTTCCCTAGAAGGTTTTTAATGGGGCACATTCAATCACTACTATTTTCTCATTCAGTGGTCCACTTTAGATTTAAACATGCCTCATTTTTTTGATAAGTCCTAAAATGATATGAAAAAATGTATGGACGAGTGGATAAAACACGAATCTTGGATCCTCTGTTGAAACTGAGCAGAGAACCTCTGCTTCTGCTGCTCTGATTGGTCCAGCTCATCCTGACTGTGAGCTCTAACACAGTCAGGCTGAGCTGGACCAATCAGAGAAGTAACAAGCACGGGTTTCTCTGCTCGGTTTCAACAAAGGATCCGAACTCATAAAACACACACATCAAGGTGGGGCCCACAGAGCACCAATCACTAGCCATCTGGACCAAATTCAACTTTAGAGTTCTGCTGGAAAATCACCTTCCCTAGAAGTTAGTGTGCTAATAAGCTAGTTGAGGCCCACCATGACGAGCAGGGTTTCTCTTCTCGGTTTCAACAAAGGATCCGGACTCATAAAACACATACATCAAGGTGGGGCCCACAGAGCACCAATCACTAGCCATCTGGACCAAATTCAACTTTAGAGTACTGCTGGCAAATCACCTTCCCCAGAAGTTAGTGTGCTAAGAAGCTAGTTGAGGCCCACCATGATGTTTATGAGAAATCCACTCCGTCCATTGCGTTTCCAACTCATGATAGGAAAAAAGTGGCACTACACCAAAATCGTGGATTAGGGACGGCTTGGTCTTTGGTTGAGGGATGGATGTAGGCCCTTCCTAATTCAAACGGTTTTATACTGTCCTTAACTTCAGGAAATATGGGAATTACCGTCCCTAGTTACCCCAAACGATCCAACGTATAAATATTTTATCATTTCCTCATTAAAAAAAACCCAATCCCTCTCTCTCTCTCTCTCTCTCTCTCTCTCTCTCTCTCTCTTTCTCTCTCTAGGGTTATGGCTAGAGCGACGCCGGTGGAATAGATTGACATAGGAAGCTTCGAGCATTGGTGGTGTTGGTGTTATGGCGCTGCTGACCCGTGGTGCTCCAGCACGATGGCAAAATCAGATTCCGCGATGGGTTGCATGATGTGGCCGAGTCCGAGATAGTGGAGGTCATGGCCGGAGAAGACGAGGCGAAGAGTAGAGATGATGCTCTTCGAATGTCTGCCGGAATCAATGGGTTCGGCAGATCTTGCTATGGACGATTGATGACGCACTTGGCGGAGGTCGCTGCTGCGATTGGCTGATACAACAGAGGGCGTAACAGACGAAGCTGTTGGACCTATTGACGATTGATCTCTCTCTCTCCCTCTCAAGCTCTCTTTCTCTCTCAACGTCAATTTGATGGGCCCCTGTTGGAGGGGAAGATCAAGGAAGCTGTCGATTTCTTATGCCAAGGGGCCTGCGTTGATCCCCATGTCTTCTTTGTGTTCTTAAGTGCCTGCGTGGATTCAAAGCTTTTGGAAGAAGGTAAGAAGGATCATGATTGATTTGTTCGGTCGCAATTCAGGGCTAATCTTCAAATTGTTGAAATTACTTCAATGGAAACGGGAAATAATTGATAAAATAAATCTAGTAATAGGAACCTCACACCTGGTATGTCGAACTGCTTTACTCGCAGACAGATATCGTCGATAAAATCAATAAGAAGTTCTGGGTCGAGGCGCGTACTCTGTCGCTATCTTTGAGATAGTTCGTGCCCCTTGGTGCAAAGAACCGGTGCAGAAGGATGCCGACGCGTCTACCTCCAGGATACAACTCCCCAGATACGTCCCTTCACAGCATGCACAAGCTATGGAAGAACCCAACACCAATACCACCACCAAACACACCCTTCCTATTACCCAAAGAAAACAGCCCGAATTGAAGATGAAAAATTGGGGAAGATGATAATAAGGAAAGAAGGTTTGTCAATTGCTGTGAAACCCTAACCCTATTCCTCTTTTATAAACTCCCAAAAAATAAAGATTAGAAAAAGACCCATTGAAGAAACCGTCGCAACGTTTTGATGGTAACGACCTAATCAAGTGGGCCACATCTAACGGTCACGATAATTTTATCAATTTGGGCAAAACCTAGCCCATCAAGACTCTAAGCAAGTGGGCCAGCCCAGGCCAATCGGGGTCCGATTGCACCACCCCCCCTGCGCGCGAGTATACGTGGGTGTGCACGTGCGCACACGCCCGGTTAAAGATTTTCGAACCAGTTTTCCCACTGGCTGCACCCCCCCCCCCCCCCCCCCAAAGGAAGCTATCGATTTCTTGTGCCAAGGGGCCTGCGTTGATCCCCATGTCTTCTTTGTGTTCTTAAGTGCCTGCGTGGATTCAAAGCTTTTGGAAGAAGGTAAGAAGGATCATGATTGATTTGTTCAGTCGCAATTCAGGGCTAATCTTCAAATTGTTGAAATTACTTCAATGGAAACGGAAAATAATTGATAAAATAAATATAGTAATAAGAACCTCACACCTGGTATGTCGAACTGCTTTACTGGCAGACAAGTATCATCGATAAAATCAATAAGAAGTTCTGGGTCGAGGCACGTACTCTGTCGCTATCTTTGAGATAGTTCACGCCCCTCGGTGCAAAGAACCGGTGCAGAAGGATGCCGACGCGTCTACCTCCAGGATACAACTCCCCAGATACGTCCCTTCACAGCATGCACAAGCTATGGAAGAACCCAACACCAATACCACCACCAAACACACCCTTCCTATTGCCCAGAGAAAACAGCTTGAATTGAAGATGAAAAATTGGAGAAGATGATAGCAAGGAAAGAAGGTTTGTCGATTTCTCTGAAACCCTAACCCTATTCCTCTTTTATAAACTCCCAAAAAATAATGATTAGAAAAAGACCCGTTGAAGAAATCGTCGCGACGTTTCGATGGTAACGACCTAATCAAGTGGGCCACATCTAACGATCACAATAATTTTATCAATTTGGACAAAACCTAACCCATCAAGACTCTAAGCAAGTGGGCCAGCCTAGGCCAATCGGGGTCCGATTGCACCCCCCCTACGCGCGAGTATACGTGGGTGTGCACGTGCGCACATGCCCGGTTAAAGATTTCCAAACCAGTTTTCTCGCTGGCTGCAACCCCCCCCCCCCCCCCCCCCCCCCCCCCCCCCCCCACGTGGGCGCGCATACGAGCTTTGGCATAGTCCAAGACACATTGCAAAAGTCTATGTTGAGAAAAAGTATATAAACCACTTTTCTTTCTCCCACTCAATCCAATGTGGGACTAAAGAAAACCACAAAAGGATAAAAACCAAAAAGCAACACAAGAATGAATGGTTTTGTTTTGAAATACACACAACACAAATCAGCAATAAATTGCTTGAGATGTACAGGAAGTGTGGGAGCATGAAGGATGCCCGCCATGTGTTCGATAGAATGCTTGAACAGAACATGGATTCGTGGCATTTGAAAAAAAATGGCCCCTAACAGCCCAAAACTATAGTGTCTTTAATTTTCAGCTTGAACATGTGGGGCTATGGACCCTCGCCGTTCCGCGCTCCCACATGACGTTCGTCCCTTTCCTTTCAGAAAAAGAAGAAGAGGATGCATAAGTGCGAATCACCGTTTGTGCCACTGGCTTGCCTCATTCTCGAGGGCTTTGTTTGGTTGTCGTGTTAAGCTGGATGTGTTTAAATGAGTTTATATAAGACCAGAGTCGCTACTAGCCAGTTACTTCGAATCTACAGTCGGCTAGACCCCGTAGAAACGTTAGAGAAGGGGATCCGAAGATTCCTTCCTCTAAAATGACTCCTTTTGATCTGCGGCCAGAGATTCTAGGTAAGGGATCACGGTTACAGGGTGGGAAGAGGTTAAGCACCCCACACACTGCCCGTACCGAAGTACGGTCTCTACTTCACAGAATCGAACTAACACTTGAAAGTCTGTTTTAATCCTCGTACATTCTCATAGATGACATGATGCATGAATGCAAGTCTGAACAGTAAGAGTTTTTGATGGGCAGGTTCCACTAACAGGCAAGCCCAGAGCATACGCTCGAACTAACAGGTGATTTATGCGGAATGCATGCTGTGTGTTTGAATGATCAAAGTGCTTATAGTGATATGTATATGAATGCAGGTCTGAACAGTAAGAGTTTCTGATGGGCAGGTTGCACTAACAGGCAAGCCCAGAGCATACGCTCGAACTGACAGGTGCTTTATGCAAGATGCATGTCGTGTGTTTGAATAATCAAAGTGCTTGCAGTGAAGCAGGGGGGTTGGAAGAAAAGTAAATGTTACACTTATGCTAGATGCGAATGAGATGATGCTAGTAAGGAACAACTAGATGGACGGAGGTGTCGCAAGGATTGGCTTCGAGTGACTGGATTAAGACTTGGATGGCTTGGGAGACTTGGACCAGTGGTCAGGCTAGACTGGACCAGGGCTAGACTCTCCTCACTCGGGCTCTCCTTGGTGGTGTACAAGTGATTGATGTCAATTGTGAATTTGGTTATTTGATTGCAATCTCATGGTCCACCTAACAGGATTGAGCTTAATCCCGCGTTTTCCCCACAGCAAAAATTTGATCCCAAACATGGGATTGGAAGGTGAAAATCCATGGTATTACCATACATGTAATCATTGCGTAATAAATAATGTTAATCACACCTAATGCTATCCCATCCCTTATAATACCATGCGCCAAACACCCCCTCATGGTCTGAGGACTTGAGTGTAGACGAATAGAATTATACTACTAAAGAAGAAAACAAAAGTTTTTCTTATTATCTAGTGCTTAACGTTGATGGAAGGGAATTACAGTACTTTTGATCAAGGTTGGTCCAACATATATATTATCGTAGACAGATGGAATTACACCAATCTTATGCTAAAGTTGGTCCAACATAACAACATAGATAGGTTGTCCTAGTTTAAGATAGACTAAGATAAGATAAAATAAGGATAGGGAGTGTTGCTCTATAAATATGATTTGTGTTTGGTTGGCGAGGGCCTAGAGCTCTTCGATCGTTCTCCTATTTGTAAGATTTTTAAGGTGGTAACAGGAGAGAGATCTTCATAGCCACTGCTCACATCTACTGATGTAGAAAAATTTTCTGTGCCTAAAGACAGTTGTGTCCTATCAAGCAACACCATTTATGCTAGTTGTTTGTCGTCGGGTGTGAAAACGGAGAAGTGATTTTTATTACATTCCTATCTTTCTCCCTCTAAATTCTGCCATGGGAAAGCTCTTTGAAGGCTCTGTTCTCGACCCTCTCCCTCCCCTCTCTCCCTTGACCCTCTTCAATCTTTCAAAATCCTAAGAAATTCCTTTCCAGACCGACAATGGATCGCCTGAAGAGCAGCTTACAGATTGGGAAACCGTCTCTGGATTTTCTCTAAAACTCACTAGACAAATTTTGGATCTGTTGGGCGTCCGACGATGCATGGACTGCAAATTCATAGTTTCCTAATTTGGGTCTAACTCTTGCATGGGTCTATATATTGGCTTCCAATTCGAGACCTAAGTATTGTAATAGGAGGTTTATACATCCAAGGAGAGAGAGAGAGAGAGAGAGAGAGAGAGGAAGAAAGGAAGAAAGAGAGAGAGAGAGAGAGAGAGAGAGAAAGAGAAAGCTTCTTAGAAGTGGAGATTTCTGCTAGTGAAGGAGATCATAGCACAGACGACATCTCAGGTTCTTCTACGTCCACGTGCTCGGTGAGATATCTCAGTTTCTTAGCTTTTTATTGTTTATCTACTCCTGCATGAGTGAAGAAGGTTTGATCCAAGCGGGTTGTGCTTGAGATCGAGGTGTGAATAGTTTACTGCATAGTGGATTGTTTCTCAGGACGAGGTCTCGTGGTTTTTACCTCTTTGAGGGTTTTCCGCATAAAAATCTCTTATGACATGTGATTTGATTGTTTTCTTGCGTTTCTACATTGCTATATCCCATAATTCAAGTATTTTGGGGGCGAAGTCCTAAGGTTTTTGTGCAACGCACCCAACACTATGCTGGGAAGGGCATTATAGAAAACTCAAGATGAACTATACAAATAGATCCAAGAGAGCAAGATCAAAATGCCCATATAAGATTTCTGTAGACCTCAATCATTTAGAAAAGTGAAAATCAATAATGCCTGCTTTGTTTGTAATAATTCTACCTTCACCTGCATAGGTTGATCGGCAACTGAATGAAAGAGATAATTGGGACTTCCACAGCTACCTCTTCTAGCAATGGGATTTTTTCCCACAGAAGGTGAAGATGGGCTAAAAGGGTGGAGAGGGACTCAGACGGACGGGTCGCTGGACTAGATGGATTGGATGTTGAAATGGGAAGAGGCTAGGGGTATTTATAGCGTTGGAGAGTGGCAGTTTGCGTAAATATGTTTGGGCGGCCCCTAGGGGGCCGCCCGTACGGACGCTCCTCGGTTTCTAGCGCATGGTACGGTCATGTCACGGGGCTGCTGTTTTGACTCGGTGGGTTGACTCAGTGAGTTGACTCAGCGGGTCAACTCGGTGATTTGACTCGGCCGGTTGACTCGGTGTTTTGACTCAGTGAGTTTGAATTTTTTAGGATTTTTTTACTGGTTTTTCTTATGGGGGTTTTTCAGGCTGATGTTTAGGGGGGGTTGGCTGGGTTCAGGCTTGAGTTGGGCTATAGATTGGGGCTTACAAGGGTGAGTTTGGCTGAATTTGGACTTGAGATTTGGGGGTATGGTCCTCCATTCATCCAGCTATCTCTACCAACAGTGTAGCCGAATGTGGGGTGTCTACAGATGCCCCTCTTTGGCAGAGGTTGCGTGCAACCAAATGCCAAAGCGAGTGAACACCCCACTTCTGACCCGGTCATTCATAGATCATGGTCTGAAATCTTTGCTTGCCTTTGTATCTGTGCCAGTTGATAGTCTGAAAATCGATCACTCGCACATACCGCGGAAGTTTGGAGAAAATGTTGCTATTGTCCCTGCAGTTTGCTGCAACTTGGGTACCCAATCGCAACCCTTCCATTCCCGATCAGTACTAACATCGGAAAGGTACAGCAGAGCCTCTGCGTCGCTAGTCTTACGAGGTTACTGACCATGAGATTGATTGTGATGTTTGATGTTTTCCCGGATCACTCCAGGAGTACTTGTTTCGCTTGCCTGTCAAAGTGGTTAGATGCCCTGCGTCATGTAGTCTTACGGGATTCTACTACGCCGACTTGGACTCAGTCAAGGTACTTCAGGCATCCACGCTTAGGTATGTGTGGGTGGACTCTTTCCACCCGATCTGTTGGTTTCGATGCTTGGTTTGCAATTCATTCTTTCCTTGATTATGGTCTGGAATCTTTGTTATCCTTTGTATCTGAGTCAGTTAATTGTCTGGAGATTGATAACTCGCACATACCGCGGGAGTTTGGAGAAAACGTTGCGATTGTGTTGAACCTCCAATTTATACATTGCATTGCCCATTACACTACATAGTTTGCATGATTTTCATGGTTTAAAGGCCCACCTAACATGTGTTTTGTGATTGTAGAGATAAGAGTGGATTTCATCAAATTGGAGCCAAAAGATTATATTTGAAGACATTGGATGAAGTCCTAAGATGGACCAAGGAAATAAGAAGAAAAGAGAATGAAGAAAAGAAGAAAAAGTGGAAGAAAAACAAGGCTGACCGGTCAGACCCGGTCGTCTGACCGGTCAGCCACATAAAAGAAGTAAATGGAAGGAGGCCGACCGGTCTTGACCGGTCGGCCGGGCAGGCTGGACATATTGCAGAAAATCACACCGACCGGTCATGACCGGTCGGCTATAGGCACTGGATGAAGGATAAATCAGCCCGACCGGTCATGACCGGTCGGGCATGTGCGCTGGAACAATGGACAGTCCACACCGACCGGTCATGACCGGTCGGCTGTGCTTTCTGGAGTATTTGAAAAGCCAGGCCGACCGGTCACGACCGGTCGGCCCTGCGTAAGAAGAATCCTTTCTAATTCGGGACTCCGAAAATTGCTGCGCAAGACGTAGGATTTCGCAGAATCCGACGCAAGGGAGGATTGTTGCTATAAAAGGCCACCTAGGGGCTCTCCCTAAGGTATCAGAGGAGAGAAGGAACGTGAGTTTGGAGGCTGAAGGCGACTGTGGAGCGTCTGCAACATCGATCTTCGGGTTTTTCTAGTTTTATGCTTTATTTTTGAGTTTTTAGTTGTAGCATGACTATGCTCGGCTAAAACCTCTCAGCTAAGGCTGAGAGGTGAAGCTTGTAGCCAGTTCTATGTTAATTTCAGTTTGATTCAAGTATTTTTCAATTCAAAGTTAGATTTTTCTTATGTTTCAGTCCAATAGGTGGTAGTTTGAGATGTCTTATCTGAGTTTATGTGCTCCGGACATGAATTCCTTTTAATTCTCTGAGATTATCACAGGTTGCTTGTTTAGATTCGAATTATAGTAATCCTTGAGCAGGCCATAGTCCATAGGCATGGCTGTTACTCCGCAGGCTATGAATTTGAATTCTACATTGATTGAATGGACTTGAACTTGGAAGTTCAACTTGAATTGGATGAATGTGTGTGAATGCTTTACTTTCCAACTAGATGAGAGATAGGACTTCAAATCTAGTTGTGTTCTCTACTTGCATTGACTGAATTGACATAGGATTGCTACAAGTGGATCCTTGAAAGCCTTAGTACATTAAATCTCTGATTTTTCATTAAGTTACTGTTTTAATTAAACATCCCATTGAATCTGAATTTACCCTATTAAACTGAGTTGCTGAAGTAATTAGGAAGCTGTTAGTCTTTCCCTGTGGATCGACCTCGGTCTTACCGAGATTTATTACTACATCGCAGCCTTACACTTGAGGCGAGCGAACAAGTTTTTGGCGCCGTTGCCGGGGAATTTAGATAACGGTTTTCAAATAATTTCAGTGGCTGTAGAAGTAGAAATAGTTAGGCATTTTGATTTTCTTAGAACTAACAAGTTTTTCTGTTTTGTAGGAGTTTTTTTTTTCTCTAGTTCAAGCACATCAGGTGATACCCTTCTAACTTAGCTTCTGCAGAATTTTCTTTCAAATTTCAGTTTCCTAGAATAGGATTAGTTTCAGTTTCTGGTTGAGTGGTTTATGTCCCGTTGGGAACGTAACCATTCAAATCGTCTCCAATCCGAAGGTGGTTTAGTTGGACCATTGTCAGTCCATAGACGAGTTCGGAATTATCAAGAGCATTGTGAAAGTTTGGGGAGTATGGATCAAACACCTTAAGGAATCCTCCCCCCCTACTCCAACCACAAACGCAAATCAGGAAGGAGTAGGAGAGAATGAGGTACATAATGTTCCTCCAATGAGATCACTACGGGATTACCTACAACCTGCTCGTACAATTACACATTCTTGCATAGTTCTACCAGCTAACGGTGGGACCCTTGACATAAAACCGGGAGTAATCCAACTTTTACCTAAATTTCATGGGCTAGACTCTGACCGCCCATACTTACACTTGCAAGAATTCGAAGAAGTGTTGGCCACCTTGCATTATCCCAATGTTTCTGGGGATACAATCAGACTTAAACTTTTTCCCTTCACTTTGAAAGAAAGAGCCAAAGATTGGCTTCACTCTCTTAGACCATATTCGATTGGGTCATGGGTTGAGATGAACCGGGAATTCTTGAAAAAGTTCTTCCCGGCTCATAAAACAAACACTCTTCGAAGAGCCATAATGAATTTCTCAGCTAAAGGGGGTGAATCATTCTTTCAATGTTGGGAAAGGTTTAAGGAACTCCTGCTTGCTTGCCCACATCATGGCTATGAGAGTTGGCGAGTTATAAATTTTTTCAATGATGGATTAAGTTCTAATATGCGCCAATTTGTGGAAATGATGTGCAATGGCGAGTTTATGAGCAAAAATCCAGATGATGCTTGGAGTTACTTGGACATGTTGGCTGAAAACGCCCAATCTTGGGATACCTCGGATAAACCCAAGAATCCCAAGCCTTCTCAAGAGAAAGGAGGGATATATGTCCTTAAAGAGGAAGACGACGTAAATGCAAGGATAGCCAACCTCACAAGGAAGGTTGAGACCATGGAACTTAGCAAAAATGGAGTTTCCAAGTCCAAGGAAGCTGTTGAAACCACATGTGGGATTTGCCTCACCGACTTACACGCTACGCAAGATTGTCCCACAATTCCTGCATTTAAGGAAGTGCTGCAAGAGACAGCCAATGCCACATATGGTTATCAACGGCCCTTCAATGGACCGGTAGGTAATACATACAATGAGAGTTGGAAGAACCACCCGAATTTCAGTTGGAAGAATGCTCCTACGGGCAATCCTACCAACTGTCAAAGAGGACCACCCATGCAAAATATGGCCCCACCTCAATTCTCATTGGAGGATACCTTGAGAGCATTTATGCAAGGGCAAGCGCAAATAAATGAATCGAATCAGCAATTGTTCCAAGAGCTGAAAGTCTCGGTTGATGAGATTAAGGGACGCTTGAATGCTAGGGAAGGGACCTTTCCGGCCCAACCTCAGCCCAATCCAAAGCAAGTACATGAAGTAAGCATCCCTAATCCTTCCAACCAAAACATGGAGCAAGCTAAATCCATTACCACCCTTAGAAGTGGTAAACAAATTGACAAAACTATTCCGGTGAAGGCCGATGAGCCTAATGATCCGGTAAATTCTGAGGATGAAAATGGATCTAACTTAGCTCCACAACAACCGGAACGCATTTACAAGCCCATAGCACCATTCCCATCGAGATTGGTTGCCCCAAAATCTCTCCCAAATTCTCAAGATATTCTAGAGATTTTCAGACAAGTCAAGATCAATATCCCTTTGCTTGATGCCATCAAACAAATTCCCTCTTATGCCAAGTTTCTAAAAGACCTATGCACAACAAAACGCAAATATAATGTGCAGCAAAAGGCCTTCTTAACTGAGCAAGTTAGTGCCATCCTCACTCAAAAGACTCCCCCAAAATTTAAAGATCCCGGTAGTCCCACAGTCTCATGTATCATTGGAGACTACCGGATTGAACGTGCCTTGTTAGACTTGGGGGCGAGTGTGAACTTGATCCCATACTCGGTATATGAGCAATTGGGCCTTGGTGAATTAAAACCCACCAAAACCACATTGCAACTCGCAGATAGATCTATCCGTGTACCGAGGGGGATAGTTGAGGATGTTCTAGTCCAAGTTGACAAATTCTACTACCCGGTAGATTTTATAGTCTTGGACACACAACCGGTTTTGGATGCTAGCACCCAAATACCGGTGATATTAGGCCGCCCATTCCTTGCCACATCAAACACAATCATCAATTGCCGGAATGGGGTGATGCAACTATCTTTTGGAAACATGACACTAGAGGTAAATGTGTTTCATTTGGGCAAAAGACATAGGGATGTCGATGATGATGAGTTCTTCGATGTGAACATGCTCGAAACTTTTGAAGAAGAAGAACTCCTCCAACTTGAACCACTAGAAAGCTTGGAGACATGCTTAGCACATATCATGGATTCCGAAGATCCCATCAGTAGTGAGATTGTGCAGGCATTAAATATAGAAAGACCGGTAGTTGATACTAGCCGGTGGAGGCTCCACTTTGAAAAATTGCCACCAACCACATCAAGGCCTCTACCGTCTAACATCAAACCACCAAAGCTTGACCTCAAACCGCTGCCATCGGAGCTTAAATACGTATATTTGGGTCAAGAGGAAACGTTCCCAGTTGTCATTGCCTCCCACCTAGAGAAAGACCAAGAGCTCAAGTTGATTGAACTACTCAAAGAACATCGGGAAGCCATAGGTTGGACAATAGCGGATCTCAAAGGGATAGATCCTTCGGTTTGCACTCACCGTATACACCTTGAGGAAAATGCAAAAACGTCTAGACAACCTCAAAGAAGGCTAAATCCAAACATGATGGAGGTTGTCAAAGCCGAGGTGTTGAAACTATTGGATGTGGGTATTATCTACCCCATCTCAGATAGCCAATGGGTGAGTCCTACCCAAGTTGTCCCCAAGAAATCCGGTATTACCATCATTGAGAACGCCAACAACGAACTTATACCGACGAGGGCGACAACCGGTTGGCGTATGTGCATTGATTATAGGAAGCTCAACACGGTCACTAGGAAAGACCACTTCCCTCTCCCGTTTATGGATCAAATTTTGGAGAGGTTGGCAGGCCATCCCTATTATTGCTTCCTAGATGGCTATTCCGGATACAACCAAATCGAGATAGCTCCGGAAGACCAAGAGAAAACCACATTTACATGCCCGTTTGGTACCTTCGCTTACCGAAGGATGCCATTCGGGTTATGTAATGCACCCGCCACATTCCAACGATGCATGTTGAGTATTTTCTCAGACATGGTGGGTGAGTTTCTTGAGGTGTTCATGGATGATTTCTCTGTTTTTGGTAGTACATTTGATGAGTGTCTCGAGCACTTGAAGTTGGTCTTGATGAGGTGTGAGGAAAAACAACTTGTATTAAACTGGGAAAAATGCCATTTCATGGTACAAAGAGGAATAGTCCTTGGACACATCATCTCGTCCAATGGAATAGAGGTAGACCAGGCGAAAATTGACATAATTTCCAATCTACCACCACCCAAAAGCATACGTGATGTGCGGTCCTTCCTTGGACACGCCTGTTTCTATCGAAGGTTTATAAAGGACTTTAGTCACATCTCAAGGCCTTTATGCAACCTTCTACAAAAGGAGAACCAATTTGAGTGGAGTGCCGAATGTCAATTAGCTTTTTCAAAGCTAAAAGACATGTTGACAACCGCTCCTATCATGCAACCACCAGATTGGTCCATGCCTTTTGAGTTGATGTGCGATGCGAGCGATTTTGCTATTGGGGCGGTGTTAGGCCAAAAGAAAGATAAAAAGCCCCATGTCATCTACTACGCGAGTAGGACCTTGAATCCTGCCCAAGTTAATTATTCAACTACGGAGAAAGAGCTCCTAGCTGTCATCTTTGCCTTGGACAAATTCAGGCCATACTTAATAGGATCCAAAGTTATTGTTTATACGGATCATGCGGCGCTGAAATACCTTCTTTCTAAGAAGGATACTAAGCCCCGTTTGCTAAGATGGATCCTACTCCTTCAAGAATTCGACCTGGAGATCAAAGATAAGAAGGGGGTAGAAAATGTGGTGGCGGATCATCTATCTCGCCTAGTCCTACCAAATTCCATTGACGAGTCACCTATTGAGGACTCATTCCCTGACGAGCAACTCTTTGTTGCTATGCATCCACCATGGTACGCTGATATAGCCAATTATCTTTCTACAGGTGTGATGCCGACTCATTGGACTGCTCAAGACAAACGTAAATTTCTAAGGGAAGTGCGAAGATTTTTCTGGGATGAACCTCTATTGTTTAAATATTGCCCAGACCAAATTATAAGGAGATGCGTCCCCGATGATGAATACAATTCAGTCATCTCCTTTTGTCATGATCAAGCATGTGGGGGTCATTTTTCAGCCAAGAAAACAACTGCAAAAATTCTGCAGTGTGGTTTTTATTGGCCCACGTTATTTAAGGACACCCACGAATTTTACAAAGCTTGCGAGCGCTGCTAGAAGTTAGGAGGATTATCCCGTCGAAATATGATGCCCCTCACCCCAATTCAACATCTTGAAGTCTTTGACTGTTGGGGCATCGATTTCATGGGACCATTCCCCTCATCTTTTGGACATGTCTATATTCTGCTTGCTGTAGACTATGTGTCTAAATGGATAGAGGCTATCCCATGTAGAACCAACGATCATCGTACGGTTCTCAAGTTTCTCAAAGAAAATATACTTTCTAGATTTGGGACACCTCGAGCCATTATTAGTGATGGTGGTTCTCACTTTTGCAATAGACCTTTTGAAACTTTGATGAAGAAATATGGTATTAGGCACAAAGTGAGTACCCCATACCACCCACAAACAAGTGGACAAGCTGAAATCTCCAATAGGAAAATCAAGCAGATTTTAGAAAAGACGGTGAGACCGGATCGCAAGGATTGGTCCCTACGATTAGATGATGCACTTTGGGCTCACCGTACTGCCTACAAGACACCCATTGGAATGTCCCCTTATAGACTTGTCTATGGGAAAGCTTGCCACTTGCCTGTGGAGATAGAACACAAAGCCTATTGGGCAATTCGGGCCCTAAATTTTGACATAGACAAGGCTAGCTCGCTTCGCAAACTTCAATTAAATGAGCTTGATGAGATCCGGAACGATGCATATGAGAATTTGAGAATTTACAAGAGCAAGATGAAGGCCTTTCATGACAAGCACATCTTAAGGAAATCTTTCCATGAAGGACAGAAAGTGCTCTTGTATAATGCCCGACTTCATCTTTTTCCAGAAAAATTACGATCTCGATGGACCGGCCCATATATTGTTAAAGAAGTTTTTCCTCATGGGGCTGTTGAGATTGAGAATGTAGCAAATGGTGACTGTTTCAAAGTTAATGGACAACGCCTTAAACCATTTGTTGAGAAATTTGATTCAGAGGACATGTCCATCTCCCTGAATGATCCTGTCTATCAGGATGATTGATCTCCTAGTCTGATGGAGGTATAGCATAGGTAGGTTTAGTTTTGTTTTACTGTTTTAGTAGGATTTAGTTGTTGGAGTTGCAGACTTCCATGATCGCGCTCTCAGGTACTATTACTCTCACTCTCTCATATTTTACCATTGCTCTCATGTTCATGCTTATTGACTATCTTTTTACATTGAGGACAATTCAAGATTTGGTTGGGGGGTGAGATGAGATCCCTCATCTAGCATATTGTAACATTTCGAGCTTCATATGCGGCAAATTTTTTTTGAATTTCCTAACATCTCAAAACTCTTTTAGAAAATTTTGTTTCTATACATTTGAGGCTATAAGTAGAAAAAAAGGGAGAAACGAAGTGTGTGATGTTGTAGTCTTGAATTTCTTCCAACATAATGGTTTTATATGATAGTTCCCCTATTGTTGTGATTGATAGAAAATTTGAACAGCTTTACACCAAGTTCACATTACACGATTTTCATGAGTGACCGGTTTATGTGATTTGTAGATTAGCTAGACTTTGAATTAAAGGTGTTGAGCAGCCAAGCCGGGGTATTTTGTCCATCCTTGTCCATGGGAAAATAACGAAAGATATGGATTTCTAAAAATCCTATCTAATTTAAAAGAAAAAGGAAAGAAAGGATGAAATCGGGAAGGAAAGAAAAATGGTGGAAAATTCCGAAAAGGGCTACCTATTACCAACCGGGGGATGGTCGAACCGTAACCAAAGCTGGAAATGGGACGTAGTGTGAAAGCCGTCGGAAGGACGGTAAGGCAAATTCCTGTCATAGGCTTGATGTTGCTCTGTGCACCTTAAAATCCTTGGCCTACTTAATCTATGAAGAAGATGATTCCAGGAACTTGTGAGATGATCCTTCACTATGCACACTAGGTGGAATTTGTTCGAGTTCTTCTATTTATCAATCAATCAGCGGGGATTTCATGTAAACACTTTTTATGTTTTAAGAGTCTAAGGTTCAGCTTCTAACATCTAAGTTTTCCAAATTTTATACTTATACATCTTGGAATGGATAGAAACATGATTTCTGGAAGAGAGTTGGATTTGGAGGTTTGAAACTGTTTCACGCATGTTTTGCTCGGGACTAGCAAAAAGCTAGTTGGGGGGTGTGTTAAACCTCCAATTTATACATTGCATTGCCCATTACACTACATAGTTTGCATGATTTTCATGGTTTAAAGGCCCACCTAACATGTGTTTTGTGATTGTAGAGATAAGAGTGGATTTCATCAAATTGGAGCCAAAAGATTATATTTGAAGACATTGGATGAAGTCCTAAGATGGACCAAGGAAATAAGAAGAAAAGAGAATGAAGAAAAGAAGAAAAAGTGGAAGAAAAACAAGGCTGACCGGTCAGACCCGGTCGTCTGACCGGTCAGCCACATAAAAGAAGTAAATGGAAGGAGGCCGACCGGTCTTGACCGGTCGGCCGGGCAGGCTGGACATATTGCAAAAAATCACACCGACCGGTCATGACCGGTCGGCTATAGGCACTGGATGAAGGATAAATCAGCCCGACCGGTCATGACCGGTAGGGCATGTGCGCTGGAACAATGGACAGTCCACACCGACCGGTCATGACCGGTCGGATGTGCTCTCTGGAGTATTTGAAAAGCCAGGCCGACCGGTCACGACCGGTCGGCCCTGCGTAAGAAGAATCCTTTCTAATTCGGGACTCCGAAAATTGCTGCGCAAGACATAGGATTTCGCAGAATCCGACGCAAGGGAGGATTGTTGCTATAAAAGGCCACCTAGGGGCTCTCCCTAAGGTATCAGAGGAGAGAAGGAACGTGAGTTTGGAGGTTGAAGGCGACTGTGGAGCGTCTGCAACATCTATCTTCGGGTTTTTCTAGTTTTATGCTTTATTTTTGAGTTTTTAGTTGTAGCATGACTATGCTCTGCTAAAACCTCTCAGCTAAGGCTGAGAGGTGAAGCTTGTAGCCAGTTCTATGTTAATTTCAGTTTGATTCAAGTATTTTTCAATTCAAAGTTAGATTTTTCTTATGTTTCAGTCCAATAGGTGGTAGTTTGAGATGTCTTATCTGAGTTTATGTGCTCCGGACATAAATTCCTTTTAATTCTCTGAGATTATCACAGGTTGCTTGTTTAGATTCGAATTATAGTAATCCTTGAGCAGGCCATAGTCCATAGGCATGGCTGTTACTCCGCAGGCTATGAATTTGAATTCTACATTGATTGAATGGACTTGAACTTGGAAGTTCAACTTGAATTGGATGAATGTGTGTGAATGCTTTACTTTCCAACTAGATGAGAGATAGGACTTCAAATCTAGTTGTGTTCTCTACTTGGATTGACTGAATTGACATAGGATTGCTACAAGTGGATCCTTGAAAGCCTTAGTACATTAAATCTCTGATTTTTCATTAAGTTACTGTTTTAATTAAACATCCCATTGAATCTGAATTTACCCTATTAAACTGAGTTGCTGAAGTAATTAGGAAGCTGTTACTCTTTCCCTGTGGATCGACCTCGGTCTTACTGAGATTTATTACTACATCGCAGCCTTACACTTGAGGCGAGCGAACAGATTGTCCTTGCAGTTTGCTGCAACTTGGGTACCCAATCGCAACCCTTCCATTCCCGATTGATACTAACATCGGAAAGGTACAGCAGAGCCTCTACGTCCGTAGTCTTACGAGGATACTGACCCTGTGACTGATTGTGCGATGTTTGATGTTTTCCCAGATCACTCCAGGAGTACTTGTTTCGCTTGACTGTCAAAGTGGTTAGATGCCCTGCGTCATGTAGTCTTACGGGATTCTACTATGCCAACTTGGACTCAGTCAAGGTACTTCAGGCATCCACGCCTAGGTATGTGCGGGTGAACTCTTTCCACCCAATCTGCTGATTTTGATACTTGGGTTACAATTCATCGTTTCCACTTGTTCAAATGGTTTCTTTGACTGAGCCGTTTAGCTTTCATCTTTTCGTATCTTGGCATGTGGTACGACCGCATTGACACTGTAGTTCAGTTCGACCGTACTTTGAGTGCATTAGATCCGATGGTCTCCAGGGAAACTGCGAGACATCGGATCTTATTTGATTTTTGCGTCGGCTCCTACCCAGAGATATGGAAGATCTCCTGGTGTTTTGGAGGCAAAACGCTCTACTGGGAGAATATTTTTGGGTTTTTGAAAAGATGCCCACTTTGGGGAGTGATACTCCGTGGGGGTTTTTATTTGCAAATAGAGATATTTTTTTTTATCTTTTTGAAATGGAAATCTGGTCTGCACGTGCCTTCACTAGGGATGCATGTGGGGTCTTTGGCTAACCGACTTTATTTTGAAAGTAGGTAAACATGATGATTGATGCAATGGATGCTGATGCATGGGGATGCATGATGAATGCATGGCTTTGGCTCATTCTCTTTCAGTTTGATGATTTTGCTTTTGCTGGAGATGCAGAGAATTTTGAGCTTATTGCTTCCAGGGTTGTACTTCCCTGAGGTTTTTCTTTTTAATGCGGATGTTTGGTCAGCGGGTTGGTCAAGATCCTGACCCGTGATCGATCAGGTCCATCGTCCCAAGATGCTGTTTCTTTGCTAATGAGAATGTACGAGGATTAAATCAGACTTTAAAATATTCTTCTGGGCATAAATGCGATTGAGACGATGCTTGGTCGACAGTTTTGGTCAAGATTCCAATTTGCGGGCGATTGGATCCATCATCCCAAATTGTGAAGAGAGTAGAGTTCGAGACTCCTGAAGTGTAGTGCTGGGGGATAGTGACAATTTTTGTGATTTTTACGAATATTTGGTCCAAACCTTTACTTGAGTGGTCAGGATAGAGATCAGTTACTGAAAACAAAGGAAATATTTTTGTGATTTTTGAAAATATTTGATTTGAAAGCAAGGGAAATATTTTTTGTGATTTTTACAAATATTTGATTTGAAAGCAAGGGAAATATTTTTTTGTGATTTTTACAAATATTTGATTTGAAAGTAAGGGAAATATTTTTTTGTGATTTTTGCAAATATTTGATTTGAAAGCAAGGGAAATATTTTTTTGTGATTTTTGCAAATATTTGATTTGAAAGCAAGGAAAATATTTTTTGTGATTTTTGAAAAGGTGATTTTGCAATGTTTTGGTATTTTGTGATTTTTCTAAAATGCAAGGAAAGATGTGGAATTTTCATCCACTTTCAGCTTCTACTGCTGGTAAGGCACCCGATCCATTTTACGTCAGCGAGCAAGACGACTCTCACACAGTCAAGTGTTGTAGTTTTACATCTTCGGATGAGGAGATTTTTTAGGGTTTTCAATCAACACACCCACAAAGTTGTCCTGTTCCTCATGTGCAATGCACATAGACCACGTATTGTCTGACGGACTCCTTCGGCCACAAAATGAGCCACATCCTCACATTTCCCTTAGTCAATCCAGTTTGGGGCCTTACGTTGCTCACAATTCCATGAGAGTGCGCTCCACCTCCCAACAACCTTAATTCCCTTCATGAGTTTTAGGAACAGGGAACATCCGTCAGATTCAACAGCGACTTCCAAATCAAGGTTGTCTATCACAGTGCGTTCAACACGAACAGGATTGCGGGGTTCTGCTCGCCTCAGCCTTTACCTGTTTAAAAGATTCCGGACATCCATACGATCAAGTGTCAGCCATGTCTGGAACAAGTTTAGGAAAGAAAGCCCCCGAGAAGTTAATCCTAGTGTAGTTTTAGGTCTTCGGACCGCTGGAGATGAATTTGTGCAGTTGAAATTGATGGTGAAATTTTTATTTTTTTTATTTTTATTTTATTTTTTTATTTTTTTATATTTTTCAAAAAAGTTACAGACTTCAACTCGGGTAATCAGGGTAAATGCTGGTTTTTATGGAAAGCTTGAAATCTTTTTGGTATTTTTGAAAAATGATCCGGATATATATCGAACCGGATATATATATATATATATATATATATATATATATATATATATATATATATATATATATATATATATATATATTGTGATTTTTTGAAAAATGTCCGGTGTTGTCGGATCTTGACTCGAGCAATCAAGACCGATACCGATTTTTATTAAAAATCTCTCGGGATGTTGATCCCGACATAGTTTAAGGTCTTCGGACCCAAAAGTGTACAAGAGAGCAAACATATTTTTTTATTTTTGAAAATGTCCGGTGTCAGCAGATCTTGATTTGAACGATCCAAACTGCTACCGGTTTTTATTTAAAGAGTCCCTCGGGATCTTGATCCCAACGTAGTTTAAGGTCTTCGGACCCAAAATATGTATAAGAGCGTAGCAATCAAGGTGGGAGATTCCGGGGATTCTTCTTAGAATGGTTCAGATCGCTGGATTTGGCATTGTGGGCCCACTTGATGATCAGATCTTGGGTTCCGGCCATCTTTCTTGATGATCGGGCCTTTGATCTTGCTATTTGATGGCTCATGTAGGTTCTTTCATGGTTTAGATCATGATGATTTAGTCTTTGAATGACTCGGATTGCTTGTGGCCCCCTCCTGATCATCTTTCCCTCCCTTTAACTTGGTCAGACCCATTCTGGCCGCAGTACGTCGTGATTGGACTGATGGGGTACCTTCCAAATGATCTTGATCAATCTCAATCGAAATCTGGAATGGATTGGAGCCTTGGGCGGCCCTCAGGGTGCCATCTGCTGATGTGGACTGTCAGCCTCACTTACCAACAACCATGGAGTCAATCCCGCGGAGAGAGAGGGAGCGCGTCCGTACGGGCGGCCCAGAGCGGGCCACCCAAGGCTCGCCTCTTGTGCGGCCTGGGCTAGCTCATGCTCGGACATTCTTCACAAGTCCACTGTCTTTGTCCCCACATTCCCTGCCATGTCCGGGTTCGATTGCAGCCATGAATATTCTCCTTGTCTCATCTTCCCTTCTCATTTTGTCTTTTTCTTAGTTTGTCTTTTCTCAAGCAATGTACAGTGGAGATTTAGGGGCTGTGGGGGCTGTCCATGGTGGGTCCCACACTTCAAGAGTTGGTGAAGGCTTTAATGATGGTGGAATCTCTTTAGTGGATGGTAGAGATGGAGCATTGAATGGGGGTATTGATGAGGGATTAGGGATGGTGGTTAGTGGAGCTTTGAATGGCCCCATTAATGGCAGCCATGTTGAAATTTCTGATTTGAATGGGGCCCTCATTATGGGAGAAATGGATGGCATGGTTGAGATGATGAGATGGGACATAGGTGAGGCTATGTGTCCCTTGAGTGTGGGCCATATGGATGATGTGATTGATGGAGGTGATGGGACCATGATGGACATAGATGGGCTGATCTCATGTCTGGATGGGATGGATGGTTCAGATGATACCTTTGACGGTTTGAATGCTCTTGATGAGGGCCGAGATGTGCGGCATACTTGTTTGGGTGGACTTGATGTGATCATTGATGATGTCCCTCTGATGATGAACGGTGTAGATGCCTCAATGATCCCTTTGATTGGCCAGGATGATGACTGGATTCATGATTTCCTATTGGAGAGGGCCACAGGTCCAGATCTGACCGTTGATTCTTCGATCGGGGCTGCCGGGACCCTTCTTGATGGTTCAGACGCATTTTTTGATGGTCCGATTAGCCAAGATGCCACGATGTGTGGTGTGATCTTCACTGGTAGCCCTTTTGATGGAGAGTGTCGTCCTTTTCCTAATCGTCGGTCTTTTGCGCACTCTGTTCATGAGGTGGGCGAGTCTTCTCATGCGGCTGAGGTTATGACAGTTTCAGATAGTGATGCGACTATATCAGACATAGCCGTTACCGAGGGTAGGTCAAGGGCTGTCGAGTCTGCAGAGGTTCTAGCTTTTCCTTCTCCTTCGCCCGTTAATCTTCCGATCCTTGATGAGCTGTCATTGATTTCTCGGCCTTTTGTTCTGGAGGGGGTACCAGTGAGGACTTGTCAGCTGCTTCCTCGTCCTTCTTGCTCGCCACGGCTGCTTGCTTGGCTTGATAGTTTGTCAGCTTATGAGATTTGGGATTTGGAGTCCTATGGCTTCGGCAGTCAGATCCATATGGCTAGAGTTGACATTGATTGGAGGATGCTTGGAGCTGCGTTGATTGACTGGGTCCCTTCGTTGAACTTGTTCGCGTTCAACGATATGGAGATGGGACCTTCTTTGGAGGAGCTTGCACGCTTGACAGGCTTACCTTGGGATTATACTCAGTATTTCTCACCGAAGACATCGCCGAAGACTGCCACACCGCAGAACTGGTTCGGGATCCTCTATCTCGTTCGTCCTGCAGCTGCCGGTCAGGATGCTGTAGTGTTCTCCTTGGACTTACTGTATGATCTTTTTTCAGGTCCTCGGAGTGTGGCCGATTCTATCCTTGCTCGGAACGCACTGATGTTCTGCCTAATAGCTGAGGTGCTGTTCTCGGGATGGCGCAGGTCCCAGACTCCTTTGCTTTTTGAGGTGATGAGCCGAGCTATCCGTCATCAGGGGATCATTTCTCTCATTTTGGCCGAGCTGTTTAATGGGCTGACTGACTGTGCCCTGGGCCTCACTCGTGTCCTTCGCGGTTGCTGTGCCTTTCTTCAGGTATCTTTTCTGCACCTTTTTCTTCTTGCTTTGTTAGGAATTGCTTTGCTCTAGCTGAACTTCTTTTCCATCTTGTGATCAGGTCTGGCTATGGGAGCGTCTTTTGCTGACTGTTCCTATACCATTTCCTGACACTCATCGCCCAGACCTTATGCGGCACATCATGGAGTTTCTTCCTCCTACGGCTAGGATGAGTGAGCCCTTGTATCGTAGGATGTTCGCTGATCTTCGTGACTGGAATGTTCGTTGGGAGTCATCTTGGCTTTCACTTCCTCCAGTGCTTTGCGATGCACACCGCCTCCCTCTGATGCTGGTAGGCTTTCTATCTTACTTTTCCTACCACCCTACTCGGTTCCTGCGGCAATTTGGGTACGAGCAGGATGTTCCTCTTTTTGCTTTTATGGGTATTGGGCGCCGAGCGCTTCCATCTAGGATCTGATGGCGACCGCCCCATATCAGTACTGGGTTGCTGAGCAATCTTTATATCGACGTATCCCTTGCTGGCACCAGACTGCTGATGAGGATGAGCAGGATATCCTTGGAGATGCCGGCTCTTCATCTGATTCATATGAACCCTTTGAAGAGCGCCCGTTCATTGATCTTGGTTTCCTTTTGGCCACTCATGGTCATTTGCTATCTGAGATCTCTGCACTTCGGTATCATTATGAGATGATGTTGAGGAGGTTGGCTGCCTGATCAGAGGTTATCTGATGAGGAGGCCTATGATCCATACCCTTGAGCGCGATGAGGTGCATTACCTGCGTATGGAGGTGAGCAGGTTGAGAGCGAGACTACTTCATTATGAGTCAGAGGACTTACCTGATGCGGCCGAGGAGGAGGGTAGAGATTGATTGTGTTAGCCAGCTGCACATTCCTTTTTTTTTGCATGGTATATGATTGATGATGATGAATTTTTTGTATTTTTTGAAAAAGATGACATGATATGTGTAAACGAAATATGATGCTTTTAATGAAAAAGAAGAAAACTTTTTTGAGAATCTATTGTGCCATGAGTTGTCTTGTGAGTATGTCTGGATTTTGTGTCGGGATATAGGAATCAGAGCTGGGGGCTCAGCCAATGCTTTGACTGATGTCTCGAGATTTGACTTGTGTGATCCTTTGGTTCCCTAAATGTGTAGGCAACGAAAACTGTTGCCTCCTGAGATTGTCAGAATTTGTAGAGCTCTTCATTTCTGACTGCACTTCTTCTTGTTCTTAAACTGTGACGGACTCAAACCGATCTGGACTGTCTGATTTCCTGGTACCTGCACTTTTATTTTTTCTTTTTCCATTTGAGCCATTTTTGCCTGCAGCGCTCTTTCGAGTTTTCACCACAGCCGGCCTTTTCGGTCATTTTTGCCCGTGGCGCCCTTTCGGGTTTTCACCACTATCCCGGATGTTTGATCTTGTCTGCCCCTTGGCAGCTATGCTGTTTTTACCCTCGGCGCCCTTTCGGGTTTTCACCGAGTCCAGCTGTATGCCTACTGTTTTTACTCGGAGCGCCCTTTCAGGTTTTCACTCTGCCCTCTTTGTTTAGGCATACATTTCCTTTTTTTCTTTTTTTTTTCTTTTTTTTTCTGGATCTTTGGATAACTGCGGCGGCTAGAGGTCGAGACTCCGTCGTTGCCGGCCGATGGCAGTCTTTCAGCCCTTATCCTGAGTTACGATGATAGAGCTGTCGATCTTAGCTAAAGACCCTTCTGAGATGAATGGATGGATGACTGTATTTCTTCTTGGGTTGATTTTTCTCAGGTGCCTTGCTTTAGCTTCCCTTTTTCTTTTTCTCCTTTTTTTTTTCTTTTGTATTCTTTTTCTCTTTTTTTTTTCTTTTTCTTTTGAATCCCCTTATTTGAAACACTTGTTGGTGGACGGAAATGATTTCTCAGAGGTTTTAGCTTCGACTTCTTGACTTCAGCTCTATTAAAGTAACTCTTGATAAGGTTAGAATGACTTACCCGTGAAAGATCTTCACTTTGTCGGCGTTAATTGGCTCAGGAAGATCCACCCCTCTCATGCTGGTGAGTCTGAGGGTGCCTCCGGAAGTACTTCTCTGATGATTAGCAGCCCGTCCCACGAGGGTTTGAACTTTCCTCTGGGATCCGGAAGGTGCAACGGTAGAATCTTCTTCATGACCATGTCGCCTACCTTGAAACTTCTTTTTCGAACTCTTTTGTTATAAGCTCGAGCGATCCTTTTCTGATAACACTGGGAATGGCTTAGGGCACGCATACGCTTTTCATCTACTAGCTGCAACTGATCGAATCTGGCCTGTTGCCATTCTCCTTCTTCAATTCCGCTTTCGAGTAACACTCATAGTGATGGTATTTCCACCTCGACTGGCAGAACTGCTTCCATTCCATAAGTAAGCTCGAAAGGAGTAACGCCCGTAGTAGACCGTACAGACGTTCGATAGGCCCAAAGTGCATATGGGAGCATATCTGACCAATCTCGATAGGTCACGACCATCTTCTCGAGTATTCTGACGATTGTCTTGTTTGCGGCTTCTACCCCACCATTCATCTGAGGACGGTAGGGGCTTGATCGATGACATTGAATCTTGAATTTGTCCGAGGAAGTCATCCATCTTCTTGTTGACAAACGGGGTCCCATTATCTGTGATGATGGCATGGGGGATTCCATACCGACATATGATGTTGTTCTTCATGAATTTGATCACCTGAGATGCTGCAATCGTGGTGTAGGAGGCTGCCTCTACCCACTTGGTGAAGTAGTCGACTACCACAAGTATGTACTCATGACCATTTGATGCTTTGGGACTAATTTTGCCGATGATGTCGAGTCCCTACATGGAGAAGGGCTAGGGGGTGGTCAGGTTGTATAATTCTGATGAGGGGGCATGGATTTGATTCGCATACTCCTGACACTTGAAGCATTTTCTGACGTGCTGGCAACAGTCTGTCTCTATGGTGAGCCAATAGTAGCCGAGTCGTAGAATCTTCTTTGCCATCATGTGTCCGTTCATGTGTGGGCCACAGATTCCTTCGTGTATTTCTTCCATGATCTTTGCAGCTTCTGTGTCATCGACGCATCGAAGGAGGATGTGATTATAAGATCGCTTGTAAAGAACTTCGCCACTGATGGTGAACTAACCGGCCAAACGCTGGATGGTTCGGCGATCTGTTGCTGTTGCTGACTCTGGATACTCCTGGGTTTTGTGATATTGCTTGATGTCGGCATACCAGGGTTTGTTAGGGACAGCTTCGGCTTCTTCTATTTGTAGGTAAAAAGCAGATTCTTCTTGAATTTCGACTATGAGCTCCCATTCTAAAGCTCCTTTCGGGATCTCGAGCATTGACGCGAGTGTGGCAAGAGCATCGGCAAACTGGTTTTTGGCTCTGGGCATGTATGAGAATGTGATTTCTTTGAATTCTTCGATCAGATTTTCAAGTTACACATGATATGGTATCAACTTCTCATCCTTGGTTTTTCATTCGCCCTTGGTCTGATTGATGATAAGCTGTGAGTCTCCAAATACTCGTAGCTTCTTGACGCCCAAGATCATGGCTTCCCTTAAGCCAACAATGCATGATTCGTACTCTGCCATTTTGTTGGTGCACTCGAATGCTATGCGCCTTGAGATAGGAATAAGGACATCATCTAGAGAGTAGAGGATTGCTCCAATACCACTCCCTTTAGAATTTGTTGGGCCATCGAAAAATAATGTCCACTCATCTTTCTTCTTCTTTTCTTCCCCTTCGATAAGCAAGAGATCCTCATCAGGGAAGAATGTCTTGAGCGTTTGATAATCAAGGAGAGAGTGAGCGGCAAGATGATCGGCGAGGGCCTGTCCCTTGATTGCCTTCTGAGTGACATAGGTGATGTCGAACTCAGATAGGAGTAGCTGCCATTTAGCTAGCCTTCCAGTGAGTGCCGGTTTCTCGAACAAGTACTTGAGCGGATCCATGTGAGCGAGTAGGAGAATAGGGAATGTAATCATGTATTGACGGAGTCGCTGAGTTGCCCAGACTAGGGCGAGGCAGGTCTTCTCGATCGGGGAATACCTGGTCTCGTAGTCGGTGAACTTTCGACTCAAATAATATATTGCTTGTTCCTTCTTCCCGGTCTCGTCGTGCTGGCCGAGGGCACAGCCAATGGCTTCTGCTGCTACCGAGATGTATAACAATAGTGGTCGTCCGGGAGTGGGTGGCACTAGAACTGGAGGATTCATGAGATATTTCTTGATGCGGTCGAAGGCGACTTGGCAATCATCATTCCATTCTTTTGGAACATTCTTTCGAAGGAGCTTGAAAATGGGCTCACAAATAGGTGTGAGCTGTGCGATGAAGTGACTGATGTATTGAATTCTGCCGAGGAAGCCACGGATTTCTTTCTCTGTTCTAGGAGGGGGCATTTCGATGATTGCTCTGGTTTTGGTCTCGTCGACCCTGATGCCATCCTCACTCACCATAAAGCCGAGGAGCTTACCTCCCATTGCACCGAAGACACATTTCTGAGGGTTGAGGCGGAGCATGTACTTTTCTAATCTGTTGAATAACTTCTTCAGATCTTCAAAGTGTCCTTCAATTGTGCGAGATTTGACGATCATATCGTCCACATATACTTCAAGCTCTTGGTTCATCATGTTGTGGAATAGTGTTGTCATTGCTCGCTGATATGTTGCTCCTGCATTCTTCAGACCAAACGGCATTACCCTGTAACAGAAAGTTCCCCAGGGGGTGATAAACGATGTCTTCTCGCGATCTTCGACAGCCATCTTGATCTGATTGTAACCTGAGAACCCGTCCATGAATGAGAAGACCTTGTACCCAGCAGTGTTGTCGACTAGAGTGTCAATATGCAGGTAAAGGGAAGTCGTCTTTAGGACTAGCTTTGTTGAGATCTCGGAAGTCGATGCACATTCGAACCTTGCCATCCTTCTTTGGTACTGGTACGATGTTGGCGAGCCATTCAGGATAGTTAGAGACTACCAAGAATCTCGCATTGTACTGTTTGATGACTTCATCTCGGACTTTCAGAGCCCATTCTGGCTTCATTCTTCGAAGTTTCTGCTTCACTGGCTTCATATCTGCCTTGGTTGGCTAAATGGTGTACAACGAGCTCTTCATTGAGCCCCGGCATGTCTTCATATGAGAACTGCAAAGTTGGACAAGCTTGGAGCTAGGAACTCTATCATTCTTTGTTTCATCTCAGGGGGCAACGATTTTCCAATGCATACTTCCCTAGGGATCTCAGGTGTCTCCAAGTTTACTATCTCGAAATCATCGGCTACAACATTGGCTTTAGATTCGAACTTTTTGAGAAGATCCTCTAGTTCGAGAGCCGGATCATCATCTTCCTCATCTCGAGCTTCATCCAGACCCATGAGCTCGAAGTCTAAGTCATATGATTCGACTTCAAACTCATGTGACTCTTTAGACGAACTTGGCACACTATTGAATGCAGCAAAAGAAATGTTTTTTGGTTTTTGAGATTTTTCTGAAATGAAATGCTAGATGTGTTTGGCTTTTGAAAGTTTTTTATTTTTTTGGATTTTTGAAATTCATAGGACTTTGAACAGGTGGGCATTGCAGACCATGATTGAGCCCAACTTGTTCCAAAGTTTCGGTCGCTGCTTAAACAGGCATTTTTTTAAGGCCAGATCCCTCAAATGGATCTTTGGCTGATTCAAGAGTTAGGGGAATGGATGACCATTCAGGACCCCACACTTCCTCCCCTGAAGAGGTGGGGGTTTATGATTCGGGCAAAGAATCACAGTCTGGCCCAATGACCATGATTTCTCGCTGGTCGAGTTCGAGATCTGAGTCGTACTCAGTCCCTCCCGGATCACTTACCTCGTATTGCAGTTCATCTGGTTCCACAGTGAGACACATGTTTGGGATCTGGACATCGGACCAATCCAGGGCTGGCCATTTCCCTTTCTTGGTCCAATGGATGGGCGGCTTCTGCCCCTGGCTGATGATTGTTAATGTTGATATGGGCGAGTTGTGCCCCTTACTGATTAATGCTGAGATGGGCAAGTTGTGCTCCTGACTGGATGGAATTGAAACGGGCAAGTTGTGCCCCTGGTTGGGAGCAGGTGCCAGAGTAACCTAGTCCTAAAGCTGCTGTATTTGGCTTCCTTCTTCATCTTCATCATTTCCTTCTTCTTCTGAAGGCTCAGACAGTTTGAGAATCTGATCCCATCAAATGGGGGGCCACGTGGCCCAAACTAGGCTCATCGGGAGGCCTTTGTGTAGTGCAGTCGGTTGATTCCCTCCTGGATCTTTGCAAGGTTCTCCTGGCTTAATAAATTGGATGGGTAAGCACCGAATTTCTTCCTTCTTTTGTCCATGAAGATTGCCCTGTTTTCGAGTCCCCATTTGTGTTGGTTATATATTAGCGATACCTTTCTAGACTTGAAATGATTCTTCGTTCGGTATTTGAGGCTCAGACGTTCTGCCGGTGAAAAGACACGGTCCACCCTTATCGGTTCTGGATTGGCGATAGAGTTCACAGTCTCGAATTCGAAACTGTGAAACGGGATGTCTTCTTCAGAGTGCTGGATATCGATGACCAGGATGTCTGGTTCAGTGGCAGCAGCATTGGAAGGAATGATGAGCTCCTTCTCTACATGGATAGAGATCACTTGATTTCCACAGACGTATTTCACTCGTTGATGCAGGGTTGATGGCACAGCTCCAACCTTGTGCAGCCAAGGTAGTCCGAGCAACATGTTGAAAGAGGCTGATATATCCAGAATTTGGAATGTGATGGTGGAGATTTCCGGACCTATCTCACTCTATGTCGACCTCCCCTACCACTAATCGATGGGTGTTGTCGAATGCTCTGACACATATGGTGCTGGGTCGGAATGAAGAAGGACTGATTCCCAGACGTTCCACAGTCTTAAGTGGGCAGACGTTTAAGCTTGAGCCATTATCGATAAGGACCAGCGGGACACAGAGGTCTTTGTATCGTAAGGCTATGTTGAGGGATCGCCCATGATCGCGTCCTTCCAGTGGCAACTCATTATCGGTGAAGGTGATGGCACGTGGAGCCAGGAGTTGTCCAATCATCAACGCTATCATTTCTGGTGCCGTATCGTAGGAGACGTGAGCATCGTTCAAGGTTTTGGCAAACATTTCTCGGTGTATGCGAGAAGTGCAGAATAGCTCCCATACTGAGATTTGGGCAGGGATTGACTTGAGCTGAGTCGCCACATCGTATGTGGCTTCATTTTTGTTGCCGAGGCCTGAAAGAGCGCCTTTGGGATCTCCTTTGTTTTGATTATCTCTTCGGATGCAACGCCCATTGGGATTCATATTCCCTACTTCCGCACATTCTGGATAGTGCCATGGGACCTCTTTATAATTTTCTCACCTTTGCCTTCTAGGATCACCGGTTCTTACAATGGTGCTGGTGTGGGTACCAGATCTTCCTTGTATAGAGCTTTTGCCTTAAGAACTACATTGTTGCCTGTGCTGAAGGGGTAATATTGAGGCTTGTCTTCATAGATCACATAAGGTTGCGATCCTGGCTTGACCGTTCCTAGAGCAGGAGGCTCCCATGGAATGAATACTGGTCCTCTTGATATGGCAGGGGGTTTCTCTGTTCGTCCCAGCTGTCGTAGTGTGATTGACATGCCTCGGGGATTTGCCCCTTGCAATATGACTGGCTCAACTGGAGGAGCTCCCTCCAAGACAATGGGCTCTTGCTGCTGATGAGTATGGTTTCTCCATGGAGAATTGTATTGTTCCTGTGCTGAAATTGCCCCTTGCAAGATGACAGGTTCGTATGTGGGCTCGATGTATGATTGTGCTCCTTCCAGAATGACTGGCTCCCAACATGAAGGGCTGTAAGATGCCCCTTGCACAACTAGGACATCATATGGAAGTGTTCCTTTGAGTACTACTGGCTTGAGGACTGGAGGAGAAAAGGGACTTGCCCCTTGCAGGATCGGAGGAGGATTTGTTGGCCCATAAGTGTAGGCATGAATGGACTGGATAGGAGAGAAGAATCGATCGAGGCGCTCTCCTTCTTCTATGCTGTTGACGGTGGGGCCGCGAGATGAACTGGGGTCCGTTGAGTGGTGAGGCAGAGGATTCTGGAGAATGTTGGTGGAAGCTGATGCAGGAGTTCCAGGGACTGAGATGACGATCTTGCGGTCATCAATCAGATCCTGTATGGTGTTCTTCAAAGTAAACCATCGATCAATGGTGTGGCCATGCCCTTGGTGGTAAGCACAGTACTCATTTTCTCGGTAATTCGGAGGCAGAGGATGAGGAGGAGGCCTGGGTGCCATTAAAGTGAGTAACTGCTTCTGTACTAGTATAGTCATGACTTGACTAAGTGGTTGAGTGAGTGGGGTGAATTTCCTGAACTCCCTATAATTCTGCCTATTCTGGTATGAGTATTGACTGTTCCCTCTGAATTGCTGCTGTTAACGATGTGGTTGTGGCTGTGATTGAGGATTTGATTGCGGCTGATACCGCTGAGGTTGGTGCTGAGCCTGATTCTGCTGATACTATTGACGTCCCTGTGGGGGAGCATGTTGATTACCCTGAGCAGTGGTGCTGATGTTGTTTACCTCTGTCGGGCGGGGAGGAGAACCGCTGCGGTTTCCATTCTCATACCCGATAGGTCTTCCTTCCACTCTGTTTCTTTTAATTGAAGTGGCTTGATGAGGCCATGGAGAGATTGTCCAGGCATGGATTCCTGCTTCGACTTGCTCTCCAGCACGGATCAACTGTGAGAAACTCGCATATGGATGCGAGATGAGATATCCGGATATGCCTGGATATGTTGAATGAACAATCATGGAGATTTGTTCTTCGTCTTAAATAGGTGTCCGTATTCTGGCTGCCATAGCTCGCCAACGTCCCACATAGGCTGATAGCGTTTCATCACTCCTTTGCCTGAGAGCTGCGAGGTCAACTCTTCTGGGTGTCATGTTGAGATTGTACGCGAATCTGTCGACGAAAGCCTGGGAAAGTTGTTCCCACGTCTTGATGCGGTGGCAGTCCAATGAGGTGTACCAATCTAGGGCATCGCCCTTCAAAGATTTTTGGAACAAGCGAATGAGGGCCCCTTCATTTCCTGAGATTGCACTTAGCTCTCCACAGAAGGCCTTGAGATGTGCTGTGGGACAACCGCTGCCATCGTATCTTTTAAATTTTGGTACCTCAAAGTTTTGAGGTACTTGAGCATTTGGGAAAGGACACAAGTCTCTGAACTTGGTCGAAGGTAGGTCGATTCCTTGTTGTCGCTGAAGTTAATTTTGTAAGATCTGGAACTGCTCCCGCAACTCGTCCAGTCCTGAGTGATCCACTCGAGCGACTAGTGCCTCTTGGAGTAAGGCACGTTCTTCTTCGGCATAGTGGTCGATGTCCTCGACCCTATGAGCTTGCTGAAAAGCAATCGCGGGTTGCTGAAGTTGATTTGATGATTGAACTGGATTCTGATGAACTTGTGCTTGAAATGACTGTAATTGAACTGGAGACTGTACCGAAGGTTGAACTGGAACTTGCTGGAAATTAACTGGAGATTGCTGAATTGAAGATTGCTGGAAATTAACTGGAGTTTGCTGAATTGAATATTGCTGAAAATTAACTAGAATCCCATCGGTGGGGATGTGCTGGAATTGAAAAGTGCTCCTATTTACAGGAGGCTGAAATGCTGGGAAGTGACCCCCTTGTTGGGTATTCGCCACTGTCCGCTGATTTATGTGGGCTTGACACTAACCCCCATTGTGGGCATTCGCCAGTGATGTCCCTGTTGCTGGAAATTGAATTGAAATCCCATCGGCGGGGATATACTGAAATTGAAAAGGAGTCCCATCGGCGGGGACATGCTGAGATCTACTGAGACTGTTGTTTGTAAGATTGACTGGAAGCTGGCTGAAAGTTTCCGCGACAAGAGTGCTCTGAGGCGGCCTTGTCGTTGCAGGGAGGTACTGAGGAGGATGCCCCATAGCGAAGGGCTGAGATGGCTGCTGCCGGTAGTCTTGGGCAGACTCCGATGGTTGCGCTTGATTTGAACTAAAGGCTGGAAGGACCCGACATGGCTGCTGAGATTGCTGAACTAGGCCAACCTGATTGTTGGCTGCTGCGGTGGCTTGTGCTTGCATGAATTGCAAGAGCATTTCTTGCATTGCTCTCATTCATTGTGCCAATTCTTGCATGATTAGCATATTCTCAATTGGCTGTTGCGCTGGAGGTTAGGCTTCGATCATTTCAAGAGCGGGGAAGAGATGAGTTTCTTCTTCGTGGTTAGACATGGCTTGCTAAGCCCGAGTGCGGATTATGCTGTGGAAGGGAAGTTGTTTCCGAACACGTTAAGCCCGAGGAGGCACAATGGTGATGACTATATTCTACTCTTTTTTTTTTAGTATTGGGGATTTTCTTTTTTCTTTTCCTTTTTTTGGTTTTAGGTAGAATGTTATGCAGATGAGATTGTATGAGGACTAATGACTTTCAAGTATAGGAATGATTCTGTTTTTCAAGTTGGATCACAACTAGTGGGACTAATTCATCCCCAGTGGAGTCGCCAATATGTGGACCCTCGCCGTTCTGCGCTCCCACATGACGTTCGTCCCTTTCCTTTTGGGAAAAGAAGAAGAGGATGCGTGAGCGCGAATCGCCGTTTGTGCCACTGGCTTGCCTCGTTCTCGAGGGCTTTGTTTGGTTGTCGTGTTAAGCTGGATGTGTTTAAATGAGTTTATATAAGACCAGAGTCGCCACTAGCCAGTTACTTCGAATCTATAGTCAGCTAGACCCCGTAGAAACGTTAAAGAAGGGGATCCGAAGATTCCTTCCTCTAAAATAACTCATTTTGATCTGCGGCCAGAGATTCTAGGTAAGGGATCACGGTTACAGGGTGGGAAGAGGTTAAGCACCCCACACACTGCCCGTACCGAAGTACGATCTCTACTTCACAGAATCGAACTAACACTTGAAAGTCTGTTTTAATCCTCGTACATTCTCATAGATGACATGATGCATGAAGGCAGGTCTGAACAGTAAGAGTTTCTGATGGGCAAGTTCCACTAATAGGCAAGCCCAGAGCATACGCTCGAACTGACAGGTGCTTTATGCGGAATGCATGCTATGTGTTTGAATGATCAAAGTGCTTGTAGTGATATGTATATGAATGCAGGTCTGAACAGTAAGAGTTTCTGATGGGCAGGTTCCACTAACAGGCAAGCCCAGAGCATACGCTCGAACTGACAGGTGCTTTATGCAAGATGCATGTTGTGTGTTTGAATAATCAAAGTTCTTGCAGTGAAGCAGGGGGGTTGGAAGAAAAGTAAATGTTGCACTTATGCTAGATGCGAATGAGATGATGCTAGTAAGGAACAGCTAGATGGATGCAGGTGTCGCAAGGATTGGCTTCGAGTGGCTGGATCAAGACTTGGACGGCTTAGGAGACTTGGACCAATGGTCAGGCTAGACTGGATCAGGGCTAGACTCCTCACTCGGGCTCTCCTTGGTGGAAAGATGGGCTAAAAGGGTGGAGAGGGACTCAGACGGACGGGTCACTGAACTGGATGGATTGGATGTTGAAATGGGAAGAGGCTAGGGGTATTTATAGCGTTGGAGAGTGGCAGTTTGCGTAAATATGTTTGGGCGGCTACGGACGCTCCTCGGTTTCCAGCGCGTGGTACAGTCATGTCTCGGAGCTGCTGTTTTGACTCGGTGGGTTGACTCGGTGAGTTGACTCAGCGGGTCGACTCGATGATTTGACTCGGCGGGTTGACTCAGCGGTTTGATTCGACGGGTTGACTCAGCAGGTTGACTCGGTGTTTTGACTCAGTGAGTTTGACTTTCTTAGGATTTTTTGACTGGTTTTTCTTATGGAGGTTTTTCAGGCTGATGTTTAGGGGTGGGTTGACTGGGTTCAGGTTTGAGTTGGGCTATAGATTGGGGCTTACAAGGGTGAGTTTGGCTGAGTTTGGACTTGGGATTTGGGGGTATGGTCCTCCATTCATCCAGCTATCTCTACCAACAGTGTAGCCGAAGGTGGGGTGTCTACAGGGGCCCATTATTATTCAAACCATTGTGTATGATGGGGCCAAGGCCCCACTGTTGGAAATCCTAACCCTTCAATCGGTGGCTAGAAAATGGACCGTTAAGAAAGAAGTTGAGAAATTGTTCACATTCAACCAAGAAAAGTCCAAGATTCAATGCCTAGGATAGTCCAATGGTTTCTAGTGCATTGAAAGGTTTTGATGGTGAACCATTGGCCACACTTGTACAAACTTAGAACCCAAGTATACCATACAAACTTTTGCGCAGAGCATAGTATAATTTCTTGTTGCTTTATCTAATGCACATTTTATGATGCATATTGATACTCACGTCCAAATTGTGCCGGAGGAATTATAGTCTTCATGCATCACGACATGAATACTTACCTAATGTGCCCATTTTGTACCAGTGGGGCCATGATCCTTTGGTCCAGACTGTTGATGTTATGGGACTTGGTCTAGATGAGGAGTGGCCCAATCTTACTCCAGATTGGAATTTCCGCCATCAAATCTTTCAGTCTATTTGTGGACTATTGTTGTATTTTTTCTCACTGTCAAGCATGGGTCAACTGTCAAAGGGTTAAGAGTAACTTTGCTATGGGAGAATTTTTAGAACTCACTTCTGCTGTGTGGACCATATGATCAATAATCTGGAAGACTCAACCATCAGCACCATTTTGCACCCCCATTTGTACAAAATGGTGCATCAGGACACTTTTGATATATCTGGATTTTTTTTTGGAGGAATAACGCAGATTTTATTAGGAAAATGAAAGAGGGTGACAAGAAATCATCCTAATCCGACAGAGAGAGGAAGCCCAAATTGTTTCCTAAAACAGAGGCATTTGCAATGGCTGTTGCAGGTTGACAAGAATGATCCCAATGCCATGCAAATACTGAAACTGGTAGAAGTAATACAGAAAGCTTGCAGAATGCTAGATATGAGGTTAGTCGGTATTTCTATATTTCTCCTCATGAGTAGATTTTTTTACCCCCTCCTTTTTGTACATGCAATATGCCGTTGTACTATCTTACCATAAGTAGAAAAAGATTTTATATGTTGAAAGTAGGTGTAAATAACAACTCCCCTTTGCTCCTATCAATATGATTTTTGTTTATTACTCTTGAGGTTTCTGGCTTTCTATAGGTGATCTTACATAGATGAGGGCAAGCCAATGTACAAGTCCGCGCGCTCTGGTAATTTAGTAATTTCTAGTCTCTCTTCCTGTTGTTATAGCTATGGAATATATATCATTGGATTTTATCATGATTTGGATGCATATTATTATGGTCTTTGTGCTGCTATCAATCTTGTTTGGGTTTCTTTCAGTCAAGTGATTGGCTTGGTGACCTCAACACACCGAGCTCAATGGTGCAATCTGCATCCCAAGCCACCCTACTTTTAATATCTATGCTCTATGCAACTAATTGTACGTCCAACTAGCTAGTTGGCTTGTGGAGCCCACCTTAGTGTTTGTTTGACATATTGCCGGCCCATCCAGCAAAGTTGTTCCATTGTGAAAATAGGATGCCCCGAAAGTCTGGTGGAGTTGCATTGAGTTAACTCAGTTTTCAGGATGACTAGATGAGTCTTGTTGCATTCCGTAAGAGAATTAAGCTCGTATCCTGAGTTCCGAGAGACTTGGCTTGAAATCTCACCGAGTTAATTTGACTCGTCCGAGTTTGAGTTGACCCAGCAAGTTGCTTGGAGTCAACAGAGTTTACTGCCGGCTGAGTGAGCTTTTATTATCCTGACCTTATCAAGCTCAAGACTCGGCTTTCGAAATCTCACCGAGTCAATTTGACTCGTCGGAGTTATGTGTTGACCCAGCGAGTTGCATGGAGTCAACAGAGCTTCCCACCGGCTGGGCAAGTTTTATTGATCCTGACCTTGTCAAGCTCATCAGCGAGTTTCCAAAAGACTCAGATCGAAATCTTGCTGAGTCGAGTTGACTTGTCTGCGTTTCGAGTTGATTCACTGAGTTGTAGAACTATGATGTGCTGAGGACAGAATGCGAGGTGGACGAACCTGGGTCCCTGACGGTGGCGTTGACGGCGTACCCTTTCTCTAACAAGCGTTTAATGAGGATGGACCCCACATGCCGTTGCCTTTTCTGTCCTTCCTCCGACGAAGATCCGAACTCGTGATCAGATCTCTAACAAGCATTTTGGACATCTTTCTTTTTGGGATAAACTCCTAGTTCACCACCATTTAGAAATAATGGTGTGAATCTTCAACGGAAGAGAAATCTCGTTCTCGGAAATTTGTCGTGAAATTTTCAAATTTTCATGGTTTTCCAGGCACATTATCGGGGGAACTTCTCCCAAAATAAAAATATTTAATGTAATTATTAAATAAATCTAAACTTTAAATACAGAGAGAATTCAGATCGTCTGCACACCTCAGGCGTGACGATCCAGATTCAGAGAGAAAAGGTTTCAAGTCACGATTTATGACCCACGCAGGAGATAACTTGCAACCAATTAATTACATGTATATATGCACGATGTATTGTTTATAATTATCAATGGCTATACATTATTTTCCATGAAGTGGCCCACTTGATAAGTGTGTTAGGGTTGATATTTGTAGTAGATGACCCTCTTGGTGAGGCCAACCTATTGGAAAGACTGGATGTCATAAGAACTTAACAGGCTGAAAGTTATCTGCTGGTTGTAGTGTAACTTGTGGTCCAATCAGTTGGGCCTAGGACCTTCTCTTAAACATATGCTAAAGGATTTTTCCAGGCCATTTATCATTTTGCCTGATCCAGTGGGCTAGCATGCTGATCAAATGATACAAACTGGACCGTCCATTATGTCCATTCTACTCTTGATAAGCTGCCTTGGGTCTCTATTTATGGCTCAATGGTAGATTGAATTTCAATACCATGATCATAGGTTCGAGTAGTCATGTGTGTTGGGTGCGTTTTACAAAACCTTAGGATCTCGCCTCTCAAACCACTAGAGTTATGGGATATGGTAATGCAATAATCAAAAGCAAATCACCAACCACATGACGCAAGAGATTTTTATGTGGAAAACCCTCAAAGAGATAAAAACCACAGGACCTCGTCCAGACAAACAATCCACTATCAAGAAAATCGTTTACAACCTCGATCACAAGCACAACCTGCTTGGATCTAACCTTCTTCACCCACGCAGGGATGGATAAACAATAAAATGACTAGAAACTGAGAAATCTCACCGAGATGAGGACGTTGAAGAGCCGAGACGTCGATTGCACTGTGAATCACATTCACAAGCAAAACCTCCTCTTCCAACAAGTTCTCTCTCTCTCTCTCTCTCTCTCTCTCTCTCTCTCTCACCTTGGACGTGTAGAACTCCGAATTAGCTTCCTAAATCCCGGATTAGAGGCCCTCTTATAGAGTTTTGCAAGAGTTCTAACCCAATTAGGAAACCGCTTATAGCAGTCCGCAAACACCATTGGATGAATGTACAAAATAACGTCCGGAGAGTTTTGTGAGAAAACAACATAACACCCAACCTGTCTGCCGGCCTGTCGGACGATCGGTCGGACTAGACAAAAACTGTCCAATGAGTTTTGTATTTCCAGCCACATTGTCTGGCCAGTTGGCCAGGGGGCACCGGCCGATCAGACACCAAAAATGCACTTCTCTCTCTCCTCTTCAGTGAGGAGGAAAACTCCAACAAATCTCCCCCTTTCCGACTCAGGAGGAGTTCACCATCTTCAAGTCAGTCCGGCTTCTACAAGCCTCAAATTTGTCCTTGAGCAAAGCCTTGGTCATCATATCTGATCCGTTTTCGTCCGTGTGGACCTTCTCCAGCTGTAACATTTTCTGTTCCAAAGTATCCCTGATCCAGTGATACCGAATCTCTATGTGCTTTGACTTGGAATGCTGACTTGGATTCTTTCTCAAATGTATCGTACTTTGGCTATCACAATATACCACGTGCTTCTCCTGCTTCAGGCAAAGTTTTTGTAGAAACTTCTTCATCTAAAGCATCTCCTTGCATGCTTCTATGGCTGTAATGTACTCGACCTATGTCGTAGACAATACTATGACCTTTTGTAGCTTGCTCTGCCAAGAGACTGCTCCCCTTGCAAACGTGAACATGAACCTGGATGTAGACTTCCTGAAGTCTATGTCACTTGCCATATCTGCATCTGTGTAACTTTCTAACACGGGTTTTCCGTCACTATAGCATAGGCTCAACCTGGATGAGCCCCAAGATACCGTAGTATCCACTTCACCGTTGCCTAATTTTCTTCAAGCGTGTTGAAGTGATAAGGTTAATTTATGGGTAGGTTTTAGCTATCGTGAGATATGGATAATTTCACACTTCCACGATTCATGCAAGAGTTTAAAGATCAAGCAATTGATGCAATTTTTGGACCGTGGTACATCCACAAGGCCCACCACATGGACGATTTGCAGCATTGGATCATAGTAAATATGTACGTACAGTGGGGATAAAAGAGGCTCTTTCTTCCAATTTTGGGTCCTTGGGTTTGTTGTTGTTCAATTTTGGAGTACATGCTTTAAAATGTTTAGTAAAACGAATGGACAATATGAATATACAATGCATACATCAAGGTGGGTACCAAAGTCAGGACCGCAACTTGCTGGCTAAGGCAACGTTGTACCTAATCCGCTCCTTTGGTGTCGAAAGGGGGCCTAGATTGGGTACTCCCCCCAGTTAAAGACTTAGCTGCTAGAGACAGATAGTCCATGCAGAGGCTTTATGGGGGCCATCATGATGTATGTGTTTTATCCACATTTTTACATATCATTTTATGGCATGAGCCCAAAAATGAGGTAGGTCGAAGGCTCAAGTGGACCACACCACACAAGAAGCATTGGTGAAAATGATGCTCATCATTAAAACCTTCCTGGAGCTCACCATGGTGTTCATTTGCCATCCAACTTGTTCATTATGTCGCTCAGACCTCGAAGAAGGGAAAACATAAATATCAGCTTGATCCAAAACTTTTGTGGCTCTCAAGATGTTTTCAGTGGTAGGCATTCAATCCTCACTATTTCCTATAGTGTGGTCCACTTGAACCTTCTATTTGCCTCCTTTTTGGGCTTAACACCTAAAATGATTTGTAGAAATGGATGGACAACATGGATAAAACACATATATCACGGTGGGCCCCATAGAGCACCTGACAGGACCATCTATCCCTAGCCAGGTCCTAGTGGGGATAGTACCTAGTCCACATCCTGGTGAAGGTGCAATGTGTGTAGAAATGAACACAAATTTAAGCTAGGTGGGGCCCACAATTCCTGCGATAGGGCCACCATGATGTTTGTGAGAAATCCACTTTGTCCATGCATTTTTTTTCAAATCATAGGACATGGGACCAAAAATGAGGCAGGTCCAAAACTCAAGCGGTCTAGACAATAAGAAACAATGAAGATTGAATGCCTATTATTACAACATTTGTAGATCCATAGAAGTTTTGGATCAGGTTAATATTTTTGTATTTTCAGTTCATCTTAGTAGGAATGACCTTATGAACAATGTGGATGGCATATAAACATCACGGTGGACCCCAAGGAGGTTTCAATATTGATAGGCATTTCCCTACCCATTTTTTCTTGTTGTGCAACCTACTTGAGTTTTGGATTTACCTCTTTTTTTTTTTGTCTTATGCCTTAAAATGATCTAGAAAAACCAGATAGATAGGGTAGATTTCTCACAAACATTAAGGTGGGCCCCAAGTAGCTTACCCTTGCAGGAATTCCCTGCAAAAGGCTTCTTAGGATATGATGGTGATGTGGATATCTTGCAACACCGAAAGCTAGATGAGGCACATCATGATGTTTGTGAGAAATCCACCTACATCCCTACATTTTTCCAAATCATTTTAGGGCATGGGACAAAAAATGAGGCAAATTCAAAACTGAGTGGTTCATACAACAAGAAACAATGAGGCTTGAACCTTCTCTATTGAAACATTGGTAAGGCCACTAATGTTGGATAAGGCTAATACTTTTATTTTTTGTAGTTCATGCTAGTAGGAATGACGTCATGAATGGTATGGATGTCATATAAACATCACAGTAAGCCTTGGGGAGGTTTCAACAATAGGCATTTCCCCCATCCACTGTTTTCTATGGTGCGAGTCACTTGAGTTTTGAATTTACCTCAATTTTATTTCCAATAAACATCAATGTGTATCCCAGCTAGCTTACAATCACAAGAACTTACTGCGAAAGGCTTTCGTAGGCTATCCACCTATGATACCTAGTGGATGTTCTACTATCGCCTTTACATAAACTTCCTGGACTTAATCGAGGTGGGGCCACCATAGTGTTTGTGAGAAATCCACCTGCCCATTCGGTAGGCATTTTCCCTACCCATTTTCCTGCCGTGCAGCCCACAAGATCTGTCTCTTGTTTGGTCGCATGTTCTAAAATGATATATGGAAAATGGAAAGACCGGGGGTGGATTTCTCACAAACATTAAGTTTGGGCCCCAGCTAGCTTTCTCTCGCATGAACTTCCAGCAGAAGCCTTTCGCAGGCAATCCGCCTATGATAGGATAAGACACCCATGATAGGATAAGACACCTATGATAGTTCTTCTTCGTCTTAAAACTAGTGGCGATGCATCTTCCTCACATCCGACTCTTATGTACAATTATCCAGACCATCCAAATTGTGGGGCATACTGTAAAATGATCACACCTTCAAAATCAACATCGATCATGCAATCCAACCAACCTATCAAATGGATGGTTAGTTAATGATCCAAAATTCCACGGGCAGAAGCAAATGCTACTATTCTTCTCGTTGTATTTTTTTTTTTCTTTTCTTTTCTCCGTTCCATGCATAGCTAAGCAAATTGGACAGTGTGGATTTCTAACAAAAATAAATAAAAATTCTATCTACGGCTGAAGATTCTCCATCATTTTTAAATGGTGGTCAACTAGCATAATAGTTTTCAGATGTCCATTTATGCCGAATAAACCAGAAGCTGTGTATACCAACAGCCCTCATCTTCTTCGGAGCAAGGAAAGAAAAGGCAACGGCTAGGATGGAAAGGAAGAGAGCATGTGTAAGTGGAGGGACCGGATATGTGGGGTCCATGCTCGTTAAAAGCTTGTTGGAGAAAGGGTACGGCGTCAACACCACCGTCAGAGACCCAGGTTCCTCCACCCTCTCCCATTCTTTCCTTCTCTTCGCATCATATATATTGTTCTAAAACTCGGTTGGTCGACTCGAACCTTGGATGAGTCAACTCGACTCAGCGAAATTTCGAGCTGTCTTTTGGAAACTCGCTAATGAGCTTTGACTAGGTCAGGATCAATAAGACTCGACGAGATCTTAGGCTGATTCAACTCGACTGGGTGAGATTTCAAGCCGAGTTTTTTTCAAATTCATACATGAGCTTGACTCCGTCAGAACTTAACAAGACTCGTCTAGTCAGCCCGAAAACCCGGTCGACTTGATTCAACTCGGCAAGACTTGAGGCAGAACCTCATTGAACTCACATCAAATACCACAATTACATATTATTTATTTTATCATTTCTGACAATTTTAAAATTTTCTCAACAAATTGTATAACTTTTAAATCTAATTATTAAAATATCAAATCAAATCGAGAGTATTTGAGTATTCGGCTGGACATCGAGTCAAGTAGAGTTTTAGACCTATGGATCACACACACAGCAGAGTGTAGACAATTATAATAGTTTTCTTATAATTGGTGAAATAGGATTGATAAAGCCAACCCCAAATAACTTGAAGTAGGCTCCACAACCAGGGTATGTTTGGATCACATCCTGCATTATAACATTTGGTTGAATATCTCAATAAGGATAATTAATGTCACTGCCCATCAAGGCGGTGTGAAAAATAATGCATAAAACTGAAAACCATACTCTAATTTCAGTCAGACATTAACTACTTTAAAAGAAAAATCACAAAGCGGACACCAAATAATCCTGACAATGCTAAGGCCTTGGATCTACAGAGTTAAAGTGATATGGGGTTGAATTTGTAAGTAAGACGACTTGTATTTTTACTTCCCTAGCAGGTGGAAAATCATGATATGAACCATTCATTACTATGTTGGAAACCGTGGCTCAGATGGATCAAGGATAATTTTTATCTGATTTTCATGGCCATGTTTGGATCACACCCTTAATATAACATTTGGTTGAATATCTCAATTTAATTCGCCACCCATCAAGGCGGTGTGGAAAATCATACTCCAATTTCAGTTACTTTAACTATTGTAAAAGAAGAATGGTAAAACTGACCCCAAATAATCATATGACTAGGCTAAGGGCTTGTTTGGAAGACAGTTAAATTGATATGAGGTTGAATTTGTTAGTAAGGTGAAATGTATTTTCACTTTCCTGGTGGGTGTAAAATCATGGTCCATTCCATTCATTTCAATATTGAAAACAGTGATTGATTGGATAGGCTACCAGTTTTATTCCATTCATTTCAATATTGAAAACAGTGATTGATTGGATAGGCTACCAGTTTCATTCCATTAAGGCAGTGCGAAAAATCATACACTAATACTAGTCACTTCAACTACTTTAAAAGAGGAACCGTAACCGTAAAGCTGACCCCAAATAATCTTGACAAGGCTAAGGGCCTGCTTGGAAGACTTGATTGATGGCATATAAACATCACGGTGGACCCCAAGGAGGTTTCAATATTGATAGGCATTTCCCTACCCATTTTTTCTTATTGTGCAGCCTACTTGAGTTTTGGATCAGCCTCTTTTTTTTTTTTTTTTTGTCTTATGCCTTAAAATGATCTAGAAAAACCAGATAGATAGGATAGATTTCTCACAAACATTAAGGTGGGCCCCAAGTAGCTCACCGTTGCAGGAATTCCCTGCAAAAGGCTTCTTAGGATATGATGGTGATGTGGACTTGCAACACCGAAAGCTAGATGAGGCACATCATGATGTTTGTGAGAAATCCACCCACATCCCTACATTTTTCCAAATCATTTTAGGGCATGGGACAAAAAATGAGGCAAATTCAAAATTGAGTGGTTCATACAACAAGAAACAATGAGGCTTGAACCTTCTCTATTGAAACATTGCTAAGGCCACTAATGTTGGATTAGGCTAATATTTTTGTTTTTTTTTAGTTTAAGCTAGTAGGAATGATGTCATGAATGGTATGGATGTCATATAAACATCACGGTAAGACTTGGGGAGGTTTCAACAATAGGCATTTCCCCATCCATTGTTTTCTATGGTGCGAGTCACTTGAGTTTTGAATTTACCTCAATTTTATTTCCAATAAACATCAATGTGTATCCCGGCTAGCTTACAATCACAAGAACTTCCTGCGAAAGGCTTTCATAGGCTATCCACCTAGGATACCAAGTGGATGTTCTACTATCGCCTTTACATAAACTTCCTGGACTTAATCTAGGTGGGGCCACCATGATGTTTATCAGAAATCCACCTGCCCATCCGGTAGGCATTTTCCCTACCCATTTTCCTGCCGTGCGGCCCACATGAGTTTCAGATCTGTCTCTTGTTTGGTCGCATGTTCTAAAATGATATATGGAAAATGGAAAGACCGGGGGTGGATTTCTCACAAACATTAAGTTTGGGCCCCAGCTAGCTTACTCTCGCATGAACTTCCAGCAGGAGCCTTTCGCAGGCAATCCGCCTATGATAGGATAAGACACCCATGATAGGATAAGACACCTATGATAGTTCTTCTTCATCTTAAAACTAGTGGCGATGCATCTTCCTCACATCCGACTCTTATTTACAATTATCCAGACCATCCAAATTGTGGGGCATACTGTAAAATGATCACACCTTCAAAATCAACATCGATCATGCAATCCAACCAGCCTATCAAATGGATGGTTAGTTAATGATCCAAAATTCCACGGGCAGAAGCAAATGCTACTATTCTTCTCGTTGTACTTTTTTTTTCTTTTCTCCGCTCAATGCATAGCTAAGCAAATTGGACAGTGGATTTCTAACCAAAAAAAAAAAAAAAATTCTATTTACGGCTGAAGATTCTCCATCATTTTTAAATGGTGGTGAACTAGCATAATAGTATTTAGATGTCTACTTATGCAGAATAAACCAGAAGCTGTGTATACCAACAGCCCTCATCTTCTTCGGAGGAAGGACAGAAAAGGCAACGGCTAGGATGGAAAGGAAGAGAGCATGTGTAAGTGGAGGGACCGGATATGTGGGGTCCATGCTCGTTAAAAGCTTGTTAGAGAAAGGGTACGGCGTCAACACCACCGTCAGAGACCCAGGTTCCTCCACCCTCTCCCATTCTTTCCTTCTCTTCGCATCATTGTTCTAAAACTCGTTTGGTCGACTTGAAACTTGGATGAGTCAACTCGACTCAGCGAAATTTCGAGCTTTCTTTTGGAAACTCGTTAATGAGCTTTGACTAGGTCAGGATCAATAAGACTCGCCTATATGGCAGGAAACGCGGTTGACTCAATACACCTTGGTAACTCAACTCGAAATTTGGACTGAGTCAAATTGACTTGACGAGATCTTAGGCTGATTCAACTCGACTGGGTGAGATTTCAAGCCGAGTTTTTTTCAAATTCATACATGAGCTTGACTCCGTCAGAACTTAACAAGACTCGTCTAGTCAGCCTGAAAACCCTGTCGACTTGATTCAACTCGGCAAGACTTGAGGCAGAACAATACCACAATTACATATTATTTATTTTATCATTTCTGATAATTTAAAATTTTTCTCGACAAATTGTATAACATTAAATCTAGTTATTAAAATATCAAATCGAATTGGGAGTATTTGAGTATTCGGCTGGACATCGAGTCAAGTTGAATTTAGAGTTTTAGACCTATGGATCACACACATAGCAGAGTGTAGACAATTGTAGTAGTTATCTTATAATTGGTGAAATAGGATTGATAAAGCCAACCCCAAATAGCTTGAAGGAGGCTCCACAACCAGGGTATGTTTGGATCACATCCGCATTATAACATTTGGTTGAATATCTCAATAAGGATGATTAATTTCACTGCCCATCAAGGCAGTGTGAAAAATAATGCATAAAATTGAAAACCATACTCTAATTTCAGTCACATTAACTACTTTAAAAGAAAAATCACAAAGCGGACACCAAATAATCCTGACAATGCTAAGGCTTTGGATTACAGAGTTAAAGTGATATGAGGTTGAATTTGTAAGTAAGACGACTTGTATTTTTACTTCCCTAGCAGGTGGAAAATCATGATATGAACCATTCATTATGATGTTGGAAACTGTGGCTCAGATGGATCAAGGATAATTTTTATCTGATTTTCATGGCCATGTTTGCATCACACCCTTAATATAACATTTGGTTGAATATCTCAATTTAATTCGCCACCCATCAAGGCGGTGTGGAAAATCATACTCCAATTTCAGTTACTTTAACTATTGTAAAAGAAGAATGGTAAAACTGACCCCAAATAATCATATGACTAGGCTAAGGGCTTGTTTGGAAGACAGCTAAATTGATATGAGGTTGAATTTGTTAGTAAAAGGTGAAATGTATTTTCACTTTCCTGGTGGGTGTAAAATCATGGTCCATTCCATTCATTTCAATATTGAAAACAGTGATTGATTGGATAGGCTCCCAGTTTTATTCCATTCATTTCAATATTGAAAACAGTGATTGATTGGATAGGCTACCAGTTTCATTCCATTAAGGCGGTGTGAAAAATCATACACTAATACTAGTCACTTCAACTACTTTAAAAGAGGAACCGTAAAGCTGACCCCAAATAATCTTGACAAGGCTAAGGGCCTGCTTGGAAGACTTGATTGAATTGACGTGAAGTTGAGTTTGCAAGTGGGGTGACTTATATTTTCACTTCCTTGTTTGGTGGAAAATCATGATGGGTTCCATTCATTGCATTATTGAAAATCGTGATTTGCTTGGGTAATCTATCATTTTTATCAAGCTAAGTGCTTGTTCTGGAAGACACGGTTTAATTGACATGAGGTTGAATTTTGTAAGTGGGGTGACTTGTTTTTTCACTTTCCTGGTTAGTGGGGCATGTAAAATCATGATCCATTCCATTCATTACAATATTGGAAACTGTGATTCAATTGGGTAGCCTATCATATTTATCTAATTTTCCTAAAAGATTGTGATCGAATTCATTTCGGCAAATGGTGGAAATAAACAGACTATGGCAGATTGATACTATCACTCCCTCTTCTTCTTCTTCTTCTTCTTTGTTTTTTTTTTTTTTTTTTTTTTTTTTTTTTTTTTTTTTTTTTTTTTTTTTTTAAGGGTAGTACCCACACCTCACTTTTAGTATGCCCACCCCCACTGTTAGTCACACCGCAATGTTGGCCACCCTCACTTAAGAATCGATACTAAGACCTCAGTGTTGGAACGAGGTTATCTTCACTCAGTCTACCACTCAGTCACCCCCTCATTTTGACACAGATAATGACTTTTGTGGTCTTTGCTCTTGCCTAATAAAAGAGAGTTGTGAGAAATGATGAGGAAAAAGAGGAGCCTTTTATCAAAATGGTGGACATGTAATATCAAGTTGCTTTGCCTTTCTAGTCCAAAGTGATTGGATGCTCTTTGATGTTACAATATGGAGTAGGGCCCATTGGGGGCTCCACTAGATGTATTGGTTTTGATGAAGAGATAAAGCAAAAAAATGAGATATTATAGACAAAAAATAATAGGAATATTATTTGGAGAGTCGAGGCACATTATAGGAGCTGTTTTAAAGATAGGTTTTTCCTCACAAGAAAAATTCTTTATACATTGGGTCTCAATATCTTTGCCTTTATGATACAACAACTCTCCTTCACGATGAACGACTTGAATTAGGTGCACACACAAACTCAAGCTTGCTCTTTTTTATTTGCCCAATAAGCCCAATAAAAGAATGCAGATAGAAAACCCAGATAAAAACAAGAGAGATACAAAGAAGAAATAGTCTTTTCTGCATATGAAAAATGATTAACGAAGGCCTTTATAAAGAGAAAAGAGGTAACCATTGGGCTTGAGGCACATGTGGGTAGCACATTAATGATAAATCATCACATGCCATCTCGTTAATTATTTGATGGTGGATGTAAGTTCTCTGCCCATGCTTGTATGCAGAGAAAAACAAAACTGGCCGAATCAAAGACAAACTACATCGTGATACACCTCGCCTCACCATGACTTGCAAGGATGCCCCCCTTAGTCCCAATGCAAACAATAAACCAAAGAGTCCATTACAAAAGGCTTTAGTTTCTCAAATACTTTCCAATGTGGGGCTAAACCAACACCAAAACCACAAGCCCAGCGAAAGAAGTTTTTCCAATTTTTAAATCTATTTTTCAACAAGATGTTCCCATTTCACAACCATGGAACCATGAGGCTGATTCGGAATGTGGTAGAGGCATCTCTCACCAAGTACACAAGGAGGGTGATGTATATGTCAGGGTCATCCATAGCAGGCCCCATCATGGATGGCCCATGTTCAGAGATTACACCTATCCAACAATCATAACCATTGGTTTTCTTTGATTTTGCGTACTCAATGTGGACCCTTAGCCAATTTTGTTTCAAACCTTTGCTTTGGAGGCTGATCAATTTAGTATGGCCCAATCCATGTGTTGAAGCATTTGCCACTTATAGCAGCGAAATTAGATGGATGGTCCTAAATGATGGTACTGAAGCATGTATGCTTGAGAGGTGAATCGCCATACACAAGCTTAAAGATACAGGAGCATCACATCCCCGTTCAAATAAAATGTGTGATCAGATAAGAAATCACCAACGGCATGCATTTTAGGTAGCATGCATCCCACCTCATGAGTAGACTAACATGGCTATTGGGAATGGGGCATCTTCATGGATCCCCGATTCCCCCACTATACAGCGGGCAGGAATCCCAACAAGCATGTCAACATGGACTTATTGTTGAATCCCATTTTGAATGCGTGTGGGGATTCCCGCCTGCTCTCTATTGACAGTTTCCAATTAAACCAATAACTCAATGCATTTTATTCTTTGGTGCAGCAAATAGCAAAAAGGTGTCCCACCTCTTAGATCTACAAGTTTCGGGTGATCTAAAACTTTTCAAGGCAGATCTAACAGAGGAAGGCAGCTTTGATGACGCCATCAATGGCTGTGATTTCGTCTTCCATGTGGCAACCCCAGTGAACTTCGAGTCTAAAGATCAAGAGGTAATTTAATTATTAGCGATGAAAATTAATTTCGTAAATAAATATTACTTTCAGAAAAGTAAATAAACATATTATATATGGTTACTTAAAACTAAAAAAAATTTCATGTACTTAGGTATTAATTATGGATTCATGGTGAAAGTTATGGCATAAGGTTCGCATTGTCCACTAACCCAATGCAACCCACCTCCTTTAATCCTAGGTGGGGACCAGCCATGAGAGCACTAATTAAACTCCCACAAGTGAAATGTGATTGACTTTTTTTTTTTGTTTGTTTTTGGGTACACACAGTACCCCACTGCTAGTCCCACTACATTGTTAGCCACCCCCCTTTAGGAATCGATACCAAGAATTTAGTGTTGAAATGAGGTGTCTTCACTCAGTCTACCACTTGAGCTATGGATTGGGATGTATGTGATAAACTATTATGTTGGGCCTATGGTCTAATTGAAGGTCTGGCCATTGATAGAGTAGAATAGCTAAACAATATTCATATAGTGGCCCAATAAATTGTAACATGGCTTAGATGATGATGATGATGCCTAATGTTTGATTGGAGTGATAATTGTGAGTGAAGAAGGTATATATATGAATATACTGAAGAGGCACATTTTCTGCTCAACTGCAACCAAGGTATTCCATAACGGTAACGAATTGTCATTACAGTTATGATACGAGCTGTAGGAGTCCACATGGCCTATAAAAGAAATGTTTTGGCCCCAAAACAAACGAACATAAGGCCGTTAAGGTCACATTTTTCCATAATAGCCGTTATGCCTCGTAAAGCATAACTGTTACCACCGTTATCATTAGGCCATTATGTAGCCATTTTGGAATACCTTATACCCTCACCCTTTCCACTGGTAAGAGTTTCCTAGCAGATTGGTGTACACCAACTTAAAGATATTGATTAACCAAGTAGAGGTTGTGAGTTCATTATTTTGTTTAAGAACCTATGCCCTTCAAGTGGACCCATAATGATTCAAATCATTGTTACTATGTATGGTGACAACCACAGATGGGGAAATGACCCACTACTCTCCCAGATTGGAATATCCCTGACATCAAATGTTCAGCTTTTTCTGGTCCATTGTTGTATTTTAATCTTAACCATTTGTTTTTTGCCCATTAATCCAAGGGTTGAGCCCATTTGATCATGTATAACTTTTGGAATCGCCAATTCTCAGTAGAGACTATCATACGACAATGTTGATTCGAGTCTCCACAAATCAATATTGAGTTAACCAGTCAAACTCATGAGCGAGTTTAATGTGTGGGATCATGCAAACTATAATTATGTGATTATGGTACTGCTCCATTTCCTTCCACATTGTATTTATTCATTGTTTATGATTGTAGAATGACATGATCAAGCCTGCGATCGATGGGATGTTGAACGTTCTGAAATCATGTGTGAAAGCGAAGACGGTGAACCGTGTGGTCTACACATCATCGGTGGCTGCTGTTAATCTGAAGCAGATCAATGGGACGGGCCATGTCTTTGACGAGGAGAGCTGGTCGGACGTTGAGTATTTGACTTCTGAGAAGCCGTTCACTTGGGTAAGCTGGTTTCTGTTTTGGGTTGGCTCGGCCGGACTCAGTTCGACTCGGTGCAAATCAGGGCTGTTAATGGGGTGGGCCGGGTTTAGGCTGATCATTGAGGTCATGGGTTGGACCCAGGACCAAGTTTATGGTGGAATAGTCAAAATTTGAAGGCTTGTACTTCGATAGAAAGCAAGGCAAGCTAGCCCCCGGCTGACTGATTTCACATGGGCTGAGTATTAACTGTGGTGAACCTAGCCTGGCCCAAATCCGATCTGATAGCATATGGTTCTGATTTGGTCATGCCTTAGCTTGACCCTTTTGAAACTTTTTCTCCTTTTATATTCAAGCAGCCAATCCTATGTTTCCAAGGGATTTTTATCGAAAAGATCCTTGAAAAACCTAAAATTAGGAAAAAAGAAAAAGGCCATAACTAATTTTGAATTTCAAAAAAGGATCCTCCTACTGAATGGATGGCAAAATGACCTAAACCCTCAATCCAACCGTGAGGATCAAACACCCCAAAATTAGACTTTATTTTTTTATTTTTTGTCAAAACGACATAAAAAGTCACATCAATGATAAAACATTTTCATTTCTCTCATTTTGGTGATTTTCCTTATAGCCAAACAAGCTCTTCTCCTCTTCTTCTATTGGGCCTTCCAAGTCTTTCAGGGCATGCTAGGATACCACCATATACGTTGGGTTCTTAACTTATCTGAAGGCATTAAGTTAATTACTTTTTTCACTTAATTAGTTTGGTAACCATTATTATGAAAGTTACTTATTTAATAAGTTCTTCTTATATAGGCTTTTGACTTATTGCTTTTCTAGTTTTCTCTCTAAGCCATGGTCCATGTCGAAGGAGGCTCTCTCTCAAGGTCCTTGTTAAAGGAGCCCCACACAATGGATAGTCCACATCAAAGGTGGGTCCCACATGATGGATGAACTCATATTAATGTAGACCCACATAAATCATGGTCCATATTAAAGGTGGACCCCTAGTGATAAATAGTTCACCTCCAAAATAGGATGGTATAATGGACAATTCACTTCAAACATAGTACCGGCCTACATGATGGACGATCGACATTAAAGGTGGGCTCTGCATGATGTGCAGTGGACATTGAAGTAGGCCCCCACATGATGGTTGGGCCACATCAAGGTAGCCCCAAAATGATGGACGGTCCACATCGAAGGTTGGCCCTTAATGATGAATGGCCTACATCCAAGGCGAGCCTCGCATGATAGGCGACCCACATTCAAGGTGAAGCTCACATGATGGACAATCCACATTGAAGGTGGGGCCCACATGATGGATGATCCACATCAAGGTTAGGCGTCACAGTTTGGATGACCCATGTCAGGATGGCCCCAAATGATGGATGGTCCTCGTTAAATCAAAGGTTTGTCCCAACGATGAGTTGCCCACATCAAAGTCACACCCCGCATGATGTACAACCCACATTAGATGTGGGGCCCAAATGATGAACGGTCCACAGGATGGAAGGTGAACCCCATGGACAATAACATTGATGGTGGGCACCATGTAACGGATGACCAACATCAAAGTGTAGGGTGCGTTCCACACAAACTTTAGGATCTCGCCCCCCCAATGCACTAGAATTATGGACTATGATAATGCAATAATCAAAAGCAAATCAACAATCTCACGACACAAGAGGTTTTTACGTGGAAAACCCTCAAAGAGGTAAAAACCACGGGACCCAAATAAACAATCCACTATCTCAGAGAACTGTTTACAACCAATCACAAGCACATACCGCTTGGATCAAACCTTCTTCACCCATGCAGGGATGGATAAACAACAAGAGAACTATGAAAGTAGGAGGATCTCAGCGATCACGAGGATGTAGAACCGCTGAGATGACGGTTGCGCAGAAGAACTCCTCTTCAAGTAACTTCTCCCTTCTACAAGCTTCCTCTCTCTCTCTCTTTACTCTTTCTCTCTTCCTCTTTTTTTTTTCTCTCTCTCTCACCTTGGACGTGAAAATACCTTAATGGGATACCCTAACCACGATTTGGAACCTCTTAAGTAAGAAACCGGAGGAAACAAAACACAAATAGGAAACTGCGTATAAGCGATCCGAGTCGGGTTGGGCGCCCGGTCACCAAACCGTCGGGCACCCGTCCAAGCCAAAATAGTCCAGCGAGCTTCAGAAGAAAAATCCTGAATATCGGGCGCCCGTACCAACATGGTTGGGCACCCAGTCACCAGACCGTCAGGCGCCCGACTGTTGTAAAAACAATCCAGCAGTATTAGCCTCATCTGGGTGAATTTCGGTCGCCCGACCTCACCAGGTTGCACTCTCTCTCTCCTCTGTGACTGAGGAGGAAAACCCCATCACAAAGGTGGACCCTACGTAATATATGGACAATGAACATTAAAGGTCAACCCCTAATGATTCATGACTCACATCTAAGGTGGGCCCTTCATGATGGACGGTGCACACCAAAGGTTGGCGCCACATTATGGACATTGAATACAAAGGTAGACCAAACAAACTTGAAAAATAAATACTTATATGATGTCGGAAACAAAACATGCTTTCCTTGCATTTTAGCCGACAACGAACTTATTTACTTAGGAAGTAGAAACCAATATAAGCTACTTAAGGCATAAATAACTTATCTAAAATAACTTACCATCCAAACACCGCCTTAACAGCCATATTAGAAAAATTAAGAAACAAATCACATGTGCGAAATTATAAAACCCATGTAAAATAAAAGATTAATGCAGGGATATGCAGTGTCGAAAACCCAATCAGAGAAGGAGGGATGGAAATTCGCCAAAGAAAACAACATCGATCTCATCACCATTGCTCCTGTTTGCATCCTCGGCCCTTCTATAACTCCGGATGCTCCAGGAAGCGTCCAGGTGGCTCTATCCTTGTTCACAGGTAAGATTTTGAATACCAAATGCGTGTTATGGCACGTGCTGTGTGTCCTATACGTGCCATCAAACGGGTGTGGCATATATGTGGACAAAAAATGGTCACAAACATTCAAGTGTACTGTAATTACAATGAGTTCAATCTATGTGGGGCCACAATAATGAATGAATTCCATCCAACCGTCCACTAGATAGTCTCCAGTATTATAGCCCTAAATCCCAAAACCCAGCTTGATTCATAACTGAGGTGGGCCACGCCAAAGGAAACAACTGGGGACATTAGGAAGAGGTGCACCCAACATAGAAACTTGCAGATGGAATGTGGGGTCCATCGTTTCGTATGTATGTCATCCAACCCAGTCATCATTTTGTGCCGACAGGATGAAGGGATACAGAGAAGCTCAAGGCATTAAAAGAATTAAGGTGGGCCACAAAATTTTCAGCATGATTGTACATTGTCCCTTTGGTGTATCCCATCTGAGTTTTGGATCAGGATCATTCGTGGAATGTACGGTGAACATGAGAAGGGGCACCAGATGGACGGTATGGATTCCAAATCCTCATCAAGGATGGCCCCCGCACAGCTTCGAGAATATGGCACGTATGTGATCATTCCCAATATATCCGCACTCTACAGTGGGCCCACTTAGGGCTGTCAACGGCACGGATCTTGATCCGTATCTGATCCATATCCGATCCGATTTAATCGGATTCGGATCAATAATCGGATAATCGGGTCGGATACGGATACCCAAAGATGATCCGTTTAATATTCAAGTCAAATTTGGATCAACCTTGATCCGGCCCGTTAACGACCCGACCCGACCCGATTAAAAAAAAAAAGAAAAAAAAAAAGCCATCTCCTTCGTCTCTCTCCACGCACGAGCATCTCTCTTTCTCTCTCTCTCTCTCTTGGATATCGGGTCAGATCACAATCGAATCGAAAACGGATTTTAAAAAATTTTAACGGGTCGGGTTCGGAACATATACTTGTGATTCAAATCGGATTCAGGTCGGACTCGGGTCACATATATCCTTAATCGGGTCGGATACGGATCATCACTGATCCGGCCCGTATCCGACCCGTTGACAGCCGTAGCCCCACTGGCCTGTACACGTCACACATGTGTGACTTCGAGGCATCCATTTGTTTCCTACTCTGGGCCACCAGATGATTGGCCCAACCTTGGGTCTCACCTGATGGACGGTTAGATGTCCCGCCACATGCACATGCGAATGCACGTACAAGATCTTGGCCGTCCATTCGTATTGGAGCATTTTCATGATGGTGTACGGCTGGCTTTTGTAGGGAACGAATTCTGGATCCACGTTTTGAAAAACTTGCAGCTGATATCGGGATCGATCTCCCTTGTACACGTGGAGGACGTATGTAGGGCCCACATCTTTGTAGCGGAGAACGAATCGGCTTCCGGCCGTTACATATGCTGCGCTGTCAATACGTGTGTATCGGACCTCGCCAAATTCCTATCAGAACGATATCCACAGTACAATGTCCTCACTGAGTAAGCCTTCTAACTTTCTTTCATTTTCTCTTCCATCAATCCACACCTTCCAATACATGGCCCACCTCTCGGATGGGCCATCAGCCGTCCAATGATTTCAACGACATGGCCCACCCAACCTGGAAGCTACGTGGGTCCCACTGTGATATTTGTGAAAAATCCACAGTTTTGCCACTTCATCTTAGGCAGATCCAAAACTCGAGTGGGCTGCACGACAGAAACAGTGGAGATTGAACGCCCACCGTTGAAACGAGGTGGATAAACGGATGGACATGATTTTTCATCATCCTTCTTACATTGGACGATCCAGATTCATCAGGCGCTGACATGATTTTTCATGGTGTGATCTATTCCAGTTTTGGCGATGTTCCAGTGAATTTCGAGTCGATCTTCTCCTCAGAGAAGCTGATCAAAGCTGGATTTAGCTACAACTATGGGATTGAGGAGATGTACGATGAATCGGTGGATTACTTTAGGGCCGTTGGATTGTTGGGCAATTGAGAGCTATCTCTTCTTATATGCTCCAGCAAACTACAGTTTGAAATTTGGTATAATAATCCCTCTTAAGAAAGAACTAATGTGGATGTATCTATCTTAAGTAAAGAAACGAAATGTAATATTCCAATAATTTAGGGATCTATGGTTTGAGTTTTAATGACTAACCTTAATTTTCTTCAATCATTTAATAATTTTTTTATAATTTTCAGCCAGGCCATCTACAAGGTGGGGCCCACCTGAATTTCTTTGGCGTCAAGTAAAGGATGTAATGAAGGACATCATTGGATGGCTGGCTGATTCTGTCATTGGCTTTCTTGCTCTGAAAATGATGCCTACTCGCTGCACAGGAAGGATTCTCAATTTAGTTCCTCTTACCTTCACCTTACATAGGGGCGACCCGAGGCTCCAACACTACCACTGTTCCATGCAACGTGTACAATGGATTTGCAGCCTAGCAAAATGGATTAGTAGCGTTGCGACACCTTTGTTAGATGCACCATTCACTTGCCTTCTAAAAGAACTAAAAAAAGACATTTGACTGATAATAGTAGCAAAATGAAGTGATTTCAAAACACAGCAAAAGGAAAGAATAGATATATCTGAATCCACCATGCTACCAAATAACCTTTAGATTCAAAAATCCAGTGATGGGACCTTAACCTCACAATGTCCGAAAACAAAGGACAATGACCCACCTGATGAATTGACTGGCCTCATTTTTGCACCAGGTCAATCTATAAGTAAAGCCCATCTCATTATTGGCTAGGATATCAGCTGAAACTCTTCAAAGAAATTAAACGGGAACTGAAATTACAGTGGGAGTGTAAGTAGACCTACATCGATGAAAAGCTTTTCTAGACAAGGACGTTGACAGTTTTTGAAGAAGCAATAAGTGTTGCACAGAAAGCAACCAACCCCCCAGTTCTCATTCATCAATAGCTGCAATTCTTGCAAATTGTGGAATGTAATAGGCAAATATTCGGGTCTATATTCCTTCACAAAATCTACATACTGTCCAGATCAAAAGAAAGACTTTAGTAACATAAAACTCACATTATCAAAGAGTTGTGCCATGCCCCTAACACACACCTCTGGGCATCATACATCAGGTGGGTCCTACAGTGTAGAGTTGTGAACCTTGCATTGGTTCATACATATTTTAACACCCAACTAACAGTCAAATGGACTGATTTTCAGCCAGGACATCTATAAGGTGGGGCCCACCTGATGTGGATCAATATCCTACAAATGCTAGTTAAAGGTTTCTGTGGCACAAATCAAAACTGTTAACAATTTCATAGAAGAGTAGGAATGAACATATACCTCAAGTGAGGCATTACACAATGTAATAATCTTAAAATGTTCAAGATGGTGCAGACCAGTAATCCAATTAAGGTCAAGATGATAACCCTTCCTACATATACAACCAATAACTACATCCACCAAGCTCGAAATGTTCTTGAAATACACGTGAATAAAATCACCATAGAAATGGAATGATTGAAGGTTTGGAGCAAAAATCTCAATCTCATCGGCATCCCAACAGTCAACCTCTTAAGTGGCAGTTCCGGAGCGGAAACCTTGACACGAATCAGACCACAACAATCCCTTAAACTCAATTCCTCCATAAATGTACAATTTGAAAGCATGATTTCAAACAGGGCATCTGCAACTCTAACACCGTTTAGGCGGAGTGTTTTGAGGTAGCTGCAACCTTTGAAATTCAAAGGCAGGTAGAAATTACAGCAACTCAAATTTAAATGGGTTACAGACTCACAAGTAAAGATGGAGTTAAGAAATTTACAAGGTACAGGTTTTAATGCCATAAAATATACAGTGTGACCGAAGCCGATATGAAGCTCCTTAACTCGTTTTGCTACTGCGAATTCGACCCATTTCACAGTATCTGACAGATTGCATGGAATGAACGCGAGCCAAAACATCTGGATCTCGTTGCCTTCATGGAGTTGTAGATATTGGTTGACAGTAGCCATGAATTCTTCTGGGGTTTGGCTGGTCGCAAATTCGGCACCAAAGTCCAGAGCAGTGGCATAAGCCCAGATGTGTTTCCGAAAGTTTCTCCATCTCCTTGACAGAATGCTTGTTCTTACTATGAATTTCATTGGCATCAAGGAAAGGATGTAATGAAGAACAGCATCTGATAGTTGGCTGATTCTGTCATTGGTTTTCTCCATGGCTTTCTTGCTCTGAAACTGATGCATACTCACTGCACAGGAAGGATTCTCCATTTAGTGACGGTGTGGATTGAACAAGTTCGGTCAAATTGGAGGTGGGGTTTGAGGATCCGCGAAAATCCGCTCAATCAGATTGATTTGTAAAGGAGGAAGCTGTCGAAATTGAATGCTTACCAATCACGCTGTGGAGATCAACGGCCACCTGAGTTCATGGCCATGGAGTCGTAAGGAGGGAGAAGAGGAGATTAGGAAAAGCCCTAGATCGTTGGGTACTGGTAACGATGAAAAACATAAAAACAAAAAAGAAACCCGGGAGATCCTTTATCAATAAAAACGGGAAATGTTTTTTGTTTTTTTAGGTTAGTACACGTATAAGCGGTAGTACCCACACCCACAATGTTAGTCATACTTCAATATTAGCCACCCCCGCGTTGGAAATCGATGCCATGATCTCAGCGTTGAGACTAGGTTATCTTCGCTCAGTCAACCACTGTCCCAAACGTGTAACTAGTTGTAAGGCATGTGGGCCTACATGGTGTTTATATCACATCTTGCCCATCCAACAAGGTGGTCCCAGCGTGAAAATGGAACCCCCAAGTTGGCCAGGTGGCTATTGGCCGGTGTTTTGTGGGGCCCACCATGACCTATATGTTTTATTCATGCCGCCCATCCATTTTTTCCAAATCATTTTAGGAATCAACCTAAAAATGAGGGAGACCTAAATCTCAGTGGACCACACCACAGGAAAACAATAGTGATTGAATGTCAACCTTTAAAAACCTCCAAAAGCCCACTGTAATGTCTACTTGAAATCCAACCTGTTGATTAGGTCATACGGACCTGTACCGAAGGATAACACAAATATCAGCTTGATCCAAAACTTTCATAGCCCCAGTAAGTTTTTAATGGTGGGCTTTCAACATTATTTCGTGTGATGTGGTAAGTACACATTAGATTTGGATCTACTTCATTTTTGTTTTGCTCATGTCATAAATTGGTCTGAAAAAATGGATGGACAGCATAGATGAAATACATATATTATGATGGGCCCATATAGCACCAATCAGTGGCCACTGGCTACTATCCAAACCACCTCAAAACGGAGTGGATTGGGTGTGACCCCTTTGCCTGGGGCTGTGTGGGGCTCATGAAGATGCCCATGACAAATCCACTATGTATGTCTATTTTGAAAGACCACAATAAGACAAGATTCTAAAAACCAGGCATATCCAAATCTCACGTGGGTCATACCCACGAATTAGTGGAGATTGAAGGCGTGGTGACAAAAGTTTTGTACCCGGATTATATTTGTTCCTATAGTTTATCTGAGTGGTAATAATTTTACCAACAGTTTGGATGTCGTATGAGCATCTTGGTCAGCTCTAGAAAGGTTTCAACAGTGGTCATTCTTGTTTCCATTGTTTTATTGGCCTAGGCCACCTGAGTTTTGGATTTGTCTAATTTTTAGAATCCTGCCCAATTGATGTCAGTGTGGACAACCTGAGTTTTGGATCAGTCTGAATTTTAGAATCCTGCCCAGCTGCTGTCTTTCAAAATAGGTGGACGGAGTGGATTTTTTAGCGAACATCTCTATGGACTCTACACAACCGGGCGCCACGGGCAATATGCCCTTGCGCTCCAAAGTGGTGGATGGGCAAACTATAGAAAACAATGAATAATGACCTAAAAAACTCAACATTCAACTGGAGCACATTTAATAGCTGAATCAACTTAATTTTTGGGGCAATTCATTTTCATGGTGGGTTACCCTTGCTAGACGGAGTTAGATGTGGTACCAACTTCATGGTGGCCCCACATGTTAACTAGTTGGACATGTGACTAGTGTGTGGGCATTTCTCTTAAATAATTAAATTTAAATAATACTATCCAAATTGTAAGTTACAGTTCAGATGGACTATAACTTACAGAGTTTACTGATTTAATTATGTTCCAGGCCCCTGTCCACTATTTGTGGTGCAGGGCACTGACCATTTTATTGCATGCATGTTGTGGCTAGAAAAAGCCCTGAAAATATAGCGGGCCAAGCACTTATAAGCAATCAGTTCTCTATTGAAATATGCTTTTGGGAAGTTGAGCCATGTCTGTGGAATGGGAACATGACTCATCCAGTTCTAATGCATTATTTACCTCAAATCAACTTAGTAATGAATTGATGTGGCCTTTCTATTAGAGTTGTACACGAGCCAAGCTAGCTCGATTAGCTCGCTTGACTCGGCTTGAACTAGCTCAATTTGGCTTGATTTGAAGGTTGGGTTCGAATCAAGCCAAGCCATTTTTCCAAGTTTGAAATGATTTTCAAGCCGAGCTCAAGCTAACACGAGCTCAATTCGGCTCAGCTCGAAGTTCGGCTCGATTGAAGCTCGATTCAGCTCAACGCAGCTCAACTCGGCTGACTCAGTTGGAAAAGTATGTGTTTTAGTCCCAAAAGTGAAACTCTCTATAAAAGTAAGTGGGGGGTGTCAATGGGCATTGGGCTGCCTTTGTGCTCGATTTTAAACAATTTTAGGCCGGGCTTTTGGGCTAAGCCTATTTAATTTTTTATTTTTTCCAAGCTCGAACACAACTTGAATTGGCTCGAACTCGTCTCGAAAACTCAGTCGAGCCAGCTCGAATATGTTAGTCCAGCTCGAAGGCCGAGCCAAGCCGAACACGAGCCAGGGTGGTCATTAAACAAGCCTAGCTCGAACAAGGCAAAGCTCGGCTCGACTTAGCTCATGTACCGCTCTACTCTTTTTTTTTTTTTTCTTTTTTTTTTGGATTAGTTCACACACCCCATTGTTAGTACACCCACTCATCCCTGTTAGTCACATCACAATGTTAGCCACCCCCTCTATGGAATCGATGCCATGACCTCAATGTTGAAACTAGGCTATCTTTGCTCGGTCTGCCACTTGAGCTATGGACCTGGGTGTCCATCATATGCCTTACATAACCAATTTTTTTAAATACCTTGGACGGGTCATCTCAAATCTATGAGAGAACTCTTGGTCGAATGGTAGGAATATTCTTGGGGCGACAGAAGTTTTGAATCAAGCTAATATTTGTGTTTTCAGTTCATCCAGTAGGAACGGCGTTATGAATGGTATTGATGGCCAATAAACATCAATATGGACCTAGGTAGGTTTCAACATTAGGAATTTCCCCATCCACCTTTTCCTTTAGTGCGGCCCACTTGAGTATAGGATTTGGCTGTTTTTTGTTCACATGTCCTAAAATAGAGAGAAGTGCTCACGGGGGATGATGGTCCGGCACAATTAAATAAGAGAAGTGCTCACATAAAAAATAATGAACATCCCCTTGAAAAACTCCATAGTTGTGCCGGGTGCATCTTATGGATTTTTGGGGCATCCCATTTTCACAGGAGACAACCTTATTAGATGAGGCTACACTCTCCTTCAATGTTATGCTCCAAAATTCAGGCCGCTCTACTCATCAGGTGGGCCAGTGTAGGAAACAAATGGGTAACTGAAGTAATCTTTTTTTTTTTTCCTTTTTTCCTAGCCGTCCATTTGTTTGTACTGTTGTCCATCTGATGAATCGAACCTATTGGAAGGGCCACTTGGGTTTGCACGTGTGACATTGGCATGTTCTTAGATAAGTAGATGGGCATAATTCTGGCAAAAGTCTGTTAAGCAGCCCAAACAGTCCAACATCCACACTTCAAATAATAAGCACATGGGACCCACCAGGATCTCTATGCGACATCCACTCTGTCTATCAGTTATCACTGGTCATATTCCAGCTTTAGAATAACATCTAAAACTCAACTGGGCCACATCAAAAGAAAACTCCCTGGACCCACCATGATGTTTATAAGCAATCCATCCCATTCATAATACGATCTCATCAGGGTGAAAGTGAAAACTAAAATTTTTCCCAGCAGTAAGTGGGCCCATCTCAATTTATAATTAAAGAATTACCATGTAGTCTGCAAATTTCTTTTTCAATCTGTCCGGTAATCTGCATTCCTATCATTTTTTTTTTAATCATTTAACGGCATTCCACATCTTGGGAACGTGGAACACTTGTGACCATCCAATAAATGGCCACCCATGAATGGACCAAATCACAGAAACTTCAACGATCAGAGATCCTCAAGACTGATTGCTGGTGAACAAATGGAGTTTACAAGCAGAGGAATTACAGGATCCAAGGTACATTGCTTTCAACAATAAACTATGTTTCATTTCTGAAAAAGGGACCCATGGTTTGGTAATCCAGATCATTGTTCTGTTGTGTCCTGCTGTGAATCCGCCATACGCCAAAAATCGCGTTAACAGGAGTATGACGGTCCATACACAGGATTATGCAACAGACCAATGACCTACATTACTCACCATGGGTGCAAAACTTCTCTGGACTGAGAGCCTGCCTGCACGGAAAAGTGGATCGACTGGACTGCTACGATGGTGCCATCAAAGGCAAAGCATTCATGTAGAATCACCAAACCCCAACTTGCGGACCAAACTCGAGAAAACATGCTCTACGGCCACAAAGCCACTTCTTACGGTGACCTTCAGTATGAGTTGGGGCTAAAGCTCCATCATCGTCTGAATATTCACATATCAATATCTGGGCATATGGTGATGCTGCCTTTGCCAAGATCAATAGCTGATCGTGAAGAAGACCCAATGGTGTGTCGGCGGATTTAGACTTCGATGCAGAATTCTTCTTCATGTCACGGGCAGCTTTCTGAGAAGCTACCAAAACCAAAGACTCTAGTACTGTAGCCTTCTCTAGGAAAAATTTCACCAACTGCATTTCATCCTTGAGCCCTCTAAAACCATTCATTTTTATCACCTTCAGATGATCAAACACAATCTCTGGAGGGTCCTCTGCCAGCAGCTCCTCATATTGGTAGTCTCTTTGAAATGGGTACTTAGTGAGAGGCGACGGAAGCTTCACATTCACATTGAAAACAAAAAGAGCATAAATAAGCAGCTCTGAGAGAAGACAGTATTCAAAATGAGATTTGCTAAGCTGACAAGCACATCCTAGCCATGCATCAGATGGGCCCCATGACTAATTGTCAATTGGTTTTTTCCTTGACCCATGTTGGTTTTGGGTGGCATCCAAGGGTTCCCACAGACCCATTTTATGGCATAAACACAATCTGTAACTGCCATTGTTTTACCTTTGATGATAATTAAGAAAAATTAAATTGTCCTAACTAACTCATGACCGTTACCATAGCATATTAACACCACAAGTGTGCAAATGACTAGGCACACGTGTACCAAACGAAGGACAATATACATTTGTGGCCTGCCTGATGAATTGCTTGACCTGATTTTTGCACCAGGTCAATCCATAAGTAAAGTCCATCTCATTAATGGCTAGGATGTCAGTAGAAACTCTTCAAAGAAATTAAATTAGAACTGAAATTACAGTGGGAGCATATGTAGTCTTACTTCAATGAAAAGCTTTTCTAGACGAGGACATTGACAGTTTTTGAAGAAGCTATAGGTGCAGGCCAGATAGCTACCACTATGACAATCCATCAATAGCTGTAATTCTTGCAAACTATGGAATGTGATAGGAAAATCTTCGGGTCTATATTTCCCCACTATATGTACATACTGTGCCGATCAAAAGAAAGACTTTAGTAACATAAAAGTCACATTATTAAAGAGTTGTGCTCTGCCTAACATGCACCACTGAACATGTCACCCTGTGTAGATGACCTGGCCTAAAATTTCAGTCCAGTCCACTCATTAGCATTTCTGTAGAATGTTTTAAACATTTGAAGCCCAACTGACAGTCAAACAACTGTTCGACCTGATTTTCAGCCAGGACATCTGGAAGGTGGGGTCCACCTGATGTGGATGAATATCCTACGAACACTTGTAGAGGTTTCTGTGGCACAAATAAAAACTGTTAAGAATTTCATAGAAGAGTAAGAATGAACACATAACATACCTCAAGTGAGGCTTTACACAATGTCAGAATCTTAACGTGTTCAAGAAGGTGCAGAAAAGTAATCCAATCAGAACAGTAACCACCCCTACATATACAGTTGACAAGGACATCCACCAAGCTCGAATTGTTCTTGAAGGAGATGGGAGTAAAATCACCATAGAAATGGAATGACTGGAGGTTTGGAGCAAAAATCTCAATCTTATGGACACTGCAATCAACCACTGTCAAGCTCTTAAGTGGCTGATCCAGAGAGGAAACCTTGATATGAGTCAGACGATAACAACGCTTTAAACTCAATTCCTCCAGAAGCAGGCAATTTGAAAGCATGCTTTCAAAGAGGGCATCTGTAACTGTAGCGTCACTAAGGTGGAGTGTTTTGAGGTAGGTGTAACCTTTGAAATCCAATGGTGAGCAGCAATGGAAGTGGCTCAAATTTAAATGGGTTATAGAATCACAACTAAAGATGGAGTCAAGCAACTTACAAAACACAAGTTCAAATGCCAGAAAATATACAATTTGACAGAAGTTGATATGAAGCTCCTTAACTTGTTTTGCTACTGCGAATTTGACCCATTTCACTTGTTTTGCTACTATGAATTCAACCCATTTCTTGGCATTTGACAGATTGCATGGAATGAACATAATCCGAAACATCTCAATCTCCTTGCCTTTGTGGAGTAGCAGATATCGGTTGACAGTGGCCACGAATTCTTCAGGGGTTTGGCCAGTCGCGAATTCGGCACCAAAGTCTAGAGCAGTGGTATAAGCCCAGATGGGTTTCCACAAGTTTCTCCATCTCCTTGACAGAATGCTTGTTCTTGTTGGGCGACAGCCTCAGAATCTGGCCAATCTCCAAGAATAATCTGGGCGATCTCCTTAGATACCAGATGATCACGTCCGAAATATTGGGTGATTGGCGGGCGACTGCCTTAGATGCTGACCGATGTCCAACAGAAAGTGGACCGATTTCTGGCCAATATTCTCCAGAGGCTGGACGATTTGCTTCAGCAACTGAGTGATTGGTTTGGGAAGATGGATTTCAACAGATGCTGTGTGATCTTCTGCTGAGAGGTTGGATGCTGGACGATTGCCTTTACAAGGCCACGTAATGACTTGAAGAAAACAGGAAACAAACAAACTCAGATTTACAAATCTGCTGCTGTTTTATATATGAAAACTTTCTTATATTTCTTGCTATCTGACGCTTGAAAAACATACAGCAACAATCTGTATATATAGAGTCTACATCAACCTAAATTAAGAGTAGATTCAATGTGGCAGTTTTCCAACGTATGGAAACTCCAACAGTTACAACACGTGGGAAATCCCAACAGTTGTAACGTATGCCTTTTCAAATCCCAAGAAGCTTCCAGATATTGCTAGACCATCTGGACCGTCTGATTGGTTTGGACGTTCCAACACTCCCCTTCAAACCAAAACGGGCTTTATTCCAAGCAATGACCTTAGTCGTTTGAATGTATCAGTCGGTAATGCCTTGGTGAATATGTCCGCGACTTGTTCAGTGGTGTGACAGTACTCCAATTTCACCACTTTCTGCTTCACTTGATCTCTAAGAAAATGATATCGGGTATCAATGTGCTTGCTTCTTCCATGTTGTACCGGATTTTTGGAGAGCTCGATTGCCGACTTGTTATCCACATATATGACTGTGGATTCTTCTTGCGGATGCTTCAACTCCTTTAGCAGATTTCTCAACCAAATTGCCTCACAGACTGTAGATGATGCTGCCACGTACTCTGCTTCACATGTAGACAGGGCGACCACGCTCTGCTTCTTTGAATTCCATGTGAAAGCAGTCATTCCGAGATAGAATACATATCCCGTGGTGCTCTTTCTTTCATCTTGGTCACCTCCCCAATCACTATCTGAGTATCCATACAGCATCGCTTCATCATCGTATGGATAGAAAAGACCGAATTCCATTGTTCCTTTGACGTACCTGAGGATTCTTTTTGCAGCTAGCCAATGTGATTCTTTTGGCGCTTCCATATATCTGCTTAAAAGCCCAACACTGTAGACGATATCCGGCCTTGTGATTGTGAGATACCTTAGGCTTCCAATCAGACTCTTGAACAGAGTCGAGTCCACGCTTCTTCCTTCTCCTTCTTTTGTCAGCTTCAGGCCCGTTGCTACAGGTGTGTTCACGGCATTGCAATCGGTCATCTTGAACTTTTCAAGCAATTCCTTAGCATACTTTTTTTGAGATATATAGATGCCACCATGTTGTTGTTTCACTTCGATGCCTAGAAAGAAAGACATCAGACCTCCGTCGGTCATCTCGAACTCCTTAAACATGGCCTTTTTGAATTCATCAAACATTGGCTGGTTGTTCCCTGTAAACAGCAAATCATCAACATACAGGCATGCTATGAGCATATCGCCATGAGCATTTTTCTTGATGTAGACTGCATGCTCATATGGACATTGGGCGAAGCCGTTCTCTTGAAGATAGTTGTCGATACGTGCATTCCAAGCACGTGGAGCTTGCTTCAACCCATAAAGGGCTTTCTTCAGCCGATACACCTTGTGTTCCTCCCCTTGCATAACAAACCCTTCAGGTTGGTCAACATAGACTTCTTCTTCCAGAATTCCATTCAGGAATGCAGATTTCACATCAAGTTGGTAGATCATCCAACTGTGATGTGCTGCAAGGGAGATAATCATCCTCACAGTATCAAGGCGAGCAACAGGAGCGAAGACTTCTTCATAGTCTACCCCGTACTTCTGTTTGTATCCTTTTGCTACGAGCCTTGCCTTGTAGCGATTGATCTCACCATCAGCATTTCGCTTGATCTTGTACACCCATTTGACGCCGATAGCTTTCTGGCCATTAGGAAGCATAGTAAGCTCCCATGTATCATTCTTTTCAATGGCATGAATTTCTTCTTTCATAGCTATTCTCCAACATTCTTTTTTTATGGCCTCCTGGAATGTCAGAGGCTCATGATCTGCATACAAGCAGAAAAGATTAACTTCTTCAGTTTGCTCATAGATGTCGCTTAAGCTTCTCATTTTGATGGGTGCCATGGGTGAGGACGAGCTGGCCGAATTTTGATTTGATGGAGTACTTTTAGGGCTTCTGTGAACTGATGATGCGGCCGAAGAAGGTGTTGTAGGCGTTTGCTCTTGACGGTCATGCCTTTCTTCTTGTTCTTCTGTTTCGACTTGAATATCTTTGGTCGACTCTTCATCGTTCCATTTCCAAGCTTCTTCCTCACTGAAGACCACATCTCTACTCACCACTACTTTATTGGTTAGTGGATTGTAGAGCTTGTAGGCTTTAGATTCTTCACTATAGCCGATGAAGATGCACTTCTCACCACGATCATCAAGCTTCCTTCTTCTTGCCTCTGGAACTTGAGCGTAGGCGACACACCCAAAGATCCTTAGGTGCGCCACACTTGGTTTGTAGCCACTCCATGCCTCCTGTGGTGTCATGTTTCTGACGCTCTTGGTTGGACATCGATTGAGCAAGTAAGCAGTACACGCAACTGCCTCTGCCCAGAAGTTCTTTGGCAAGCCTTTCTCTTTTAGCATCGTTCTTGTCATGTCGAGGATGGTGCGGTTCTTTCGTTCCGCAATGCCATTTTGCTGTGGCGTGTAGGCTGCAGTGTGGTGCTGCTTGATGCCTTGTTCCCTGCAATAATCTCGAAATGCATTTGAGGTGTACTCTCCACCTCTGTCAGATCTGAGTACTTTAATTTTGTGACCACTTTCAACTTCAACACGAGCTTTGAAAATTTTAAAGATAGAGAAAGCGGTCGATTTTTCTTTTATGCAATACACCCAAAGTCTTCTGCTGAAATCATCAATGAAGGTAATAAAATATTTATTACCTCCAAGAGAGGGTGTTTCAAGTGGTCCACAAATATCAGTATGAACCAATTGAAGTGGTTCCTTTGCTCTTCTGGACACTCCACTTGGAAAGGAGTTCCTTTGTTGCTTGCCGAGTGTGCATGCCTCACACACATGTTCTGGAGCTTCAATAGCGGGCAAGCCTTGTACCATGCTTGATGAAGACAATAACTTTAAGCCACTAAAATGGAGATGCCCAAAGCGAAGATGCCATCTCCATGAATCATTTTTCACCTTTCCATAGAGACACTTCTCGATTTTTGTGTTGATTTGGAGCGGAAACATGCGATTCTTCGCCATTTGGACTTGAGCCACAAGTCTCCCGTGTGCATCTCTTATAGAGAGAGAATAGTTTTCCATGTGTATGACATACCCCTTCTCAAGGAGTTGGCCAATACTGAGGATGTTACTTTTCATGTTTGGTACGTAATACACATTGGAGATAAAATTTGGCACACCATTCTTCTGATAGATTTTAACTTTTCCTTTACCTTTCACGGGAACTTTTGATGAGTCTCCTAGACTCACGTTGCCACAAGCATCGTCTGCCAGTTCCACGAACAGCTCCTTCTTTCCACACATGTGGTTACTCGCACCAGAGTCGAGATACCACACGTCATGTTGATCGCATGCTTCTTCTTGTGCAAGAAGAAGTACGGAGTCTTCCTTTTCATGATTTGATGCTTCTGCATAATTAGAATGCTCATCTTGATCTACTGGTTTGCTCCAGCAGTCTAAAGCATAATGGCCGAACTTGTTGCAGTTGTAACATTGAATATTTTTTGTATTTCCACGACCACGCATGGATCGGCCTCTACCATTTCCTCTTCCACGGAAATTGGTAAATTTCTGTTGATTTTGTTGATGGCTTGGATGATATCCACGCCCTCTGCCTCTTGCACGATTGCTAGTACCACGGCCCCCTCTTTGTGTATGGCCATTCTTTTGTTCATTTAGAGTCAACTTGGACTCCAAGGCATGTTCAAGCGTCGGTCCAACATTTTTTTGCATTCGTTGCTCATGCACTTGCAACGATCCCATCAGTTCTTCAATGGACAGTTTTTCCAAGTCCTTTGATACTTCTATGGCCACAACCACATGTTCAAATTTCGGTGTAAGGGATCGCAGTATTTTTTCGACCACCCGTACATCCTCAATCTTTTCGCCATTTCTTTTCAAGTTGTTAACAATGACAAGCAACTTTGAAAAATAATCCGAAATGGACTCACCTTCCTTCATGCGAGAGATCTCGAACTCGGCTCTAAAGGTTTGGAGGCGAACCTTCTTCACACGATCAACTCCTTTGAAGATGGTGTTAAGAATCTCCCATGCTTGCTTGCTTGTTGTCGCTTCAGCGATCCGTTCAAAGGTGGACTCATCCAACCCTTGATAGACAAGAAACAAAGCCTTCTTGTCCTTCTTTCTTTGATCTTTGAGGACTGCCCTTTGATCAGCGGTGTAGACGGCTTCTTGCTCCATAGTGGGCTCTTCGTACCCATCGGTCACGATCTCCCATAGATCTTGCGACCCGAACAGTGCTTTCATCTGGATGCACCAATTCTCATAGTTGTCTTTAGACAATTTCGGAATTTGCGGCTGGATCGAGTTGGCCATTTAACCGATAAGCTCTGATACCAATTTGTTGGGCGACAGCCTCAGAATCTGGCCAATCTCCAAGAATAATCTGGGCGATCTCCTTAGATACCAGATGATCACGTCCGAAATATTGGGTGATTGGCGGGCGACTGCCTTAGATGCTGACCGATGTCCAACAGAAAGTGGACCGATTTCTGGCCAATATTCTCCAGAGGCTGGACGATCTGCTTCAGCAACTGAGTGATTGGTTTGGGAAGATGGATTTCAACAGATGCTGTGTGATCTTCTGCTGAGAGGTTGGATGCTGGACGATTGCCTTTACAAGGCCACGTAATGACTTGAAGAAAACAGGAAACAAACAAACTCAGATTTACAAATCTGCTGCTGTTTTATATATGAAAACTTTCTTATATTTCTTGCTATCTGACGCTTGAAAAACATACAGCAACAATCTGTATATATAGAGTCTACATCAACCTAAATTAAGAGTAGATTCAATGTGGCAGTTTTCCAACGTATGGAAACTCCAACAGTTACAACACGTGGGAAATCCCAACAGTTGTAACGTATGCCTTTTCAAATCCCAAGAAGCTTCCAGATATTGCTAGACCATCTGGACCGTCTGATTGGTTTGGACGTTCCAACAGTTCTTACGATGAATTTCATCGGCATCAAGGAAAGGATGTAATGAAGGAAATCATCAGGTAGTTGGCTGATTTTGTCATTGGTTTTCTCCATGGCTTTCTTGCTCTGAAACTGATGTCTACTCACTGCACAAGAAGGATTCTCCATTTAGTTTCTCTTACATTTCATCATTCTTGAAGGAATTGAATAATCTTCAGCACAACGATTTGCAAAATATACTCTGGGATGTTAGTTCGTCCAGTGCGATCCATGACACAGCAATCCAAACTGTTCATCTGATGGGGCCTCATTGTTAATTGATCTTGGTGAAAAATCTCCCATATATGAAGATTCTAGCTAGCCAGCCAATATTGGCCCTTCAAAAATTGAATGTTCTCCAGCCTATTTTCCCAACCATCTATTTTTAGGACACCAATCTTGGGTTTGGTCCATTTGGGAGATTTTTGGGGTACGGTTCAGAAACTGTGGGGCCCATCAGATGAACAGTTTGGATCGCAGTCTCACTCTTACAAACTAAGGACTCATGGATATCATACATCTCCATTGTCTGGAAGGAGAACGCCTTTTCTAAAGCTCTTCTCAAAGGAAAAATCAGTTGAAAGGTCGTGAATTTTAACATGCAAGCTGCAATATAAAAGGACCAAATGCCACAAAAGATTTAAAGAATAATCTTTCATTACTAGAATATTTTGAAAAGAAGTGTTCTAATCCTTTGGTAAGAGTACTTAAGCCAGCACCTAACAGAGTGAGGCCCATCTGATGAGTGGCTTGGATCTCCCAAGTTGGCACCTGTGGTGGCAAGTACACTCCAGCATGTTATAGTTTATTGGACCCATTATTCTTTATGAATTCTTCTTAGCTCATTAAGGTGTGAATTTGCCTCAAGTGCACCATAGTTTTGAATATTGATATCGTATCATCTAATATGGCAATATCATATCCGCATAGGCCTAATATTCCTCACCTTAAGAAAATAAAAATAAAAAATAAAAAGTAAAAAAACCCGCTTGGATCGACTGATTCGGGGCTGATATGGGCCTATGTGCTGATAAACGAGCATGACTTGGTTGCGAACCCGGAACCAGCGATGTGGGTGCGACCCCGGACCATAGGACCCACCTCGATGTAAGTATTGTATATCCACACCGCCCATCCATTTTCCAGCTCATTTAGGGCATGAGCCCAAAAATGAAGCAGATGCAAGTTTCAGGTGGACCACACCATGGGAAACAGTAGTTATTGACCCTTAAAAACATTTTGTGGGCCACAAAGTTTTGGATCAAACTGATATTTTTTTTCCTTTCATCCAAGCCTGTGTGACCTTATCAACAGGTTGGATGGTCAACAAACATTACGGTGGACCCTAGGAAGTTTTAATGGAGGGCTTTCGAAGACCACATTTAGACTTGGGTCCTTACTCATGCCAAAGTGGTAGACTCACAAGAGTTTTAACATGCAGTCATGGGTTCGAGTACCCATTATCGTGTGAGTGCGTGTGGGGTGTGAGTGCATGTTTAAAAAATAATAAATAAATAAAAATGTTAGACTAGATCTAGGCATTGAAACAAAAGATTCGAGTGGGATTTGAAGAATAGAAGCTGAATGGACTGTAATAGAAAATTTGGGAAAAAGTATAAGACTCCGCTTTTTCAAGTTTTTTCTCTTCTTTCTGTTGCATTTCAATCTAATGGGCCCATTTGCAGTTGCAGAGGATCCAGGCTGTAACAATTCCTCATCATTTAACAGAGGGTGGTGACTCTTTAACCCGTATCAATAGCATAAATGTGCAGAAACCCATTTGTAGATGGAGCATAAACCATCAGATTTCTCCCTTAATTGGACCACCCACCATTCCACTTTCATCCATCCATTTCTCCCTTAGCATTGTTTGATTTGTATTACATTTTAGAAATATCCTCCATCCTCAATGGGCCCCACAAGTTGGATGGTCTGGATAGCTGTAAATGGAGGCCACATGCAATGAGAGTGAGTCGCCACCATTTTCAAAATGGCAGTGAATTATCATGGGATTCTACCCCTAATTAACTAACTCGAATGGATCCCTCTCGAACTGTCGAACTAATTCGATTGAACAGGATCAGAGCTCGATTCACCATAATTCGACAGTCTAGATTGAACTAGTTCAGTCCAATTGGAGGTAGGGTTTGAGGATTGTTTGATCCAGAATTGCAAAAAACCGCTCAATCAGATTGATTTGAAAAGGAAGAAGAAGAAATCATCGCAAATGAATGCTCACCATAACATGCGGGTGATCAACGGCCTACGTTAATGGCCATGGCGTCGTAGAGAAGGAGAAGCAGAGTAAAAAAAGACATTGCGTCGTGCGTACTATTACTAATGAAAACGATTTGGTGAGACTCCTGAGAACGCAGGACAGTGCGACCCTTAACAAATAAACAGGCCTTCTTGACATTATGAAGAGCTTGGATTGCAAATAAACATTACCAAAGCCTTATAATGGGCTCTTTGGAATTTTTAATGGTGGGCGCTCTCAATCAGTACTGTTTCCACTGGTATGGTCCACTTGAGATTTGAATTTGCATAATTTTAGTAGACCATCCTAAAATGGACCGGAGAAATGGATGGACGGCATGGATATACAAAATACTATCCACGTGGGCCACACGGTAGGGGTGACACCCACTAAGCTGTTCCCCGAGTAACACCTAATTCGCTCCCCACACCGTGATGTATCTGTTTATCGTTGCCGTTTAGATCCGTGTAGGGCACACCATGATGTATATATTTATCTATGTACTTCGTCCCTTTTCTCATATGAAGGCAGATCCAATGCTCAAGTAGACCTCACAAAATAGTAAGCTTGGATTTGCTTTCTTTTCATTGTTGGGCTCATGCCTTAACTATATTTGCCTGCTCAATTGGACATGAGAAACCCAGTCTATCAATTTTGCCGGCTCAATTTAAGATATAAGCCCAAGAATGAAACAAATCCAAAAACTCAAGTGGGCCACAACATGGGAAGGAAAGTGCCTACCGCTAAAACCTTCCTAGGGTCCACCTGATTAAAAAAAAAAAAACCCTGAGTGTTTGAACAATGGATGATCAATCACTACCTTTTTCTGTCATTTGGCCCACTTAAATTTTGGACATGCCTTAGTTTTGGGCTTATATCCTAACATGATCTGGTAAAACAGATGATCGGGGTGGATTTCTCACAAACATCATGGTGGCCCCACCCAGCTTTCGAGATCAAGCAATCAACGTCCAACCAGCAAACAAAACACAATCTCCGAATATTTCTCGGTGCAGTTAAATGAATTCATCATTTTAACTAACCAATGGTTACTTTAACTTTCTGTTATAAACGTTTCTATTTAAATCAATACCATCCTTTCATGGGAAAAATCGTTATCAAACAATTGAAAAGTCTTTATGGTATCAGAGCCGTAGACAAAATTTTCTTTTTCTCTCTTCCTTCCTCAGGGGGCCTCCATACCGATCGAATACAATCGGTTTTCCGGTCGTATTATATACAACATCATACAACATCATGGTGGCCCCTAACGCCAATTAGTTGGACATACTGATACTAGTTGCGTTTGAGCATCTCTTAAATAATTAATTTTAAATTATAACATCCACCAAATTGTGAGCTACAATTAGATGGATCATGACTTACAGATTTTAAAGATTTAGTTTACCACTTTCCTAATTGGTGGACATTCAATAGATGATTGAAATAAAAACTATCCAATTGTTTAAGTAAAACAAACCATCCATTGAGTTATATGGCTCAAGTGGTAGACTGGGTGAAGATAGCCTCATTTCAACATTGAGGTCATGGTATGTGGGAATTGATACCATGACCTCAGTGTTGAATTGAGGCTATTTCCACTAAGTCTACCACTTTAGCTATCAACCTTGGTGTTGCTTGTAAATACTCAATGAAACTTGATCAGTCACATTGCAGATGATCAATGGCTACAATGCAACCCTACATTGATGCTTGGGGCCCACCAAGGTGTTTGTATGACACTTCACCTATCCAACAAGGTCATCCCACCATAAAGATGCGACCATGCAAATATCAAGTGGAAAACTCCACATTCACATGGGGAGCACATAATGGTTAGACTGACCCCGAATTTTGGGCGTCCCATTTTCCTAATGGGACAACCTTACTGGACAGGTGAGATTTAATACAAAACCATGGTAGACCCCACACACCAACTAGTCGGAGTGTGTGAACGGTCCAAATTGTGAACCACAATTTTAATGGATCATAACTTATGGATTAATGATTTAATTACTTATCTAATTGGTGGACGTTTAATAGATGGTTGAAATGAAAACCATATTTACAACAAGTGCCCCAAAACCATAACAGATATGATATGGGTTACGTATCATTAGTGTGACTATTAGAAAATACATACGGTTAATCATATAGATACATATAGACTGTCATATGTATAAATATGCATGTATATGTATCATGTATATATGTTTTCAATTGGCCTCACTACTCATGGAGACAACATCTCTAATAAGATTGGCATTTGCTCCCCTGTTTTGGGCCAAAAATGAATATATGGATGGACCAAAAATGAATGGCTAAAGCTTCTCTATCTCTCACCCATCCATTTGTTTTGTACTATTGATGAATGAGTTGGCCTGAATTTTCAGCCAAAGCAAGTTTGGCCAGTGGATGGACCACTTGAATAATGTACGTGCGACATTAGCATGTAATCTGGTGTATAAATGGGCATAATGCCGGAAAATAAGTTGTTAAATAAACAGCCCCCACAAGTGGTTCAAAATCCAGTGACGGGACCTTCATATGACTAAAAATACCCTCACAGGTTTATGAGGTCCCCAAAATACCTTCATATGAAACCTTCCCGAGACCCACATCATCAGGAATATGAAGGTTATATATATATATATATATATATATATATATATATATATATATATATATATATATATATAAAAGGTACTATGCTCGAAGTTCCCATGAGGTCGAGCTGTGTGGGCCCCACTGTGATGTGTGTGGAACATCAAAACCGTGTATTTGATATATTGGTGAATATCCAGACCATTGTTCTACATTACAACCATGGCCCCAAATTCTCCAAACTGAGAACCCAGGCCAGAAAAGTCTATCAACTAGATGGCTAGGATTATGCAATCAAATGCAAAACATTCATGTAGCATCACCAAACCCCAACTTACTGATCATACGAGTATAAAATACGCTCCAAGGAGACAAAGCTACCCTTACAGTAAACTTCAGTATGTGTCGGGACTAAAGCTCCATCATCGTCTGAATATTCACATATTAACATCCGAGCATTTGATGATGATGCCTTCACCAAGATCAATAGCCGCTCGCGAAGAAGACCCAATGATATGTCGATGGATTTAGACTCCGATGCAGAATCCTTCTTCATGTCGCAGACAGCTTTCTGAGGAGCTACCAAAACCAAAGACTCAAGTACAATAGCCTTCTCTAGGAAAAATTTCACCAACTGCATTTCATCCTTGAGCCCTCTAAAACCATTCATTTTTATCTCCTTCAGATGATCAAACACAATCTCTGGAGTGTCCTCTGCTGGCAGTCCCTCGCACTGGTAGTCTCTTTGAGAGGGGTCCTCGACGGCTGACGGAAGCTTCAAATTCACATTAAAAACAAAGAGAGCATAAATAAGCAGCTCTGAGAGAATATAGATAGTGTTCAAAATGAGATATGCTAAACTGAAAAGCACATCCTGGCCATGCATCAGGTGTGCCCCATGATGCTTTGATGAAATCGAAGCCCTGAAGAGGTGATCGATGTTGCAGGACTGCCCACCTGATGAATTGATTGGCCTGATTTTGCACCAGGTCAATCTATAAGTAAAGCCCTTCTCATTTATGGCTAGGATGTCAGCTGAAGCTCTTCCAATAAATTAAATGGGAACTGAAATTACAGTGGGAGCATATGCAGACCTACTTCAATGAAAAGCTTCTCTAGACAAGGGCATGGACAATTTTTGAAGAAGCTATAGGTGCAGGCCAGATAGCTACCACCATACCAATCCATCAATAGCTGCAATTCTTGCAAATTGTGGAATGTAATAGGCAAATCTTCAGGTGTGAATCCCTCTGCTAAATCTACATGCTGTGCAGATCAAAAGAAAGACTAGTAACATAAAAGTGACATCATTAAAGAGTTGTGCCATGCCTAACACATCTCTCTCTAGGCACCATACATCAGGTGGGTCCCATTGTATAGATGACCCAAAATTTTCAGAACAGTCCACTCATTAGCATATCTCTCTCTCTCTCTAGCCCAACTTACGGTCCAACAGACTGATTTTCAGCCAGGCCATCTACAAGGTGGGGCCCACCTGATGTGGATCAATATCCTACAAATGCATGTAGAGGCTTCTGTGGCACAAATCAAAACTGTTAATAATTTCATAGAAGAGTAGGAATGAACATATACCTCAAGTGAGAGGTAACACAATGTCAGAGTCTTAACATGTTCAAGATGGTGCAGAACAGTCATCCAATCATGCCTATGTACGCGAAGCTCCCTACATATACCATTAACAAGGACATCCACCAAACTCGAAATGTTCTTGAAATACATATGAATAAAATTACCATAGAAATGGAATGACAGGAGGTTTGGAGCAAAAATCTCAATCTCATCGGCATCCCAACAGTCGACCACTGTCAAGCTCTTAAGTGGCAGATCAGGAATGGAAACCTTGATGCGAGTCAGACCATGACAATCACTTAAACTCAATTCCTCCAGAAGCAGGCAATTTGAAAGCATGCTTTCAAACAGGGCATCTGTAACTGTGACATTGCTTAGGTGGAGCATTTTGAGGTTGTGGCAACCTTTGAAATTTAATGGTGGGAAGAAATAGCAGCGACTCAAATTTAAATGGGTTATAGAATCACTACTAAAGATAGAGTTAAGCAATTTACAAGGCTTACTTCCCTCAATTGGTTTGGATGCCCTAAAATATACAGTTCGACAGAAGTCAATATCAAGCTCCTTAACTCGTTTTGCTATTACGAATTCGACCCATTTCTCAGCATCTGACAGATATCGATCGCCTGGATTGAATGACAGCCGAAACATCTGGATCTCCTTGGCTTTGTGGAGTTGTAGATATTGGTTGACAGTAGCCACGAATTCTTCTTGGGTTTGGCCAGTCGCAAATTCCCCACCAAAGTCCAGAGCAGTGGCATAAGCCCAGATGGGTTTCCACAAGTTTCTCCATCTCCTTGACAGAATGCTTGTTCTTACTATGAATTTCATCGGCATCGAGGAAAGGATGTGATGAAGAACAGCATCGGGTAGTTGGCTGATTCTGTCATTGGTTTCTTCCATGGCTTTCTTCTTCTTCTGAAACTGATGCCTACTCAATCCACAGGAACGATTCTCCATTTAAGTTCCTCTTACTTTCGTCATAATCAGATGGTGAGGATCCAGTGCTCAATCAGATTGATTTGTAAAGGAAGAAGTTGTCGAAATTGAATGCTTACCAAAATCTTATTCAATCCCGCTGTGAAGATCAACGGTCCTGATGCAACCGTGAATTCATGGCCATGGAGACGGGAGGAGGGAGAAGAAGAGGAGAGAAGAAGCCCTAAATCCCTGCGTACTGATGAAAAAAACATAAAAGAGAACGTTTAAAACCCTCGTGGATCCGAGGTGGGCGGGATCCCTGACCGTGGGGCCCACCTTGATGGATGTTCCTTATATCCACGCCGTCCATCTGCTTTTAAAACTTAATTTAGGGCGAGATCCCAAAAATGAAGAAGATCAAAATCTAAGGTGGACCATAATACAGGAAACAGTGGTAATTGATCATTAAAAACTTCTCCGGGCCTTTGTGACCTTATCAACAAGTTAGCTGGAAAATAAACATTCTAGTGGTCCCATTAAGTTTTTAACGGTGGGGATTCAATGAAGACTGTTTCCTGTAGAATGGTACACCCAGGAGTTGGATCTGGTTGATTTTTTGGATCGTGCCCTACAATGAGCTTTCAAAATGGATGAATCGTGTCGATGTAAGGTATATAAATTTAATTGGCCCCACAGTTAGCGATCCACCCATGGATCCGGGATCCACCCAAACCGCTCCCGTCGATATGCCGGCCATATCGTAGGGCTCATTGTGGCCACTTATTCCTGTTGTGTGGTCCACTTGAATCTACAATCTGTCTCCTTTTTGGGATCCACCCAAACCGCTCCCGTCAATATGCCAGCCATATCGTAGGGCTCATTGTGGCCACTTATTCCTGTTGTGTGGTCCACTTGAATCTACCATCTGTCTCTTTTTTGGTATCTCATCCTAAAATGAATGACTTTGATAAAAACAGGTATATCACGTTGGGATCTAGAAAAGCTCTAACAAGCATCGATAGGGTGACGCAGGGAGGACATGGTAGGTCGATCACCATTTTCCTAACCTAGAGTTTCTTGAAATCCACTAGAAGAAATGAGAAAATAATAAAAAAGGAAATTAATTCCGAATAATATTTTTGATAATTGAATAACTAATAAATGGAATTACAATGCATATAAATAGGAAACTAAACTCCAACTCCAACTTAAACTCCTAGAAAACGCAACTTACTATTTATAGAAGTCGTTCAATCCTACTAGAACTCTTAGTTTTCGGCCAAAAATAAAAAGTTATCAAACGGTTTCAACCATGTTGTTCTACTAAATATTTTAAGCCCTTTTTATGTTGGGCACTAACTCTAAAGCCCTACAAATCCAAAGTTATGATCGAATTAAAACTTACTATAAATAGTAAAACTGAAAATAAACTAGCCTAATGACCGTCGATACGGTCGAATCTCGTGATTCTAGCCTGGGCAACCCGGCGTAGCGGGGTTGGTTGGCTAAAGTAGCTCGAGCTACTCCAAATTGATATATTATATATCCCGAAACTCATTCCGGATTACAAGATACGGTCGGTTTACAGTCCTGATGGTCCGAATCACTTTTGACTCCGACCGGTCTTCTTTTGATCCATCTGAGCTATGAAATAAGCAGCAACCCGTTCTACATTATATGGCCACCTTTATGTATCTTTTTATCCATGCCATTCATCCATTTTCTCATATCATTTTAAGGTATGAGTCCAAAAATAGGCAGATCCAATGCTCAAGTGGATCACACTAGAGACGACCTTGTATTTAATGCAACCAAGCTCACTATTCGGTGTGGTCCACTTGAGCCTTGGATCTGTCTATTTTGGAATCATACCTTAAAATGATATGAGAAGATGGATGGACTGCGTGGATAAACAGGTACATCACAGGCTACGGCTTATTGTCTGTCCAGGGTCTTTGGGTTCCCTCTCACACACAAATAATTCACTTGTTGTACCACATGTGGGCCCACCTTGGTGTTTATATGACATCTCACCCATCCAACAAGGTCATCCCACCTTGAAGATGGAACCCCAAGCACCGCACAGGAACTAACGAACTACCATCCAAAAAACTCTATATTCACATGCGGCACATCTAACAATTGGATTAACCTGATTTTTGAGGCATCTCATTAACCTTGCTGGAGTGAGATGTAACACAAGTCTAATGGTGGGCCACTGGCCAACTAGTTAGACATATATTTAGTTGTGTGCAAGCAATTCTCTTAAATAATTTAGTTCAAATTATAAGGATTTTATTAAAACGGCCCAAGTCTTTGTGCTTTGGACGTGTTTAGCTCCATTTTAAATGTTTATGTTTCTGTATCGTAAGAGCATTTTTCTTTTTCTTTTTTTCCAGAAATGAAATTGCCCCCTCATACAAGTACTAGCCTTTTAGTGCAAGAAAACAAAAATAAATGCCCACCATGATCTTGGCATGGACTGTCAAGTGTTGATTGGGCCCATTGTAAGGGAGATCTAATCCATTCATTTTCTTCGTGACCCAAATTTCAATAGAAAATGACTAATTTCAGCCTAATTTGAGCTCTCTTTGACCCACGACAACCAATAACAATTTCCGTTCAACCCCAACACTTTCTTGTGGTGTGATCCATCTTTTCTATGGATGAGCCTCATTCTTAGGCCGGTGACCTTAAAATTAGATTCTGAATCTAATGAACGGAGTGGATTTGACACATACCCCACGATGGGCCTCACAGATAGTGTCCGATGATCATCTAGTAAGACAAGTATGTTAAGAAATCCCATTCTACCTTTTGTATTTTCTTTTCAGAGAGCTTCTTCTTCCTTCATAACTTCCTTTGTGTGATCCACCGCTACTCTTCGATCAACTCCAGTGTCCAACGTTCAAGCCTCTAGCCTTACATTCTTCGACATTGTTTACTTCAAAACTTTTCTGCTTCGAAGTTTCCTCGACGAAATCCACCAGTGTGCTCTTATATTTTATTCTTCAGTAAACTATTCTCTTGCATTTCATTCTCTGAGAGTCGGGGCACATTCCTCCCCATCGGCAAGGAATTGAGTTAGGTGCACATTCCTCTCCTTAACACACGACAACTACAACCCTTAACACATAATATCTAAGACCCTTAATACATGACACATGAATCTCTCCCAACCTACCATAAACTATGGGATTTTTGTTATTCCATGTGCCCATATGTCAGCATAGCAAGCCTATGCAAGATCCAAGTAATAACATGTAATTCCTCTCAAATCAACAATAAATATATACATTATAATACACCACTGGTATTTGAAAATGAGGAGTTACCTCCTATCATTTTTCATGACAGGGTGCATAATTTGAAGCCAAAACTTCATGGGGCCCACCATGATATATGTGTTATATCTACACCACCCATTCGTTATTACATATCTTTTAGGATATGGGCCCAAAAATGAGGTAGATCCAAAGCTCAAGTGAACTACACCACAGAAAATAGTTGAGATTGATCGCTAACCATTCAAATGTTCTTCCTGTAGTGTGGTCCACTTGAGCTTTCGACCTGCCTCATTTTTGGAGGCATATGCATAACCATGATATACAGACCCATCTCTGTCCCGTACCTAAATACAGCCCCCATTCCCTCACAAATTACTGTAGTAAGTAATTAATGCTATAAAGTGTAAAATACACTGCAATTCCCATGAAATACATCCAACCAAACAGGCTCTAAGTGGGCCATGTTCCATAGATGTTATGGCCCAAAGGGCGGTCTACTCATTAGGTGGGCCACAATGTATGAAACAAATGGGTGGCTAAAGCAAGCTCTCTCTCTCTCTCTCTCTCTCTCTCTCTGCATTTGTTTTGTACTGTTGCCCACCTGATGAACGAATCAGCCTGAATTTTCGACAAAAGCAAGTTCCAACAGTGGATGGGCCACTTGGATCCTACCATGTAACATTTGCATGTACTGGTGTGTAGATGGGCTTAATGCTAGCAAAGGCTGTTCAATAGGGCTGTCTGAGAGCTTTATTCAGAATGCATGCGATTCCAAATCACAACCCTCAATGCATTGAAATCCCCTAGTATATTTAAGAAATTTGAATTTAAATATTAAATCAACTTTAATATCTCTAATTAGTGTACATATGTGATATTTGACAAAATGATTGTAACAAACCCATTGAAATATATATATATATATATATATATATATATATATATATATATATATATATATATATATATATATATATATATATGTTTGTGTGTGTGTGTGTGTCTGTGTGTGTGTGTGTGTGTGTGTGTGTGTGTGTGTGTGTGTGTGTTAGGATCACGAACAACTCACCAATGTTTTTTTATCTGCCGATTTACATGCCAACGTTTGGACTGTATGGATCATTTTTCTTTTATGTAATTTTAGTGATGCAAACATGAAGCTGATAATTTGATTCTATTGGAATATCATTAGCATGCAACATGTGCAATGGATTAGTAGCTTAGCGACGGCTTTGTTATGTAAACCACTAGTTTGCAATTAAAAAGAATAGAAAAGGCATTTGATCAGAAATCATAGCAAAAGGGAGAGATTTTAAAACACAGTAAAAATGTATAATTCAGATGACTCCAATTAAAAAAAAAAAACCCTCCAAATCCACCATTCCGCCCAACTACTTTTGGAATCTGAATGCACTCAAATGCACTCAAATCATGCAGCCCGCAAAGTTTAAAATCCAGTGATGGAACCTTAACATGACTAGAAAACCCTCACATGTTTACTAGGCTCAAATAATAAGCACGTGGGGCTTAAAAATGCTCTGTAAGGCCCACCAGGATCTCTATGTGACATCCACTCTCCATTAGTTACCCCGGGTCCTATTTGAGGTTTAGTATAAAAGTTGGGCAGATCAAAAACTCAAGTGGGCCACACCAAAGAAAAATGTGGGAACACAAGTGCTCACTATTAAAACCTTCCGGGGACCCACCGTGATGTTTATATGCGATTCAACCCATTCATAATGTGATATTGATATCTTCAGGATGAAGATGAAAAGAAAAAAAAGAAAAAAATCTTTTATCCAAGCAGTTAGTGAACCCCACTCAGTATAATGAAAGAATTACCAGAGACTACATTTTTTTTTTTTTCGTTACCATAGTCCCTCTTAAATCTGCATTACTATCCAAGCTACGAAATTGCAAGGTTTTTTTTTATATCATTAATGGCATTCCACATCATGGGCACGTGGAATCGTGTGAGTCCATCCATCAAATGGCCACCCATGAATAGACCAAATCAGAAAAACCGCAAAGATTAGAGATCCTTGGACTGATTGTTGGTGTATAAACAGAACTTACAAACAAAGGAAGTACATAATCCAGAATTTAGAAACAGAGGAAAGTAGAATGATCCAAAATACATGGCTTTGTACGATAAACTTGTTTTCATTTCTGAGAAAGGCACCCATGGTTCGGTAATCCAGGTCATTTTTCTGTTTTTTCCTGCTATGAGTGGGCCCTGCGCCAAAAATCTCTTCAACAGGAGTATCCAGGACAATTTTTGAGATAGGACAATTTTTGAGATAGTCCATTCACAATGTTATGCAACAGAACAATCATCTACATTACAAACCATGGGCTCAAATTCTCCGAACTGAGAACCTGGGCCGAAAAGTCTATTAACTGGATGGCTAGAAGCTACCAAAACCAAAGACTCCAGTACAACAGCACTCTCTAGGAAAAATTTCACCAATCTCATTTCCTTCTCAAGCCCTCTAAAACCATTCATTTTTATTGCCTTCAGATGATCAAACGCAATCTCCGGAGGATCCTCTGCTGGCAATCTCTCACACTGGCACTCTCTTTGAGAGGGGTCCTTGGCAGCAGATGGAAGCTTCAAATTCTCATTAAAAACAATAGAGAGGATAAATAAGCAGCTCTAGAGAAGATCGTATTCAAAATGGGATTTGCTAAGCTGTCAAGCACATCCTGGCCATACATCAGGTGGGCCCCATGGTGCTTTGAGGAAATCGAAACCCTGAATAGGTGATCGGAGTTGCAGGATTGGTAATTGCTAATTGTTAATTAGGTTTTACCGGTGACCCTTACAAGGTAGCTTTTGGGTGGTATCCACAGGTTGCTACTTCCCATTGGCCCATTTTATAATATAACAATCTGTAACCCTTAATGACCAATCAAGAAAGATTAAATCACCTCCCAAGTAACTCATGACTGCTACCATAGCATATTTGTAGATTATGACCGTTACAAGCATTCACGGCCATTATACCAACAACCCAATGGGCAGATGATCAGGCATGCATGTCTGAAAACAAAGTACAATGCACATTGGTACAGAATGTGGCTGAAGCGTAAGTGTTGGTAGACGGCATTCATCTTTGCTCTAATATGGGCTTAAATAACATCATTATTGAAATGGACTCCTGTGTTATTGCAGATGTGGCATCCACTCATTTAGAAGCTGGTCCATGGAACATTCGGTACAGAATGGGTGAAGTAAAGCGGATGCGTCATCTCTTGAACTTCAAATCTGCCACGTACTATGGGAAGGTAACGCAGTGGCAGATGCTCTCGCAAAAATGGGGAGCAGTGGTTATCCTGATACAATTGTTCTCTCTCGTTAGGATCTCCCGCCTCCAATTAGGGGTATGTTAAGGGTAAGACTTAGATGGCCTTTTGTTTTCTGTGTAGAGGGCTGGAGGGTTGCTTCCCTCTTTTGTATAGACTTTGGGGTATATGATAGGCAAGGCTCGGTCTTTTTATGTTGCCGCTTGAATGAGTTTGTATTTTGACCCTCTCAATAAACTCTAGGTGGTGTGATCCCACCTTTTATAAAAAAATAATAACAATAATTTACAATGTACATTTGTGGTCCACCTGATGAACTGATAGGCCTGATTTTTGCACCAGGTCAACCTACAAGTAAAGCCCATCTCATTTATGGCTAAGATGTCAGCTGAAACTCTTCAAAGAAATTAAATGGGAAATGAAATTACAGTCAGAGCATAAGCAGACCTACTTCATGAAAAGCTTCTCTAGAGAAGGTCATGGAAATTTTTTGAAGAAGCTATAGGTGTTGGCCAGATAGCAACCAATCACCCAATCCATCAAAAGCTGCAATTCTTGCAAATTGTGGAATGTAACAGGAAAATATTCCGGTGCGAATTTCTCCGCTAAAAATGCAGACTGTGCAGATCAAAAGATAGACTTTAGTAACATAAAATCACATTATTAAAGAGTTGTGCCATGCCCAACACTTACCATATATCAGGTGGGCCCCAATATGTAGGTGACCTGGCCAAAAAATTCAGGCCGGTCCACTCATTAGCATTTTTCTTTTTCTTTTTTTATTTATTTTTTATTTTTTTGAACCGTGTAATGTTTCAGACTTTTGAAGCCCAACTGATAGTTGAGTGGACTGATTTTCAGCGAGGCCATCTACAAGGTGTGATCCACCTGATGAGGATCAATATCCTATGAATGCTTGTAGACTTTTCTGTGAAAACAAATCAAAACTGCTACGAATTTAATAGAAGAGTAGGAATGAACATACACCACAAGTGAGCCATTACACAATGTCAGAATCTTCACGTCTTCAAGATGGCACAGAATTGAAATCCAATCATGCTCAGGATCATAACCCTCCCTATTTATAGCATTAACAAGGATATCCACCAAGCTTGAAATGTTCTTGAAAGACATATCAATAAGATTACCATAGTAACGGAATGACCGGAGTTACGGAGCAATAATCTCAATCTTGCAGAGACTCCAACAGTCGACCATCCGGAGCAGAAACCTTGATCAAATGCAGATCACAACACTCCCTTAAACTCGATTCCTCCAGAAGCGGGCATTTTGAAAGTATGTATTAAAGCAGGCCATGTCGAACTCTAACAAGCCTAGGTGGAGGGTTTTGAGGTAGGTGTAACCAAAGGCATTCAATGGCGGCAAGAAACTGCAGCGACTCAATTTTAAATGGTTTAGAGATTCAAAACTAAAGAGAGAGTTAGGCAATTTACAAGGCCTAATTTCCTCAATGGGTTCGAATGTCTCATCATATACAGTTTGGCAGAAGTCGATATCAAGCTCCTTAACTCCTCTTGCTACTGCGAATTTCACCCATTTCTTAGCATCAGACAGATATCGACTACCTGGAATGAATGAGAGTCAAAACATCTCAATCTCATTGGCTTTGTGGAGTTGTAGATATCGGTTGACAGTAGCCACGAATTCTTCTGGGGTTTGGCCAGCTGCGAATTCCACACCAAAGTCCAGAGCAGTGGCATAAGCCCAGATGGGTTTCCACAAGTTTCTCCATCTCCTTGACAGAATGCTTGTTCTTACTATGAATTTCATGGGCATCAAGGAAAGGATGTGATGAAGAACAGCATCGGGTAGTTGGCTGATTCTGTCATTGGTTGTCCACGGCTTTCTTGCTCTGAAACTGTTGCCTACTCAATGCACAGGAAGGATTCTCCATTTACATCCTTTCACTTTCACCTGATGTAGGAGCTGCTCACCAAACCCTTACTCAATCGCGCTGTGGAGATCAACGGCCCTGATGCTGGTAGGGCTCTGGAGCGGGTCAGATCCAAGATCCGATTCACTCCGAATCCGTTTAATGCGGATTTGGATCTTAAAATAGGTCCGATTAGTTAAATGGACCGGATTTGGGTCTTAAAATAGGTCCGATTACTTAAACGGACTGGATATGGATTCACAGGAACACATCCGAGTTTGATCCGAATCCGATTAAGATCCAACTCATTGTCACCTTACTGTATATGTTATATTCATGCTGACCATCCGTTTTACAAATTATTTTAGGCCATGTCGCCCATACCATAGTAAATAGTGGGATTTGCATAATTTTTCTACTAAATTAAATATATTATATTATATATTTTATATCATATATATTTTTAGATTTTTAATGGGGTGGATATATTCGAACCTAGATCTGACCCGAATCCGATGGTTATATGAATTTTGGCTCAGAAATGGATCTAACAATTTATAAATGGATTGGATATGGATATCACCTTTTGGATCCAAGTTGGATCCGAATCCGATCTGAATCCGTCTACAGATATATGGGCTTGGAGCCGGATCCAACTGGATCCGATCCAAATCCGACCCATTGAGAGCCCTAGATGCAGGCCTGAGTTCAGAGCCATGGGGTCGAAAAGGGGAAATGAGGAGAGGTAAAAAGCCCTAAATCGTCGGGTACTGGTACAGTGTTACCGATGAAAAAGACATAAGAAAATATTTAATACTCTAGTGGAGCATGATGGTTGATGCTCAGGCACTATTAAATAATGAAAAATGCTCACACATTAGTTCTACGTCCAAGTAGTTGTCGTGTGGTGCCTCCATGGTGTTTATATTGAATCTCATCTGTCTAACAAGGTTGTCCCACTATGAAAATGAGACAACCCCAAAAATAATGTGCACTTTTTTTGTTAGTCATGCAATGCACCCACCCTTTAGCTGCAGAACACATCCACAGGGTTAGTCACATGATGCACCCACCCACCGGTGGGATTAGTGTGCCTCCTTGGCATTTTGAATCTAAGACCTGTTGTTGAAGGGCCAGGCATCTTCCAGCTGGGCTAGCCGGCAAGACAAGTAAAGTGGATTCAACTATCAGGTGAGTTACACTAAAGAAAAAAAATGAATGACCCCAAGCCACACTTTCATGTGGGATGCACCGATTTTTGGACACCCATTTTCATGGTGGGGCAACCTTAGATGTGCATGAGATCCATGATTACTAGTCTCCAGAACGAGATAATATTATTTTTAACTGGTACCCAAACATGCCCTTGAATGGTATAGAAGACTGAGTGAAGATAGCCTCGTCTCAACATTGAGGTCTAGGTATCGAATCCCAACATGGGGTGGCTAACATTGGAGGGTGACTAACAGTGTGGTTCATAATTTCTAGAACGAGCATTGAAGGCACACTGCATCGAAGTATCAGAGACGGATCTGATATGGAGTACATACCATTGGTGTAACTATTGAAAACTACATGCATTCACTACATACATACATATGGACCACCCTAAATATATACTGGCCGTTAATTCCCTCAAAAAAATTGGATGTTATTGGACCTTTTGCTTTTGTCTTGCAGTTGTGTATCTAAGGTTGTGGAATTGCATTATTGGAGTAGGCTAGGGAATTATAAGGAATGTATCCAGGAAGAGTGGGAAAATGAGTGGTGGGGTTTAAGAGATGGAAGTTGAGTTGGAGAGTGGTAGGCTTCTTTTAGAGCAATGAGAGGGCTTTAAAGGATTTGGGTTGTCTCCACTCATATCCTTTTATCAACATTTTCTCTCCTGACATACCATAGATAGAGTTGTACATGAGTCGAGTCGAATCGAGCATCACCCTGCTTGGCGCTCGATTCGAACCCACCTACCCCTACTTGTTACTCAGATCTACTTGGCCGAGTCGAGCAGGCTCTTGCTCGATCAGCAGACCGAGCGAGTTCGAGTCGATTTCGAGTTTTCGAGCCAAGTCCGAGTTCGATTCTTTCGAGCTAAGTTCGAGTTCGTGTTTTCAAGAAAGGGTCACCTGAAATTTCATGAAAAATAATGGAGGGGGAAGGGGATTACCGGCGTCGACAAGCGGGCAGGGTTGAGAACACTGGTGGCCGGCGACGAGCGGGCAGGATGACTGAGAACAGTGGGTGGCCGGCGTCGTGCGGGCAGAGTGAGGATGGTCGGCAATGAGCGGACAGGGTGAGGGTGGCTGGCGACGAGCTGACAGAGTAAGGGTGGCCGGCATGGAGTGGGCAAAGTGATGGTTGCCGGCGTGGAGTGGACGGCCGGCCATCGAGTTCAGAGAGGGGGAGGGTGGGTTAGGGTTAGGATTTGAAAAGGGTGGCGCTCGGGCGGGTGAAAGGTAAAAATGTAAAAATATTTAGGATAAAAAAAATAACTTATATATAGTATGGCTCCAAGCCGAGCCAAGTCGAATCAAATCGAGCTGAGTTCGAGTCTATAAACGAGTCGAGCCGAAGCGAGCATGGCCCTGCTCGAAGCTCGCTCAAACACATTCGAGCATTAGAAATTTGACTCGGCTCAGCTCAAACTCACTTCCGATATGAGCCGAGTCAAGCATTTTCCGATCGAGTCGAGCGAGTTTTTCGAGCTTACTCGACTCGTGTACAGCTCTAACCATAGACCATGAGAGTTTGGCTACTCCCATGTGATAGTGTAGCACGCCTCTGTGATATCCGACTAGTCCATTAAGTGGGCCACACTCCCTAGATGTTATGGCTCAGAATTCAGGCTGGTCTGGTCCACACATTAGGCGGGCCAGAGTGGAGGAAACAAATGGGTGGCTAAATGAAGTTTTTTTTTTTTTTTTTTTAATTTTTTTTCTTGCTATCCATTTGTTTTGAACTGTTGTCGGCTTAATGAATCAATCGGCATGAATTTTTGGCTAAAGTGAGTTATGGATGGGCTTCTTGGATCCTCCTTTGGTGTGCAGATGGCATAATGCCAGCTAAGGGCTGTTAAATAAGTGCAGCCTGATCAGTTCAAAATCCAGTGATGGGACCTTTACATGACTAAAAGACCCAGGCATGTACATGAAGCTCTGATAAGAGGCATATGTGGGTCTTAAAAAAGCTGTGAGGCCAACTGTCATCTCTATGTGACATCCACTCTGTCCATCAGTTATCTCAGGTCCTATTGGAGCTTTAGTATTAAAATTAGACAGAACCAAAACTCAAGTGGGCCGCATAAAAAAAAAGAGAGATGGGAACAGGAATGCTCACAACTGAAACCCTCTTGGGACCCACCATGATGTTTATATGCCATCCAACCAATTCATAATATGATCTCATCAGGATGAAGGTTAAAACATTTTTTTTTTTCCAAGAAGTTGGTGAGCCCCACTCCATATATAATAAAAGAATTACCATATAGTTTGCTTCTTCTTCCTTTTTTTTTTTTTTTTTGGCCAATCTGTTACTTAATCTGCATTACTATCAAAGTAACCAAATTGCAATGTTTTCTTTTATCATTAATGGCATTCCAAATCATGGGCATGTGGAACCATGTGAGACATCCATCGAATGACCATGAATTGACTACATCCCCAAAACTGCAAAGATCAGAGATTCTCAGATGGATTGGTGGTGTCCAAAATACATGGCTTTGTACAAGAATCTTGGTTTTCATTTCTGAGAAGAGGACCAATGGTTTGGTAATCCAGACCATTGTACTGCTGTGTCCTGCTGTGAGTGGGCCATGAACAAAAATCTCATCAACAGGACAATCCAGGACAATTTTTGAGACAGTCCATCCACAGTGTTCTGCAACAAACGAATGGTCTACATTAGAACCATGAGCCCAAATTCTCCAAACTGAGAACCTGGGCCAAAAAATCCAGGGAAAAGAAGCTGCTCGGGGACAAAGCTACCCTTACGGTAAACTTCAGTATGAGTTGGGGTTAAAGCTCCATCTTCGTCCCAATATTCACATATCAATATCTAAGCATCTGATGATGATTCCTTTGCCAAGATCAATAGCCGCTCACGAAGAAGACCCAAGGGCACATCGACGGATTTAGACTTTGATGCAGAATCCTTCTCCATGTCGAAGGCAGCTTTCTGAGGAGCTACCAAAACCAAAGACTCATAGTAAAATAGCCTTCTCTGGGAAAAAATTCACCAACAGCATTTCATCCTTGAGCCCTCTAAAACCATTCATTTTTATCACTTTCAGATGATCAAACACAATCTGCGGAGAGTCCTCTGTCAGCAGTCCCTCAAATTGGTAGTCTCTTTGATAGGGGTCCTCGACGGCAGAAGGAAACTTCAAATTCACATCGAAAACAAACAGAGCATAAATAAGCAGCTGATAGAAGCTAGTATTCAAAATGAGATTTGCTAAACTGAAAAGCACATCTTGGCCATCCATGAGGTGGGCCCCATGATGCTTTAATGAAATCGAAGCCCTGAAGAGGTGATGGGTGTTGCAGGACTACTAATCACTAATTGTCAATTAGGTTTTTCCATGAACCTCGGGATGTTGTTTTTGGGTGGTATCCATGGGCTCCCACGGACCCATTTTGTCGCATAAACATTCTGTAACCACCATTGTTTTGCCCATGAAGAGAACTAAGAAAGATAAACAATTTAAATTCATGGCCCACCTGATGAACTGATTGACCTGATTTTTGCACCAGATCAATCTGTAAAGCCCATCTCATTTATGGCCAGGATGTCAACTGAAACTCTTCAGAGAAATTATACGGGAACTGAAAATACAGTGGGAGCATATGTAGACCTACTTCAATGAAAAGCTTCTCTAGACAAGGATATGAACAGTTTTTGAAGAAGCTATAGGTGCAGGCCAGATAGCAACCAACTACCCAATCCATCAATAGCTGCAATTCTTGCAAATTGTGGAATGTAACAGGAAAATATTAGGGTGCATATTTCTTTGCTAAAAATGCAGACTGTGCAGATCAAAAGAAAGACTTTAGTTGCATAAAGTCACATTATTAAAGAGTTGTGTCATGCCCAACATGCACGTCTACAAACCAGATATCAGGCGGGCCCCAATGTGTAGATGGCCCGGCCAAAACTTTCAGGCTGGTCCACTCCCTAGCATTTTTCTTTTTCCATTTCTCTTTATTTATTTATTTTTTTTTTTTGAACAAGTAATGTTTCATACTTTTGAAGCCCAACTAATAGTTGAACAGACTCATTTTCAGCGAGGCCATCTACAAGGTGGGACCCACCTGATGTTGATCAATATCCAATGAATGCTTGTAGGGGTTTCTGTGGGAACAAACCAAAACTCTTAAGAATTTCATTAAGAGTAGGAATGAAATATACCACAAGTGAGCCATTACACAGATGTTATAATCTTAATGTGTTCGAGATGGCACAGAATTGAAATCCAATCATGGTCAGGTTCGTAAACCTCCCTATTTATAGCATTAACAAGGACATCCACCAAGCTTGAAATGTTCCCGAAAGACATATCAATAAGATCACCATAGTAATGGAATGACCGGAGGTTCGGAGCAATAATCTCAATCTTGCAGGCACTCCAACAGTCGACCACTGTCAAGCTCTTAATTGGCGGATCCGGAGTAGAACCTTGACAACATGCTGATCACAACACTCCCTTAAGCTTAATTCCTCCAAAAGTGGGCAATTTGAAAGCATGTATTCACGCAGGCCATCTGTAACTCTAACAAGGCTTAGGTGGTGTTGGAGGTCAGCAAATCCCCTGACATACATTGTTCTGTCGTTCCCTAACAGCTCGAGCTTTTAGCGCAATCAGTCAGTAACATGGTATCAGAGTAGGACATCCAATGTTCAAGTCTCGGGGTTTGCAAAATTTGGTATTATAGGGGATCCGGTATTGTATCAGCCCAGAGTATCACGTGCTTGAGGTTTGCAAAATTTGGTATTATAGGGGATCCGGTATTGTATCAGCCCAGAGTATCACGTGCTTGAGGTTTGCAAAATTTGGTATTATAGGGGATCCGGTATTGTATCAGCCCAGAGTATCACGTGCGGGGCTAGTATACCCCAACTAAAGATGGAGGTATGCAATTTACAAGGTAAAAACCATGGGACAGTTTGATAGATGTCGATAGGCTCCTTAACTCCTCTTGCTATTGCAAATTTTGTTGGGTGCGTTTCACAAAACCTTAGGATCTCACCCCCCAAACTACTTGGATTATGGGATATGATAAAGTAATGAACTAAATCAAATCATAAACCATATGACACGAGATTTTTACGTGAAAAACCCTCGAAGAGGTAAAAACCATGGGATCTAGTCAAGACCAACAATCCACTATGAAAGGGAACTGTTACAACCGATCACAAGCACAAACCGCTTGGATCAAACCTTCTTCACTCACGTAGGAGTGGATAAACAATAAGAGAATATAGAAAAACAAAGGGATCTCACCGATCACGAGGAGGTAGAAGTGCTAAGATGTAGACTGTGCAGTAGATCACCTCTACAAGCAGTATATATCCTCCCTTCCACAAGCTTCCTCTCTCGTTTCTCTTTCTGTCTTCCTCTTTTTCTCTCTCTCTCCATGGATGTGAAAACCTCCTACTATGATCCCCTAATTTCGTTTTGGAACCTCTTAAATAGAGCAACCGAAGAAACAGAGCCAAAACAGAAAATTGTGGAATAGCAGTCCGTGCATGGTCGAGTGCCGGTCAGTGGACCATTGGGCGCCTGGCCAATCATAAATCTGTCCAGTGAGTTTTGAGATAAAATTGCCGAATTTTGGACGCTCGCCCCAACATGGTCGAGCGCCCGACTTGGGCACCGGGCGCTCGGTCATCAGACCATCAGGCGCCTGACTGTTGTGAAAATAGTCTAGTGACAAACTATCCATCCGGGTCAATTTCGGTCGCCCAACCAGACCCAAGCTGCACCATCTTCTCCTCTACACTTGAGGAGGAAAACCTCATCAAATCTTCCCCTTTCCGACTTAGGAGGAAGCCGCCTTCTTCAAGCTAGCTAGGTTTCTACAAACTTCAAACTTGCCCTAGAGCAAAGCCTTGGTCATCATGTCTAAACCGTTATCATCCGTGTGGACCTTCTCAAGCTGTAACACCTTCTATTCCAAGGTATCCCTGATCCAGTGATACCGAATCTCTATGTGCTTCGACTTGGAATGCTAACTTGGATTCTTGCTCAAGTGTATCGTACTCTGGCTATTACAATAGACCACGTACTGCTCCTACTTCAAGTTGAGTTCCTCTAGGAACCTCTTCATCAAAAGCATCTCTTTGCATGCTTCTGTGACAGCAATGTACTTAGCCTCTGTCATCGACAATGCTACGACCTTCTGTAGCTTGCTCCACCAAGAGAGCGCTCCCCCTGCAAACGTGAACATGAACCCCGATGTAAACTTCCTAGAGTGTATGTCACCTACCATATCTGCATCTGTGTAACCTTCTAACATAGGTTTTCCGTCACCATAGCATAGGCTCAATCTGGAAGAGCCCCTCGTATACTATAGTATCCACTTCACTGCTGCCAAATGTTCTTTGTCAGGATTGACAAGATACTGTCTCACAACACCAACCACATATGCTATGTCTGGGCGTGTACACACCATAGCATACATCAAACTTCCTACCGCTGAGGCATAGGGTATCTTCTGCATGTCATCCACCTCTACCTTCCTCCTAGGATACTACTTGTCACTCAATTTAAAGTGACCATCTAGTGGAGTACTGACTGGATTCACTACGTTCATATTGAAATGCTCTAGGACTTTCTCAATATACCTCTCCTGTGACAACCAAAGTTTTCAGTTGCTTCTGTCACGGGCTATCTCCATTCCTAAGATCTGTCTAGCCGGGCCCAAGTCTTTCATCACAAAGACTTATCCAACTCCTGTTTCAACCTGTCAATCTTCTTGACGTCTTTTCCTATGATGAGCATGTCATCAACGTATAATAACAAAACTAAGAAATCACCATTTGAGAACTTGCACGTGAACACACAGTGGTCCGACTCCGTTATGTCATATCCATGCGTTAACATGAACGAGTCAAACTTCTTGTACCATTGCCTTAGAGCTTGTTTCAACCTATATAAGATCTTCCTAAGCTTACACACCATATGTTCTTTGCCCTTGACTTCGAACTCCTCTGGTTGGTGCATGTAAATCTTTTCTTCCAGGTCACTATGGAGGAAGACAATTTTAACATCTAACTGTTCTATCTCCATATCCATGCTAGCCGCCAACCCAAGTAACATCCGTATGGATGTCATTTTTATCACTGGTGAGAATATTTCCTCGAAGTCTATTCATTTCCTTTGACCAAAACCTTTCACCACAAGTTTGGCCTTGAACCTCGTCTGTGAATTCTTCTGCTCAATTTTCTTTCTGAACACCCACTTGTTGCTCAAAGCTTTTTTGCCCTTATGCAATTTCACCATATCATAGGTGTGGTTCTAGCAAGGATTTCATCTCCTCTTGCATAGCTTTCAACCACTCCCCCTTATGCTCGTCAGCTAGGGCCTTAGAATAATCTTCTACCTCTCCCCCATTTGTAAGCATAATGTACTCATGCGGCGAGTACTTCTTGGACGGGTGTCTATCTCTTGATGTCCTCCTCACCTGTGTATCAACAGGTGGATTAAGTGGGAGCTGCTCCCCTGGTCCATCTTCTGTAGGAACTCCCACATCCTCTGCATCTTGCTGTACTCCCCCGTCATCAGGTACCACGGGAGGAGTAATCGAATCCATGTCTTCCAGCTCACTTGAGCTGAGTAAGCTGGGCTGGGTCTTCTTTGGCTTTCCAATGTCTTCTATACACTAATCTTCAATGAAAACTACAACTCTACTCCTGACGAGCTTCTTCTCGGTCGAATCCCACAATCCGTAACTGAACTTTTCATCACCATACCCCAAAAACACATGCATGATCTTCATATCGAGCTTGAACCTCTCGTCCTTTGGTATGTGAACGGATGCCCTGCATCCAAACACCATAAGATGGATGTACGAAGGATCACGTCCAATCCACACCTTCTCAGGTACTTCTCCACTCAACGGGGCTGATGGAGACCTATTTATCAAATACACTACCGTATGCATTGCTTCTCCCTAGAACATCTTGGGGAATTTCACATGCGATAACATGCATCTGATTCTCTCTACAATGGTGCGATTTATTCGTTCAGATACACCATTGTGCTGGGGGTCTTGGGCACCGTCTGTTCATGCCATATACTTAGGGACTTACAATACTCATGAAAGGCCCTAATGTATTCACCACCATTATCAGTGTGGATGCACTTCAATAATCTACCTATTTCTCTCTCGACCATGGCATGAAACATTTTAAACACACCAAAGTCCTCGTCCTTGGATTATAAAGCATAATCTCAAACCCTCCTAGATGCATCATCTATAAATGTGACAAAGTACAATGCCCCACCCAAGGATTTTGTCCTCATAGGACTACAAACATCAGAATAAACCAAATCTAATGCATGCACTTTCTTAACATGAGAAACAGTTTTTTCAAATGAAACTTTATGCTGTCTCCCTAATAAACAATAAATACAAGTTTTGAGAGGTATACTTGTCAACTCTGGAAGGAAGCGTTTCTTTGCTAGTAGCTGAAGTCCTTTTTCGCTCATATGGCCAAGCCATCCGTGCCACATTTCTGTCACTAAATCTTCCAGTGTGTTCAACTCACCCTTGCATATGTTGATACATGTCTTGTATAGGGTGCAACACATGTTCTATCTTAATGTGATCATTGAACTCTTGATGAGCTTCCAGTGCCCACCAACAAACCGACTCTCATAACCGGCTACATCCAACTTTTCCGTTGACATCAAGTTAAGGCGAAGGTCAGGAATATGTCTCACATCTTTTAGAACTAATGTACAACCAACATCGGTCCTCACGCTAATATCACCAACTCCCACTATCTGGGATACTCCAGAGTTCCCCATCTTTACTATATCGTAACTGTAGCTTATGAAGAAATCCCTTCGTAGAGTTGCATAAAACGACGCTCCTAAATCAATCACCAGTCAGTGTCCTGATTCGCAGCCATGAGACAAACATCGTGATCCGTTGAGAGAATGACCATAACGTTGCCATCGGAGGCGACCACAATAAAGTCTGATTCATCACCTTTTTCCTTCCCTTTTCCTTTCTGATCCTTTTTCTTGTGACATTCACTTTTATAATGGCCCTTCTTGCCATAGTTTCAACATTCAACATCTCTCCTGACATTAGACTTGCCTCTGGATTTATCTCGGGCTTTCCCGATCTTTCTGTTCTTTCCTCCCCCTTGATCCTGTGTCACAAGGGCCTCTTGCTGAGTAGACCCTTGAGACTTTCTCATTGTTTCCTCATTGAAGATAGAACTCGTTACCTGCTCCATGAACATCTTTCTGTCTGATGTGAAGTTACTCAGAGATACCACTAATGTCTCTCAACTATCAGGCAATGAGCTAAGTAATAGCAAAGCCTGTAGTTCATTGTCCAAGACCATCTTCATAGTGGAGAGCTGGTTCACAATATTGCTGACTTCATTCATGTGCTCAGCCACAGAACCATTATCCTTAAACTTGAGATTTATCCGTCTTCTGATCAGGAAGATCTTATTGTTGGCAGTCTTCCTCTCATACAACCCTTGCAATTTCTGCCATAGGCTAGTGGCTGAGGTCTCCGTAGACACATGGTGGAATACAAAATCGTCCAACAATTGTCTAATAAACCCCACTACCTTTCGGTCCAACTTCTTCCAATCATCATCTGACATATCTTTTATCTTCGCTGATATGCCTAAGATTAGAGCATACAAGTCCTTGCAATAAAGCAAGTCCTCCATCTTAGCCTTTCATATAGTCTAGTTAGACCCATTAAGGCTGATCATCCTTGATGATCCACCTTCCATAATTCAGAACCGATCCCACTTCCGTTCCAACAACCTGGCTCTAATACCACTTTTGTTGGGTGTGTTTCACAAAACCTTAGGATCTTGCCCCCCAAACTACTTGATTTATGAGATATGATAAAGTAATTAACTAAATCAAATCATAAACCACATGATACAAGAGATTTTTATGTGGAAAACCCTTGAAGAGGTAAAAACCATGAGAACTAGTCCAGACCAACAATTCATTATGAAAGGGAACTATTACAACCGATCACAAGCACAAACCGCTTGGATCAAACCTTCTTCACTCACATAGGAGTAGATAAATAATAAGAGAATATAGAAAAATGGAGAGATCTCATCGATCACGAGGACGTAGAAGCGCTGAGACGTAGACTGCGAGTAGATCACCTCTACAAGCAGTATCCTCTCTTTCGCAAGCTTCCTCTCTCTCTCTCTCTCTCTCTCTCTCTCTCTCTCTCTCTCTCTCATTGGACGTGAAAACCTCCTATTAGGATCCCCTAATCTCGTTTTGAAACCTCTTAAATAGAGCAACTGAAGAAACAGAGCCAAAATAAGAAACTGCGGAATAGTAATCCGCGCATGGTCGAGCGCCCGGTAAGTGGACCATCGGGCGCTCGACTAACCATAAATATGTCCAGTGACTTTTGAGATAAAACTGCCAAATTCCATACGCCTGCCCCAACATGGTCAGGCACCTGACCTGGGCATCAGGCGCCCAGTCATCAAACCATCGGGCGCCCAACTGTTGTGAAAACAGCCCAGTGACAAACTATTCATCCGGGTCAATTTCAGTCACCCGACTAGAACCGGCTGGGCACCTGACCACACCCAGTCAGAGGCTGCACCATCTTCTCCTCTACACTTAAGGAGGAAAACCCCATCAAATTTGACCCATTTCTTAGAATCTGACAAATATGGATCGCCTCGAATGAAGGGAAGCTGAAACATCTCGATCTCCTTGCCTCTGTGGAGTTGTAGATATTGATTGACAGTAGCCATGAATTCTTCATGGGTTTGACCAGTTGCAAATTCGGCACCAAAGTCCAGAGCAATGGCATAAGCCCAGATGTGTTTCCACAAGTTTTTCCATCCCCTTGAGAGAATGCTTGTTCTTACGATGAATTTCATCGGCATGAAGGAAAGGATGTAATGAAGGACAGCATCTGGTAGTTGGCTGATTCTGTCGTTGGTTTTCTGCATGGCTTTCTTGTTCTGAAACTGATGCCTACTCACTGCACTGGAAGGATTCTCCATTTAGTTCCTCTTACTTAAGCCATAATTAGACGGTGTGAATTGAACTAGTTTAGTCCAATTGGGGGTGGGGTTCAAGTGTCCAGTGCTGCAAAAATCCACTCAATCAGATTGATTTGCAGACGAAGAAGCTGTCGAAATTGAATGCTCAACAAAACCTGGTTCAATTGCACTGTGGATATCAACGGCTGGGATGCAACCCTGAGTTCATGGCCATGGGGTCGTAATGGCGGAGAGGTGGAGAGGAAAAAAGCCCGAAATCATCGGTACTAGTATCAATGAAAAAGACATGAGAGCAACACAGGCACTATTAAATAATGTTTATAAGACATCCCACCCGTCCAACAAGGTTGTGCCACCATGAAAATAGTGATGGAGTTTTCCTCCTCAAAATGGCAGAGGAGAGAGTGAATCAGGGTGAGGTCGGGCTCCCGGGCCAGTTAGTGCCCGGGCGACCGAAATTCCCCCCCAGAAGAAGGCTTGCACGCTGGACAGTTTTGTCCATGGCCGGGCGCTCGACGGTCAAAGTGGCCGGGCGCCCGATGACTTGGCCGGGCGCCCGACCATGTTGGTCCGGGCGCCCGAAATTGGTTTGTTTTTTCTCACAATGCTGCTGGACTGTTTTTGGTTTGGCCGGGCGCCCGACGGTCTAGTGACCGGGCGCCCGACCCGGTGCGAACTGCTTGTACGCAGTTTCCCTATTGGGCTCTGTTTCCTCCGTTTTTTGTACTTAAGCGTTCTAAAACGGGATTAGGGCATCCCATGGTGTTGCTAACACGTCCAAGGTGAGAAAGAGAGAAAAAGAGGAAGAGAGAAAGAGAAGAGAGAGAAAGAGGAAGCTTGTAGAAGGGAGAAGTTGCTTGAAGAGGGATTCTTCTGCGCAACGGTCGTCTCAGCGCTTCTACGTCCTCGGGATCGGTGAGATCATTTCTCCTTTACTATTCTCTTGTAGTTTATCCATCCCTGCGTGGGTGAAGAAGTTTGATCCAAGCGGTGTGTGCTTGTGATCGGTTGTAACAGTTCCCTGAGATAGTGAATTGTTGATCTGGACTAGGTCCCGTGGTTTTTACCTCTTTTGAGGATTTTCCACGTAAAACTCTTTGTGTTCGTGTGGTTGATGTTTATTCTTGATTATTGCATAAGCATAGTCCATAATTCTAGTGTATTGGGGGGCGAGATCCGAAGGTTTGTGTGAAACGCACCCAACAAATAAGACGCCCCAAAAGTGGATCCAACTATCCAGTGGGACATACCAAAGAAAATAATGAATGATCTCCCAAACTACACATTCATGTGGGGGTGCATCTATTGGTTACATTGACTGATTTTTGGGGCACCCATTTTCATGGTGGGGGCAACCTTACTGGATGGGCAAGAAACCATACCAACACTGCAGTGGGCCCCACATGCCAACTAGTAGGACATGCAATTAGTTTTGTGTGAGCAATTCTCTTAGATGTTAACTATAAATTATACCATCTATATTGTGAGCCACATTTTAGATGGATAATAACTTATAAATTTTAATGATTTAATTACATAGCTACTTTTCTGGTCAGTGGATTTAGGGAGCATTTGGGTTGTAGCAAGTTACTTTACATAAGCTATTTATGCCTCAAGAAGCTTATATTAGTATGTTTGGGCCCAAAAAGTAGAAAATTATGTTTGGTTTCCATCATGACATAAGTACTTATCCCTCAAGTTTGCTCGGTCCACCATTAGTATCCACCATCCATTATATGGGACCAACATTTTATTTGGATTCTTCATTATGTTAGGCCCACCAACCTTTGATGTGGATCTTTCGTTATGTTGGGCCACCTTGGCCATGTCTTCAATGTGAATCATCTATCGTGTGGGGCCTACCTTCAATGTGGCCATAATCTTATGAGGCCCATCTTTGATGTGGGCTATGCATCATGCAGGCCCATCTTGGATGTGGGCTGTCCATCATGCAGACTCACCCTTAATGTGGACCATCCATCATGTACGGCCCAACTTCAAAATGGGTCATCCACCAAGCAGGGTCCGCCTTAGATGTGACCCACCATCAATGTTATTGGCCATCATATGGGGCCCATCTTTAACATTCATTGCCCATCATAGGGAGTCCACTTTTGACGTAGACTGCCCATCATGTGGGCCCCACCTTGGATGTGGCCGTCCATCATGCAGGGCCCACCTTGGATGTGTGATATTCATGGTAAGGATCTCCCAAGTTAGCAAGTACACCACAACAAACTATAGTTTACCCAACCTATTATTCAATATGAAGTCTTCTCAACTCATTACAATACGAATTCCCATACAGCCCCAATTGTACAACAGTATTGAATATTGATATTCTATCAGCCCATGTAACCGTCTTGTATTCTATCAGTATAAGACAAAAACGTGATACGAGGCCGAGGCCCATTCCAAAATAATGAGTCATATCAGCTCATGGAGGGTATAAGTGTACCATAGTTTTGAATAACGATAGCGTCTCCACTGATATGAACATACCGTATCTTTACCGGAGAAATGTCTAACATTAAGGCCTGTTTGTTTTGCCCATTATTACTTATCTCTGAACCACAAATATATTTGAATGCAATGATGACATTTTACATTGTCTGATTTGGACACGGTAATGGAAATAGTGACAATTTTACATTATTTTAATGTCTAACCTTCTCTCTTTCTTTATTATTATTATTTTTTTGTCAGTCATGCAACCCACCCACCCAGTCAATCGCAACACACCCACCCAGTCAGTCATGCAACGCACCCACTAGTGCATGTGGGCAGTGGGAATTTCACCCTGATGGGTTTCGAGATCATGACCTCTTGTTGAAACTCTGCAGAGTATACCAAAGAAGAGTCTTACCTTAATTATATGAAAAAGTGTAGTGATTATAAATTACTTGTTTGTTGAATACATCTACATTTAACAAACCATTCTTGTGTTGGATTTGGCAATGGTAAAACTGTAATTATCAATCATAACTTTTAGATTTTAATAATTTTACTACTCAAATTATTAGCTACAATTTAGATGGATCATAACTTAGGGCTCGTTTGGGAGCTTGTAAATGGAAGTAAATGTGAAATGGATTTGAAGGCAAATGAATTGGGAGTAAATGACTTTGCATAGTTGCGTTTGGATGGGAGTAAATGAAATACAATTAAAATCAAAATATTTCATTTGGATTGGAGTAAATGGGAGGAATTGGAATGCATTTGAAAATTTTAATATATTCATATGAATATATGTGATATACCAAATCAACTTTAATATCCTAACTTAGTATAGATATGTGATATTTAATAGAATGATTGTAATAAGCTCATTGAAATGTATACTACAACAAAAAATGAGGGTATTTCAAGCCTTAGGTAGGCCACAAACGTAAGAATCACATAAAAGCAACTTACGAACGTTATTTAACCGTCCATTTAGATGGTCATCATTTAGATGGTTTGGATCATTCTTTTGGTGTGATTTTAGTGATGTAGCCAATATTTGAATTGTTGGGGAGCATCATTAGTGTGACACATGTATGGTGGACATGTGCATAGTGGCACCTTTGTTTATAAGTGCAACTCTCCAAGGGAGCTCAAAAAGGCATTTCACCCTATTTATTTTCAAATCCTCTCTCTTTGGAGAGAATTTAATTTACATGCGCATTTACTCCCCTTTCATTTCATTTACTCTCATTTACTTCTATCCAAACACACCCTCAAATACCATTTACCTCTATTTACTTCCAATTTCACCTACTTACCTCCATTTACTCCTATTCAAACGGCCCTTATAGATTTTAATAATTTAATTATGTACTTATCTAATTGGTGGACATTTAATGGATGGTTGAAATGAAAACCATCCAATTGCGTAAGTACAACAAATTAATGCCCCGGTAACTAAATGATTCAATCAAATTTTTTATTTTTTATTTATTTTTTATTTTTTTTATTTTTTATGGCAGTGGCGTTCAATTTATATGGTTCAATATCATATGCAGTGTTTACAAATTATAAATGCTAGACAAAACCTCTTATCCCGGTGAATCATGTTTTTCCTAATTCTAATTTCATAACGACACAATTATAAATAAATACTAGAATACTTAACTACTTAAAATGTCCCAAGGCATCAATGTCTAATAGATGTGAGACCATGAGAGAGGATCTGACAGGTCTGTTAACTTATTGTAAAGCCAATGATATTGAAGAGTTATTGGATGCTTGTGATGTGTGAGTGACACTTGACACAAAAGTACATAGACATGGTATGTGTGGCATATATTAAGTTAATTACTTATTAAATAATTTTATGTGTGGCATATATTAAGTTAATTACTTATTAAATAATTTTGTGTGTGGCATATATTAAGTTAATTACTTATTAAATAATTTTATTTGTGGCATATATTAAGTTAATTACTTATTAAATAATTTTATATATCATAGAAATTTAAAAATAAAAAAACTAGTAAGTAATATGAGATACATGATTAATAGTAACTAGAATGAGATAAACTCATGTTTTAAGTGGTGCCCTAACATGCCATTAGGTGATTTGAAACTTCTATAATGAACATTGAAGGCAGACCACATCCAAGCATCAGAGAGAGATGACATGGCGTACCTATATTAGCGTTAACTGTTGAAAACTACATATATTCACCATATGAATATATATAGACCGTCATAAATACATACATATGAATGTGCATATATGTATTATGCAGACAAGTTTCAACTGGCCTTACTATGGTGAATTTGCCATTCCCTATAGGGACAACATCTCTAATAGGATTGGCATTTTCTCCCCTGTTTTGGCCAAAAACTGATTATGGATGGTGCCCGAGTCGATGGATGGTGCCATTAGTGTAGATGTCATCTCCATTGTCAATTCCTCTAGAACTAGGAAAATGGGTGGTGGGGATTTAAAGATGGAAGTTGTGGTGGAGATTGTCAGGATTCTTTTGAACCTATGGAATGGCTTTGAGATAAGTTAAGTTTGATTTATGATCAATTATAAGTAGCTTTTTTTATATTTAAAGTTACTTCGTCCCTTTAATTTAATAAGTAGAAATCAAGATAAGCTACTCAAGGCATAAATAGCTTAATCTTAAGTAACTTGAGATCCAAACGCCCCCTAAATAAGTGCAGTCCAAGCAGTTTAAAATCCAGTGATGGGACCGTTACAGGACTCAAACAAGCCCACATGTTTGCGAGGATCAAATAATAAGCACATGTGAGGCTTAAAAAGGCACTGTGGGCCCACCAGGATCTCGATGTGATATCCACTCTATCAATCAGTCACCCCTCGTCTTATTCCAGCCTTAGCATAAAAATTGGGCAGATCCAAAACTTAAGTGGGCCACACCAAAAGAAAAGGTGGGAACAGGAGCTCACAATTGAAACCTTCCTGGTACCCACCGTTAATATTTATACGCCATTCATAAGATTATCTCATCAGGATGAAGGTGATATGGAAGAGTTATTGGATGCTTGTGAATGGAATGTCTCAAAATTTAGAAGGTCGACCCCATGGGAAATGGAACTATAGGTCGACCTCATGGGAAGTTCCCATGAGGTCGAGCTGTGTGGGCCCCATCCTGACGTGTATTGGACATCAACACCGTGCAATTGATTGGTCCCCTTTAGTTCATGGGATATCCGAAGAATCAGCCATGTAAGGAGCTTAGGTGGGCATACCATCCAAAACCATGTGAAGACATGCCTAAAACAACTAAAAGCACTTGGTGGGGCCCAACTGAGTTTTGGATGTGGCTGAAACTTGGTCTGCCCCCTCATCCAACTGGGACACACACAATGGATGGGCTCGATTTGTGAACCACAACTCGGTGGGTCCAATAAACGATCATGAAGGTTTTAATGGGCGGGAAACCCCTCTTAACTATTGTATGTGGTGTGGTCCACCTAAGTCATGGAGTGACCTGATTTTTTAGGCCTTAGCTCTCCATGAAATGCTGCATCTAACTGATGAGGTAGATGTCCAACACAAGTTAGGGTGGGCTTCCCATGAGGTTAACCTTACAGTACCATCTATCTATCTATCTATCTATATATATATATATATATATATATATATATATATATATATATATATATATATATATATATAAACAAAGGAATCACAGGATCCAGAATTTAGAAAACAAGAGGAATTACAGGATCCAAAATACATGGTTTTGCACAATATACTTGATTTTCATTTCTGAGAAGGGGACCCATGGTTCAGTAATCCAGACCATTGTACTGTTGTAAGGGGCCATGCCCCTAAAATCTCTTGGACAGGACAATCCAGGACAATTTTTTTTTGAGACAATCCATCCACAGTGTTCTGCAACAGACCAATGGTCTACATTTCAACCATGGGCCCAAATCTCCAAACTGAGAATGTGGGCAGAAAAGTCTATTGAATGGATGGCTAGGATCATGCAATCAAATGCAAAGCATTCATATAGCATCTCCAAACCCCCAACTTACATACCATATAAAATACGCTCTACAAAGCTACCCTTATGGTAAACTTCATTATGCATTAGGGCTAAAGCTCCATCATCATCCGAATATTCACATATCAATATCTAAGTATCTGATGATGATGCCTTTATCAAGATCAATAGTTGTTCGCGAAGAAGACCCAATGGTGTGTCACTGGATTTAGACACCAATGTAGATAAACGTGTTCCACATATGCAAAAAGCAAAGGAATGAAGAAGATGATGAGGTCTTTGAGGTAAACATGCTCGAATCCTTTAAAGAAGAAGAGCTCCTCTAACTTGAACCACTCGAAAAGTTGGAGATATGCTTAGCACACTTTAAAAATTCTAAAGATCCCATCATATGTGATATTGTGCAAGCATTGAGTAGTGAGAAACTGGTAAGTAATACTAGCTGGTGGAGGCCTTATTTTGAGAAATTGCCACCAACTACATTAAAGCCTCTACCGTCTAATATCAAACTGCCGAAGTTTGATCTTAAACCATTGCTATCTGAGCGTAAATATATATATTTGGATCAAGAAAAAACATTCCCGGTTGTCATAGCCTCTTACCTAGGAAAAGACCAAGAGCTCAAATTGATTGAGCTACTAAAAAAATATAGGGGAGCCATAGGATGGACAATAGCGGACCTTAAGGGGATAGACTCTTCAGTTTGTACTTACCGTATACACCTTGAAGAGAATAAAAAATCAACTAGACGACCTTAAAGGAGATTAAATCCAAATATGATGGAGGTTGTTAAGGCCAAGGTGTTAAAGTTACTAGATGTGGGTATCATCTACCCAATCTCGGATAGCCAATGGGTGAGTCCTACGCAAGTTGTCCCTAATTAAGAAGTTCGATATTACCATTGTAGAGAATATCAACAATGAGCTTATACCAACTAGAGTGACCACTAGTTGGCATATGTGCATAGATTATCGAAAGCTAAACACGGTCACTAAGAAGGACTACTTCCCTCTCCCCATCCATGGATTAAATTTTGAAGAGGTTAGTAGGTCACTCATATTATTGCTTCTTATATGGCTATTTCGGCTACAACTAAATTGAGATAGCCTTGGAAGATCAAGAGAAGACCACTTTTACATGTCTGTTTGGAACCTTAGCATATTGAAGGATGCCATTTGGACAAAGTACAAGAAAATATATTTTTACAACGGGCCATAACCGTCGTAAAAAGTGTTTCGCTCAAAATCGTTGTACTTTACAACGGTTAATACCTGTTGTAATTAAGATAATTACAGTTGTAAATGATACTTGACAACGATGAAAGGTGGTTTGCTACAACGGTGAGAGATCCTCAGCACCGAGTAAAGCATGTATGGAAAATCCGCACTCCCACGGGTTCATCTCCCGATGGCGCTCCTCGCCAAGTCTCTCAGGCAGAAGCATCATTAAACTGGCAAGCCGAGAACACGAATGTTATCCTTGAAAGGGAGACGGATAAAAAACTCGGGACGTGTCCAGAGCGGAGACGATGCTCCATCTTGGTCGAAGGATCACACCAGGTTATCCAGAAAGGAACCTCTCATCTCACACCCTTTTACCACAAGGGTATAACAGGTTGTAAAATGAGGAAATTTACAACGGGGAGAACCTGTTGTAAAACCACATCAACTATAACGTTACAACCGGAATGGCCCGTTGTAAAAGTGAGTATTTAACAACAGTCACAGACTAATATCATTAAGCATCGCCACTGCCGAAAAAGGAAATAAGAGAATAGAAACGGAAAAGCCAAGCATTACCACTGCCGAAAAAAAATTAAGAGAATAGAAACAGAAAAGCCAACTACCTAATGATTGTCAAGACACAACTAACGATACTTCTTATTACCTCGAGTGTTTCCCTCTACTCCAGTGAGTCTTTTACAGTTGGTAGGCCATACAACCGTACTTGATGTAGAACATCGAAGGGGTGGCCCTGTACAAAATAGAGAATGTTGAAAAAAGAAAACCAGATTAATAACCCACACCCAAACTCTGCATTTGTTTCAAAAAGCAAGAACATCTTGCTTGAAAGCCTTGGATTAACCCAAGAAGTTTTTATCATTAAAACTATATATCTGTAGCCATTTCATTTACAAAAATAAAATAAAGTACAAAAATTAAAGGGGGGTTCTTTCGATTTATGTTTGGCAATTCACTGTAATATTCCATGCGGCCTGTGTTTAGAAAGCTCCCTGTATGATAAACTGTAGCCTTTCTAGATCTATTAATAGTTTCCTGACAAGTTTTTGTATTCAGTGCAAATAAGCAGTTAAGTTTAAAAGCAGTGTATCAATCCAGCTAGCATGGCCCTGCATTAGAAATGAAAATTTTGACCCAGTAATCATCATTAGAAGCTACTGTGCATAGAAGAATGCCACAAAAATGAGAAAATGTCAAATGCTTGCCAAATGTCATTTAATAGGATTTGTGAGGGCAGTGAATGCCTGACAAGTGTTTATTAGTCCCATCACATTAACTTGATTAACAACCATATCATTCTGAAAGTGTAGAACAGTAGAAGTGAAGCTTCCCACAATAGTACAAGGTGCTTTGGATATTTACAAGAAAGGAAGTACTAAATAAAGATTATGACACCAATCTAAAACCATACCATTGTAGGATTAAAGTTGAGCAGATTTATGATAGATTAACAAGCAATTTAGACCT